>QXEO01000199.1:0-1200000 GCA_007115705.1 Dactylis glomerata | reverse complement strand
TTAAAATCGTTTCTATATGTCCCCGTTGCACAAGTAAACCATATAAATACTTTATATACAATGATATGAGTCTACTTTCACTTGTACATGGCGCCATGCCCCCACTCAACCACCATAGCCATGCCAAATTCAAATCGCTCGCATATGGGCGTCATTCCTATTATTTATTATTCTTGAAAATGATTCCTAAACCTTGCAAAATTTGGAAACATCACCTTAACCAAAAAGTTGCGCAATTTTAATATCTTTCAAACGGTATATCATTTACTTCATTCCGATTAGTCGTTTAGAAGTAATTTCAAAAACAGTTCATGCAAAATCGAGAAATCCGGAAATCCGAATCACCTATAGTCAAAACTGCTCTTAAATGGTAAGAAATTCACAAAAATGACCAAAACGGAAAAAGTTGCGCCTAATCCATAGCTTTCTAATGCCATATCATTTGCATCAATCGGATAAACGGTTTGAAAATGAAGAGCAAAATACTGCTCGATATGAAAAAATCCGCGAAATAGTTTTCTACCATATTTAAAATTACTTTTAAATCATCCAGAATTTCGAAAAATACTTAAAATGAATAAGTTTCGCAATTTCCTTACGAATCCAACGGTATATCATATGCATCATTCCGATGAACGGTATGAAAACCGCGATAAAAATACTCTCCGAATATACAAATAGATGCGAAAATCTGATTATTAGTTTTTGAAATAACTTTAAAAATGTACAGAATTTCGGAAAACTTGCAAAACATAAAAGTTTCGGAATTTGATAAGCTTTCCAACGAGATATCATTTGCGTAAATCCGAGAAACGGTTCAAAAATTATAATCAAAATACGTAAATTGCATGTACAATAACGAGAAGTTCAAGCATGTGTACAGGAAAGTTCCGAATCGGTTGTAGATCCTTAATCTACAACCGGTTGTAGAATAGCTGAGCTATATATATATATATATATATAGGATAGATCCAACAGTACTACCGATCCCTAGATCTAACATAAGCTACATTTTATATGGGATTAAGCTTGGAGGCTGCGCAGGTGAATCCCAAGTGCTTTGTGTTTGGCCATGAACGCATGCACGTTCATGGTCGTTCCAACTCTAGCGCCACCAGGGGCACTGCCAAGGGATTCGGCATGGTTCACCAGGCAGTTGAAGTCGGTGGCGCGGAGCCTCCTGTTGCAGAAGGGGCACCTGTTAACGCCTCGAGCAAAGTGGCGATCGTAATGGCCGGACTGCAACCTCCTGAGGACGTGACGAGTCTTGGTGTGGAAGGACTCATCGTCGCTGTCGACGTCGCTGCTCTGCACCTGTCACGTAGCACCAAAGATCGAAAAACACGAAGTCAATTGCAGCGATGATGGAACAGAGAGTGAACAAAAGATCATGCATGATAATATGGTCACGAAAAAAAGAAGCCTCAGTTACATTGGACACACTTATATCCAGGATTTGGGTTAGTGAACCAAAGATCATGCACAACAAATTTGTACACACCAATTGTTCACAGACCAAACCCTGAATCAATTTGTGCCCAAATATTCATCATCATCGGCACAAATTAACCGGATGGGATTGATTACTCACATAACTTAACCGAATCTTAAACAAAAGCAAATCACAAACACTAATAATGCTAGATCTATCATAATAACGCTAGATCTATCATAAAAGGATTGAACTAGGAACAGACTAACCCTAATAACGCTAGATCTATCATAAAAGGATTGAACTAGGAACAGACGAACCCTAATAACGCTAGATCTAACACAAAAGGATTGAAATGGCATAAGAACAAGGGAACAAAGGGTTACCTCCGGGTAGTCATCGACGATGCTGGTGTCGTAGGGGTTCGCCGGCGCGACGTACGACAGTGGTTCGTACGAGTCTTCGTACAGGTCCCAATCGACGGGGGCCTCGACGGGTGCCTGGACGGGTGCCTGGACGGGGGCGGCGGCCATTGCGCCGGCGGCTGATGCGCCGACGCCTACGTCGGAAGCAGCGACGGGGGCCTGGACGGGGGCGGCGGCCGATGCGCCGACGGCCGATGCGCCGGCGGCTACGTCGGCAATGGGCATCTCATGCTTCTCCATCGCCGGGGTTTTTTCTTAGGGGGTTTTTCGACGCGAAGTGGAGAAGATGATGGGACAGGAGAGGCGGTTGCAGTGAGAATGAGAGAGTGGGCAAGCGTCGAGAGAGAGAAAGAGGGGCTCTATAAAGACGAAGGTGGCATTTGGTGTACCGCAACACGCGTCTGCTATGCACGGCTGCAGCGTGCACCGCGACACGAGGCTAACCCTTCGACGTTTGGTGTACTTAGTTCTACCCTCGGGCCTTATACAAAAATTTTATATGTACTCAGTTTTTCCCTCGAGTACTTAGACTGGCAAGTGCAATATACTCAGTTCTACCCTCAAGTAGCTGGTCAACAGAGAGTCAACAAATGAGATTAACATAGCTAATTGAGTCATTTCATGCGCAAAAAAATCCAAAAAAATAAAAACATAGTGGCACCTACTCATGGAGTCTTCCTACGCAACCTGCCACCTTAACAAACATAGATAAATCATGTTTTACCACAAATTGCCACTTCTCATAATCACTAGTAGCTATGAAGATGCATGGTTTTCCACTCAAACCCCTTTGCAAAACATCTTCCCCAAAACATAGTTTGTCTAAATGAGGCCATAATTGTCACACTCATGTATATTTGAATTGCAAATAATTTGATGTAGCCCAATATGAATTATATTGTACAAAACACGCATTTTTCATTTTGTAATTATTTTGTTTTAATCCCTTAGTCTATTTACTATTTACGTGCCCTTGGTTTTTAGTACTACTTAGTTTTGCCCTCAAGTACTGTCACAAATGCTCACAGAAACCCAAACTTATCCTGATTGGTTGAGCAGTTGTCACACGGATCGACTCCACCAACCGTTGATCCACTGATCTAACGGGCAGTATACCCCTATCCGTCTCTTCGTGGCCACCCCTCTCTCTCTCTTCGTGGCCACCCCTCTCTCTCTGTCGGTGGATCAACGGTTGGTGGAGTCGATCCGTGTGCATTTATGGATTATTTTGCCACGTAACTATATTCCCTCTATTTATGCATTATTTTCCACGATTTAAAAATGTTAAACTAAAAAGTGGTAAACAAGAGACATACATATTTATCACCCCTCTAACAATTATCAACTATCTTTAGCATTCCTTTTCTTTTAGGGAATTTAGTTTTGGTAATTTGAAACGGCCCAAAAGTGGTATAATTTTGGTAGAAACATGAGACATACATATTTATCATCCCTCTAACAATTATCAACTATCTTTAGCATTCCTTTTCTATTAGGGAATATAGTTTTCGTAATTTGAAACGGCCCAAAAGTGGTATAATTTTGGTAGAAACATGAGACATACATGTTTGGCATATTTGGGGCATTTCGGTGAATGAATTATTTATCACCCCTTGATACGTCTCCAACGTATCTATAATTTTTGATGCTCCATGCTTGTTTTTACACCATTTGCCTACTGTTTCGTTACACTAAGTGGCACTTTTATGCATTTTCCGGAACTAACCTATTAACAAGTTGCCACAGTGCCAGTTCCCTGTTTTCTGCTGTTTTTGTGTTTCAGAAGTGATACACAGGAAATATTCTCGGAATTGGACAAAACAAGTTCCTAAAGTCTTATTTTACCCGGAAGCTTCCAGAGATCCGAAGGAGAGGGGCCACCAGGGCCCCACACACAGGGCTGGCGCGGCCAGGGCCTGGGCCGCACCACCCTGGCGTGAGGGCGCCTGGGCCCTCCTCTGACATCGCCCCTTCGCCTATAAAGACCCCCTGACGGAAAAAACCTAAGTACCCGATCACTTTTCCAGAACACATCGCGATGCGCCGCCGTCATCGACCCGAAGATCGGGAGGGTCCAGAAGCTCTTCCCGGCACCCTGCTGGAGAGGGGAATCGCCACCGGAGGTCTTCTTCATCGCCATGCTTGCCTCCGGAGCGATGAGTGAGTAGTCTACCTTGGACTATGGGTCCATAGCAGTAGCTAGATGGTTGTCTTCTCCACCATGTGCTTCATGTTTAGATCTCATGAGCTGCCCTACATGATTGAGATCACCGTTATGTAATTCTACATGTTTGGTTTGTTGGGATCCGATGAATATTGGTGTTTATGATTGAGTTGCTGTACTGAAATATATCTTATGTTATCTCTATGTTGTTTATGATCTTGCATGCTCTCCGTTGTTCGTAGCTATCTTGGCCGAGTAGTTGCTAGTGACTCCAAGAGGGGGTATTTATGCTCGATAGTGGGTTCATGCCTCTATTTAACCTGGGGGAGTGACAGAAACCTCTAAGGTTGTAGATGTGCTGTTGCTACTAGGGAGAAAACAACATTCATATGCTCAAGGGCATATGCTTTGTTTACATTACACACTTTGCTTAATGCAATTATCTGTTGTTCGCAACTTAATACTTGTGGAGTTCTCGGATTGATTCGCCACAAGTGGATTATTAGTCATAGATGCAGTTGGATGGCGGTCTATGTATTTTGTTGTAATGCCCAGAGTAAATCTCATAGTGACCTTCTTGACATATCACGTTTATCTCTATTCTATCAATTGCCCAACTGTAATTTGTTTACCCAGCATGTGTTATTTATTCTATGGAGAGACACCACTAGTGAACTATGGACCCCGGTCCTATTTCTATCATATTGCTATCACCTGTTTACTTTACTCGCACTGTTTACTTTACTCGCATACTTTTATTGTTTTCCACTCGATACACTCATAACCTTTGTTTCAAGCAAACCGGTGAGATTGACAACCTCATCGTAAGTTGGGAACAAAGTACTTGGCTGTGTGTGTGCAGGTTCCGCGTTGCAGCTAGCAAGCAAAGCTTGGACGAGGCGCCATATATAAATTGTCCAAAGCTGTCGCAAACTAGCAAGCATCACCTTTAGTCGTTTGTCTCTCCTCTCCAAGAACGATAAACCTTGGTTTCTAAACTGAGGGAAAACTAGCTGCTATACTCATCACACCTTCCTCTTGGGGTTCCCAACGGGCTGGTCATTCACCACGCATCACCCCTCTAACAATTATCAACTATCTTTAGCATTCCTTTTCTTTTAGGGAATATAGTTTTGGCAATTTGAAACGGCCCAAAAATGGTATAATTTTGGTAGAAACATGAGACATACATATTTGGCATATTTGTGGGATTTCGGTGAATGGATTATTTATCACCCCTCTAACAATTATCAACTTTCTTTAGCATTCCTTTTCTTTTAGGGAATATAGTTTGGGATATAGTTTTGGTTATTTGAAACGTCCCAAAAGTGGTATAATTTTGGTATAAACATGAGACATACATATTTGTGGGATATCGGTGAATGCATTATTTGTCACCCCTCTAACAATTATCAACTATCTTTAGCATTCCTATATTCCCTAACACTTATTTTTTTTGGTAATTTCGGTGAATGCACACACTAACTTTGAAAACAACTACAAGTACATGTAATTGAATAATGGATTTGTAACAAGGGATCCCTTGTAACAACTTCTAGCGCTTGACGAGCAATGATAAGAATCCGATCGCAATTATACAACAAAAAAAAAACCAGCCATCAAATTAGCTTGCTTCTTCAACTCGATCAGCTACTTTAACTGCTTGTTTATTTTCTTCAGTTCTCCCTTCACTTCCACCATTTCTGCATTGGGAACATTAGGCATAATCGGGACAGCCCCTCTCTCCGCTGCATTCTCTACAGCAAGTACCCCCCCCCTCCCAAATTGCGCTCCCCAATACCGCCAATTAATTCCTGCAATTTAAGCCTCTGAACGTACACATCGATCTACTCGAAATACCTGCATTTCTTCAGGATCTGAAAACAACAACGTGAACCCTAAATCCCAAATTCGAGGGAATAACAAGAAAATCGAGAGAAAACTGAGCAATTGGAGCGAGATCTAACCTTATCCCCCTCTCTATATGGCAAGCTCTCGCATGCAAGGAACTCACGTCCACGGTTGCCGTTGTCGTTCGTCTTACAGATTGACCGCTTCAGAGGCTCTTGGCGTGGGCAGTCAGGGCATCTTGTCAAAGGCACGGGTCCATACTGCGGCCATGAAGAACGGGAGGTCGAAGAGAAACTAGACATCACCCACCTGCCGGAGAAGGGTTGCCGCTGGCGGAGAAGAAGAACAATGGGGCGCGGGGAAAGAATGGGGAAGCAATGGCACGGGCACGGGCGCGGGCGCGGGGCTGGCTCGCGCTCCCATTTTGCAACGGGCACCTGGGTAAGCTGTGGGTCCGGCGCGCTAACGTGGACAAGTTGCGGGTCCCACGATGATCTGGATAAGTGGAGGCGTGTCCACTGCGGGGCACCAACAGCGGCCCCACTTGCCAGCACCAACCAACGGTCAACTTAACGGGATTCCTCCCGTCCGAGCTCCTTGTGAGAGTTTCAGACAAGGGCTTGGGCAAAACTGAGGAAAAACTAAGCGGCTGGGAAAAACTAAGCACAACTAAGGACCCGAGGGCACGAAAATAGAAATCCCTAAAAATTATCAATAACAATATTATTGGGGAGCTCATGAATGGGGCATTTGAGCATTAGTAACTTCAATCTCCCCCACGCTTGGGCAATACTCTCTCCATCATGAGGCCAAAAATTATATATCCGATTACGATCTTTATGGATTTCACTTGGAGGATAAAACTTGGAATAAAAGAGAGGTACAATGTCCTCCCATGCCATAGATGGACCATCTTGGAGCAGTCGATACCACTCCTCAGCTCTGCCTTTCAATGATAAAGAGAATAGCTTCTTCTTGACCTGGCTTGGTGAAATACCTGCACACCTGAACAACTCGCATAATTCATGTATAAATAATAAGTGATCACCCGGATGGACAGTTCCATCTCCTGAATAGCCGTTATCCATAATACGCCCAACAATTTTCATAGGTATTTTAAAAGGATCAATTTCAGCAGGTGGTGGCGGTGGTGGTTCATCCACATGTGCAGCAGTAGTAGATGTGTTTCCAAATAGGAAACCAAATGGAGAATTCTCCATAGCAAAGTAAAATAAAAGTAAAAGACAAAAATACAAACAATACTCACAGCGACGGTTACCTTTACCAATTCCACTCTTCAATAGCGCTTCACTCCCCGGCAACGGCGCTAGAAAATAGTCTTGATGACCCACAAGTATAGGGGGTGTATCATAGTACTTTCGATAAATAAGAGTGTCGAACCCAACGAGGAGCAGAAGGTGTTGATAAGTGGTTTTGATCAAGGATTCACTGTAAATACTAGCAAACAGGTTTTCAGGGGTATTTGGTAATACAAGTAAATAAAGTGCGAGTAAATAAAAGACAGTAGTAATAATTGCAGCAAGTGGCCCAATCCTTTCTTCAGCAAAGGACAAGCCGGTTGTGTAACTTATAGTAACCAAACGTTCTCGAGGACACACGGGAGTTTCTGTCAAGAGCTTTCGCTTCATACCGCTAATAGTCTTTATTGGTTTGATAGGTGTTATGGGGGTGAACCTGTGCTAGCGCACTACCCTTACTAGGATAAATACACACTTGTGATTATACCCCTTGCAAGCATCCGCAAATACAAGAAAGTAATTAAGATAAATCTAACCACAGCCTTAAACTCTAAGATCCTACGCTCCCTGGTGCAATGGTTTCCCAACGGAGGTTTAGGTTTCTGTCACTCCAGCAACCCCACAATTGGTAGCCAAATACACAATGCATCTCACTAGGCCCATAAATGGTGAAGTATCATGTAGTCGACGTTCACATGACACCACTAGTGAAATAGCACCACAACAATATCAAACCATCAAATATTTCTCAACAATAATTCACTACTAACATCTTGACTTCTCCCATGTCCTCAAGAACTAAATGAACTATTCACAAGACATCATATGGATCATGATCAGAGGTGAAATAATGGTAAATAACAATCTGAACATAAACCTTAATTCAACGGTTCCACTCAATAGCATCAACTACGAGTAATCAACACCGGGAAAGTTTCCCCTAAGAATATAACAAGATCCAACTCAAGATGTTACAGCGGGATGGCGTGGTGATGGGGGTGATGAAGGTGCTGGTGATGGAGATGATGATGATGATGATCCCGATGAAGTCCGGTGCGATGATGATGACGATGGCGACGATCTCCCCTCTCCGGGAAGGAATTTCCCCGGCAGATTTCTCCCTGCCGGAGAGCTTTTCTCGCTCTGGTGTTTTCCGCCCCGCAGAGGCGGCTGTGTCTATCTCTGAGCCCCCCTGACTTAGGTTTTTGGGGACAATGAAGTACGTGAAGGGGCGAGACCAGAAGTGGGCCAGGGTGGCCTCACACAGGGCCGGCGCGGCCAGGGGTCAGGCCGCGCCCCCTGTGCGTGAGGCCGCCCCCTGGCTCTTCTCTCCTTCTCCTTCTAGCTTCCGGAGTCTTTTGGTAAAATAGAATTTTCTGATATTTTTCTGGAATTTTCCTAATCTTCCGAAATATGGTGTCTTGACGGTCCTTTTCCAGCAGAATCCTGACTCCGGCAGCAAATCCTCCAATGATCATCAAACATGTGAAAACAAAAGAAATAACATAACTATCATATCTAAATATGAAATATATCAATGAATAACAGTAAATTATGATACAAAATAGTGATGCAATATGGACGTATCAGGTATCATATAGGTAAAGCCCTCAGTCTGGCAAAGTGTTGCTTTGCCAAGCTCATCATAGGGAATCAAGTTAAAAGCCAAATATACTTAAACCAGGGTAAAAAAGCCTCAGAATACACTTCATTGGCAGGTTTAGTTTAGCAACAGGAGCAACAGGATATTAACCATGTTGTGCTGGGCACATAACCAATTGGTTATGCACCTCAGACACACAACAGGAATATAATCAGCATCACATCTTATAACCCTGGATTTGTTTCCAGGCAAGTCATTGCATTTAGATAGAAAAGCCTCAGACCAACATCATAGGCTGGGTATTTAGGTAAGTTTCACCACTCCAATTTGTTTTCCAACATTGGTTGCTAGGCACATGACCCATAGGTCATGCACCTAAACACAACCAGCAGACCAATTGATAGATAGAGTAATATAATGCATCACAAATCATTTTCCTAGCTGCAACATCTAGGAATCATAATTTTTGCTCAAGTTAATTCATCACTGAAGCTTGCAGCATAGCAAGACTCGCCATCACATATTTATCATGGTTAAACCAGTGGCAGAAGCACACACAGCAGCATGTACATCACAGGACCAGGCACAGCAGTTAACTGAATCTAGGAATTCAGTTTGACACCATATATCATAAATCACAGGAGGGTAGCCTAGCACATCATGATATAGAAAGCTAACTGAAAGCTTGCAACATGGCAAGTTTCAGAGCAACACTCTGTCAGAGTAATGCACTGACAGAACAGTGGACACAACCTGAGCATCACAAATCAAGCATTTTACCACTGAATAGCAATCACTAAATCAAGCTAGCATCAGGCAACAGCATTACAGAGCAAGGTCTGTGAGCTTGGCTCACTGATCTTGACCAGTTGGTCAGAAACCATGGCCAGAGAGAGAAGTAGAAGATTAGAGAGGGGGAATCACACTCACCATCGCCCAGGAGCTCGTCTGGATGGCATGGCAGGGCAGTGCCTGCGCGGCCAGCCAGAGGCTGCCTAAGGAAGACTTCACCGAGAAAGCACCGGGAGCACCACACCACGGCGCTTCTACCGGCGAGTACTTGCGCATCACAAGCACCAGAGGTGGCACAACAAGCTCAGAAGAGAAGGCTCGGCGAGGCACCTGATCGGAGGTGTTCGATGGCGGCGGTTACCGAGGGGGAAACCACCTAGATCTCCCCCGGAGAGGAAGCTTCCGTAGATCCCAACTGGAGGAGTTGGTAGAGGGAGTTGAGGCGACCATTTTGCCCCAAGCATCGGCGGCGAAGACCACCGGAGATGGCCGGAGTGACCGGGCGACGGCGGCGGCGATCTAGGTTTTGCCAGAGAGCTCGAGGAGGAGTAGGGAGAGAGTGAGGGGCTGGGCTGGGTCGGTTGACCGACCCAGACCCGAGCCAGTCTGGCTTAACCAAGCCAGGTGGGCTGGTTGGGTCAAATGGGCCAAGGCCCATTTTGTTAAACCAAATTTCAATTTCAAATTTAAATGCTATTTCCTTTTGAATTAATTCAAATTCAAAATTAAAATAACATGGATTCATTTAACATTATAAAATAACTTCCTATTCTTTAATGAAATAAAAATCTGAATAATATCATGTTTCTTATTCATGTTTCAAATCAAATTTTAAAATCTTTTAACTTCTAATTTCCAAAAACCATAATTGTTATTAATTATAATAAAAGTTAAGTTTCTTCTTTAATAATTAACCTTTTCTTTTCAAATAACTTCAACAGAAGTTTTATAACTTAAAAGTTGATTTCAAACCTTAATTAATTGTTTTAATACATAATTAGGGTAAAACACACAAATAGTACTTTGTGATCTATTAAAAACACTTTAACCCTACCAAGTCTTGGGTAAAACACACAAATAAGAAAACAAAACAAAGAATCACAATACATTGCATATCATTGCACATAGCATCCATTTGCTTCTTTAAACATTGTCCTTACCGGGCAATGATTGAATTCTTGTAGAACAAGGAGATCGGGAGAATCGCCAAGTATCCGACTCCATTACCTTTCAGTCACAAGGCAAGTTTATCTTACTCATATCTCTTGATTGCACTGGTTTTGAAACTTCTTGCAAAGTGTTGACTTCAAACTCTAACTTTTCAAAAGGGATGGAAAACTTAATTTCATAAGTAATATGACTAGTGGTTATCGACCAGTGGTGATAACCTAGGAGGGCCGGCAGGTGGAACCACGGTAAGATTGTGGTGGTGGAGGTTCCACTTGTACGGGAAAGTTAACCTAGGATTAACTACCAATGCCACAGTTATTCTAGCGCCGTAAAAACCGTGTCGTCCAAGAGACTTGGAATGGGACGGGAAAGTCAGCTGTATCTTCTCTCGTTCGCATGTCAACGGACACTCAGGTACCGTTCACCGTATGTCTTGCGAGAATACGTGCACATGGGTGGGACACCTTAGTTCCCACGGCCACTGGTGTCTATGATGGTCCGCAAGGGACGCCTAGGTACTTCATCGTTGGGGGTGAATATCAGGGGCACAACCTGCTTGCGTGAATTGGGTGGGCATGCGTTGTGCGGAGAAGGCAGTGATTGGCTTGGATCAATGACTGGGCCCCACACCATGGAAGTGTGGACGGGAATGTACGCCCGGTTGTGCAGCAAGGCTTTGATCTCTTTTGGAAGGACACACCTCTGCAGAGTGTAAAAAGATGTGACATGTTACCCCTTGTTTCGGGAAGGAGCTGCGAACGCCGCAGGAAAGGTGCTCTCAAGGCACTAATACCTGTGTTGGCTGTTGGGCATAGTTTTCTAAAGTAAAAGCAATCTTTCAAGAAACCTTTGATAAAACCTTGCATTAGCCTATGACTCTTTTGGATCCATGGCTGTAGATAGTGCATATCACACAACTTCTTTCTAAAGAAACTTGCTGGGTAATGCTCGTTACTCACCCCAATCTCTTAAACCCTTGCTAGACTGTGAAGAGCTTGATGAAGCAACTCTGAACGCAATCGGAGGCCAGCAGGACGTCTTCTACGAGGAGCCAGATCTTTCTCGCGGAGTCGAAGGCGTGGATTACTTCATTCGCTACGGAGCATCTTCCGACGAGGAGTCAGAGTGAAGGAGTACTAACTAGTAGAATAGTATCATAGCCGAGGAACCGAGCAACTGTAGAATAGGAATAAGTTGTTGAGTTCTTCTCTTGTTTAATTATTTGAAGCTTTCCAGTTGTTGTAAACACTAAGCACTAGAGGTGTTCTCTTATGGAGAGCATTTCGTTATCACCACGCTTTGGTTTGTATTAATATGAAGTTCAGTTTGTATTTGGGCCCGCAATGTTTCTGCTGTACCATTCTGAGGGATGTAATATTTGTGGAGGCTTGTTCCACAAGTGTTATATCAACGACTTGCATACTACAACATGCAGTGGTATGCTGGGTCACCGCAGCTGGTATCAGAGCAATTGCTTTGACCTTAGGTTGGAAACCTAGTAAAGGGATAGAACCTGTAGGAGTCTAGTAGCAACGGTAAAGAGTTCTCTAAATCTATGATGGTTATTCACTTGGGAATAACTTAGTCATATTTTTAGTGTTACAATTCTTTATTATGATGCATCATACTAATTCTATATCCTATTCTTGTAACAGCTATTATGGCATCGAGAATTCCAGCACGCACCGTTTGGTCACAGAGGAAGACTCTGGAAGACTATGAGGGAACTTTGACTGAGCAGTTAGGATCACTGCTACGGGCTTTTGGACTCAGCACCGACATTCTTGTTAAGACCTATACTTACAAGGATGACGGGACTGCGGTCAAGTACCGTGTCGTGATCATGCTACCAGATGGATTAGCACCTAGTCCAGTTCAGCCTTCCGGAGAAGGAAGAGGAGAGACTGCAGCTTATCACGAGGCAGTAGTGCGAGCTATTGCGACTATTAGGGAGTACAGAGTGGTGGAGTTAGCAGGTACCACTTTTACCGCTATTCCTCATGACTCACTGATGGATGAGCCGGGAATGGATCACGATGTTCTGGTGAAGAAGAAGTCGAAGTTGGCAGCCAGACTTCTTGATAGGTATAGGAAGATGGTGGGATCACTGTATAATACCCACCAGGTCATTGTGGAGGACAAGGCGGAGATGCTTGATGACCTCACAGACACTACTAGGAGGCAGGAGCGAGCACAGATGACTAGGCAGGAGTCGGAGGGATCACACTTCTCACCGGTTGTGGGAACTCACAGTTACCCGACACCGCCTGGACCTTCCAGGTATTCACTCACTCCAGAGCCTATACATTACCCAGTTATCACTTCTAGTATGGAGGCGCAGCAGGGTCTCAAGGGGGTCTCGGATTCCGAGCTTCCCATTGAGAACTCTGATGGCTGGAGGTTTGACTGGCTGGGAGATGGTCAGCAGTATACTAGCTCGTATGGAGGGACAGCTCATGTGGCAGGAGGAGGAGATGTCGTAGTCACTCCTGTTGTATCTGTTGAGGAGGAGGACCCTATGGAGGTTCAGTTTGAGAGTCAGGAGCCAGTTGAGACACCTATGGAGCAGGATGCACCGTTTGATCACACCTACTGCACTGAGAGTGTGTGTTATGGAGAGGCGGAGCCTTTTCCTACTATGACTGCTCACGAGACCAGGGTGTACTTTGAGAGCTACCTTGGACTGAATGGACTCGTGTTGAGTGATACCTCTACTATGGACACGTCTGACTCGGACTATGTTCCGAGCGGTAGGCCGTTCGTTCCAGAGACAGTGCGCCGGACTACACGCCAGCACGGGTGGACTCCGGGCATGTACTACGAGCCATGAGATCAGGACGTGATGTCAAGACCTAGTCAGAAGCTTAGTTGTATCTGTGAATGCAGCTAGTGCTAGTAGTATGTTGTAATAATAAGAGAGATGGTAGAACTATCCAGTCTCGATCTATGAGTGTACTCCACATGTGAGAGTACGTGTTGTAATAATGACTTTGTATCGGTTTGTATGTGTTGTATAATATGTACCTTGTATTCGGTTTTCTTGCGATCTTCCATTTGGAGTTGGATTTCTGTTTTCCATTGTGTGACTAGTTCTAGGCATGAAGTGAAGCTTAGAAAGCATGGGCATAGTGTAATTATGAGATCTTCGCTTGATGTTACAGGACTAGGGGGGCTATGGATGCTGGTGTAGCTGCCGAAACAGAAGAACAACGCTTGGCACAAGAAGCTCAAGCGAAGGCAATGAATGACCAGCAGGCAGAAAGGGAAGCCAAAGCTAAGGCTGATCAAGAAGCTCAAGATCATTTACCACCACCGCCATTCAGGCCTTTGGCTGAGCAAAGCTTTATGCAGTATATGCAGTTCATGCAAGAGACACAGAACAAATTTATGCAAGAGCTCATGGGGCATGTTGGAGCCGGAAGGGTTCCGGAAGCAAGAGGGGTAAGTCTTTCTGACTTCCTCAATGCAAAACCACTTCCTTTTGCTTCCACGGTGGAACCTATGGATGCGGAAGACTGGCTGATGGACACCGAGAGAAAATTGAAGGCTGTGGGAGCCAATGATGAGGAGAAGGTTCGTTAGGCTGTACACCTTCTATCTGGACCAGCCGCAGCATGGTGGGACAATGAAGTGACACTTCAACATCCGGAGAAGGTATTCTCTTGGGAAGAGTTTAAAGAAAAGTTTCGTACCTTTCATGTGCCAGAAAGTGTGGTTGAGCTCAAGAGGAGGGAATTCGAAGACCTCAAGCAGGGGAGTGCAACAATGATGGCTTACATCAAGGAGTTCACGAGACTCTCTCGTTACGCAAGTGACGAGGTCAGTACTGACAGCAAGAGGATGAAAAGGTTCCTCAGGGGACTGGATCCATACGCGGCAATGCAGATGAAGTTGACTAAGCCACGTAACTTCCAAGAATTGATGGATACAGCCATTACCTGGGAGAATGATTACAAGTTGGTTCAGATGAGTCGACTGAAGAGGGCCAAGACTGAGGCCAAGAGAGTTCAACCAACCCGAAGTACTCCAAATTTGAGTTTCAAACCCAGAGTCAGGACAGGAGGAGTTCCACCCAGTCGGACGACGTTCACACCAAAAGGTCAGATCATCTGTCATAATTGTGGACTTCCAGGACATTTCAAGAGTGAATGTATGAAGCCAAGGATTATATGCCACGCTTGTGGAAAAGAGGGGCACATTCATCCAGATTGTCCAAATAAACCAGCTGGTGGATGGCCGGCTAACAGTGGAGGCAAGACAGGAGGAGGTGGACAACCTGCATCTGGAGGTGGCAGTAGCAGCAAGAATGGGAACGGTAAAAGAGGCCAAACTTTTGGGAAGCTGAATTGCACATCCCTGGAGGAAGCTAACAACTCTGAAACGGCGGTCATAGGTACGCTCAGCATCCTTACTCATCCCGGCAAAGTTCTTTTTGATACCGGTGCCACTACATCATTCATTTCCAAAGATTTTGTTGAAAAATATGGGTTAAGGTGTCAGGCGATAGCTCATCCTATGACTGTTGTGACGGCCGGGGGTAAACTTTTAGTATCCCAATTCAAACCAGACCAGGTCATTACGATCTGTGACTGTCCTTACTTTGCCGATCTCTATGTTCTTCCACTTAAAAACATTGAAGTTGTTCTGGATATGGATTGGATGTCCGATCATGGAGCACATATTGATTGTGAAGAGAAGACTGTGTTAATCTGGAAGCCTGGAGGTGGAAGGATCACTTATCAAGCAGATAAGCACACCCATGTAGAGATTGGAATTCAACTCAATTCTCTGAAAGAGGCCAAGTTAGAAGATATTCCAGTGGTTAATGAGTTCATGGATGTATTTCCCCAAGAATTACCGGGAATGCCATCGGATCGGGAGATAGAATTCACCATTGATCTGAAGCCAGGCACAGCACCAATTTCACAAGCACCCTATAAAATGGGTCCTAAGGAGTTGAAAGAACTGAAAGAGTAGCTAGGTGAGCTAGAGAGTAAGGGATTTATCCAAGAAAGTATATCACCTTGGGGTTTGCCGGTTATATTTGTTGATAAAAGAGATGGAGGCAGAAGAATGTGTGGGGATTTCAGGAATCTGAACAATGTCACCATAAAAAATAAGTATCCTTTACCAAGGATTCAAGACCTGTTTGATCAAGTTCATGGAGCTGGGGTTTTCTCCAAGATTGACCTGAGATCTGGTTATCATCAAATTAAAATCAAGCCAGAAGATGTACCTAAGACTGCATTTGTCTCAAGGTATGGGCATCATGAAAACTTAGTTGTTCCTTTTGGTTTGACCAATGCTTCAGCAATTTTCATGAATTTGATGAACAAGATTTTCATGCCATATCTGGACAAGTTTGTGATAGTGTTCATTGATGACATACTGATATACTCCAAGAATAAAGAGGATCATGCTAAACATCTCAGAATAGCATTGCAAGTGTTAAGGGAACATCAGCTGTATGCTAAATTCAGCAAGTGTGAATTCTGGCTGGATCAAGTGGAATTTCTTGGTCATGTCATTAGCAAGGAGGGGATTGCTGTGAATCCAAGCAAAGTTCAGTTAGTTTTGGACTGGCAAGCACCAACCAATGTGAAGGAAATTAGAGGATTTTTGGGAATGGCCGGATACTATCGGAGATTCATTGAAGGATTTTCGAAGATAGCAGGGCCGATGACAAAATTGTTAAGGAAAAACACTCCATTTGAGTGGTCTAAAAAATGTGAAGAGAGCTTTCAAGAGCTGAAAAAGAGACTCACAACAGCACCTATCTTAGCAGTACTAGAAACTGGAAAGGATTACACAGTTTACTGCGATGCATCCAAGAATGGATTGGGTTGTGTTTTGATGCAAGACTGAAAGGTAATTGCTTATGGATCAAGACAACTCAAACCACATGAAGTCAATTACCCAACACATGACCTAGAATTGGCAGCAGTTGTGTTTGCTCTCAAGCAATGGAGGCAATTTCTCTATGGAGCTAAATGTGAACTATACACAGATCACAAGAGTCTTAAATACTTCTTTACCCAGAAGGAGTTAAATATGAGGCAGAAAAGATGCCTAGAGTTGATCAAGGATTATGATCTTACCATCAACTATACCCCTGGAAAGGCTAATGTGGTAGCCGATGCATTAAGTCGGAAGAGTACAGAAACACAGCTAATGGATAGAGAACTTCCGGAGGAATTGCTCAAGGATCTTGAAAGACTTGAAATACAATGTCTAGAAGTCAAATCTCTAGGAAGTATTTACACTATGAGGGTGATGGAAGAAAGACAAAGTGACTTGAAATACACTATATTCAGGAGACAAGATGAAGATCCTTTCATCGCTGAAGAAATCCGCAGGATTGAAGAGGGTAGACCATCTGAATTCCGTCTAGGTGATTTCAATTCACTCTGGTTCCAAAACAGAATTTGTGTGCCAGATATACCGGAGATCAAAAGACTGATTCTCAAGGAGGCTCATGAGACACCATACTCCATACATCCGGGAAGTACGAAGATGTACATGGATCTCAAGGAGTTGTTTTGGTGGAATAACATGAAGCGGGATATAGCCAAGTATGTAGCGGAATGCCATACTTGTCAGAGAGTCAAAGCAGAACATCAAAGTCCAGCGGGGTTACTACAACCTTTGGATATTCCGGAGTGGAAATGGGAGGAAATCGGAATGGATTTTATTACCGGTTTACCTTTAACCAAGAGACACAAGGATATGATATGGGTGATAGTTGATCGACTCACCAAGAGTGCACATTTCTTGGCTGTGAATCAGAAAGATAGTGCAGAAAAGCTGGTAGAAATCTATGTAAGAGAGATCGTCAGCAAGCATAGAGTGCCCAAGACAATCGTCTCTGATAGAGGGTCTGTTTTTACATCAACATTCTAGAGAGATCTTCATACAGCACTGGGATCACAGTTGGATTTCAGTACTGCTTATCATCCTCAAACTGGTGGGCAAACAGAAAGAACAAACCAAATCTTGGAGGATATGTTACGTGCATGTGCTCTAGATTTTGGAGGTTCGTGGGATGAGCACTTACCGTTAGCAGAATTTTCTTACAACAACAGCTATCAAAGCAGCTTGAAGGCAGCACCATTTGAAGTACTATACGGACGCAAGTGCAGATCTCCAATATGTTGGTTTGAGCCTGGAGGCAACCATGAATTTGAAACTGATTTCATCCAAGAGAAGCAAGGTATCATTGATATCATCCGTGATCGTTTGAAGATAGCCCAGAGTCAACAAAAGAGTTATGCAGATCAAAAGAGGCGGATATGGGAGCCCAAAGTAGGGTATTTGGTCTATTTGAAGGTTAGCCCTATGAAAGGAATCAAGAGGTTCGGTATTAAAGGAAAGTTAAGCCCAAGATATATTGGACCATTCAAGATTTTGAGTCAGAATCGAAGTGTTGCTTTTGAATTGGAGCTTCCAGCAAAATTGAAGCAAGTTCACAATGTTTTCCATGTTTCTCAACTTCGGAAGTGTCTGAAAGCACCTGAAGACTCTATTACACATGATGACCTAGATCTTCAAGCAGACTTGACTTATGAGGAGAAGCCAATAAAGATCTTAGAAGAGAACTAGAAGAGGCTTCGGAATCATGCAATAAAGTTCTGTAAAGTGCAATGGAAACATCATTTTGAACGTGAAGCAACTTGGGAGAAAGAAGAGGATTCGAGACAAGCTTATCCAGAACTCTTCAGGTACACAAAGTTTTAACTTTGGGACAAAGTTCTGATAAGGGGGGAAGACTATAATATCCCAGCATTTAGGACCAAACGACGGGTAGACCTAGGACTATTGTGCATTCATGCATCTAAAAAATCTGAGTAAATTTTTCGCAAATTCAAAAACCTGAGAGAGCAAAGCTCCTTTCTAATCACCTTTAGATCTAGGGGTTATTAGAATGCTATGGGTTTTGTTATGATCTCTTGATGTTGTTATTTAAGTGAATTAGGAAGTTCAATTTGATTGTTGAATAACCTAAAAATTGAATTTCTAATCATTAATAAAGAAATAACTCAATTATGTATTGAGTTGGATAAAAGAAATGGAATTAGAAAATAAAACAAACTGAAATGTTACTTTATTGATATTAAACATTTATACAATGTCTTTACATCTTTGAAAACTGAAAAGAAGATTACAACAGTAAAGAAAATAAAAAGAAACCTAATTCTAAACTATTTATAATAGTCTTCATGAATTCCATCTTCTAAGTCTTCTTAACCTGCAACCTGCAAAACAAAGCAAATAAACAAAAGAAAACAGATTAAGTGTTAGAGTATATTACTCTCAGACTTTGGCAAATATTTTGCCATTGCATCATTGAGTTTTTAATGATCAAGTGAAGCATCTGTTCTTTTAAATCACTGGGGGTACAAATCACTAGAGTGCATAGCAGTTTCACAGCACGGCCAGGGGTGGATTAGATCAAGCTGAGTGAAGTATACAAGCACACAACTCACAAGTAGCTTAGTCACAGAACTGGAAGCTGGAGCTGGCAGCACCACAGCTGCTGGCAAAACCAGCAGTCGACTAGATGAGCTTCACCAGGAGAAGCAGCTCTCATTTGACCAGCAGAGAAGTAACACCAAGAACAACACAAGTTCTTGCACAACACCACTCAAACACTAGAAAACATCCAGCAAAACCATGATGATGGATTGAAGCTCAAGACCAAGCCCAGAAGGAGAAGGACAAGTGATCAGCAGCAAGACCAGGAGGAGAAGGACAAGCCCAGGAGCTGAACTAGGAGGAGAAGGCAAGCAAGGAGCAAGCCATCACCACCAGCAAGCAACAGCAGCTGATAACAATACTTTTGCTGCACAACTTCAGGCACCAGGTAGGATTGATCACCTCACAGCACCACATGGTTGAGCATGGGTATCATATAGGTAAAGCCCTCAGTCTGGCAAAGTGTTGCTTTGCCAAGCTCATCATAGGGAATCAAGTTAAAAGCCAAATATACTTAAACCAGGGTAAAAAAGCCTCAGAATACACTTCATTGGCAGGTTTAGTTTAGCAACAGGAGCAACATGCTATTAACCATGTTGTGCTGGGCACATAACCAATTGGTTATGCACCTCAGACACACAACAGGAATACAATCAGCATCACATCTTATAACCCTGGATTTGTTTCCAAGCAAGTCATTGCATTTAGATAGAAAAGCCTCAGACCAACATCATAGGCTGGGTATTTAGGTAAGTTTCACCACTCCAATTTGTTTTCCAACATTGGTTGCTGGGCACATGACCCACAGGTCATGCACCTCAACACAACAAGCAGACCAATTGATAGATAGAGTAATATAAAGCATCACAAATCATTTTCCTAGCTGCAACATCTAGGAATCATAATTTTTGCTCAAGTTAATTCATCACTGAAGCTTGCAGCATAGCAAGACTCACCATCACATATTTATCATGGTTAAACCAGTGGCAGAAGCACACACAGCAACATGTACATCACATGACCAGGCACAGCAGTTAACTGAATCTAGGAATCCAGTTTGACACCATCAACATTGTGATATCATAAATCACAGGAGGGTAACCTAGCACATCATGATATAGAAAGCTAACTGAAAGCTTGCAACATGGCAAGTTTCAGAGCAACACTCTGTCAGAGTAATGCACTGACAGAACATTGGACACAACCTGAGCATCACAAATCAAGCATTTTACCACTGAATAGCAATCACTAAATCAAGCTAGCATCAGGCAACAGCATTACAGAGCAAGGTCTATGAGCTTGGCTCACTGATCTTGACCAGTTGGTCAGAAACCATGGCCAGAGAGAGAGGTAGAAGATTAGAGAGGGGGAATCACACTCACCATCGCCCAGGTGCTCGTCTGGATGGCATGGCAGGGCAGTGCCTGCGCGGCCAGCCAGAGGCTGCCCGAGGAAGACTTCACCGAGAACGCACCGGGAGCACCACACCACGGCGCTTCTACCGGCGAGTACTCGCGCATCACAAGCACCAGAGGTGGCACATCAAGCTCAGAAGAGAAGGCTCAGCGAGGCACCTGATCGGAGGTGTTCGATGGCGGCGGTTACCGAGGGGGAAACCACCCAGATCTCCCCCGGAGAGGAAGCTTCCGTAGATCCCAACTGGAGGAGTTGGTAGAGGGAGTTGAGGCGACCATTTTTCCCCAAGCATCGGCGACGAAGACCACCGGAGATGGCCGGAGTGACCGGGCAACGGCGGCGGCGATCTAGGTTTCGCCAGAGAGCTCGAGGAGGAGCAGGGAGAGAGTGAGGGGCTGGGCTGGGTCGGTTGACCGACCCAGACCCGAGCCGGTCTGGCTTAACCAAGCCAGGTGGGCCGGTTGGGTCAAATGGGCCAAGGCCCATTTTGTTAAACCAAATTTCAATTTCAAATTTAAATGCTATTTCCTTTTGAATTAATTCAAATTCAAAATTAAAATAACATGGATTCATTTAACATTATAAAATAACTTCCTATTCTTTAATGAAATAAAAATCTGAATAATATCATGTTTCTTATTCATGTTTCAAATCAAATTTTAAAATCTTTTAACTTCCAATTTCCAAAAAGCCTAATTGTTATTAATTATAATAAAAGTTAAGTTTCTTCTTTAATAATTAACCTTTTCTTTTCAAATAACTTCAACAGAAGTTTTATAACTTAAAATTTGATTTCAAACCTTAATTAATTGTTTTAATACATAATTAGGGTAAAACAGACAAATAGTACTTTGTGATCTTTTAAAAACACTTTAACCCTACCAAGTCTTGGGTAAAACACACAAATAAGAAAACAAAGACAAAGAATCACAATGCATTGCATATCATTGCACATAGCATCCATTTGCTTCTTTAAACATTGTCCTTACCGGGCAATGATTGAATTCTTGTAGAACAAGGAGATCAGGAGAATCGCCAAGTATCCGACTCCATTACCTTTCAGTCACAAGGCAAGTTTATCTTGCTCATATCTCTTGATTGCACTGGTTTTGAAACTTCTTGCAAAGTGTTGACTTCAAACTCTAACTTTTCAAAAGGGATGGAAAACTTAATTTCATAAGTAATATGACTAGTGGTTATCGACCAGTGGTGATAACCTAGGAGGGCTGGCAGGTGGAACCACGGTAAGATTGTGGTGGTGGAGGTTCCACTTGTACGGGAAAGTTAACCTAGGATTAACTACCAATGCCACAGTTATTCTAGCGCCGTAAAAACCGTGTCGTCCAAGAGACTTGGAATGGGACGGTTAAGTCAGCTGTATCTTCTCTCGTTCGCATGTCAATGGACACTCAGCTACCGTTCGCCGTATGTCTTGCGAGAATACGTGCACATGGGTGGGACCCCTTAGTGCCCACGACCACTGGTGTCTATGATGGTCCGCAAGGGACGCCTAGGTACTTCATCGTTGGGGGTGAATATCAGGGGCACAACCTGCTTGCGTGAATTGGGTGGGCATGCGTTGTGCGGAGAAGGCAGTGATTGGCTTGGATCAATGACTGGGCCCCACACCATGGAAGTGTGGACGGGAATGTACGCCCTGTTGTGCAGCAAGACTTTGATCTCTTTTGGAAGGACACACCTCTGCAGAGTATAAAAAGATGTGACATGTGACCCCTTGTTCCGGGAAGGAGCTGCGAACGCCGCAGGAAAGGTGCTCTCAAGGCACTAATACCTGTGTTGGCTGTTGGGCATAGTTTTCTAAAGTAAAAGCAATCTTTCAAGAAACTTTTGATAAAACCTTGCATTAGCCTATGACTCTTTTGGGTCCATGGCTGTAGATAGTGCATATCACACAACTTCTTTCTAAAGAAACTTGCTGGGTAACGCTCGTTACTCACCCCAATCTCTTAAACCCTTGCTAGACTATGAAGAGCTTGATGAAGCAACTCTGAACGCAATCGGAGGCCAGCAGGACGTCTTCTACGAGGAGCCAGATCTTTCTCGCGGAGTCGAAGGCGTGGATTACTTCATTCGCTACGGAGCATCTTACGACGAGGAGTCAGAGTGAAGGAGTACTAACTATTAGAATAGTATCATAGCCGAGGAACCGAGCAACTGTAGAATAGAAATAAGTTGTTGAGTTCTTCTCTTGTTTAATTATTTGAAGCTTTCCAGTTGTTGTAAACACTAAGCACTGGAGGTGTTCTCTTATGGGGAGCATTTCGTTATCATCATGCTTTGGTTTGTATTAATATGAAGTTCAGTTTGTATTTGGGCCCGCAATGTTTCTGCTGTACCATTCTGAGGGATGTAATATTTGTGGAGGCTTGTTCCGCAAGTGTTATATCAACGATTTGCATACTACAACATACAGTGATATGCTGGGTCACCGCATTATACTACTAGTACTCTTTCTTCAACAAGGATCGTTGTCTAGTTGGAGTCAAAGACGTTTCTCTTTCCTTCTCTTCCGTTCCGGGAAAGCGTCACAGCCTTCACGAAGTAACCTGAGCCAATATGATGTTTTTTCTTATTATTTAATTAATTTTCAAGCTTAGACCATTGCGACGAGGCTAAAATGTACTATAACACAAGACTGCGGTGTAATGCCTAACCGAGTCCTACAAGCCTAATTTATGCCGAGGCTTTTTTTATTTCCACTATAGAAAATGTAAAGAACAGGTTTCAAATCACAATCAACCCCTTTTCAAAACCTGCTGCATATCTTAGGCTCTTCTTATATGCCACAAATAGCCCAAAAAAAAAGAATCCTAGAACACAATGCAAAGTTGATAACCAACTTCTAGGAAAGACATTATTAACTTATTGATCTCGGTAGCTACGTCACCAACATAATTTAAAGAGCCAAAAGTTACGTGGGTCATATTCTGCTGAACGTTGTCTTTGCCAAGGTTGTATCCGAAAAGGAGTCTATGGTTCGGGTCCAGGATGACCCAGCTAGTTCCATGATATATAAGTCTGTTTGGAATGTAGCGCAAAGGAGACAATATTTGTATGGGATTCGTCACAATTGAAACAATTCACATGCTAAAAATTTCTACAAAAATTGATATGTGCAAAATTCTCATGAAATTCTTGGAGTTAAAGATATTTGGACTATGGATTGCGACCAAACTACAAGATGATGTGACTTAAGTACTCCTTCCGAATACTAATACCTGTCTTTAACATGATATATCATGTTAAAGACAGGTATCAATGGCCGGAGGGAGTACAAATTTTGTTTTTAGCCTTGACTAACTTTTGGCACAGATCTAGAGGGTGAAACCTGAGAGCGGACAAATGGTTCCTGGGCTTCCTGGAGCCAGGTACTTTCCAAAAAAGTTTTAGGAACTTGTGAAAAAAAGCTTGGATGTCAATGATGCATTACAAGAGTGCAAAATCTCAAAACGAATTTCTTTGTATTCTGGGGTACACAAACATGACAAAATCTGACAAATTATGGAGTTTTGAAAATTTGAATTGTTCACTGTACTTAGGTTCACACTTTTGTCATTTTTTCAACACTCTTCTTGATCCAAGTTCAAACCCCCGAAAGGTCACGTATTCAGGAGAGGACGAAGCAAACCATATAGACCAGTCTGGTCAGCTTGTTGACAACATCATTCTTGTCACATAAACTGTTTGAATTTGTTAGTTCAAAGGCATAAGTTTTTAGGAAAGGATGCTAAAGCATATATTGGCATAAATATCACTTGAAAAATGCCTATAACTTGCTCCAATACTGATAAGAAGCCAGCACATGTTTCATATTACACTGCACACACACGGCTGAAGTTTTTTTTGGCAGGAGACGAGCTCCAGGCATTAGTAGAAATCGTTCCAGGTAATTACAAAGTCAGAATCCAGCATGCATCACCTTCCAAAACCATCCTACCAGTAAACTAACACAAAATATGCTGACCATGCGAGGAATTCAGATTTTGACAGCCCGCAAAAGCTTCTGGTCTCATGTGCTCCGTGCGACAAGAAGGATTTCCTGACCTGACCTCTACCTCTAGTCCACTATGATCATGGGCTTATCCAAGGTAGCACCCTTGGAGATGATCTCCCCAGGTAGGCCACCACGGAGTATCTGCATATGGAACACCACCTCCTCTTTGGTGCCAGTCAGCAGCTCGAAGACACAAGCGTCGTTCACCTGCAGCCGGTTGTCGACAGCGAAATCCATCCAATCTGCATCAAGCCTTTTCACCTTTAGGTCACCGCGGTAGCTCATGGGCCATGACTTCCCATGGCAGATGAGGGTGGTGGCTGTGCGCACCTCCGGGAGGTGCTTGTGGAAGCGACCTGGAATGCACTAGACAAAAAGGAACATAATAATGATAACTACAAGCCATTATTGTTAACTATTGAGGTTTTGGAGATAATGTTGCTGCCTCCTACCAGCTGAAACGGCTTGTGAACATGTGATCTCGACAGAACGATGGTGAAGAAAGGGTGATCGCCAGAGAGAGGCGTGGTCTCCCAACCATCAGCGGCTTCAGGAGCTGGCATCGGTGAGTCTTCGCAGGGCTCTGGTTTGATGAGGTGCACATCCGGCGGTGGCTTTGAGGGACATGCAGCATTCTCTATCTGGTAAGATCAATGCAAACAGCTGGTCACCATAAATGTGAATGCTGCAAATTTCATAACCCAATTCTTCTGTCCTATATGTATAAAATAAGCTAAATATTTCTACTCATTGGTACAAGTGGAAAAAATCTGCAAGCCATACATCCTCATTTCAGCCAAGACAGCGGCTAAAATGTAAAGTGTGCTACTTGTTCAACTTCACATGATTTCACTCCACACTCACCTTCCTAAAATGTTGTACCAAATCTTTTTTTTTGCACAAATTGCAAGAACATCCATTATTTTTTACAGCACAAGGATGGCAGGGAAGGTCCAGAACACCAAAAGAGATTTCTACTGGAAAGATTCAGTTAAACAATTTGAGGAAGCAGATAAGCACCTGAGCAGTCAAGGAAGAGGTAGCTTGTATATCTGTCGATTGCAAGCAGCCAACGAGTCAGTCAAATGAATTATGATATAATTTGTAAAATCAAGAAGTGGCAGGAAATAAAAATCTGAAGTTCGTAATGAAGTACTCCCTCCGATCGGAAATAACGGGGACTTAGTACAAACTTTGTACTAAGCTAGTACAAAATTGCCGACACTTATTTTCGATCGGAGGGAGTACATTATAATAATAAATTTTTCTTTTTTGGCGTGAGACATTAAAAGAGAAATCTATGTTGGATATATGATTACGAAACAAGGAAATATGATTTGACAAGTGACAAGACACCTGATCAGGTTTTCTGCCTGCTTAATTATTAAAGAACTATGAAACAAGGAGTAGTGGCAGTTGCTTTCCCCCATTATCTCCAATGAATATGGTCATAAAGCCTAGGAGTAGTGGCAGTATGGTAACCGATTTGTTAAGAGATGGATCCGAAATGGGTTAATAAGGAAACATGGTAAAGTAACGTTTAAAGAAGGAAGCGATCACAGAAAACAGCAAGAGAGAGCATGTAACCATTCAAATTTGTCATTGCAGCAAGCAAAAGTATCCACCAAAAGAGGTGCGCAATCACGATAGTCAATAGGTACATAGGTCAAAAGAAATGTCTACATTTCTAGAACAAACCAACTAACAACAAATGAAGTTTAACTGAAGTGTGGTATGAGTATAATTGACGATGGGAAGAACATTAACTTTATATAAAATGGTACGCGTATAATTTCAGGCCATAAGATAAACCAACCACATACCAGACGATTCCACACAGCTCGACTGCACTATCTGTTCACACCGGCCACCATCCTGCAGCAAAGCTTATTGTCAAGCTACACTGGCATAAAACTCCATGGCTATAGTATTTGTTCAAGGAGCTGCTATTATATATATGTCACTGAATAAGTAGCAGATTTAGAGCGTGTGTGCTCTGTAGTAGAGCAGAAATATGTCACATCCCAAAATTTGGAATGTGAAAATAAAATAAAATAGGAATCATGTATGTTTGAATTGATTGAAATTCACAAAGAATTAAAACTTTTTGTTTTAAAAAGCTTCATTAGGAAAAACCATTTCAAACTTTTTATTATTGCTTGAAGGACTCATATGAAAAGAATAAGATTTTTCAAATACTATTTTGTATCCTATGCAAGTATATTTGCAAAGGAAATATGTACAAAATGTTTTACATTGAATAAAGTTTACATTTCCTAAAATGGGGATGAAAATGTTTTCAAGGAATTACTCTAAAGATATTTTAAGTTTTTCCTTCAAACCCTAAAACCATTTTTGTATTATGCAATAAAGACCTTTAAGCCAAATTATAAAGTTTTCTTAAAAATCTTACTTTGTTTTGAAAACTTGTTTTCTTACTGTCTTAGAATGATGTTTTGAATATTAGAAAAATTCACAAATTGGTTTGACTCAATTTGGACCAAATTTGCAAAAGTTATAAAAGAAATAAGAAAGCAGAAAAAAAGAAAAAGAAGGAAAGAGAAAAAAATATAGGAAATGGCCGAGGGGCAACGGATTCGGCCTAGAACAGAAGTCGGCCCACGGCCCAGCTTCCTAACCCGAAACGGTATCTCCTTTTCTTCCTCCTCTCACTGACAGCACGGGCCCACGCGTCAGCACCGACACCTTCGTCCTCCTCCGGCCGTTGATTCCGCGCAGAGACCTCGCCGGCGAGATTTTTGCCCTGGCCTTAATGCCTTCCCGATTCGATACCCCCTCCTCGGCTATTTAAACCCCTCCTCCTCCTCGCCAGCCTCCCCCTCATTCCCCTCTGGATTGCGCCGCCAAGCTGCCCTAATCGCTCCCTGGAGACCGCCACGACTGCGGACGAGAAATCCGAATCACGGTGAGGTCAGACCATTCCGCATCCCCTCTCTGGTCTCATTCCCTTTCGGTTGTTCTGACGCACCTCTGGACGCCCTCGGCTTGAACCTTTTCGCAGGGAATCGAGTTCTCCAGTGCGAACCGAAGGTCACCGGCGCCCGTGCTCACTCCAGCCGTACCTCCTCGACGCTTCTGGAAGCAATCGACCACGGCAATCACGCTATCAAGTCCACCTCACTCTCCTGCACGTCGTGCACAACTCCATCGCCTCCGAGGACTTCCAGAACGCCGACAACATCCATCCCCGAGCCGCTCCTCGCCGCCGACGACCTCGACGGAACCCTAATCAGTGAGCTCTCATCCGTCAGATCGAGATCCATCGGCTAAAAACAAACCACTAATCGAATCGGTACCGGCTGATCCAGGCCGCTCAAATCCTCTTTAATCCGACGGTTTAAAACGTGGATCCGTCCGAAACGGTATGCGCCTATCAGAAACAGCCACGTGGCCAGCCCCTCGGTTAAATAGAAATCTATTTGAGAAAATAGACAGAAAATAGTGCAAACTTTGAAAAATCATATCTTTTGTTCAGTTAATCCAAAAAATGCAAATAATATGTCTATAAACTCCTAAAAATATGTAGAACACTATTCTGTAATAAAATTTGACTTTTGATATAGTTAAAAACAGTCAAATTCAAACATGTGAATTTGAGTAATTTTTGATATAATTCAAATTCTATAAATCCTTTTTAATTGATTCTTTTTGCAATAGGATCATATTAACATCCTCTATCCAGTAGAACCTCTGCAAAAATTATTTGAACCAATTTCATCAAGTATTCAAATTCAAATGGAGATTTGAGTATTTTCTTCCTAGATTTAATTCTATAATTATTTCAGGCATAATTCCTTTTGTAAAATTGAATATCTTGATAATATAAAACCACCAGAACACTTCACACACATATCTTAGGTTTTCAAAGTCAAAATCCTTTAGCACATTCTTTTGCAAGCTATAGTTGTCATTTGAACACCTTGCAAATATCATTCCTAATTCCTATCATGCACTTTGTGCTATTTGATTTTGTTCCACTATGCAATTGGTGTGAATTATCTTAAGTCCTAATGACTATTCAAATCTACCATGACTTAGTAAAAATCTACTCTCTATCCCTTGCCAAGTGCAAGCTATCAACTCCATCTTATCCAAAATTCTTCTAAGTATTTTGACTACCCCATCAACTACTATGGCATAGAAGTTTTCCCATATCAAGACCATGAAGAAGAAGTTGAAGAGAAGACAAGGAGATGAAGAAAAAAGAAGAAGTTGAAGAGAAGACCAGAGATGAAGGAAAGACAAGAAGATCAAGAGAAGAGAGACCAAGTCAAGGAGATGAAAGTGTTAGACCTCATGACTTGGAATTTATCCAACCCAAGCCTAAGAATTTCCTTGAAGCTATTTTACTAAGTGTTTGACACTTCTTAACAATCTAGAAAACCTTCATCAATCTTTTGAAGTCTTTGACTTAGCCATTCTCTCCATCCATATCAAGTCAACTTCATGACACAATCTTTTGTCCACTTATCACTAAGACAAATCAAGACTAAGCTAAAACAAATAAACACTTTGATTGTCTTGTTTGATTCTGTTGTCTTGAATGGTGTGTTTATGATTGTGTTACTTTCTATCTTATAGTTGTACGGAGAGCTACGTGTGTTGCTTAAGAGAATTACAAATCTTCAGAAATTACTAAGGCAAGTGTCACTCTTGTTCATAAAATTCCCAATGTTTTACTATGCATGTAGTGTTTCTTTTCTTTTAATATTATGCATGTGTACATTGTTATGCTTGCTATCTCCTATTTAGGATACCCCTGTTTACCCTGTTAGAAGAAACACCGTAAGTGTAGATTGCTTAGTTGTGCTATAGAATTCGTGGTTGGGATTCCGCATGTTCTTTATCAAGTTTGAAAACTATGTTTTGCAAAAACTAAGAAAATAACTAAGTTAATGAAACACCTGGGTGGAAATTGGTAAGATGGATTTATGTTGAGTGTTTACACCGGAGCCATCTCTATGGCGGTCGTGTGTATCTCACTTGTGGACGGACACCCAGGAACAAAGAGATTGGAGACGTTCAAGTCGTGAAGCTTGCAGTGCAACCACGAGTCATATGGGCTCTGTCTTGACTAACTAAGTTGCGAAGACGGACAGAGGGTGGTAATGATTTGTAGGATGGAACGCGTCCGAGTTGGTCTGAGGGATTGCTTCTGAAAGGTCTCGTCTTAGTCTTCACTTGGCCATTTGAGCAAAATGAGCATCATGACAAAAGAGGTTGACTGAGTCTTGTGGGAAAAGTGCACCACCTTTGCAGAGGGTTAAAAACTAAGTACTTAGTCGTGTCCCCGGTTACGGACAATTTTGAGCGACATGATTTTGAAGCTGTTCAAGGATCTCCCCATCCCAACTTCTTTAAAATTAAAACTTGAAGGGTCAACAAGGGATTGTTGTGTGATCATAATTATATACACCTGGTGGATTCCTGTGTGTGCATAATTAACTAGGAGCACCTGGTGGATTCCAGTGTGTCCAATAGTGCTTTAAAAAGAAAATGAGATCTTTTGAAAAATAGGATAAACAATTGCTTTTCTGCAAGCTTAGCCTGAAGATCCACTTAGCCAAATATTCATGTAAGTGTTATAGGTCCTATTTGTGTCCACCAAAAAGTGACATCTTGCCAATACAATTCAAGTGTATTGACCCTTTATGGCTGCAACGTTTCATGTTGCAGGTTTTGACGATAAGAAAGGTACGACAGGGTTACGAGTCTATCCGCAGCATGTTCGCCTGTGGCACATGAAGAAGGACTCCATGCTGTTTATGTTTTCGTTGTAAATTCTGAAAGCTCTATACTATGAGCATTGTAAAGTTTCTTTATGTAATTGCTGGATCATGTGATGTAATAAAATGAACCTTGTTTCTCGATATTACATCTTAAACTGTGTGGGCTAGCGTTTGATCCAGAGACTAGCACTAAAAAGTACAGGGATCGTCATCTTTAAAAGGTGAGGTACTACAAAATAGGAAAATGGCTGGTAGGGCCTAAGGGGATTGTTATTTTCAGTACCCCACTGAGTTTTCAGTGATACCGCTGTTGTTGTACTACTCTTACCACCAGTATTGGAAAAAAAGTACCACTGAGTCAACGGGTCTGCAGTATCACTGGCTTGCAGGCATTCCGTCGAACAGAAGGCAGGCAGACCAAGTGCCGAACCGGAGGAAACTATGGCGGGGCCTGGAAAGGGGAGAAGAACTCTCACCGGCGGCTCGCCCTGACGTGGTGGCAGGGGCTGGGAAGATGACGACGGCGGGGGCGGTGCCGAGAACGCAGCAGCAGCCTGGCGGCGCGCGACCTCACGGCTGATGGCGAGGAGCATGAGGCGGTACGTCTTCCCTCCGTCGGGGAGGCGGGCGGCGATGCCTCCGTCGACGCCCCGCTGCATCCGCTCCATCCTCCCCTGCAGCACCTGGTCCGGAAGCTGGCGCAGCTCGTCGTCGTCGTCGCCGCTGACACCCGCCTCCGCGGCCCCGTCCATCGCCACATCGCCGGCGGGGGGCGGCTCCTGCGACGCCGTGGCCATCGCGTCGAGTCACCAGGGTTCAGGGCGCGGCGCTGATTGTTGTGGCGAGAGTGAGAGAGGGGAAGAAGGCGGAGAGACGGAGAAGACAGGAGACTGAGAGTTTAGAAATTATATTTTCCTTTTTGACAGTAGCTATAGCGTGGAACGATAGAAATGATTTGTTTAATCCAACTAGCACAACGGTGGAAGGTAAAACGGGGCCCTGTTCCATCTTCCGCTTACTAGAATACTATCGCCTTTTGTTGACATCGTCGCCGATGATTCCGTGCAAGACAAAGTTGCTCCACCTTTCACTATTTTCGATCAACAACTGCTCTAAAATGATACCCTCTAGAAGAAAAATGGTGCCGAGCATCATCATCATCTGATCCGAATATCCTAGATCTAGGATTTCCCCTGAATCAGCCTGAGCAAGGATGTGAGATCTACATTGATGAAGTCTTTCATAAAGCAATGACGCAAGACGTTATCATCGTCAGCCAAGATCTCGACGAATATGCAAGGCGAACATGGAGCGCTCAGGCTCGAGCGATCGGCCCCTAGTAGCCCCGCCGTCACATGGACTATGAACACACAGGTGGTCTCTCGTAGCTGCATCGCTCGGCACCCTTGCCACCCGGAGAGATGGCCAACGCCGCCGTCACGCCATCCGTCGTGCCACCACTCGGAGCAGCTGTGTTGTCCCCCGCACCATGCCCCAACCTTAGGTCGCCGCTTCGCAATGATGTCCATAGGCGAGGGGCACCGATGGTGTCGGCGCCGACCAAGCATTATTGCCTGGCCGCACCCTCTGTGCTAGCGAGAGACGATGAGGAATGAGGGGGGTGTTACCAGACAGGTGTGACGAGATGGGTACTCTCACGAGGAGAAGATGATACCTTCAGCCATGTCACTCTTGTTTTAAGTTAATCATTTGGAAGTTTATTAAATTAATATAGGAAAATCTAGCCACATTGATGACATTGAAGTAGCATCACTACATTCATTTCCCTAAAAATATATCACCAGATTCATACTAAATTGTAGTTTCCTAATATACCAATTTAAAATTATATATGTTTTTTTTCATAAAATCAATCAAATATAAAAAATTAACTTAATACAAAAGATACAAGTAGTAGAATAAAGGGATGGAATGTGTCGCGAACTATTACAACTGCTACGATTTAAAACTCTATCTATTATAAATTCCGCCAACATAGTCTTCAAAATATTTAAATAGTTAATATTCCTTACAATGAGTGGAAGACACTTTGGGGTCCGACATAACAACTTCATGGACGTACGGTGCGGCCACGAGCAATGGAGTGCCACAGGGACGAGGGCCTTGGTGGTGAGCGCCGGCCACGCAGGGCATGCATGAGATGGACATGCAGCGTAACATTAGGAAAAGCTACATTTTAAACCTTAACTCATACAGGTTGGACAAATCAAACCTGACGTCAATTTTGTTGTTGTTTGCACCCTAAGCTATCTAAATCAAATATTAGATTGGTCTGATGTACCGGAAAAGAATGATCCCTACAGAAAAAACTAATTTGTTCGAGCAATCTGGCCGTGGAGCGTTTAAGATAGATAAAAAAAATAGGAAAGAAGATGAATATGACATTTGGGCCAAGTCACTGAATTTTATTTTATTTAAAAAAACATGTCTAAGGCTAATTTAGATCGGGATTCAGTAGTTCAGCTTGCAAACAACATGGATATCAACGACTAGGTTTGATCCAAGTTCAAGGTTTAAAATGAAATTTTATCAGCGTGAAGGCTACCAAGTACCAAGAAGAGGACCACGTGGAGATAGTCCTGGAGACGAAGGTGGCGAGTGCAGCCGGCAGATTGGAGCAAGTTGATGCGGCCCTCGGGCGCAGATTGTAGGCGTAGGCGTTATGGTGGCGCGGGCTAGGCCATGCCAAACGATTCTGCAGGTTCAGATCCTGAGAGTAAGCGTTCTCTTCCCGACGTCTCATACTCTCAAGCTTTCCAGTTCCTAGATTAGATTCAGTTTTAGCCAAAATAAATCCCTAATTTCTATACATCGAGCCCTCAAATCCCCGGTGAAAACCAATGAAGTCGTTGCATACGGCGGCTATCGTCGACGCCAGAGTCTCCATCGTCTCCATCTGCATCCCCGCGTCCACAACGGACGCCACGCGCGGTGCACATCTGCGAGGGGCAGTCACCACGACTCCACGAGCGTGCAGCACAACAGCAGCAACAACATGCATGCACATGTGACAAGGTATGCGATCTCCCGTCGATATGCATGCATGCTGATATCAAGTGCTCCAACGTCATGGACACCGCCAAGATCAACTTGCTCCGCGCGCTCGGCGTGGCGCACGCTCGGCGTGGCGTTACTGCAACAACCACATGCACCCGGTGTCAAGATCATCAGCGTCGCCCGATCTACACTGCATCCAGCCGAACAACTTCACCGACATCAAGATCTTCACTGCATCAAGCCGGACATCAGTGACCCAAACACACGACATCAAGCTGTACGACTATATCAAGCTACGTCAAGATCATCGTCGAGTTCTACATCGCCAACAAAAATCATCGCCAAGGTCTACATCCAAGTGGTATTCCGCCGCCGCCGATAAAAACCCCGCTGCCGCCGTGATCTTCGATCGCCGCTGCCGCCTACGACAAAACCTGCCGCCGCCGCAGAACCGCTGCCGCCGCCGCAAAGGACAAAACCCACCGCCGCCGCAGAACCGCTGCCGCCGCCGCACAAGACAAAACCCGCCGCCGCCGCAGAACCGCTGCCGCCGCCGCCTACGACAAGACCCGCCGCCGCTGCAGAACCGCTGCCGCCGCCGCCTAAAAACCCGCCGCCGCCGTAGAACACCTACCGCCGCCGCCTAAAAACCCGCCGCCGCCGCAGAACACCTGCCGCCGCCGCCTAAAACCCGCCGCTGCCGCAGATCCGCTGCCGCCGCCGCCAAAAATGCGCAATTTTTTGCGCCTTCGGCTCTACGGCTACAACGACCACGACAACCTCGACCACGGCTACATCATGATCGGCTACCTCGACATTGACATCAAGAACACCGTCTACAGCAACTCAAGAACTCCAGTCAACAGCGTCCGCGTCGTCACTTGCGTCCACGCCACTCCCACTGTGACTGCGGGAGGGAAGAGAGGAGAGACACGGAAGGCACCAGAGGTGCTAACCCATCAGAGACGCAGTTGATGATGACAAGGAGGAGAAGACAACGGACGAAAACGCATGACTTCAAATTGACTTCAAATCCAGTCGCACTCGTCCGCTTCAGTCTCGCTACGACTGAGGGGGAATGTTAGACTACATGTATCGGTTAGGTTTGATTAGGACTCTAGGTATCTTGCCTTGTACTTCAAGTCTAGGTATCTTGTCTTGTACTCCAAGTCTCTATCTACCCCCTTGTACTCCTATATATACCCCCACCCGGATCAGATCAATACAACACAAAATATTAGGGATCCACAACTTTCCACATTTCCTTCTTCATGTAATGCTTTTGTTTACGGTTGAGGCATGAGAGGAAGGTGCTGACCCAGTGAGTGACCTCGATCAGTTCAAAACATAAATAGATGCAAGTTACAACCACTCGATTGATGGTCATATGTAATTGTTTGTGCTCGCACGTTGGTAGGATAAAAAGATACTGAAAGGCTTGTGAAACACGGAGAGAACGAACTCGATCGGTGGTGGTATATAAACTGCAAGTCGTGGTGGGTGTGTTTGCTGAGAAACATTCATCTTCACTTAATTTCATGAGATATTCCCACACAGAAAAAAATTATACATATTGGTTGTATTGTATCCAATGTAAGCGATAAGATGAAGTGAGTAAAGAAAGAAAGATTAATGTGGTTTTCTGTCTGGTCCTACATGTGGTGGTACTGTTTTCTCCATGCATCAAATTGACTCCGTGCTATGTTTTAAATGGAGTAGTCACTTGGGTGAGGCATTTTGTAGACTGAGCTGCATGTAGCTCGTTTTATGAAAATTTCAAAAATGGTAATTTAAAGCTCCAAAAATTCTGAAAAAAATTATAGATGTAAGTAATGATGAATTATATAAACTAGCAAAATTTCAAGTCAAAATATTTTATGTTTTAGGCTATGCAAAAATAAAAAAATGTTGAAATCTGAAGTAGTGAACGGTGCAAGTTTTGAAACTTACAAAAACTGTCATACTTTGTCATTTTTGTATAGCCCAAAATATAAGTGCTTTGAGTTGAGATTTTTGCATCGTTGGTGGACTACTTCCTCCGTTCCGTTTTAATTAACGTGGATGAAGCGGTAAGCCAGCACAAACATGCATATACATGGCGTCGATTTAATTGGAATAGAGGTAGTACATCATTATGGACATCTAGATTTTTTTTCACATTTTAAAAAACTCTAAAATGTTGTTTTAAAAAATTTCAAAAAATTGTCCTACATGTAGCCCAATCTACATTTGTGGTTTCTGGTATTTAATTAGAGCAACTCTAGGAGATTCTTTAAAAGGACTTATCCCGTAAGATTCCAGTAATTTTGAGGTTTTGGGGCGAAAAAAGGCCTCGGCCAGGCTGTTTATTCGCTTTCGGCCCAAAAAAAAGTAAAGGGCGCTTCATCCTGCACTACGTGGCCGGTATAGATAGCGCTCGCATGCGTGTTTGCGGGGCACAAAACGCACGCCTCTACCGGTCCATTTCTCCCCTTCCTCACCACTGCACCGCCGTGAGCCACCAAACTCTAGTTCCGCACTAGATCCATGCAGCTAGGTATGCAATGCGGTCGGGCAACACCGTTCTGCTCATCGACGAGGAAGAGCGACGCCCGCTGGTGCGCTCAAAAGCGGCGAGGAAGCACGGGCCCCTATGCTACACCAAGTACGGCCTCGTCCCTCCGCCGGCCTTTCGCATGACCTCGATCTCATCGGAGGCGGGAGCTTGAGAGACAGCCGACACCGCCCTCGGTCTCCACCACCACAGCCGTTGTCTCAGGAGTTTTAGGAGGGGTGGTCGTTGGAGGAAAAGGCGCAACGCGTTCTCATCACCCACGTCTTCGTCCAAGGCTTCTCCGTTGAGGAGCGCGCGCGCTGGCGGCGGCAGTTGAGGAGTCGTGCAAGGAGGAGCTTGCACGGGAGAAGGGCGAGTGCATCAGTGAGGAGCTCGAGGAATGCGTCGTCCAGGAGGGGGTAATCTCGGAGAGGAAGTGGAAGCTGGAGCAGCGCGTGGATAATTGCATTGTTAATTCTCTCCTCTGACAGCGAGTAGCCGTCGCCGTTGTCATCGTCCTAGGCTCCGGTGAGGTACCCTGGAGCCGCATTTTTTTAATTAGGGCTGCGGATGTCGAATTAGGGTTAGGCGCTAGGTTTCTATGATGGATTTTGTTGTAATTAAGCGGTAGTTAGTTGAATCAGACTATGAACTATGTATGATCACCGTCTTCTTCTCCAATTCTCGCACAAGCAATTGTTTTTAATTTAATAGATCTGAATACAGGCTCTGATCTGCGCGATACGAAAATGATCTGCGCCAGATGATGTACATTAGTTGATTAGACGTAATTCAAGTCGAAGGTGGCAAACGTGCAATCACTGATAGACAATGTTGTTCTAGCCACAAGTAGTGTTCACAAGCGCGCGGCACCGTATCCAGCTGGACAATCAAACTAAGGAGTACTGTAGCGTCGTTTCGCGCTAAGTGCTTCCTTCGTGACGTCTCCTATCTCTATTTCTACTACTTATAAATCGTCTGTTCTCCCCCTACCAGACCACGGCCCCGCCCAAAATTTACGCTGCAAACCGCCTCTGGCCCCGCATGAACAACACTCCTCCGATCCAGGCCTGGACGTACGACACCCTCCCCCTCTTCCTCATGAAGCAAACCTAGCCGCCGCAGATCCGCTTCCTTCGGTGTGGACGAGGGCGCCTCCCGCTCCACTCTGCGCCTCTGCGGCCACCACACGCGGACAACTCCTGCTATTGATCTTTTCCGCGACATCACCGCTCGGTGAAGGAGGCCGCCACCGAGGCCAACCGTCTTAGCCGGGTATGGAACCATAGCTTGGCCCCGCGTCGCAGCCAGACTGCTACCATGGAGACGGAATCGTCGGCGAGGATGGAGCCAGAGCCTGCCACTGCACCCGTCGTCATCTCCCTCCTATATAGCACTACACGCCATCTTTGCCCCGCTGCAGTGCAGCCATCCCAGCCGGCCGCTCTACCGGACCACCAGGTCGTAACCGAGATCATGATGGACTACCTACGGCTGCGAATCGATCAGCTCAATCGGCGTTCTGCCGATTCATCTGCCCTAGACGCCAACGGCCGCCGGCCAACAAGGAGTCCAGGAGACGAGCGCAAATTTTAACGTTTCCTTGATCAAGCCAATTGAACAGTCCCTATGCGAAATAAGCGACGAGTTCTTGCAGCTGTGCAGCGTCCATGACCTATCTGATTTCAACATAAAGTCTAAGTCGTTTTGATAGGGGAAGTTAAGATATTTCTTTGGCAGGGCATGCTCATTCAATTTGAGCCGCAGACTGTGGAAGACGAAAGATGATCATCATGAGGTGTTGAGTTGCTGGAGACACAGTCCGTATTTTCATGATTTGAGAAGACCTGGTTCTTAGAACGTAGTTAGTGTTCACCGGGCGCCAGCACGCCGCACACCATTCGCACAAACCGCCGGAGTCCACGACCACGAGGCTAGGACAATCAACGCCGTTCACACTGCATTTGGCTCATAGACTGCACGGTAATCATCCTTGTAACTAATCTTTTATTTGAGTTCTAGATTTATAGATGATAGTTTATGTAACTTTTCAGCTTAGTCTTTCAGTGACATTTTATATGTTGCTTTTATTTTATACCGGATTATGTTTTTCATTTGCCACGACAACTTGTAAAGGTACTACACTCTCACCTCTTCTCTCTGTGTCTGCTTTGCGCATGTTGTTGTTCTTGCAGTTTGTATTGCTCACCCTGGTCTTGGGTTGCAGCTTGCAAGTGAATTTGTAATACAGCGGACTACTTCCTGATGTTAATGCGCTCGCACAATGTGGTAGAATTTCTACAGACCATGGTAATTTCAATGCTTAAGTGATAAGGGTAGTCTCTTCTTATAATCAGTGGTTTTAGCAATTACATTTCATCATGCTTCTTTTATTTTCGGTTACAGTATCGCGTCATAGATAACTTCATTTCCATGGTTCTCCTATTGTTCACAATGGCAATTTCTTGGATGACTGTTGATTCTCTTGGTCTCCTATATTAATGGGAACAATATACTAAGTTTATGAATTAATGTTGTGCTCATTACCATTTTGTGGATCACAATCTTTTTTCTAATTTATCCTCTGTAGTTCTGTACAATATATGGCCCATCTCATCTAATTATCATCAATCATATCATCAAACTACATTATTGTAAGTCTAATCTTATAGCTCATAGAATTTCTTATGACATATTTGTAACAGCTTTTGTCAATGAGATGACAAACGAGGTATCCATGGAGTGAAAAGTACTATGCATATGATGTAATGTCCCTTTTCATTTCTCTTTTCAATTTATCACCATGTTTGTCTAATCTTATAGACAGCGCAAACCTGGAATTTTACGATTAATTTTGTAAAAGAAATGTGTAAGTATGATCTTGTAATCGTTGGTATTGGATCTGATGTTCGGGAAAACGCCATATCAATTTTTTTATTCTTTGTTGTGGGATATATTGAATGGGAGTCGTATTCAAAATTTTGTTCCAACATGGAACTATATTTCAAAATGAAATTATCAAGAATTTCATCCCAAAAACTTTATACAATACAAAGTACTTTGAGCTGAATTTTGTTGAAGCAAAAGGATAGGCATGCAACCTTTTCAATGTAGAAACTTTGTAACTCCCAAATAAGTTATTATATGTCATGAAACAACACACATTTGGAAAAATGACCACAATATTTCACCTTTTATATATTGATGTTCAGGTTCACGGATAAACTAACTTAAGTTGGACTTGTAGGGACAATATTTGATTGAAGTTTAGTGATGAAAACAATATATATGTGTGGGTATCCTAGACGTGCGTTGCACGTGCATGCTTACTAGTTCTTAAAATAATCTTCCTTTTCCTTTCTTCTTGTATTTGTTTTGCTAATTGTTGGAGTATAAGAAAAGGAAGTGTTGAACCTGAGGGACTTGCATTTCTTTTCTTTTTCCTTGTGAAATTTCCTGGTTCTTGCATTGTTGATGCTGACAGTAGGTGTGTCGATTGGCATATATAAAGGGGTAGTTGTGCAAGATAGGTGGTCGCTGAAAACATTTACTTCTGATAAATATTGCGAGATATTGTTCACGGCGAGATCTTTATAAATAATGACGATTTGTAAGATGCAGAAGGGGTGTACTAATCAGACAATGTGCTACTACGAAGAATATTTAGGTGACATACGTCCATATTCACCAGAAACTCGATGATTGCCAATGTTCGAGCTCAAGCCACGTGACAAGCAATGGTAACTACGGATGTAATATGCCTGTTGTTTTGAAAATATGACAGATGATGATATTACTCCCTCATCCATCTCTATCTCTATCTCTACTACTTATAAAGGCACAAACTTAGCAGGAAAATAAAATCTCAGCCGTATATCCACGTTCATCCAACAATCCAGATTGATCCATTCTCCCCACCCACGCCTAATTGGCTAATTTACGCGCCTCCGCACCCTCACCTACTCTCCCATCCCGTAATTCCGCATCTCTAGGTTGCCGCACGTCATCAGCCTCATGCCTTGCCCTGCCTCAAGACCACGCCGCCACACCCAGGCGAAGCCTCGCTGCCGCACGTCGTCGGCCACGCCCATCCTTGAGACCAGGACATCAAACTCGCACGGACTGCCAGACCATGCCTGCGACCCTTACGATGCCTAGCTGACGCATGTTGTCGGCCACGCCTAGCCTCCAGACCAGGAAGCCATACCCCATCGACGCCTGCTAGCCCTACCTCGGCCAGGACCAAGATGCAGAGCGGCACATCCAGCCGAGGATGACCAGCGCATCCATGCGAGGGCGATCATGTCCAAACAGCTAGGACGACCAAGAAGCAGAGCGGCGCATCCAGGCGAGAATTCAGGTTATCAATACATTTTCTCCACTTTACAGATCCTGGAGATGCGAATCATGTACGTGCTTCTCTTCCAGATGTTACCGATAACAATCACAGTTCTCCAATTTAACTAAAGGAATATGTGCCGATCGACTGATTCTTGTGATCGGAGTCTTGCAGTTTTGGTATCCACATCTTCCTTCCTTTTAACCTGATATCAAATAAATCAATGTCAATACAGAAACCACATACACCAGCTACCCAAAACGATATGTCAAAACTTATTTAATTATGAATCTAAATGCGCTTCCAGTTATGACAAGTTATAGATTCAAAATAGTAGGCACTAGCCTCTACAATACCAGAAATAGTAGTATCTACAAAAAAAATATGTGGAATGTTTTATGTATACTTCCCCTGCAAATGATCTAACATTTTCTATGGAAAACTGTATCAGGAGTAATGAATCGGTCTGCTTTAGGAGATGTAGCAAAAATATATGCATCGGCTGTTCTGATTCAACACAAGGTAAAGGCGAGAACATTATTTTTAAACAACTTTCATAACCATATGCTTAGTACTGTATTCGTACTAATATATGTTTGCATTCATCGCTACAGATGGTCTAAAAAATCTCAAGTGGTTGAAAATCAGCCTACATCATCCAAGAGTGATCAAGGTATCAGGACTGTTTTTATTTTTCATTTATATTGTCACTTCCATATAATATTGTAAACTTAATATTTCTTTCGCTTTCCTCCAAACAAAGTCCTGCCATAGGAAATAGAGAGTGTATTAAGAGGAGCCTACAGCCAGATGGGTATACCTGCTAACTAAATGCAATATATATTATTTGTTTTTTGGTATCCTTACTTGCATTTAAAAGTAAATGTCAAGGAAAAATAACAATAAAGTATGCAGAATAAGCCATGTCTATAATCAATTGTCTGCCTATAAGTATAAATTGTTGAACAAAAGATAGATAAACTCACCAGATTGTGAAGCAAATCAGGTTGTTCCTCAAACAAGTCAGGTACCTATCCTGGAAGTCCATACCACATCTTTGGCGCACCCCCAATACAAGTAGTTCAACCAGTATAAATTTTGATCCTCTACATGTTGTTTTTGTAGATTAAAAGATCTCAGGGTTCGATCACACAGCTACTCAGAACCAATGTATGCATCATCAATTAAACATAACCTCACCTAAATAAACATGTCAAACATATTTTTAGGGATCATCTCGGAATTCAGAGAGGTAAAGCATCCACAATCAATTGTACATTTTGAGCCATTGTGACCAGCTACAACTGAAAAGAAAGCAGAAACTACTTGCACGTTCTATCTGCACAAATACATACATACCACAAATACATAAACTAAGCATAGGCTGACTGAAGCAAAAGAAATCAAGCATTGTACAGTAAAAATTGTACTACTGTGTAAGTAAAGCAAGTCGCCCATCAAGCAATTAGCTCCTTTCTAATCACAAATCAACCTAAGCCTCGGCTCTAAAAGCATAGCAACATTCCAGCAGAAAAAATAAACATAAAAGGAGAAAGGAGGCAAGAAACTGAAGCGGGCGGAGTCCTTTTCGACGATTGCAGGAGCTCGCCCATGGCGGAATGGGGGAGGAAGCCAGGCTGGACGGCGGACTAGGGGAAGAGGCCAGGCCAGACGGCGGATTGGAGCAGCGGAACCAAGGGAGGGGCCGGGCTTGGCACCGGCGGAGGGGAACCACGGGAGGGCCATGTCCTGGCGCTGGTGGTGGGTCGTTGAGGCGGGGTCGTTGAGGGTGAGCTCCCCTTTCGCCGGCGGTGAGGAGAAATGGGGAGGAGAGGGGGATGGACAGAGTGAGAAAGAGAGTGGGGAGGGTGGCATGTCCGATTAGGGGAGTGACCGGGTGAGTGCTTTTATTTATTTGGCACGGTCACTCCTCTTAACTCCATATAATTATCCTTTTATAAAGTACTAGCTCCTTACTAAAGGGACCCCCTTACTAAAATATCAGACGTTTAGTAGTTTTAACTCACTAAAACATTTTATATTTTAGAAAAAAGGACGTATATGATAATTTTTAATTGAATATGTTAAAAGTGTATCATCAAAAAATTGGAATTTTTTCATGTGGTTTGTGGATGTTAAATTTGAATTTTTGACCATGTATATTTCGCTCGGTATCATGTAAAAACATTGTATTATTATTTTAAAAACTGATTCTGATAACTACTTGATAGGTTGACATGAGAAATTTTGGGACAATATTTGCTCTAATTTTGGTCGACTTAAAATTTAACAATGAACAGAGGAAATGACGAACTGCATTTTCCAATACCCATGGTGAGTATTGACATTGTTCTCATTTATATACACTTTGCACATGATTTTGTTAATAACAAGGTTGAATAATGCATATGTAGGATGGTTATGAACTGATGAAACGATTCTTTGTAAATATTTTGAAGTACGAAAAGAATGAGGCTTTTAACAATATTCCATCTTTAGAACAAAGCATTATGGATCAGATAAATAGGTGAACCTTCCAGAAAGAACAATCATCAATGCAAAATTTGTAGTTAATGTTGCTTTGTTATATTTTTTTAGTATCTTTGTAACTAATTAGAATATATTTATGTGATTGCAAAATTCATGGGAAGACATTTTTGTGGATAATATGTTACATGCATGGGCACTCACATGATTAGGCATAAGACACATTTAGTGGCCGAGACAAAAACCTGCTAAAAGGGAAATAATTTTGCATATACATGCTTTATTATTAATTATGAAACGTGCATTGCACGTGCATGCTTACTAGTATTAACAAAAAGTATTATGGGTCGGAGGGAGTACAAATATTGCGGGGTATTGTTCACGGGGAGTACGATTTAATTATCACAAGTGTATTGTAGTCTTGAGGATGACGGTTTACGAGAGATACTGCTAGCACCAAATTTATTTCAGAACTACCGATGATCATTCTAGTCAGCGATGACGATGGGATCGTCGGCGGTGGCTCCATTGGCGGCGAGCTCCCACGGCATGCCGCCGCCGCGGAGCACCTGCACCTCGAACACCAGCTCCTGCCCCGCGACGCCACCCCCGGACAGCAGCTCGAACACGCACGCGTCGCCCACCCGCAGCCTGTTGTCGACGGCGAAGTCGGCCCACGCCCCGTCGAGCCTCTTCAGCCTGGTGTCGCCGCAGTAGCTCATGATCCACGACCCCCCGCCGCACCGGAGCACGGCTCCGATGCGCCTCGCCGGGAGCCGGCGGTGGAAGTGAGCCGGGATGACCTGAGCAAGAAGACAAGGACACGATCAGTTTATCGATCCTCCAAAAGTTGCCTGTACGAGTGGCTGGAGACGTTGCGGCGTCGTACCAGCTGGTAGGGCTTCTCGACATGGGTCTTGGCCATGATTGCCGTGAAGAAGGGCCGGTGGCCGGAGAGCGGGGTGGTCATCTGATCCTCGCCGGCGTCCAGCGGCGCCTGCAGCGAGCCCTCGCCGGGCTCCAGCTTCGGCTTGACGACGCACACATCGGGCAGCTTCCTCGATGGGCCGGCATGGCTCTTCATCTGACAAGATCACTGAAAACAACAGATTACCTACCACTGCAACTATCAACTCAGTGCAAAAAAGAACTACAATGCTTTATTCCCAGACAATTTTCGTGCACAAATCGAGTAATTAGCACGGGGAATTCCATTGCGACTAAAGAACAATGGAGTTTTTCCACGAATAATAATTTTGTGGGACGAAGCAGATCGCCATGAGCACCTGGGTAGAGCAGGCAAGGAAGGAAACTAGTACTACACTTGATGTTCTTCAGCCAATGGCAAAGCTGGCAACTCCATTTCTCAGCGCTGAGAAATGAGTGTGCAAAAACATTAGGATTCTGAAGCTTAGCAAGTTACCATGGTAAAAGCAAGAACAGCTACAACAAACTAGTACATCGGAACTGAAGAAATTGATAAGTTCCACTGCCACTAAAGAACAATGTGACCATCTTTCGAGTGAGTATAGGAAATTGGGAGGAAGAAGCAGATCACCATGAGCACCTGAACAGAGCAGCCGACGAAGAATAGATGATGTTCTTCGACCAATGGCCAAGCTGGCAACTCAGTGCTGAGTGATGAGTGTGCAGACAATTTTAGGCTTCTGAACCTACCATGGTACCATCGTAAAAGCAAGAACTAACAACCAACTAGTAACTGAAGAAATTGATGGGCACTGCTCACTGCATTTGGAAAGCTAGCTATTCTAATTTCATCGGATTGGGAAATATAGCTATTTATTGCTCGCTGCATTTGGAAGGCTAGTTATTCAGTGTTCACTGCATTTGGAAAGCTCACTAACAAATGATGAAGCTGGCAATGTACATGCATGCACTGATCATAGATATTTTCTCCCTGCTGAATTCATGGGAGTTGCAGTGCACATCATTTATTTCAGTTCAACACCACCTTATTTAGCCTCCCTACATTGCACATTTTGCAAAATATTCTACAAATCTCATAGAATGGCTCCAAGTAATCAGCTAATCGCCAAGAATTTTGTACACATGGGGTCACAAGAATGTGAAATAGCGTGTGTGAATCTCCATGAAAAATTATACACCCATCTGTATATTCAAAATGGGGGACTTGAGTTTAGTGAATATACTCAGGCTCCTTCCATACTGGAACCCAGAAGAACATGACATAGTTGGGCTTTTCACAGATCAGAGATGCATTTCCCATTGATGAAGTCAATCACTTTGGTGACTGCATGGTCCAGTGCCATCGTAACGGAGATCAGATTCTGTAAAAATTCCTCGGCTGTTGGCTTCTCCCCATCAACAATATCAGTAACAGCTTTTACAAAGATTGCAGGTGTTGAGAACATTTCAGCAACATATGCCACTGCTGCTCCCTGGAATGGTAACCAAGAAAAACAGAAAACCCATCTCAGATGAACAATTACAATTCATCATAACGAGGCCAACACGAGTGCAGAACAGTACGTAAAATGCGACAGAAGGGCAACCAGTGTACATAAATCAACATATTCTTAATGTTTATCAATTTAACTTCAACTGCAGTTCCAGCTATAAAGAACTATGAAAATCAGTGAGCTAATTTTTGTCAAGTTGGATGCCTCCATCAAAGTTCAAACAACCCTAAAAGTGTACGATCTGTAAGAAAAATTACCGGATCACATAAGTGCTTCGTTTCATTTTCTAATTATTTGTTTGCTTAAACACTTCACAAAATGACCGCTCAAGCAAAAGTATACCTCCATATCCTTGACTGTAGCGTCATTGCTCAGTATTGCTGACTCATCATGGGGAGACATATCAAGTGAATCACCAGTTGACAGCTTCCCAACCTGAAAAAGAAGGAATCACAGAAGCTTTAGAGGAGATGCTGACCATTGAGCCTATGAAATGTTAACTCATTACAGAATCAAACCCAAATCTATTTCAGAAACAGCGCCAATTAAGACGAAATAGCAAGACATACTGATGGCTCACACAGCCAGCAGAGACATACAACTTACCTTCAAACTGAGTTCCTTCACTATATTTGGGGTAGCAAATGTTTTCCGTGCTCCAATTCCGTAACTGTCAAAAACCTAATCAGAAATTTTGTTAATACCAATTACCAATCAAGTTTGAACAGAGAATGAAATGCAAAAAATAATGTGTATGGAATCAATAACGTAAGACAAAAGGAACTATCTAACCACAAGTATTAACTCTACATGATTAGTTGTGATGGCATAGTTTTAGTCAGAGCAAAATGGATCAACTTATGGAAGCCATATGTAAAAACTAGCTAAGTATGATTTTGCGCATGCATGCCTTCCTAATCTCGAACAACAATGAAGCCTATCGATGCAATCCTGCTATAAAAAAATGAATGCAATTCCACTGCATATACAAGAAACATTAGACATGACTCACAGGAATCGGTATTCTTCTGTCGTGGAATGCAACATCTGAAGCTAAGTAGACATCTCCAATACCTGCCCCTCTGGCCTAAAATGGAGAAGACAAAGATGAGCAAATTTTAGTGAACAAACGGTGGCATCAAACATGCAAATACAGTCGAACAACTACCTTGAAACCGCCAGCAGTACCAGCATTGATGATAAGGTCTGGCTTCAACAATTGTATAGATGCATAAGTCACTAGAGCTGCCGATACTGTACCAACACTGTCAACCCCTGAAGCAAATCAGCCCTTGTTAAGGAATAAAGTTGATTTATGGGAGATCATAAATAAAACTAAACAGCTTCAGAGAAGTTGATTATGAAAACTAACTACTCTGATATACAGAGCATATGTCTCCACAGCCAGCTGCTAAAACCAGCATATGATAAAAACTTACCGAGAAGAGGATCTTTTCCAGGCCATACAAGGTCAATGTGGAGGCCTTTGTAGTCGCCATGGAATCTGGTCCATGGGGCACCTTTGGGAAATCTGTTAGGTGTGCACATCAAAGAAAGGCGTTAGCTTCGGCGTATCCAGTAGATTATTAGCAAAGCAAGGTGATGTCCAAAAGTTTCTAGCCTAATTCATTTATACCATGGAGCAAAGATAGGCATTGTAAAATGGAGCACGGTAAGTCTGTTAACCATGTCCTAACAGCTAGACTGCTTCACATTCCATTTCCATATAGTAACTATCAATCCAACAGAACTGTCGACTGAAGACCACATGCCACTAAATTTTCCATCTCACCATTTATTTTGGACATCTAGGCTGTGAACTAACCATCCTGCAGACCTGCTAAACGGAACTTTCTGCTGCTAAATTTCTATCTCAACAAGCATTTCAGCAAAAATATATAGGCTGTGCCTCTGCACAGACACAAACCTTCCAGCGGACGCTTAAATCTCCACTGTATTACGCAGTTGTGCACCGAGCTAGTGAGCTAATGCATATGACCACAGAGCAACAGCACCAAATAATTAACTAGCGTCCTGTATGAACCAGTAGCTGCTACTTGTTTCTAATTCCTAATTCTAAGCGTCAGGTAAGAGTTAACAAAAATCCTAAGCACCAGGTTCGTGCATCAGCATGTCTTGGAATGCAAACCAAAAGGGGGGATGGAACACTGACATGGATTCGTCGGTGGCCGCCTCGACGAGCTGGAACTTGGTGACGAGCGGGAGCGCCTCCGTCTGCATCGCTGCAAGCAAACGACCCAACAACAAACTTGTAAGCAGAGCGAAGCAGCAGCCTCGACGGAGGGAAGGGAATCTGCGGAGGGTGCGCACCTATGACGACGAGGACCTTGGAGATCGCGCCGGCTCCGGCGGCTTCGGAGGCGTCTGCCGGCTGGTCGGACGACGGCGGCGCCATGGCTGGAGGCTTAAGACTAGGCGGAGCGGCGGCGGCGGCGGCGGCGGGATGGGATCGGAGATGGTGGTGGGCGAGGTGCCAAGCCGCGGTTCGCTTCCGGCTTATAGTTCCGTGCCACACTACGGTGGCATGATTGGCGCCGCTTCCTCACTTGCCCACCGGACGCATTATTGGGCCCAACTCTGCACTAGATCCATTATTCTTGTTGGGCTGGACAAACTTTGATCCGGTGTCCCTTTCTCGCAATTTATTTTATTCACTGAATTTCCCTTAAATGAAAATTTAGTCCGCAGTGTATAAATAGAATACAAAAATTGTATGATGCAACTGGGTAGAAGCTGAATCTGATGCATTAGATTTTTCCAAACTTTTTCTTACTATGTTGTGGCAAGCCACAAAGTGTGGTGAAGAAACTGGTCGCCACATGTCAAAGTGGAAAAAGGTTACCGGTGCGCGATTAAAGATTCGGTGAAAACTAGTTGAACTTTTATAACAAATTGAAGCAGAGGTTGTTAGTTGAAAATCTATTTACAGATCCTGTTGTTGAGATAGATAGAACCAGCTTCACCAATAGTAGAGTGAATAGCATAGAACTGTCACTTTTATGCTTAAAGGTATCAAAGGAAACCACTTTACGTTTTAGAAACTAAAATCTATCATTTTTCTGCAAAATTTTTGCAATTCGGTGGATGGGACACCCGAGATCAGCCCGAGAGCAGGTTGATGACGCCAACCAGAGCGGCCCGACCATCGGACTCATACGTCGACCTTTATGGAAACATAGTGTAAAAGAAGGAGTACATGAATGGAACTGGTTCTCTAAAAATTCACTTATCCGTTCTTAGCCGTACAAATAGAGGAGCTTTCCGGATACAAAGCTATACATGTTTTCAGAGCATCGAGAAATATGACTGTATTATTGATGAATGGATCCTATTAGTACCGAATAACGGAATAAGTGTGGAGAACCATGAGGCTTCTTATAAAAACTCCAATGCATCGATGATTCAGATCAAAGCATTAAGATACACTATGAACCAGGCCTCGATGCAGCATCAAGCAAAGATGTACGAATTAAGGAGATTGTTTTTTTCGAAAACAACGCAACGCGTTATTGTATTAAGTTTGAAAGGAAAACAACCAAAAAAGTTTACAAAGCTTTACGGCTACCACCGCTAATCAAAAGATTAGCCACCACACCCACTACGAAACGACACCTACTACAGGGAAAATCAAAGGCCGCGCCAAACAACCTCGACAACGTTCAAAGAAAGACCACTTCAACTAGACTACCCGAGCCAACGTACCATCCGCCGTTGAGCGCCTAGAGTCGGCAAGCGAATGGCGGGACTTGACCGGTCTTGAGGAAGGCGCCGACTTGGAACTAGTCTTGTCTCCACAACGATGCTTTCAACAAAGATGCGACATCGAGACGCCGCCATCGCCGATCCGGCACATCGAATCAAGTTTTCACCCGGAGACAACACCGCGAGGTTGGGAGAGATGCCAAAGCTTCACAGCAACACCTCCAAGGAGGGAAACGACACCCGAAGGCGCCGTTGTCGCTGGCACCGACACAAGTCAGGCAGGACTTTCGTCTGAAATGCTGCGCATCAAACCACCCAGCCCGAAGGCCGCACTAGCATGCCAAGGAACCACTGCAGCACCATGCCGAGGATGTCGTAGGTGTGCAATCCGCCTCCACAGTCACACCGCCCGCCTGCACCAAGCGAACAGCACGGCCCATGCGGCCTAGATCGGGCCCACGAGGCCCAGATCTGGCCAGGCCTGCACGCACGGGCGCCGGCAGCCGGTCGAGCCTCCACAGGAACCGCGCCGAGCACCCTGCTGCCGCACCATCCCCGCAGGGCGGCCGCGAGATGCCCGCCGACGGAGCTCCGCCTCCTCACGAACTGCCGACCCAGCTGGGCTAGATCCCGCTGATGGGCTAGCACCCGAAGCCGGTGCAAAACAGGAGGAGGCAGGCGCCGCGGGAGCAGCCAGCGCCGCGGACGGTGGCCTCCGGCACCAGCACAACGGTCTTCTCTCCTCACCATCGAGCTGGGGAGCCGAGAGGCGGTAGATCCACACCGCCCCTTTCATGGGCGACGCCCGGCTTAGCCCGGCGGCCTCGGGGGGGCGACGGGGAGGGGGGAGGCAGGGGAGAGAGAGGGGGCGGCGGGGAGGAGGATTAGGGTTTCGCCCCCGGGTCGCTAGGAGGGGGCAACACGAGGAGCGGGGGGCGGATGCGATCACCTCCTAGACTAGCTTCCTGTTAAGGAGATTGTGTCTTCGCCCTTGTGCTTAAACACACTAACAATGATTTGACACTCCAACTATAGTTGACAGGTCCATGAATGGATTTGATTACAGGTTATACATTCGTCGCCCATTAGCATAGGGCATATCAAAATTGGCTCAATGAGCGGGTTGTTTGGTTTGCTAGCTTCCATTATTGGGACGAACCTCTGTGTAGCCTTCCTCAACTCGGTGGAAGCAGTTCCATATGTACTACTGGATGGGATAAGGAAATAATCAGTAAAGAACATCCCACACTGTTAGATGAAAATGAAAGTATCAGATCCACCTCCGATGAAGAGCGTGCGGTAGTAATTGCTTAACCGGGAGCAATTTGTGAAGTCAGGTAGGAAGCCCCGCATCAAGTTGTAGGGGATTAACCGCCTTGAAGCGGCACAAGCATAGATTTTTCCCTAAAGCACAAGCCTGGATTGGACAAGCATGGCCAGAGCAACATGATGAGTATTGCTGGACGTTGGAGGTACGACTTCTGTATTTGTTTCTTCCCATATGCCTCCTAGTCCTACGTGACATGTACCATCTCGATTTTGTGTCTATCATGTCCCATGCTTATATGTATTGAAATACCATACAAAATGTTCAAAAAGAAAGAGTTGCGTGTATTAAATATAAAGCCTAGCCCTTTCCATTCAGCAGTTGCATTTATAAGTGCTTTATACTCTGACTCTGTACTGGAGCGAGAAACTGTAGCATGTTTACGTGCACTCCAGGCGATCAAATTGGGACCATAGAATATGGCATATCCCCCCGTGGATCGCTGATCATCAGAGCTACCAGCCCAGTCAGCATCAGAAAAAGAAAGAAGACTGGAGGAGGCCGCACGAAGATGTAGACCATGAGATGCAGTTAGATGAACATAGCACAGAATACGCTTAACCGCAAACCAATGAGAGTTGTGAGGGGCATGGAGGTACTGACAGACCTTGTTAACTGCGAATGACAAGTCTGGACGAGTATGAAGGAGATATTGCAGTCCACCAACAATGCGACGATACTGAGTCGCATCCTCAGAAGACAGAAGAGTACCATCAATAGCAGTAAGCTTCTCAGTAGAGGTCATGGGAGTAGACACAGACTGGCACTGAAGCATACCGGCACGACGAAGAAGATCCAAAGCATACATTTTCTGTGTAAGAAACCATTGGACAAAGTGGAGACTTCAATACCGAGGAAGTAGTGTAGGGGCCCCAAATCTTTAACAGCAAACGCAGAGCGCAAGTCCTGAACCAAGCGAGAGGCAGCCGTAATAGAAGAGCTGACAAGGATAATGTCATCAACATATACCAGAAGATACATAGTGACCTCGGGACGACGAAACATGAACAAGGACGTATCAGCCTTGGATGGAACAAATCCATGATCACAAAGAGCAGCACCAAGGCGCGCATGCCACGCGCGACGGGCCTGCTTGAGGCCATAAAGAGCCTTGATCATGTGACACAGATGATCAGGCTGAGCAGAGTCCTAAAAACTGGGTGGCTGACGCATATAAACCTCCTCATCAAGAACACCATGAAGGAACGCGTTCTGAACATCAAGTTGGCGAAGATGCCAACTGTTGGTGACAGCCATGGAGAGAAGCAAGCGAATAGTAGTAGTCTTGATAACTGGACTAAAAGTATCTTCATAATCAAGACCATACCGTTGTTTGAACCCCTTGGAAACAAGACATGCTTTATACCACTCAATAGAGCCATCAGAACGACGCTTGGTTTTGAAAACCCACTTTGAATCAATGATGTTCAGACCAGGACGAGGAGGAACCAGACGCCATGTTTGATTCTTAAGGAGTGCATTATACTGAAGTTCCATCGCAGCTCGCCAATGAGGGATCCAGAGAGCCTCGTGATGACTAGTAGGCTCAATATTAGGATCAGAAACGCCATGAGTCTGACAGGCAGTGAACCAGGCAACCGTACCATCAGTGCGCTTTTTAGGCTGAATAATACCGTGTTGCCGGCGCGTCATGACATGCGGAGCTGGTGGAGGCGTGGGAGTTGGCGAGACGTGCTGGTGAAGGCGACGGACTGGGCGATGAAGATCCATCATCGGGCGTCGAGTACTCAGGCGACAAATGCAGCCCAGGCGAGGACGGCGGAGGCTGCACCCCAGGTGAGGGCGGCCCAGGAGATGACAGCCCATTGCTGCACACTGGCGGAGCTTGAATCGGCTAGAGCTGGTTAGCAGGGGCGTACTCAAGGCACGATCAGCCAGCGCATCGCTCGAGGCAGAGGCAGGCGGCCGTGCATGCGCCATGCACAGCGTATGATCGACGTGGGCAGCAGGTGCCGACGCCTGATCAGTCGGGACAGCTGTAGAAGAAATCAACTCTTCTAGGAGTTCAAGACGAACACCTCGACCAGTTCCTGCATCATGGTTAGGCAATAATACAGGAGCATGCGCAACATCTACAAACTGGTCAATCGAAACAGGAGATGATGCATGAGGTGTGGATACCGACAGAGTCGATGTAGATGAAAAAGGAAACACGTTCTCATCAAAAACAACATCCCTAGAAATATAGAGACGATTGGACGGAATATGAAGACACTTGTATCCTTTTTGTTGAGAGCTATAGCCAAGGAAGACACACATTTGAGAATGAAATTCAAGTTTGTGTTGATTGTAAGGGCGAGTGTGAGGCCAACAAGCACAACCAAAGACTTTAAGAAAAGTGTAGTCAGGAGGTTCATGGAACAACTGTTTGATGGGAGTCTTCATTTTGAGGAGACGTGTAGGCATGCGATTAATGAGAAAACAAGCTGTAAAGAAAGCATCACTCCAAAACCGGAAAGGAACATATGCATGAGCAAGAAGAGTAAGCCCAGTTTCTACAATATGACGGTGCTTGCGTTCAGCAGCTCTGTTCTGTTGATGAGTATGAGGACATGCGACACGATGGATGATGCCAAGCTTATGAAAGAAGGTATTGAGATTGCGATATCCGCCCCCTAATCTGACTGGATGTGAAGAATCTTATGACCAAGTAGACGTTCAACATGAGTTTGAAATTGAACGAATACATCAAAGACACCAGATTTACGCTTAGGCAAATATAACCAAGTGAATCGACTATAGGCATCAATGAAACTCACATAATAATTATGACCACTGACAGAGGTTTGTGCAGGCCCCCACACATCAGAGTAAATAAGCTTCAAAGGAGTTTTTATTACATGATTAGACAAGGAAAAAGGTAACTGATGGCTTTTCCCTTGTTGACAAGCATCACAAACGAAAATGTCTTTATTACTAGACTCGATAGGCAAAGCATGGCGGTGAAGAACATGCTGAACGACTAGGGACGCTGGATGTCCTAAGCGACAGTGCCACTTGGCAGATGACACACGAACACTGCTGAAAGCTTGAATAACTGGGGGCGCACCAATGGGATAAATACCACCTCGACTCCGACCACTAATGATGATTTCCCTTGAATCCCGATCCTTCACAAAAACATCATAAGGATGAAACTCAACAAAAACATTGTTATCGCGAGTAAGTTTCTTAACGGAAAGGAGATTACGAGTGACTTCAGGAACATAAAGGACATTTTTGAGATGAAGTGGTGTAGAGGTATGAGTCGAGAGGGATGATTGACCAGTATGAGAGATGCGCATACCTGAACCATTGGTAGTGTGGACATGACCATGCCCAGTGTAGGGCTCCTGCATGTTCAGCCGGTTGAGATCCCCAGTGAGATGGTCCGTTGCTGCCGTGTCCATGTACCACGTCGTATCAACAGTGGGGGCAGCAGGGCGGCCGGCCTTGAGTTGCCATAACCACCTGACGTGGCGTGCTAGTGCCATCATTGCCAACACCGCGAAACTCACGGTTAAACCGTTTGTAGCACTGAGAGGCGATGTGACCGATGATGCCACACAGTTGGCACACCGGGCGATTGCCATCGTTGCGGTCGTTGATACGTCTCAAACATATCTATAATTTTTGATGCTCCATGCTTGTTTTTATACCATTTGCCTATTGTTTCGTTACACTTAGTGGCACTTTTATGCATTTTCCGGAACTAACCTATTAACGAAGTGCCACAGTGCCAGTTCCCTGTTTTCTATTGTTTTTGTGTTTCAGAGTGATACACAGGAAATATTCTTGGAATTGGACGAAACCACATCCTGAAGTCTTATTTTACCCGGAAGCTTCCAGAGATCCGAAGAGGAGTAGGAGGGGGGCCACCAGGGCCCCACACGCAGGCGTGGCGTGGCCAGCCCCCTGGCCGTGCCGTGCCCGCGTGAGGGCACCTGGCCCCTCCTCTGACATCGCCCCTTCGCCTATAAAGACCCCCCGACGAGAAAAACCTAAGGGCCCGATCAGTTTTCTAGAACACATCGCGATCCGCCGCCGCCGTCGACCCGAAGATCGGGAGGGTCCAGAAGCTCTTCCCGGCACCCTGCCGGAGAGGGGAATCGCCACCGGAGGTCTCCTTCATCGCCATGCTTGCCTCCGGAGCGATGAGTGAGTAGTCTACCTTGGACTATGGGTCCATAGCAGTAGCTAGATGGTTGTCTTCTCCACCATGTGCTTCATGTTTAGATCTCATGAGCTGCCCTACATGATTGAGATCACCGTTATGTAATTCTACATGTTTGGTTTGTTGGGATCCGATGAATATTGGTGTTTATGATTAAGTTGCTGTACTGAATTATATCTTTTGTTATCTCTATGTTGTTTATGATCTTGCATGCTCTCCGTTGTTAGTAGCTATCTTGGCCGAGTAGTTGCTAGTGACTCCAAGAGGGGGTATTTATGCTCGATAGTGGGTTCATGCCTCTATTTCACCTGGGGGAGTGACAGAAACCTCTAAGGTGGTAGATGTGTTGTTGCTACTAGGGAGAAAACAACATTCATATGCTCAAGGGTATATGCTTTGTTTACATTACACACTTTGCTTAATGCAATTATCTGTTGTTCGCAACTTAATACTTCTAGGGTGTTCGGATTGATATCCCCGGGAGTGGATTATTGGTCATAGATGCAGTTGGATGGCGGTCTATGTATTTTGTTGTAATGCCCAGAGTAAATCTCATAGTGATCTTCTTGACATATCACGTTATCTCTATTCTATCAATTGCCCAACTGTAATTTTTTTACCCAGCATGTGTTATTTTATCTATGGAGAGACACCACTAGTGAACTGTGGACCCCGGTCCTATTTACATCATATTGCTATCACCTGTTTACTTTACTCGCATACTATATTGTTTTCCACTCGATACGCTCATAACCTTTGTTTCAAGCAAACCGGTGAGATTGACAACCTCATCGCAAGTTGGGAACAAAGTATTTGTTTGTGTGTGTGCAGGTTCCGCATCACCTTCAGTCGTCATTGTCTCTCCTCTCCTGACCGACATTAAACCTTGGTTTCTTAACTGAGGGAAAACTAGCTGCTATACTCATCATACCTTCCTCTTGGGGTTCCCAACGGGCTGGTTATCCACCACGCACAAGGACCGTCTGCTCCCACGTCAACCATACGCCAACAGCTTATTTTCTGGCGCCATCAACCGTTAGCAGCTCATTTTCTGGCGCCGTTGCCGGGGAGGAAGAGAAGACTTCTGTGAGGGGAGTTTTTCGCACACACATTCTTTACTTTGTTTTATTGTTTTGCTTTACTTTATTTACTTTACCTGCATTGCTTTTATATCAAAAACCCAAAAAAATTAGAATCCTTGGTAGTTGTTATTTCTTTACTTTAGTTTATCATGTTGATCCCTAAGTACGTTCTGGAGGACCTCTCAGTAGGTAGTGGTTCGATTATTGGCAAAAGCAACATTGAGGAGTTCTTTAATCACATTAGTATGAATAAGGAAGTTGAGGAAAAGTCTTTGGTTGAGTTAGCTCCTAGCTATGAAGTTGCTTCTGCTCATTTAGTTCACATGTTAGAAGCTAGGTTTGCTAGTCTTAATCCTTTTATGCAATACATGTTCCTTAAGCTTCATGAAATTGAGGATCCCGAGAAGAAAGCTTTTATCTTAGAAACCTTGCACACAGAATTTAGAGATGTTGCAATCGAGGCTAGGAAAGTTTTTAAGAAGTTTAATAAGCTTGGCTCGCCTATAAAGGTTGTTGGTACGCCTGATGACTTTAAAGTACCAATACCTTATGAACTTATAGGAATTCATGATGCTTGGGAGAAGAATTCCAGTTGGATTTGCCCTGAAAATCCTTTCAATGAAAGTAGTGTGCCAAAGCGTGATCGTAAAGGATTTTCAAAAACTCAGTTGAACATATTTTCCTTCATTGTTGAAAAGATCTCTGCTGTTAATCTTAATGCTTCATCACTTGATAATACTTGATTCGCAATTTTCTGCGCCTAGCTCAAAGGCGTTAAAGAAAAGCACTCTTGGGAGATAACCCAATGTTTTCTTTTCAGTACTTTTTCTTTTATTTGAGTCTTGGAAGTCATTACTACTGTAATGACCGCTCCTTATCTTGTTTATTTCGTTTTTGTGCCAAGAGAAGCCTCTAATTTGAGTGAGGTAAAGATTTGGGGATGTTGCTGTCCTGAAACTGTTTTCGGTGCTGCACCGTAAAAATTCGTGAAAATTCTCTGTTTATCTTTTGGACCTGCGATTTCTTGTGCATATGCCCCAGGTTATATCCAAACTTTTGTTAGTTGAACACTTTTTGATTTGAGCAACAGAAAATCCCTCAAAAATTCGACCTTTGTCAGCTGTTCAGTTTTGACAGATTTCTATCAATATTTGTGTTTGCCACTTTATCGCTTTCTTTTGAGTTCTTTTGATCACGGAACTTTTGGGGAGGTTGCTACAGTAGTATCTGCTATATATGTGGTGGTTTTGAGTTGAAACCTGAAGCAAATAGAGGATTGATTATATGTTATGCTTGCACTAATGTTGCTAATAGAATTGTGTTTAGTTTTGTATGAAGGAAGTTTTCAAGTGTAGGGATTGGAGAATGATGAGATGAGTTGAAGAATGGACAAAAGCTCAAGCTTGGGGATGCCCATGCATCACCCCAAGAAATATCCAAGAAGTACAAGCGTCAAAGCTTGGGGATGCCCCCGAGGCACCCCTTCTTCATCGGCAAAAATCAGGTCACCTTTCAAAACACTATATTTTTATTGCTTCATGCACTATGTGTTTTTCTTGGAGCGTCAGTTGTTTTAGTTTTCTTAGTTGTTTAGTTTGTTTGTTTGCTGCAATAAATGGTTGGACCCCAACAAATTTCTTTTGGAGAAGTTGCTCGTTTTCATTTGCAAAGAACGCTCTAGTTTTCACTCTTATTAAAAATCGAGTGTTCTTCTTTTTCTGCTACAGCTTTTGGTTTTCGTTTTCGCCTTGATTTGCGTTCAGATCTTGTCATATCTTTTCATCAAGGTATATTTTTGCCTCTGATCTTTATTGGTTTTCATTAAAAGAGGTGTTTATAAAAATTTCAAATGGTGTTGGAAAAGAGAAAAAGCTTTGTGCAAAATAGTGGTACAAGAAGGAGCTTGTGTAGACTGCGGCTTAGGCTTTTTCATGTCATGCTTGATGTCTTTTTGATAGTATGCTTAGTGGTTTTGCTGTAGCATGACTTGTCCCAAATAACTGAGATTGCTTAATGAGCCTTTGAAAAAATCATGCGTTGTTTTTATTGTATGGAAGCATTATTTTGGTTTTCTCCTTGATGCTTTATTTGGGTTGACTTGGCGCATGCTCACACATGTTAGACTCTTACAAAGTCGCCAATAGCCTTCATGATCATTTAGTTTTTGACTTTTGATGCCATCTTATGCTTCTTTTAATGTCGCTTTGTCGCTTTGCATGATTATGGCCATTATTGCTCTCTTAGTTGGTCGCTCCCAGTCTTTTGCTAGCCCTCGCCTTGTACTGAGTATGAGCTCTACTCGTGCATCCAACTCCTAAAAGCCAAAGTTTTCCTAAGTGTCCACCATACATACCTACTAGCAATTTGCTATTCCAAGTAAATTTGACTTGCTTTTATTTTCTCTTCAAATTAAACTCTTACCAGTGTTATGCGAAATTCGGTTAGTAAAGCTCTCACAAACCGGAAGGCACACTTTACTTTTTCCTGTTCTAAATTTTTTGACATTGTGGTATCTTATGTTGAGTTGTTATGCTTGCAAGTTGTAAGTTGGATTCTAGCCCAGCCATGCTGTCATGGGGCAAGCTTTCAACATTGCACTTCTTATTTGAGTTGATATCGTGATCTTTTGTCTATGGATGCCCGCGGTGTGAAATGAATTGGGAATCTTGTGGGGATCATGGAGTTTGTATATGTGTTAGGGAAACGCCGGGCCGCCAATCTAAGCCATGCATAATTCATGGTGGAAATTTGCAGCATACCCATGGTGAACATTCGACGACGCATCTCATAATAAAAAGCTAAACAAAAGGCAAATAAAAGAGATGTCGAGGTGTTCATTGTCTGCTTGTCCTGTCATTTTGGTGTGGGCTTGTTCCATGTCATCGGGCACGGAGGTACCCCATTGGCGGTTCTCAATATATGCATATACTTACAATGACAAGAGCCTTGCTTGGGACTCTAAGTAAAGTAGCATGAGGTTTGGGTACTCGTATTCACGGGGCACGAGGTTTTCAACTTATGATTTGTCAAGCATATGCATCATAATTGTTCTCGCATTAACTTTAACCATTCAAGATGCTTATGATGGGGGCAATGAGAGCTCAAAGCCGGTAAGTACCATAATTTTTGAAGGTTATAAAATTTGCAATCACTGCTTCCCTCTGCGAAGGGCCTTTCTTTTACTTTTATGTTGAGTCACCACCTTTTATCTTTATGCACCATTAAGAGAGCATAGTTGTCATTCTTAGTGTGATATGCATTGTCCCAAAGTTCATTGATTGATTCATATTGTTGGTTTCACTTGTTCTTAAATTATTTGTATCTAGTCGCCCTCTTAAACTTGAAGGTGTCCTATGCATTTATGTTTTGCTCTCTTTGAAGGACAAGCTGAAAACCATTTGTATGTTTTTCCTTATGATTTGAACACACGTTTGACTTTCATTGTTTCATTTTCATGATCTTTTGTTTATGTTCATTTGCATGTTTACAACATGGTTGCTAAGTTCTTATTGTCATGATTATATCTTCATGCCCATGTTTTAAGTTCTTATGATCCCAGCTCACAAATGCTTACATATATGATCAAGATTGTGTAGGTGCATGTCACCTCAAAAATTATTCTTTTGTTATCACTTACCTACTCGAGGACGAGCAGGAGTTAAGCTTGGGGATGCTTGATACGTCTCAAACGTATCTATAATTTTTGATGCTCCATGCTTGTTTTTATACCATTTGCCTATTGTTTCGTTACACTTAGTGGCACTTTTATGCATTTTCCGGAACTAACCTATTAACGAAGTGCCACAGTGCCAGTTCCCTGTTTTCTGCTGTTTTTGTGTTTCAGAGTGATACACAGGAAATATTCTCGGAATTGGACGAAACCACATCCTGAAGTCTTATTTTACCCGGAAGCTTCCAGAGATCCGAAGAGGAGTAGGAGGGGTGCCACCAGGGCCCCGCACGCAGGGGTGGCGTGGCCAGCCCCCTGGCCGCGCCGGGCCCGCGTGAGGGCACCTGGCCCCTCCTCTGACATCGCCCCTTCGCCTATAAAGAACCCCCGACGAGAAAAACCTAAGGGCCCGATCAGTTTTTCAGAACACATCGCGATCCGCCGCCGCCGTCGACCCGAAGATCGGGAGGGTCCAGAAGCTCTTCCCGGCACCCTGCCGGAGAGGGGAATCGCCACCGGAGGTCTCCTTCATCGCCATGCTTGCCTCCGGAGCGATGAGTGAGTAGTCTACCTTGGACTATGGGTCCATAGCAGTAGCTAGATGGTTGTCTTCTCCACAATGTGCTTCATGTTTAGATCTCATGAGCTGCCCTACATGATTGAGATCACCGTTATGTAATTCTACATGTTTGGTTTGTTGGGATCCGATGAATATTGGTGTTTATGATTAAGTTGCTGTACTGAATTATATCTTTTGTTATCTCTATGTTGTTTATGATCTTGCATGCTCTCCGTTGTTAGTAGCTATCTTGGCCGAGTAGTTGCTAGTGACTCCAAGAGGGGGTATTTATGCTCGATAGTGGGTTCATGCCTCTATTTCACCTGGGGGAGTGACAGAAACCTCTAAGGTGGTAGATGTGCTGTTGCTACTAGGGAGAAAACAACATTCATATGCTCAAGGGCATATGCTTTGTTTACATTACACACTTTGCTTAATGCAATTATCTGTTGTTCGCAACTTAATACTTCTAGGGTGTTCGGATTGATATCCCCGGGAGTGGATTATTAGTCATAGATGCAGTTGGATGGCGGTCTATGTATTTTGTTGTAATGCCCAGAGTAAATCTCATAGTGATCTTCTTGACATATCACGTTATCTCTATTCTATCAATTGCCCAACTGTAATTTGTTTACCCAGCATGTGTTATTTTATCTATGGAGAGACACCACTAGTGAACTGTGGACCCCGGTCCTATTTACATCATATTGCTATCACATATTTACTTTACTCGCACTGTTTACTTTACTCGCATACTATATTGTTTTCCACTCGATACGCTCATAACCTTTGTTTCAAGAAAACCGGTGAGATTGACAACCTCATCGCAAGTTGGGAACAAAGTATTTGTTTGTGTGTGTGCAGGTTCTGCATCACCTTCAGTCGTCATTGTCTCTCCTCTCCTGACCGACATTAAACCTTGGTTTCTTAACTGAGGGAAAACTAGCTGCTATACTCATCATACCTTCCTCTTGGGGTTCCCAACGGGCTGGTTATCCACCACGCACAAGGACCGTCTGCTCCCACGTCAACCATACGCCAACAGCTTATTTTTTGGCGCCATCAACCGGTAGCAGTCGTTACGGTGCCCGTTACCGCCGCGATCACCACCGCCAGCTTGGGAAGCGAGCGGCGTGGGAGCCTGCGGAGGCCGAGGCGCAGACTGCTGAGGCAGACGGGTTGCAGAAGTCCCCCGCCACCTTGCTGGGACCGACCGCCACGATTGCCGGTGTTGCCACCACGATAGGTGGCGTTAGCCGAGGCGTTGGTGTAGGTGTCCGTAGCACGGCGAGCCTCGATCCGCTGCTCGGTGCTCAGAAGGCGTGACAGAAGATCTTGCTCAGAGATTGGAGTCTCATGACCCTCGACAGCTTCCACAAGACCATCATATTCCTGATCGAGTCCATTGAGGATAAACCCAGCGAATTCAGTGTCACAAAGAGGATGACCAATGGAGGCTAGTGTATCCGCAGCAGACTTGACCTGGTTGAAGAACGTATGAGCAGATAGGTCTCTTTTTTTCATCTGACCCAGCTTGTTGCGAATTTGCATAGAACGAGCAGTGTTCTAGGAATTGAAGCTGGTGGTGAGGATGGCCCAAGCATCACGTGCAGTAGTGGCGAACATCACAAAGTCCGGAAACAGACGGCGTCAGAGAGCCGATGATGGCAGACAGTATAGCCTGGTCATGTTTGTTCCATGCACGGTGGTCAGGGTTGGGAACAAGAGCCATGCGCCCACCTTCTGTTTGAACTGGGACACGGTCAGGTGGACATGGATAGGAACCATCCACATAGCCCATGAGATCATAGCTGCGAAGCAATGGCACGATCTGGGCACGCCAAAACAAGTAGTTGTCGGCGGATAGTTTCACCGTTAACAGGTTTGCAAAGAGAACCGGACCCGATGTTGCGGCCGGCGGTGGCGCGAAGGATGATGTAGGCACACCACCACCAGCGTATGGAGACCCATAGGAGAGCGGCATGGGCTGGTATGGCGCAGACTGATACCGCGGAGGCGAAAACTGCATCGAGGACAACACCTCAGGAGGCGGCACAGAGGACGACGTAGATGCGCCGCCAACACCACCAAGGTAGCCGTAGGGAACCATCGCGGCAGTCGGCGAGTATGGGCCGAACGCAGGTTGGTAGGACGAGGCCCCGGCGTGGGGGTAGGAGGGCACCGACATGGAGAAGGCCGGGCCGAGCGTCCCCGGCAGCGACAGAGCCGGCGGGAACGAGGAAGGCGCCACAGGAGACTGCGGCAGGGCGGTCGAGACGGCCGCAGCGGTGCGGACCGCATCAGAGAGGAGCGGCGGCACGGACGAGGTGGGTAGCGCCGGGGGAAGACCGGCGGTGGAGGTGGGAACGGAGGAAGCCACGGTGGGAGCGGAGGACATGGCGGCGGCTAGGGTTGAGGACCGGCCGTCGTCTTGGATTGATGCTCTAGCCAACTATTCCAAAAGTCTGAACTGATGGAAAGGGCTAGGCTTTATATTTAATACTCTCCCTCACATCTAGGTTGTGGACTTTTTTCTTTACGGGCCTAGTACGTGGATTAGATGCTCGCAGATATTATTTTTAATATCGCGGTTGCCAGGATTTGAACTCAGTACCTCTGGCTCTGATACCATATTGGATTGATGTTTTAGCCAACTATTCCAAAAGTCCGAACTGATGAAAAGGGCTAGGCTTTATATTTAATAACGTGGAAGTGTAAATTGTGGAGGAACGAGACATGAACCTGATGTGCGTGCTCAGGTGAAGAGTGAGTGGAATATATAGGGAGTCAAAGCTTGCTTAGGCGAGTGAAGATAGGTGGCAGTACTGTTTTTTGCACGAATAGATGTCTACCGTTATATTTCTGTTTTATTGCGCATGAGTTATGATGTTATGGTCAAATTAAGAAAATGATTGGGGAGATTCCGGGCATATCCAGTGCTTTAATTTTCTCCCTCCCAAGGTATATATACCGACTCACTAGTTGGAGTCTGTTTTTCACCCAAGTGCAGAAGATTGGTACTCCCTCCCTTCACTAATGCTAGATCTTAAGCTTTTTTCATTAATGCAGTCAGTAGACATGTGTCCTTTATAAAAAAAGTAGACATGTGTCAGGGTAGGTCGACATTATATTTGACCCGATGAGATACAATATACTTGAAGTTAAGTGTCCAGGTCACGGGACCTAGATAGTCCCATAGAGTACAAAGACGACCCACTTGGCGTCCTACTGAAGCCCAGCTGTACCATTTTGGAGTACAAGATACGTCAAAATAAGAAGTGAGCCTAGCTCAACTGGCTATGGGAGTGGAAGTACAATCCAGGCATTCAGGTTCAAATCCCCGCGGATGCGAATTTGGGTTCTTATTATTTATTAAAAAAACTCGTTGTGGGGGTCTTCCCCACCGCTTTCTTTTCAAAAAAAAAGATACGTCAAAATAGCTATCTCAAATATGATTGTAACACAGATCAGATCTAAATTAGTTGTTAGGGTTTACCCCTTATATCTTTCAACATCTCACTACCGGAAATCTAAATGCTGCCGTGTAGCTAAAATACACGGTAGAAACGATTTTGAACACGGCAGTATATTTGTCGTGTATCGACACACGGCAACACACACACGGTAAAGACCACGACGGCAAACGAAGATTGCCGTGTGTAATTCTGAAGGAGACACGGCAATGTCTCTGCCGAGTGTTCTGCGCCAACACGGCAGAAAAAAGCTGATCAGATAGGGCCACATAACTTCACCGTGTGTTTTGGAAAGATACACGGCAGAGACGTCGCCGGAGCAACGCCCGTCAGGACCGCGCCGCCGGAGTCACGGCCATGTCGCCGGTCGCCGTCCTCAAGCCCATGGCCGTCACCGTCCTCGCCCGCGCCACCGTCGTGCACGGAGTGCTGCTGCCGTCCTCCGCCCGCGCCGCCTTCGTGCACGGAGTGTCACCGCCGTCCTCAGCCAGCACCGCCGTCGTGCAAGGAGTGCCGCCGCCGTCCTCAGCCATCTTCAGTTCGCACATCCGTCGCCGCGCCACAGGAAGGAGAAGAATCACATGTCCGCCCACGCGGAGGGGCCTGACGCCGGCGGCCTGAAGCACACAGAGAAAGACGGAGAGGAGGAGCTGGCAGCGCGCCGGCGGCGGCCTCACCGGCTCGACCTGTCGGCCAGCTCCGTCGAGGGGAGAGAGAGGAAGAACGTGCGGGTGTTGGAGAGAGAGGGAGGAGAGGATAAGGAATGTGCGGTGGGAGAGAAAAGGGGAGAGGATAAGGAGAGAGAGAAGGAGAGAGGATAAGGAGAGAGAGAAGGGAGAGAGATCTGGCCGTTGGATCCCGAAAGATCCAACGACTCACACACGTGATCCGTGTGACTCCGACTTCGACCACTCAGAATACTGCTGTGTCAGAACACTGCCGTGTATGCTTCTTTGCCGTGTGTTTTTTGAAGACAATACCGTGTATATTTTGTTTGCCGTGTGTTTTGTCATACATCTGCCGTGTAATATAGTCTGCCGTGTATTTTTTCACTCTCTGCCGTGTATCAAATGTTTACCGTGTATCATCTTTTGCTCACACGGCATAGACACTGCGTACCGTGTTCTTTACACACGGCAATGATCTGCTCCACGGCAACAGCCAAATTTCCGGTAGTGTCTAAGCCTACTCGGCCTACTTATAACCCTACAACTGACCAAGTATATAAGGCGGGGTAGGGGCCTGCCGAGCGGTGCCTCCTTCATCGCAATACCTAGAGAAACAACACCTAAAATAGCATAATCGAGGCCTATTCTCGAGATAACGTATGGGCACACATAGATAATCGAATGAAGCTACAAACAAGTGTGGGGTATTTGTTGGACGACTTTTTTCCGAGAACTGAACCTGTATAAATCTTGTCTCAGAGTGATACCATCGAGTTCAGTTACACGCATCACTCCTCTCTAATTATTGTCGAGAAATTACCAAGTGTCCATTAGGTGACACTAGACAAACACGGTAGCGTTGTCTCCTCCCCGTCAAATGCAACTGCCAGGGACAAGTGTCTCTAGCGGTTGCTGAGTGCAATCTTCTGCATTTTTAAAGTGCCTTTTCCCTATTTGTGAGTATCTTTATTTTGCCGATTGTTGAGACATATGGTCTCTATTTGACTAGATATTGGAGTTTAAAGTCAAACCGATAGAATTCAGGGTTTCGGCAAAATTTCAATAATCTTGCACGAGAAAAAAAAAACTCTGATCTAGATACATCCACATTAGCGATAGATAATAGTAGTCGGAACGATTATATTTATTTGGACCTGACAAAATAGTATAGTATCCATGTTGGCATCCTTTCAAACCATCACCAATCTTGGGGAGTAAATTATATACTCCACATGTAGTGCCAAAACATAAGATCGTATAAGATTCTAAAACTTTGCTGCTCACGTTGTAGGACTGTTTATGAAAGCATGATGTCGGGCACCTGTGAGAATAGCAAATCCTCTATTTATGAGGTGAGCACAGGCTTCCAAAATTTATCGGACTTCTTACCGCGCACGGGAGCCTGCGTGTCAGGGAAGAACTCGAATCCACTGAGCGCCGACACTGTGCCGGCCTTGTTCACGGCGATGGGGTAGGTGAGAAGGTGCCCTGGGAGGTCGTCGTTGAGCTCGTCGGCAGTGTAAAGGCTCCAGCACTTTTCAGCCGTCTCGTTCACCCTCTGAACGCACGCTAGGCTCCCCGGGTCGAGGAAGTCGGCGTGGGTGATGCCAAGGTGCTCGTACCACAGCGACATCCGGAAGGCATGGACCTGCCCTTTGGCGGCCTCCTCCTTGGTGTTGAGGCGGTGCGGCTGGTACCCGCCAATGGCGATCTCGGTGTCCCTGGCCCCGTCCAGGGACCGCTGGTTCAGGTTGGCAGAACCCACGATGATGTACTCGTCATCAACTGAAAACCAGACAAATTTTGATATCGGATCACTTGTAAATACAGTATGTTGGAAGAGAATGTTGATTGAGAGAGGGGGATAAATCATAAATGGATCATACCTATCATGAGCTTGGAGTGGACATAGATCATGAACCTCCGCGCCTTCTGTGCTCTAGCATAGTGTGTACCGTCCTCTGGGCGTCCTGCAGGTTGGTACTCGCCGCTCTTCTTCACCTCCCGGTTCCCTAAGCAGAGGAAGGTGAGGTAATCCCGTGGGTTGGCGTCGTCCATCTTCATTCTCTGGAGTGCGGTGCCTATGTCGTCGTACATCATCTCCATCGTCCTCCTCTGCCAATTCAGCGTGGCCTGCATATTTTCGTCCGCGGGGTTACCTTCTGGCCACATGGGCAGCACGACGTAGACCGAGAAACGCTCGCCGGCCTCGATCTTCCTCACGATCTTGAGCGAGAGCTCTCTTGGGATCAGGTTCACCGCCCCGATGTCGGCCGGATCTATGCCGTCTGCTTTCCACTGGAACGAGCTGCCGTCGAAGTACTGGTTCTCGATGTAGATGAAGCTCTTGGCGGCGCGTATGGCGTGGATGTAGGCGTCCTGGATGCTCCTCTCGATGAGCTGGCGCTTGCCAGGGACGATGCCGGCCTCGTGGGCGGCCTCCTTGCTGGCAGGGAAGCCTAGGGTAGAGTTGTCGTCGATGGAGCGGAGCACCTGCACGTTCCACGACTCCTGGTCGTCGGGGAGAACCACCGGCGACGATGACGGCACGACGGTGGTCTCGAGGGCTACCAGGTCGACGAGGAGGTCCTTGCCACCGCCTTGCTTCCTCCACCGCTGCTCGAAGTTGTGGAGCACGTCCCACGCCGCCGGACCCTCGATCTTGCTGTGGATGTCGTGCCATGGCTCCCTTGGCCCACCCTTGCCGATATCCGCGCCATCGAAGTTGGGCTGGTAGAAGTCCTTGCCGTGCGCCTGCCCCGGGCCTATCGTCCTGAACATGGAGTGCGACTGCGTGTCGTAGCGCCCGTCGCAGACGTCGATGCCGCCGAGGAAGCTCACGATCTGGCGGCGCCCGCCCGCCGACGCCCAAGGAAGCTCCTGGTCCACCACGATCGCCTTCTGGTGGTGGGAGAACAAAACCATGGGCAAGTCCTGTGGCCTGATCTCGTCCTGGCCGACGGTGGAGATGACGTTGATGTTCCGCTCGCAGAGGACGCACTGCACCTTGCTGCCGCGGAAGTACCTGGCCGTCACCTCGTCGCTCGTGCCCATGGCGCTAAACGTAAGGCCCAGGGAATTCAACAACCGCCGGGAGCTGGCATCGTCCCACACCAGCATGAGCACGCGCACGCCCTCGTCGGCCTTGCGCTTGAGGAGCTCGCCGAGCGTGGCCTCGCCGCCGGGGCGTCCGTCTCGCACCAGCGTGATGTCGGTGAACACCGACCAGCCGGAGACGTACACCAGGTGTCTCGCGTTGCTGATGGCGTCGAACAGGTCCTCCCAGCACTTTCCGGGCTTGTACAGCCCGCCGCCGGCGAGCGGGATCGTGGGCGCGAACGTGTCCTCTACGTGCGCGTCCTGGTACAGGGTGACCCTGCACGCCTGCCGCTGCGAGAAGAAGGTGTGGGGCACCCCGGCGAAGGTCGCGCCGGCGACGCCACCCCCGTACGAGATACCCTCGCGGTCGACGTCGCGGAAGCTGATCAGAACGTGTATCTTGGGCCCGCCCGAGAGCTTCTTCTTGTTGGCGTCAACGACGTCGAGCCGGCGCTCGACGGTGTCGCCGGGTCTAACAGCGAGGAGCTCCCGAACGGGGAGGTAGGCGCGGCCGAGGAGGGTATCCTCGACGGTATAGAGCTGCTCGACCATGACGGAGAAGACGACGTCGGCCGCGTTGTGGGCGCAGTAGGCGCGGACGGCCTCGTTCCATCGCGGGTTCCCTGCTGCCGGGGCGACGACGGTCCGCGTCCGGGCAATGCGCGCGCCGTCGAGGTCGATGGTCGCGAACATCCGCGTCAGGCCTTTGCCCAGACCCGTCGCCTCCTCCAGACCTTCCACAAGCTGCAGAGAATCAATCCATCAATCACTGCAAACTGTAAATACTATCGAGACGCCATTGCTATAGATCGATCGATCCAACCCAACTGACATTGCCCAAGACGGGGATCCATCCCGTGAGGCGGGAGCCGTCACGGATGTTGTCGGCCCCCACGATGGTGGCGTTGATGGTGCCGTGAAGCCGCTGAGCCGCCATTGCTTGGCTTGCTCCTTCGATCGATCGCACTAGGTAGGCTAGGGAGTAGGGACGACTCAGCTTCACTTCGATCAGATGGAGGCACAAGGTCTAGCTAGGGGTGGCCATGTTATAATCAGAGCGCACGCCATTGCAGATCCAAACGAGAGAAATAAAGATGCTGTCAACAACTTGCTTCACGTGCAAATCTTGATACTGCATGATTCGCGGATGGATGCAAATCTTCATACTGCATGATTCGCGGGGTATGTCAATAATGGCCATTTGGCCAGTTGCCTTAATCACATGGGCTATTTTTTTTTCTACGGAGTATATATCACATGGGCTAATTAGTACTCCATCCAATCGAAAATAAGTGTCGGTGACTTAATACAAATTTTATACTCCCTCTGTCCCAGTTTCTAAGTCTTGTACGTATACCTAGGTTGTCATTTTGACAAATATAATCTAAATTTTACGACATAAAAATTATACTATTAGAAAGTACAATGTTTGAACTTTTCAGTGATATGTATATTTTATAGTATATAAGTTGTATTATGTTGGTCAAAATAACAACATAGGTATACGTGCAAGACTTAAAAACTGGGACAGAGGGAGTACTAAGTTTAGTACAAAATTAATGACATTTATTTCCGATCGGAGGAAGTAGCTGATCATAGCAAGAATAATAGTGTTGCCAGCTTGCTATAATGGGTTTACCATGTCATCTATAGCCAACACATATAAGGCTGGTCATAGTGCATAGTACCATATAGTAGTATCATGCATATGATACTAGTATATGATACTACTTCTATAATGGATAGTATCATGTTATACTATCATAATTTTGTTATATTTATTGATTTGTACAATCTCAATGCAAAACAACGTACAAGATTTATCTAGAATTAAATTTTCTCGTGATATGCGCTATGATACAATATCTACCTATGATACACTAATCCTCTCTTTATTCCTTAATTAACTACTATATCAGCATTTTAGTGAGCCTAAGATGCATGATACTAGCTAAGATACTAGCACTATTGCTAGCCTAATAGTTGGCTATAAAATGTACTACTTCATTAGTACATGGCCCACTATTCACTCTCAAAAAAATGCTTAGGAACACCTATTAGAGCTGGCTCTTGCATGAGAGTCCACTCTCATTCTCTCTCCACTTCTCTTTCCTCCAACTAAGCATAAATATATTATTTTACTCCTTATAGCCAATTGACTAGGACTTATTGTACTTGCTCTCAAGGCGGCATGAACAGGTGGAGGCAATAATCCGGGTGCCGTTTCAAACATTTGGAATTAAGGCATTCTCAAATGCATCATTTTAAAGCGCGATATCCTCGGTACTGTTGTATTTTAAGAAACAACCTGACGAGGGTTAACTCGACAAATGTCCAATATGAAGGACTTAGGATCGAGGGAATAGGGCGTCGAATGAACTCAAAGGTAAATCAGTCAAACAAGGTGTGTATCGAAAGTAAACGTGGTGGTTAACTTAGCTTGCCTTCAATCTGTCCCTCACCGTCCTCTCCTGGCTCCTATATATAGGTGGCCAGGTCTCAAGGAACGGGAGGGGTCTGATACATATTACAACATCGGTACATGACATGAATTCGTATTTCGACTAGGATTACACTTCGGCCTAACTTAACGGGCCTCAGGGATACTCAAGTAACGGGCTCTATTATATATATACCCTTGTCAGTAGCCCCGGAGATTCTACCAGAATTGTAGATTCGAGTTGAATCTCAAATCTTCATATCTTCATATCTTCGACTTAATCAATCTTTCGACTTCTTCTTCCTGTACTAAAAAATAATCAACTTCCATTATATTATTTTGCAAGGGGTTTTGGTGAACAAGCCTGACAACTCTGACGGATCAAGAGGCCAGTTAACTGCTGGAGCAGATACTTGTCACCTACTTCAAATTCAATCCCCTTGGAATTGAATCTGGGAAACTGGTCAAACCCATCCTTTTGCCGCATTTAGGACTTACAAAGAACGAGTTCCAGTGGTTCTCAGGGTACCTAGTGCGTCCACCAGGATTTTCTTTGCGTTGTAGACATGGAAAGTTTACTAGCAGAGCGCATCCAGGTGCGTATACCAGGCCACACAGGACGAATCCTGGGGTCTTACCTTCGTGATTTCTATGACCACGGCATTCAAGCTTTGTCGCGATGACTTAGCCTGAGGATCTTTTGACTTCTTATTGCAAGCCTTGTTTGACTGTTGAAATGTACAAAACATTCGAGTTGTTCTTCAAATAACTCATGAATGACTCCCGATGGGAGTAATCGATTATTTATTTTGTCGACACGAAGTCGAAGATTATTGTTGACGAAAGGTAGTCGATTACGCCTGTGATTTTCCTTCAATGTTATCCATTATCATCGGGTGCACGACCAGTGCTCTCGATGGGAGTAGCCCTCGAGGCTATAGCCGATTTTTTTTGGGTATAGGCTCAAAATATACATACTCGCTTTAACTTTTCTCCTGCGATATGCTTGGCATGATTGTGCTTAGATGCTCTTTCCAGATCTTCTGGTGATAGGAGCCCCCAATTCCATGAGGAGGTGCGTTGTGCTCTTTTATACACTCCTATGATGTTCGTCCACATTGCTCTTTTATCCTTATAACTTTGCATGTGTCTTTTCCTTGTCCTTTATATGTTGTCGTTGCCTTATTTTCTGCTTGGGGCAAAATGTAAAAGCTCGTAGATTTATTTGGACCTATAACTGTCTGAGGCCCATGAAAGGTTACTTATAAATGAAGCACGCTGGCTAGGGAAAAAACCCTAATCCCTTCATTACCAACTTCCTCCGCCGCATCGTCTTCTTCTCCCACATCTCATCTAGGGTTTTCCTACCAAGCATATTTCCTCAATGGCGGATGCTGGTGGTGCGCACCTGAACACCGGTGTGCAGATGGAGAAACGAGGTCGCGGCCGCCCTCGCGGCAGTAAGAACAAATGGAAAGACCCCTCTACGGTGGCCTCGCCGTCCGTATCTATGAAACGGCGCCCTGGACGCCCTGTGGGGAGTAAAAACAAACCCAAGGTATCTGCTTCTTCTCCAGGTCCTAGCGCTGCTCTGCATAATGCTTATCCTCCTCCTCCTCCCAAGATTTACTCCTTCTTCTGCATCGCCGGCGCTCAATGCCGTGAGATTCAGCGTGTGCCGCTGAAATTTACCAAGTTCATGGATGGGCGGGAGCTTCGTGAAGCAATTCTTTGCGAACATTCTGGGGGAGGAACTCCGTATGAAGTGGAGGTGTGGTATGATGGATGCGGCGAGATGTACTTCAGGGGTGGCTGGTCCCAGTTTGCGGAAGATCATGACCTCCACCAAGGGTTTTTCATGCTCTTCGACTACCACTGTGGTACATCAAAGTTTGATGTGAAGATCTATGATTGTACTCAGTGCCAGAAGGAGTACGAGGCTGAAGTGCACTTTCAGTAGATGCTCCTTCGATGTAATCTTTTGTTCTGGTTCTCTCTTGGCGTGTTTCATGTAATAAGTACTCGTGATGAAATTTATTTTATGCCATCGTGGTTGTTTATTAATAGATCAGAGGAACTAATCAGTGTTCCGAGGTATGTTTTAATTTACCAGCGCGTTGCCTTGAACTGTGCTTGCTCTTTGTCGAATATCGGGTTGTAAACAACCTTGTAAGAATTCTCAAATATTCATGGGTACGGGATCTCAATAATTTTTTCTTTGTTTCATACGACTCGAGGGTCGGAGCCCCTGAGTTGAAAATAGAAACATTCTATACATATTATCGAGTTGGCCCAAAGAACCCGACCTGTGGCCTCATGTTCTGAGTTCAGAGGGGCATAACTCGAAATTTCCTGTCGCCATACTCCTTCTACGCATAGAACCGTCGAAGTTGTTCTGCATTCCACGGGTTGCTTTCGTCTTTCCCTGTTTTCTTGTCTTGTAGTCGATAGGCTCCTCCTGGAATTACTTCTGTCACGATGTAAGGTCCCACCCATGGGGACTCTAATTTGCCATGACCGTCTTGCTTGAGTTGTAAGACCAAATATCCTACCACGAAAGATCATGGGCGAACTTGACTATTATGATAGTTTCGTAGACTTTGCTGGTATTGCATAGCTCTGGCTAGTGCTACGTCTCTTGCTTTGTCGAGTGCATCAACATCATCTTGAAGTGCTTCTGTAGAAGTTGTTTTGTCGTAAGCCACAATTCTTGGGGCTTCATGGGTGATTTCGACTGGAAGCACGGCCTCTGCGCCATGGACCAGGAAAAAGGGAGTTTCTTGGGTAGCCGCATTAGGCGTGGTTCTAAGACTCCAAAGCACAGAGGGTAGCTGCTTGTTGCGGCGGTGTTGATGTAAATCACCGTCTCGTTGGGAACCCCAAGAGGAAGGTATGATGAGTAGTATAGCAGCAAATTTTCCCTCAGTAAGAAACTAAGGTTTAATCGTCCAGTAGGAAAAAAGCCAAACTCCAGAAGGTGATGCTTGCTAGCCTAGTGACACTCCAACAAGGGCGCCGTTTACGATTCTTGTTAGCGCATCTTCAACTAGTAGCAACGTGGAACCTGCACACAACACAACCAAATACTTTGCTCCCAACTTACGATGAGGTTGTCAATCTCACTGGTTTGCTGTAAACAAAGGTATGAGTGTATCGAGTGGAAAGCAATAGTAGTATGCGAGAAAGTAAACAATGCGAGTAAAGTAAGCAGGTGATAGCAATATAAAGGAAATTGGACCGGGGTCCATAGTTCACTAGTGGTGTCTCTCCATAAGATAAATAACACATGCTGGGTAAACAAATTACAGTTGGGCAATTGATAGAATAAAGATAACATGCATATGTCGAGAGGATCACTATGAGATTTACTCTGGGCATTATAGCGAAATACATAGACCGGCATCCAACTGCATCTATGACTAATAATCCACCCACGGGGATATCGTCCGAACACCCCACGAGTATTAAGTTGCGAACAATAGATAATTGCATTAAGCAAAGTGTGTAATGTAAACAAAATGAATGTCCTTGGACACAAGAATGTTGTTTTCTCCCTAGTGGCAACAACATATCTACAACCTTAGAGGTTTCTGTCACTCCCCCAGATTAAATAGAGGCATGAACCCAACTATCGAGCATAAATACCCCTCTTGGAGTCACTAATATCTACTTGGCCAAGATAGCTACTAACAACGGAGAGCATGCAAGATCATAAACAACATAGAGATAACATAAGATAATATTTAGCACATCAACTCAATCATAACACCAATATTCATCGGATCCCAACAAACACAACATGTAGAATTACATAACGGTGATCTCGATCATGTAAGGCAGCTCACGAGATCTAAACATGAAGCACGTGGTGGAGAAGACAACCATCTAGCTACTGCTATGGACCCATAGTCCAAGGTAGACTACTCACTCATCGCGCCGGAGGCAAGCATGGCGATGAAGAAGACCTCCGGTGGCGATTCCCCTCTCCAGCAGGGTGCCGGGAAGAGCTTCTGGACCCTCCCGATCTCGGGTCGACGATGGCGGCAGATCGCGATGTGTTTCTGGAAAAAAAATTATCGGGTACTTAGGTTTTTCCCGTCGGGGGATCTTTATAGGCGAAGGGGCAGCGTCAGAGGTGGACCAGGGTGGTCTCACCCATAGGGGGCGCGGGCCAGGGGCTGGCCGTGCCGCCCTATGGTGAGACCAGCCTCTGGCTCGGCTCTGACTCCTCTTCAGTGTTCTGGAAGCTTCGTTTAATATCTGGACGTTCGGCTTTTGTTTTGTCCAATTCCGAGAATATTTCCTGTGTAACTTTTCTGAAACACAAAAATAGCAAAAAACAGGAAACTGGCACTGTGGCATCTTGTTAATAGGTTAGTTCCGGAAAATGCATATAAAAACACCACGAAGTGTAACGAAACACTAAGCAAATGGTGTAAAAACAAGCATGGAGCATCAAAAATTATAGATACGTTTGAGACGTATCAGTAGCTCATCTACCCAGGCGTGTTTAGCTTTTTCCAGGGGCGCTAATAGCCTCTTTTTTATTCCGTTGCATATTAACCCATTGGCTTTCTCGACTTGTTCATTTGTCTTTGGACGTGCTACAGACGCGAATTTCAGTTTGATTCCCATACTCTCGTAGTAGCTTTTGAACACTTTCGATGTGAAGTTTGTCCCATTGTCTGTGATGATGCTGTGCGGTACTCCGAAGCGAAATACTATAGACTTAATGGAGTTGATTGCCGCTGTGGAATCTTGGGTTGTTACCGGGGCTGCCTCTACCCATTTGGTGAACTTGTCTACTGCCACCAACATGTAGACATGACCTCCTGGCCAGGATTTGTGTAATTTTCCTACCATGTCGAGACCCCACTGTGCAAAGGGCCAGGATAATGTTATCGGCTGTAGTTCTGCTGCTGGTGCGTGTGGTCGAGATGCAAACCGTTGACAGGCCTTGCACCTTCTGACTATGTCTTTTGCATCCTCAATGGCTCTTAACTAGTAGAATCCTGCACGAAAAGCTTTAGCTGCAATAGCTCTGCTGCTAGCGTGATGCCCGCATACTCCTGCGTGGATATCTTTTAATATTTCTTGTTCTTCTTGAGGGGTGATGCATCGCTGTAAAACGCCAGTTATACTTTTCTTATATCGCCTCCCTTGTAATACGACGAAAGCCTTGGATAATCGTATTATCCTTTTTGCTTCCACTGTATCTTCGGGTAGTGCTTTGTTTATCATGTATGCCAAGTATGGCTGCATCCAGGTTTCTTCGATCATCATAACTTCCTCTGGTTCTGGTGTGCTTCCTGTGCCAGGCTTGCTAGCCCCCGAGCCTGTTGTTCGGTGCTGGCATGGTTCTCCTATAGTCAAAATTTTGTTATGTTTTATTGATCTCTCTATGATTTATTCCTAAAAGACTCCTGGCAGTATGGGCAGGCATTGGGATCCGATATTTGCTAAATTGTCGGCCTCCTCGTTGCTGGCCCTACTAACGTTCGAAACTTCGCATCCATCGAATGTTCCCTCTAGATAGTAGTATAAGTTTTTGTATGCTATCATGTTGTCACCGATGGCGTCGCATCGATTCATCACTTGCTGGACGACGAGATTCGAGTCCCCGAATATTTTCAGTCGGGTTGCTCCGCATGCTTTGGCCATTTTCATTCCGTGGAGCAGAGCCTCGTATTCGGCTTCATTATTGGAAGCTTTCGGAAAACTCAACCTTAACACATACTTCAATTTGTCGCCTTGCGGTGATATCAGGACTACTCCTGCTCCTGCGACTTGGATTCTTTTTGATCCGTCGAAGTACATTGTCCATACGCTCGATAAATCTGGTGGTCCTGTGTTTTGTAGTTCTAGCCACTCTGCTGTGAAATCTGGTAGTACTTGAGATTTGATTGCTTTCCGTTTTTCGTACGTGATGTCCAGGGGTGATAATTCTATTCCCCATAAAGAGACACGTCCTGTTGCTGCAGGGTTGTTGAGTATATTGGATAGTGGGGCTTCGTTAACCACTATGATTGGATGCACCGCGAAATATTGCCGTAGCTTTCGTGCTGTTGTGAATACGCTGTACGCAAGCTTTTGATAGTGTGGGTATCTCTGCTTTGTTCAAGATAGTACTTTACTAAGGAAATATACCGGCCTCTGAACTCCGTGGGCCTTTCCCTCTTCGCTTCTCCCGACTACTAACACTGTGCTTACCACTTGATATTTGGCTGCAATATACATTAGTAGCGGCTCTTTTTCATTTGGTGCGACCAACACCGGCGGTGTGGAGAGCACTTTTTTCAGTTGTGAAAAAGTTGTATCTGCTTCTTCTGTCCACTTGAATTTGTCATCTGATTTTTTCATGAGTGCGTAGAAAGGAAGCGCTTTTTCTCCTAATCGCGCGACGAATCAACTTAGTACCGCGACGCGCCCTGTGAGCTTCTGTACATCGTGCAATTTTGCTGGTTTCCCCATTGTTAGTATTGCTTGGATCTTCTCTGGGTTTGCTTCTATGCCTCTTGCTGACACCAAGAATCCCAGAAGTTGCCCTGCTAACATGCTGAAAGAACATTTTATCGGGGTAAGCTTGAGCTTGTACCTGTTTAGGTTGTCGAAGGTTTCTGTCAAATCACTGATTAAAGACTCTTCTTTTCTTGTGGTGATGACCACGTCGTCGATGTAGACTTGAATATTGCGTCCTATTTGACTTCCGAGGCAGTTTTGCATCATCCATTGGTAGGTTGCTCCCGCGTTTTTTAGGCCGAAAGGCATGACTTGATAGCAGAACACGCCGTATGGTGTAGCAAAAGCCGTTTTTTCTTCGTCTTCTTTCTTCAGCTTGATCTGGTTGTAACCAGAATATGCGTCCAAGAAGGAAAGCCTTGCGCACCCCGCCGTTGAGTCTATTATCTGATCAATGCGCGGTAGCAGAAAGGGATCCTTGGGACAATGCTTGTTGAGAGATGTGTAGTCGACACATACTCTTTGTACATCTGTATTTTTCTTAGGGACGATAACTGGATTGGATACCCAAGTTGATGCTTTGATTTCTCTGATGAATCCTGCGTTTTCTAGCATGTGTAGCTCGGATGCTATTGCTTTTCTTTTGGGTTCATCGAATCATCGCAGCGGCTGCTTGACTGGCTTTGCTTTTGGATCCACATTTAGTGCATGCTCGACGAGTTCCCTTGGGAACCCTTGGCATGTCTCAAGGACACCAGGTGAAGATTTCCCAGCGCTCATGGAGGAACTCGACGAGCGCGCTTTCCTATGTGGGGTCCAAGTTTACCGCTATGGAGGTGGTTTTGTTTGGGTCCATAGGGTGGACCTAGATTTTCTTCGAGTCTTGGGTTGCGTCAAAAGCCTGATCTGGCAGGGATCGTCCGACATCGGGTAACACATTGTGATCAGTTTTGCCCTTTAGCCTTGCGTATTCAGCTATCATGCCAAAAGTTTGCGCCATCCTATTGAATTCTTTGTCACAAGTGTTGGATACTTCGAAGCTGCCTTGTACCATGATGGTCCCTTTAGGTCCTGGAATTTTGAGTGTTAGATATGCGTAATGAGGGACTGCCATGAATTTTGCAAATGCTGGGCGCCCCAGGATTGCGTGATACTGTGAAGGCCAGTCCATGACTTCGAACTCTAACTTTTCTCTGCGGTAGTTGCTACTATCGCCAAAGCAAACGTCGAGTTCTATTTTCCCGAGGGGGTAGTTTGCGCTTCCTAGTACTATTCCATGGAAAGAGCAATCTGTCGGCTTCAAACTTTCCAACGAGATGCTCATTGCCTTCAGGGTTCTTGCGTATATTAAGTTTATGCCGCTTCCTGCGTCCATGACTACTCGCCCAACATCGTATCCCCCTATTTGTGCCTTCAACACCATTGGCGCGTGCCCTGGCCTTGGTACTTTCCTTGGGTGGTCTGCTCTGCTGAACCTGACTGGTTGGTCGGACCATCTCAAGTACTCTGTTGTGGCTGGTGGTGATGATATTGCTAGATTTACTTGTCTGGATATACTCTTCTGTTCTTTCTTGGATTTTGGCACCGGTTGGATCATTGCAGATATATATACTTTTGATTCCAGATGTTTTGCGAGGTGCTGCATTTGGTATCCTTGATTTGTACTCTTTCCTCCCTGACGTGTTCCTTGGTTCAGGTCCAGAGCACTTTGCAACCTTAAGAACGTTCTGCAATCCTTCATCTGGTGATTAGAAACTCTCTTCCCATCTAAGTACGCATAATGAATGCGACAGGGGCCATGGAGCATGTCTTCTAGCGACGGGCCGGAGTACTTTAGCTTTTCTTCTCCATGATTGCTTCTGCCTTGAAACTCACTGCTTTCGTAGTCTTCCTCATCTTTCTTTCATACCCTGCGGCTATCTGTTTCCGCCTTGCACAGCTATCCTCATTGTGATACCTTCGCCTTTGCCTACCTGCTCTGTCGACTTCTGGTGAACGTGCCATTTTGTCGTTATACGCATCTTCTCCATCGGGGAATCTATTGGCTACTTCCATTAATTCCGATACTGTCTTAGGCTTTGTTCTCCCTAACTCTTCCAGGAGGTCCGAACGGCGAAGGCCGGCCGAAAAAGCATCGACAGCCCGCTCGTCGGAGACGTCTTTCGCAGAGTTTTTGATTATACTCCATCGCTGTATGTAGGAGCGCAGAGTTTCGTCTTTTCTCTGTACGCATGACTTTGATTTCTTCTAGTGACGCTGGGCGTTTGTACGTTGAACGAAAATTTCTTGTGAATTGACTCTCCAGTTCTCCCCAACTCCCGATGGAATCATTGGGTAGAATACTTAACCAAGACCGCGCTGCGCCGGTGAGGTGTAACTGCAGACTTTGCATCATCGTTGCTCTCGTTCCTCCGAGTATTTGCACTGCTTGCAGGTAGTCTGATAACCATAGTGTGGGTTCTTGTGAGCCATCATACTTTTGCTGATCGTGTGGTAGCTTGAATCCTTTGGGTACCCGCGTTCTACAAACCCTTCGGGTAAAGCATAGCGCGCCCATCTCTTTTTCATCGTCTTCATAATTTTCTCCTTTCCATGCGTAGCGCGCTGATGCCTGGTTGATGACCAGCCCGTTGGGAATCCCAAGAGGAAGGTGTGATGAATATAGCAGCAAGATTTTCCCTCAGTTAAGAAACCAAGGTATGTCAGGAGAGACAAACGACTGAAGGTGATGCGGACTGGCTTAGCGACAGCTTCGGACAATTTATATATGGCGCCTCGTCCAAGCTTTGCTTTGCTAGCAGCAACGTGGAACCTGCACACAACACAACCAAATACTTTGTTCCCAACTTGCGATGAGGTTGTCAATCTCACCGGTTTGCTTGAAACAAAGGGTATGAGCGTATCGAGTGGAAAAACAGTGAAAGTATGCGAGTAAAGTAAACAGTGCGAGTAAAGTAAACAGGTGATAGCAATATGATGGAAATAGGACTGGGGTCCACAGTTCACTAGTGGTGTCTCTCCATAAGATAAATAACACATGCTGGGTAAACAAATTACAGTTGGGCAATTGATAGAATAAAGATAAACGTGATATGTCAAGAAGATCACTATGCGATTTACTCTGGGCATTACAACAAAATACATAGACCGCCATCCAACTACATCTATGACTAATAATCCACTCCCAGGGATATCATCCGAACACCCCATGAGTATCAAGTTGCAAACAACAGATAATTGCATTAAGCAAAGTGTGTAATGTAAACAAAGCATATGCCCTCGAGCATATGAATGTTGTTTTCTCCCTAGTAGCAACAACACATCTACAACCATAGAGGTTTCTGTCACTCTCCTAGGTTAAATAGAGACATGAACCCACTATCGAGCATAAATACCCCCTCTTGGAGTCACTAGCAACTACTCGGCCAAGATAGCTACTAACAACGGAGAGCATGCAAGATCATAAACAACATAGAGATAACATAAGATATATTTCAGTATAGCAACTCAATCATAACACCAATATTCATAGGATCCCAACAAACTAAACATGTAGAATTACATAACGGTGATCTCAATCATGTAGGGCAGCTCATGAGATCTAAACATGAAGCACATGGTGGAGGAGACAACCATCTAGCTACTGCTATGGACCCATAGTCCAAGGTAGACTACTCACTCATCGCTCCAGAGGCAAGCATGGCGATGAAGAAGACCTCCGGTGGTGATTCCCCTCTCCGGCAGGGTGCCGGGAAGAGCTTCTGGACCCTCCCGATCTTCGGGTCAATGGCGGCGGCGGATCGCGATGTGTTCTGGAAAATTGATCGGGTACTTAGGTTTTTTCCGTCGGGGGGTCTTTATAGGCGAAGGGGCATCGTCAGAAGTGGACCGAGGCATCCTCACACATAGGGGCGCGGCCAGGGCCTGGGCCGCGCCGCCCTGGTGTGAGGGTGGCCTGTGGCCCCTCTTCGTCTCCTCTTCTGATCTCTGGAAGCTTCCGGGAAAAATAAGACTTCAGGAACTTGTTTCGTCCAATTCCGAGAATATTTCCTGTGTAGCACTTCTGAAACACAAAAACAACAGAAAACAGGGAACTGGCACTATGGCGACTTGTTAATAGGTTAGTTCCGGAAAATGCAAAAAAGTGCCACGAAGTGTAACGAAACAGTAGGCAAATGGTGTAAAAACAAGCATGGAGCATCAAAAATTATAGATACGTTGGAGACGTATCAAGCATCCCCAAGCTTAACTCCTACTCGTCCTCGAGTAGGTAAGTGATAAGAAAAGAATAATTTTTAAGGTGACATGCACCTACACAATCTTGATCACATATGTAAGCATTTGTGAGCTGGGATCATAAGAACTTAAAACATGGGCATGAAAGATATAATCTTGACAATAAGAACTTAGCAACCATGTTGTAATATGAAAATGAACACAAACAAAAGATCATGAAAATGAAACAATGAAAGTCAAACGTGTGTTCAAATCATAAGGAAAAACATACAAATGGTTTTCAGCTTGTCCTTCATAGAGAGCAAAACATAAATGCATAGGACACCTTCAAGTTTAAGAGGGCGACTAGATACAAATAATTTGAGAACAAGTGAAACCAACAATATGAATCAATCAATGAAAACTTTAAGACAATGCACATTATACTAAGAATGACAACTATGCTCTCTTAATGGTGCATAAAGATAGAAGGTGGTGACTCAACATAAAAGTAAAAGAAAGGCCCTTCGCGGAGGGAAGCGGTGATTGCAAGTTTTATAGACCTTCAAAAATTATGGTACTTACCAGCTTTGAGCTCTCATTGCCCCCATCATAAGCATCTTGAATGGTTAAAGTTAATGCGAGAACAATTATGATGCATATGCTTGACAAATCATAAGTCGAAAACCTCGTGCCCCGTGAATACGAGTACCCAAACCTCATGCTACTTTACTTAGAGTCCCAAGCAAGGCTCTTGTCATTATAAGTATATATGTATCATCGAGAACCGCCAACGGGGTACCTCCGTGCCCGATGACATGGAACAAGCCCACACCAAAATGACAGGACAAGCAGACAATGAACACCTCGACATCTCTTTTATTTGCTATTTGTTTAGTTTTTTTATTTTGAGATGCATTGTCGAATGTCCACTATGGGTATGCTGCAAATTTCCACCATGAATTATGCATGGCTTAGATTGGCGGCCCAGGCGTTTCCCTAACACATATACAAACTCCATGATCCCCACAAGATTCCCAATTCATTTCACACCGTGGGCATCCATAAACAAAAGATCACGATATCAACTCAAACAAGAAGTGCAATGTTGAAAGCTTGCCCCATGACAGCATGGTTGGGCTAGTCTCCAACTTACAACTTGCAAGCATAACAACTCAACATAAGAGACCACAATGTCAAATTTTTAGGAACAAGAAAAAGTAAAGTGTGCCTTCCGGTTCGTGAGAGCTTTACTAACCAATTTTCGCATAACACTGGTAAGAGTTTAATTTGAAGAGTAAATAAAAGCAAGTCAAATTTACTTGGAATAGCAAATTGCTAGTAGGTATGTATGGTGGACACTTTGGCAAACTTGGTTTTTAGGAGTTGGATGCACGAGTAGAGCTCATACTCAGTACAAGGCGAGGGCTAGCAAAAGACTAGGAGCGACCAACTAAGAGAGCAATAATGGCCATAATCATGCAAAGCGACAAAGCGACATTAAAAGAAGCATAAGATGGCATCAAAAGTCAAAAACTAAATGATCATAGAGGCTATTGGCGACTTTGTAAGAGTCTAACATGTGTGAGCATGCGCCAAGTCAACCCAAATAAAGCTTCAAGGAGAAAACCAAAATAATGCTTCCAAACAATTAAAACAACGCATGATTTTTTTCAAAGGCTCATTAAGCAATCTCAGTTATTTGAGACAAGTCATGCTACAGCAAAACCACTAAGCATACTATCAAAAAGATATCATGCATGACATGAAAAAGCCTAAGCCGCAGTCTACACAAGCTCCTTCTTGTACCACTTTTTTGCATAAAGCTTTTTCTCTTTTCCAACACCATTCAAATTTTTTATAAACACCTCTTTTGATGAAAACCAATAAAGATCAGAGGCAAAAATACACCTTGATGAATAAATATAAGAAGATCTGAACACAAATCAAGGAGAAAACGAAAACCAAAAGCAGTAGCAGAAAAAGAAGAACACTCGGTTTTTGATAAGAATGAAAACTAGAGCGTTCTTGGCAAATGAAAAGCAAGGCAACTTCTCGAAAAGAAATTTGTTGGGGTCCAACCATTTATTATAGCAAACAAAACTAAACTAACTAAGAAAACTAAAACAACTAACGCTCCAAGAAAAACACATAGTGCATGGAGCAATAAAAATATAGTGTCTTGAAAGGTGACCTGATTTTTGTCGATGAAGAAGGGGTGCCTCGGGGGCATCCCCAAGCTTTGACGCTTGTACTTCCTGGATATTTCTTGGGGTGATGCATGGGCATCACCAAGCTTGAGCTTTTGTCCATTCTTCAACTCATCTCATCATTCTCCAATCCCTACACTTGAAAACTTCCTTCATACAAAACTAAACACAAATCTATTAGCAACATTAGTGTAAGCATATCATATAATCAACCTATTTTGCTTCAGGTTTCAACCCAAAACCACCACATATAAAGTATATACTACTGTAGCAACTTCCCCAAAAGTTCCGTGATCAAAAGAACTTGAAAAGAAAGCGATAAAGTGGCAAACACAAATATTGGCAGAAATCTGTCAAAACAGAACAGCTGACAAAGGTTGAATTTTTAAAGGGTTTTCTGTTGCTCAAATCAAAAAGTGTTCAACTAATGAAAGTTTGGATATAACCTGGGGCATCTGAACAAGAAAGCGCAGGTCCAAAAGATGTACAGAGAATTTATACGAATTTTTACGGTGCAGCACCGAAAACAGTTTCAAGACAGCAACATCCCCAAATCTTTACCTCACTCAAATTAGAGGCTTCTCTTGGCACAACAATGAAATAAACAAGATAAGGAGCGGTCATTACAGTAGTAATGACTTCCAAGACTCAAATAAAAGAAAAAGTACTGAAAATAAAACATTGGGTTATCTCCCAAGAGTGCTTTTCTTTAACGCCTTTGAGCTAGGCGCAGAAAATTGTGAATCAAGTAACATCAAGTGATGAAGCATCAAGCTCATAGTTTGCTCTAAGAATAGAGTCAAAAAGTAATTTCTTCCTTTTCCTAGGGAAGTGTTCCATACCTTTCTTGAGTGGGAATTGATATTTGATGGTGCCTTCCCTCATATCAATGATGGCACCTACAGTTCGAAGAAAGGGTCTTCCCAAAATAATAGGACATGAAGCATGGCATTCAACGTCCATAACGAGAAAATCAATGGGAACAAGGTTATTGTTAACCATAATAAGAACATCATTAATCCTTCCCAAAGGTTTCTTCTTAGCAACATCAGCAATAGGAACATCATAATAACATTTTTCAAGAGGTGGTAAATCAAGCATGTCATAAATTTTTCTAGGCATAATAGAAATACTAGCACCTAGATCACATAAAGCATAGCAATCAAAACCATTAACATGCATATCAATGATGGGTTCCCAACCATCTTCTAACTTCTTGGGAATATAGGCTTTTTGCTGCAACTTTTCATCCCTAATTTTCATGAGAGCATTGGTAATATGCTTAGTAAAAGCAATATTTAAAGAACTAGCATTGGGAGTCAAAGCAAGCTTTTGCAAGAACAATATTACTTCAGATATATTGCAGCCATCAACATCAAAATCATTCAAGGAAATAGAGCTATCATCTCCTACACTCCAAAAAATTTCAGCACTCTTTTGAGAAAAAGTTTTGGTAGTTTTAGGCTTTTTAACACAAGGAGTGGGAGTTTTCTCTACACCAATCAAAGTAAGAGGATTGCTAGCATTAGGAACAACATCATTAGAGATAATAATAGTACAAACTTTCATATTCCTAGCAATCTCATCCTCTCTTTCCCATCTAGCATGCAATTCTGCTAACAATCTAATATTTTCATCTATTCCAACTTGAATAGCATTAGCAGTAGCAAAAGGATCAGGCTTAGCGGACATTCTATTAACTAAAGAGGATTGCACATTAGACAAAGATGAAATATCGGTATCGGCTTTGGAAACCTTAGCTTGCAATTCAGGAATAGACTTGTTTAAATTTTCAAGTTGATGACTAATAGTCCTCAACAGAGCTGATTGCTCCTCCATAGTCTTAGTAAACAACTTATTTTGCTCATATTGCATTTGCATAAAATTCTTGGTAGCCTTTTCAAGTTCTGAAAACCTCTCTTCACTAGGCATTTTAGGTCTACCGAGATAGCCATTTTCACCATTAGAGGGAAACGGCCTATAATTGTTACTAGCAAAATTATTCCTATAAGCATTGTTGTTAAAATTATTATTTCTAATGAAATTCACATCAACATGCTCTTCTTGAGCAACCAAAGAGGCTAAAGGAACATTATTAGGATCAACATGAGTCCTATCATTAGCAAGCATAGCCATAATGGTATCAATCTTATCACTCAAGGAAGAGGTTTCCTCAACAGAATTTACCTTCTTACCTTGTGGAGCTCTCTCGGTGTGCCATTCAGAATAATTTACCATCATGTTGTCAAGTAGCTTTGTTGCGGCGCCCAAGGTAAGGGACATAAAAGTGCCTTCAGCAGCTGAATCAAGTAGGTTCCTCGAAGAAAAATTCAGTCCTGCATAAAAAGTTCGAATAATCATCCAAGTAGTCAGTCCATGAGTGGGGCAATTCTTTATCATAGATTTCATTCTTTCCCATGCTTGAGCAACATGTTCATTATCAAATTGACTAAACTTCATAATATTGCTATGCAAAGCTATAATTTTAGCAGGAGGATAGTATCTACCAATAAAAGCATCCTTACACTTAGCCCATGAATCAATACTATTCTTAGTCAAAGACAGCAACCAATCTTTAGCTTTTCCTCTCAAAGAAAAAGGAAACAACTTGAGCTTAATAATATCACTTTCTACATCCTTATATTTCTGCATCTCACATAGCTCAACAAAATTGTTGAGATGAGCTGTAGCATCTTCAGTACTAGCACCAGAAAATTGCTCTTTCATAACAAGGTTCAATAAAGCAAGCTTAATCTCATAAAAGTTTACAGCAGGAGCAGGTGGCGCAATAGGAGTGCAGATAAAATCACTATTGTTCATGCTAGTAAAGTCACACAACTTGGTGTTTTCAGGAGTAGCCATTTTAGCAAAACTAAAAGCAAATAAGTAAAAACAACTAACAAGGATTCTAATTTTTTTGGGTTTTTGATAAAAAACGATGCAGGTAAAAATAAAGTAAAGCAAAACTTAAAACAAAGTAAAGGATGTGTGTGCGAAAAACTCCCCTTGCAGAGGTCTTATACTTCCTCCCCGGCAACGGCGCCAGAAAAAGAGCTTGATGCCTGGTTGATGACCAGCCCGTTGGGAACCCTAAGAGGAAGGTGTGATGAATATAGCAGCAAGATTTTCCCTCAGTTAAGAAACCAAGGTATGTGGATCAGGAGAGGAGAGACAAACGACTGAAGGTGATGCGGACTGGCTTAGCGACAGCTTTGGACAATTTATATATGGCGCCTCGTCCAAGCTTTGCTTTGCTAGCAGCAACGTGGAACCTGCACACAACACAACCAAATACTTTGTTCCCAACTTGCGATGAGGTTGTCAATCTCACCGGTTTGCTTGAAACAAAGGGTATGAGCGTATCGAGTGGAAAACAGTGAAAGTATGCGAGTAAAGTAAACAGTGCGAGTAAAGTAAACCGGTGATAGCAATATGATGGAAATAGGACCGGGGTCCACAGTTCACTAGTGGTGTCTCTCCATAAGATAAATAACACATGCTAGGTAAACAAATTACAGTTGGGCAATTGATAGAATAAAGATAAATGTGATATGTCAAGAAGATCACTATGCGATTTACTATGGGCATTACAACAAAATACACAGACCGCCATCCAACTGCATCTATGACTAATAATCCACTCCCGGGGATATCATCCGAACACCCCATGAGTATCAAGTTGCGAACAACAGATAATTGCATTAAGCAAAGTGTGTAATGTAAACAAAGCATATGCCCTCGAGCATATGAATGTTGTTTTCTCCCTAGTAGCAACAGCACATCTACAACCTTAGAGGTTTCTGTCACTCCCCCAGGTTAAATAGAGACATGAACCCACTATCGAGCATAAATACCCCCTCTTGGAGTCACTAGCAACTACTCGGCCAAGATAGCTACTAACAACGGAGAGCATGCAAGATCATAAACAACATAGAGATAACATAAGATATATTTCAGTATAGCAACTCAATCATAACACCAATATTCATCGGATCCCAACAAACCAAACATGTAAAATTACATAACGGTGATCTCAATCATGTAGGGCAGCTCATGAGATCTAAACATGAAGCACATGGTGGAGGAGACAACCATCTAGCTACTGCTATGGACCCATAGTCCAAGGTAGACTACTCACTCATCGCTCCGGAGGCAAGCATGGCAATGAAGAAGACCTCTGGTGGCGATTCCCCTCTCCGGCAGGGTGCCGGGAAGAGCTTCTGGACCCTCCCGATCTTCGGGTCGACGGCGGCGGCGGATCACGATGTGTTCTGAAAAATTGATCGGGTACTTAGGTTTTTTCCGTCGGGGGGTCTTCATAGGCGAAGGGGCATCATCAGAAGTGGACCGAGGAGTCCTCACACATAGGGGGCACGACCAGGGCCTGGGCCGCGCCGCCCTGGTGTGAGGGTGGCCTATGGCCCCTCTCCGTCTCCTCTTCTGATCTCTGGAAGCTTCCGGGGAAAATAAGACTTCAGGAACTTGTTTCGTCCAATTCAGAGAATATTGCCTGTGTAGCACTTCTGAAACACAACAAACAGCAGAAAACAGGGAACTGGCACTGTGGCAACTTGTTAATAGGTTAGTTCTGGAAAATGCATAAAAGTGTCACGAAGTGTAACGAAACAGTAGGCAAATGGTGTAAAAACAAGCATGTAGCATCAAAAATTATAGATACGTTGGAGACGTATCACGCGCATTGTTTAATCTTGCTTGCGTTATGATATTCCGTGCATCCTCCCTTCGTGCCTTACGCTTTTCGTTGCCTGATGACTCGCTTGTCTGGCTTTGCGAGGGTTGGTGCTTAAAATTTTCCTTTCCCTTCTCCTAGTGATATGTCGCCTTTTTCTCTGGAGGATGTTTCCTTAGCATGTCCTCTACCAACCCGAGGCTTCTTATTGTGGCTTGATGCATGTGTTCCCGCGGATCTCCAGGCTCTGGTTGCGTAGTTAGTAGATACGCCTGTGCTGCTACTAATGCTGCACAGATCTGAGCTCCCCAGATAGGAGATCTAGAATCGCTCCCTCTAATGTCTCTAATGGCGATGACACCTCTGGAAGCGCGGCAATCTCAGAGGAGATCCGCTAGCTATCTCTAATGGCGATGGCGGTGCTGCCTATTTGACGAGGGAGATTATTCTTCTTTGTTCCCCGTCAACGGCGCCAGAAAAGAAGCTGCTGACGCCAAGTTGATGTGTGAATATGCAGTTGATGGTCCTTGTGCGTGGTGAACAACCAGCCCGTTGGGAACCCCAAGAGGAAGGTGTGACGAGTATAGCAGCTAGTTTTCCCTCAGTTAAGAAACCAAGGTTTATCGTTCTTGGAGAGAATGGACAATAACGACTGAAGGTGATGCGGACTGGCTTAGTAACACTCCAACAAGGGCGCCGTTTAACGATACTTGTTGACTCGTCTTCGGCCAGTAGCAACGCGGAACCTGCACATAACACAACCAAGTACTCTGTTCCCAACTTGCGATGAGGTTGTCAATCTCACCGGTTTGCTTGAAACAAAGGTTATGAGCGTATCGAGTGGAAAACAGTAGAATATGCGAGTAAAGTAAACAGTGCGAGTAAAGTAAACAGGTGATAGCAATATGATGGAAATAGGACCGGGGTCCACAGTTCACTAGTGGTGTCTCTCCATAAGATAAATAACACATGCTGGGTAAACAAATTACAGTTGGGCAATTGATAGAATAAAGATAAACGTGATATGTCAAGAAGATCACTATGAGATTTACTCTGGGCATTACAACAAAATACATAGACCGCCATCCAACTGCATCTATGACTAATAATCCACTTGTGGCGAATCAATCTGAGAACTCCACAAGTATTAAGTTGCGGACAACAGATAATTGCATTAAGCAAAGTGTGTAATGTAAACAAAGCATATACCCTTGAGCATATGAATGTTGTTTTCTCCCTAGTAGCAACATCACATCTACAACCTTAGAGGTTTCTGTCACTCCCCCAGGTTAAATAGAGGCATGAACCCACTATCGAGCATAAATACCCCCTCTTGGAGTCACTAGCAACTACTCGGCCAAGATAGCCACTAAGAACGGAGAGCATGCAAGATCATAAACAACATAGAGATAACAAAAGATATAATTCAGTACAGCAACTCAATCATAGCACCAATATTCATCGGATCCCAACAAACCAAACATGTAGAATTACATAACGGTGATCTCAATCATGTAGGGCAGCTCATGAGATCTAAACATGAAGCACATGGTGGAGAAGACAACCATCTAGCTACTGCTATGGACCCATAGTCCAAGGTAGACTACTCACTCATCGCTCCGGAGGCAAGCGTGGCGATGAAGAAGACCTCCGGTGGCGATTCCCCTCTCCGGCAGGGTGCCGGGAAGAGCTTCTAGACCCTCCCAATCTTCGGGTCGACGGCGGCGGCGGATCGCGATGTGTTCTAGAAAAGTGATCGGGTACTTAGGTTTTTCCCGTCGGGGGGTCTTTATAGGCGAAGGGGCGATGTCAGAGGTGGGGCCAGGTGCCCTCACACCATGGCGGCGCGGCAGGCCCTGGGCCGTGCCAGCCTGGTGTGTGGGGCCCCTGTGGCCCCCCTCCTACTCTCCTTCGGATGACTGGAAGCTCCCGGACAAAATAAGACTTCAGGAACTTGTTTCATCCAATTCCGAGAATATTTCCAGTGTATCACTTCTGAAACACAAAAACAGCAGAAAACAGGGAACTGGCACTGTGGCGACTTGTTAATAGGTTAGTTCCAGAAAATGCATAAAAGTGCCACGAAGTGTAACGAAATATTAGGCAAATGGTGTAAAAACAAGCATGGATCATCAAAAATTATAGATATGTTGGAGACGTATCAAACATCCCCAAGCTTAACTCCTGCTCGTCCTCGAGTAGGTAAGTGATAACAAAAGAATAATTTTTGAGGTGACATGCACCTACACAATCTTGATCATATATGTAAGCATTTGTGAGCTGGGATCATAAGAACTTAAAACATGGGCATGAAGATATAATCTTGACAATAAGAACTTAGCAACCATGTTGTAAACATGAAAATGAACACAAACAAAAGATCATGAAAATGAAACAATGAAAGTCAAACATGTGTTCAAATCATAAGGAAAATATACAAATGGTTTTCAGCTTGTCCTTCAAAGAGAGCAAAACATAAATGCATAGGACACCTTCAAGTTTAAGAGGGCGACTAGATACAAATAATTTGAGAACAAGTGAAACCAATAATATGAATCAATCAATGAAAACTTTGGGACAATGCATATTACACTAAGAATGACAACTATGCTCTCTTAATGGTGCATAAAGGAAGAAGGTGGTGACTCAACATAAAAGTAGAAGAAAGGCCCTTCACAGAGGGAAGCAGTGATTGCAAGTTTTATAACCTTCAAAAATTATGGTACTTACCGGCTTTGAGCTCTCATTGCCCCCATCATAAGCATCTTGAATGGTTAAAGTTAATGCGAGAACAATTGTGATGCATATGCTTGACAAATCCTAAGTTGAAAACCTCGTGTCCCGTGAATACGAGTACCCAAACCTCATGCTACTTTACTTAGAGTCCCAAGCAAGGCTCTTGTCATTGTAAGTATATGCATATCATTGAGAACCGCCAATGGGGTGCCTCCGTGCCCGATGACATGGAACAAGCCCACATCAAAATGACAGGACAAGCAGACAATGAACACCTCGACATCTCTTTTATTTGCCATTTGTTTAGCTTTTTATTGTGAGATGCGTCGTCGAATGTTCACCATGGGTATGCTGCAAATTTTCACCATGAATTATGCATGGCTTAGATTAGCGGCCCGGCGTTTCCCTAACACATATACAAACTCCATGATCCCCACAAGATTCCCAATTCATTTCACACCGCGGGCATCCATAAACAAAAGATCACGATTGACGAGGGTTTAACTCGACAAATGTCCTAGATGAAGGACTTAGGATCGGGGGAAGAGCAACGACTAGAGATTCCGGGATCGAGATTGGCACACGATGTACCCAGGTTCACGTCCCCGCGGTGGAGGATTGCTACATCCTGCTAGCAATCTAGTAGATAATCACAATGGTGTTTACATGGTGCCGCCGTAGGCGGAGTATTGTATCTAGTGTATGTCTAATCTATCTTGTATCTCTAATATTGCTTGTCTATGATATTCGATGTCTATGAGATTGTAAGTTGTCTCTCTAGGGGCGCCCCTGCCTGGCTTTATATATGCAACCGGGCTAAGGTTTTACAAGTGTCCTAGTCGAATACGGATTAGAGCCTTCTTCTTCATCTCCAAGTCAATCTTCGAGTCCTTGTTCCAGTCCACCTCCTTAACGGGCTGGACCCGGTATACTAATCCGTGGGTACCCGAAGGGCATTCCCATGTCAGTAGCCCCCGAGACTCAACTTGAGTTGCAGACTCGGGTTGAGTCTCCAAACTTCAAATCCTCAATCTTCGACTTCTTCAATCTTTGACTTCTTCAATCTTCGACTTCTTCAAACTTCGATTTCTTCAATCTTCGACTTCTTCAATTTTCGACTTTAATTCTTCGACTTCCTGAAATCTTCGGATTCTTGAATACGCTCTCCCGATGGGAGTGAAATGTTGAGTCCATGGACTCGAAATTTTCTCCCTCATTCTTCTCAAAAATTTTCATCTTCGACTTGATCAATACTTGAATTCTTCACATCTTCAAATCTTTGACTTGGTCTTTCGACTTATCTTTTATTATAATGTCTCGCAAGGGGTTTTGATGAACAAGCCTGACAACTCTGACAGATCAAGAGGCCAGTTAACTGCCGGAACAGATACTTGTCACCTACTTCAAATTCAATCCCCTTGGACTTGAATTCGGGAAACCGGTCAAACCCATTCTTTTGCCGCATTTAGGACTTACAAAGAATGAATCCCAGTGGTTCTCAGGGTACCCAGTGCGTCCACCGGGATTTTCTTCACGTCGTAGACACGGATACGTACCAGCAGAGCGCATCCATGTGCGTATACCGGGCCACACAGGACGGATCCTGGGGTCTTACCTTCGTGATATATTTCAATCACGGCATTCGAGTTTCGTTGCGATAACGCAACTCGAGAATCACATGTCGCAGTCAAATTTTAACTGAAAATATTCGGGTTATACAACCATAAAAACTCGCTCCCGATAGGAGTAATGACGATTCCTGAAGCTTCTCTCGCCTTCATCTCTGTAATATTCATGAAAAGACATCGTCGGGTGCGCGCCCAGCGCTCCCGATGGGAGTAGCCCCCGAGGCTATGATCGGGTACTTGTAGTCAATCATAGGCTCAAATCTTGTTCTTCTTCTCTTCTTGTCGAATTCTTTCTTAAAAATATCTTTCTATCAGGTGCGCGGCCAGCGCTCCCGATGGGAGTAGCCCCCGAGTCTATGTTCGGATACTTGTAGCCGGGCATAGACTCAAGTCGTACAACTCGAAGAAGTTCAGCTCCTTTTGAAGGACTTGATGACTTTGATGAATTTGTCGACTCCTGCAGAAAATATGAATAATTGTGAAATACTTTGTCTCCCGAGAAAATATTGCGCTTGTAGATTGCAATGATGATGATGTAGTATGTAAAATAAAAACTCGATGTTTTTTGTGCAATTTTGTTGCTCGTACGTAAGACCCTTTCATTAGCCTGATGCACTTCACGGCTCGATCAGCTACTCAGGTCACACATAATGTGATGCGTTTGCCGCATTTGAATTTCAAGATACTTGCTAAGCCTTTTCGTTAGCCTGACGCCCCAAGATTTTGTGCCTTGCCAACCGTTAGTCGAGCTTTATGCGACTGTAAACTAAATTGTCAAGTATTTGACAAGGAACGCCAGCTACTAGGGCTTTCGCAATTTTTCGAAGTCAATGATATGTAAGATGATTTTTCATGGCGGAGCCCCCGAGTGTCGGGTGCGGCGAAAGGTAAAAATTGACTCTTGGAAGAGGATAACTTAGCTTTTATCGGGTGCGCCGCGGTCGGCGCGGCGTAGTTGACGATGACGTAGTCGAGTTGTTGTCGTAGAATCACAATCACGATCGGAGGCGAAGCTGTTGTCGAGCCCCCGAGCGTTGTTGGGATTGTCGCATTGCTGATGTTGATGAAATCGTAGGTCTTGAGTATGAACTTCCGCATTAAGGGGCGAGTTGATGTCGAGCCCCCGAGCGTTGCCGATAATTCGCGCGAGTGCGCGGCGGCGAGCCCCTGAGCGTGGCAAGGTACAGCCGACGCCGCAATTGACGATCTTGAAGACGAAGTAGTCAAAATATTTTTCTCCGAGTTGTCCGTGCAGGCTGGTAACTCGTCGGCACAGACTGCTGCCGAATTATTTGATATCTTTGAGTAATCTTCATATCACGTATACGTACGTACAAAGTCTGGCATCTTGATGAATTATTTTTCCTTCAATGAAGAGCACTTTCCATCTTTGACGTGAAGCAATTGAGCAGGTCCTGCTGATGCACTTGGCGATTGTCGGAACCGATCGGAACACAGCTCCTTCTTTGGGTCTTGAGCCTATTTGACGAGGGAGATTATTCTTCTTTGTTCCCCGTCAACGGCGCCAGAAAAGAAGCTGCTGACGCCAAGTTGACGTGTGAATATGCAGTTGATGGTCCTTGTGCGTGGTGAACAACCAGCCCGTTGGGAACCCCAAGAGGAAGGTGTGATGAGTATAGCAGCTAGTTTTTCCTCAGTTAAGAAACCAAGGTTTATCGTTCTTGGAGAGAATGGACAATAACGACTGAAGGTGATGCGGACTGGCTTAGTAACACTCCAACAAGGGCGCCGTTTAACAATACTTGTTGACTCGTCTTCGGCCAGTAGCAACGCGGAACCTGCACACAACACAACCAAGTACTCTGTTCCCAACTTGCGATGAGGTTGTCAATCTCACCAGTTTGCTTGAAACAAAGGTTATGAGCGTATCGAGTGGAAAACAGTAGAATATGCGAGTAAAGTAAACAGTGTGAGTAAAGTACACAGGTGATAGCAATATGATGGAAATAGGACCGGGGTCCACAGTTCACTAGTGGTGTCTCTCCATAAGATAAATAACACATGCTGGGTAAACAAATTACAGTTGGGCAATTGATAGAATAAAGATAAATGTGATATGTCAAGAGGATCACTATGAGATTTACTCTGGGCATTACAACAAAATACATAGACCGCCATCCAACTGCATCTATGACTAATAATCCACTTGTGGCGAAGCAATCCGAGAACTCCACAAGTATTAAGTTGCGAACAACAGATAATTGCATTAAGCAAAGTGTGTAATGTAAACAAAGCATATACCCTTGAGCATATGAATGTTGTTTTCTCCCTAGTAGCAACATCACATCTACAACCTTAGAGGTTTCTGTCACTCCCCCAGGTTAAATAGAGGCATGAACCCACTATCGAGCATAAATACCCCCTCTTGGAGTCACTAGCAACTACTCGGCCAAGATAGCTACTAACAACGGAGAGCATGCAAGATCATAAACAACATAGAGATAACAAAAGATATAATTCATTACAGCAACTCAATCATAACACCAATATTCATCGGATCCCAACAAACCAAACATGTAGAATTACATAACGGTGATCTCAATCATGTAGGGCAGCTCATGAGATCTAAACATGAAGCACATGGTGGAGAAGACAACCATCTAGCTACTGCTATGGACCCATAGTCCAAGGTAGACTACTCACTCATCGCTTTGGAGGCAAGCATGGCGATGAAGAAGACGTCCGGTGGCGATTCCCCTCTCCGGCAGGGTGCCGAGAAGAGCTTCTGGACCCTCCCGATCTTCGGGTCGATGGCGGCGGCGGATCGCGATGTGTTCTGGAAAAGTGATCGGGTACTTAGGTTTTTCCCGTCGGGGGGTCTTTATAGGCGAAGGGGCGATGTCAGAGGTGGGGCCAGGTGCCCTCACACCGTGGTGGCACGGCCAGGCCCTGGGCCGCGCCAGCCTGGTGTGTGGGGCCCCTATGACCCCCCTCCTACTCTCCTTCGGATGACTGGAAGCTCCCGGACAAAATAAGACTTCAGGAACTTGTTTCGTCTAATTCCGAGAATATTTCCTGTGTATCACTTCTGAAACACAAAAACAGCAGAAAACAGGGAACTGGCACTGTGGCGACTTGTTAATAGGTTAGTTCCGGAAAATGCATAAAAGTGCCACGAAGTGTAATGAAACATTAGGCAAATGGTGTAAAAACAAGCATGGAGCATCAAAAATTATAGATACGTTGGAGACGTATCAGGCGGCGGTGGCCGTTCCTGTGGACTTGGTGGCGGAACCTCATGAACATCTAGTTTCTTGTTATGCTAATTTTCACTGAATTCATCTCTGTAAATGCAAATCTCAAAAATGAAGAACAATAAATGTAGATTTCAGATCTGAAATTAAAGGAGAAACACTAAATCTGAAAGTTCATAATATTTGGTTGCTTTAAACTTACAGAAGCTAGTTAGTAACACAAAAGCCGGCTTTAGCCTTGTCTATACAAAAGCTATTCTTTAGAGTTAGTCTAACACTAACTGTACTTAACTGAAGAAACTAGGGGAGAGCAGCCTTCATGGAAGTTGGCATACCAAAATGCTACGAAGGGCTAAAGTTCATTGCTAAATCAACCGGAACTGAACGATTTCCCTTCCCGCCTAACTACTGCTGCTTTTCTCCATTCAGCATGCACGTCGTGGCTTCCCCTTCCTCGGGCGGCTGCGCTCGCCCTTGGGGGCGGGGGAAGAGGGCTTTCAGCGCTCGCCATTGGGGGAGGAGGGATTTCCGCGCTTCTGGCAGGGGCGCGTCTTGTTGAACCTGACCAGCAGCGCCGCCGCGAGGCATTCTTCAAACAAGTAGTACGGCAGCTCTTGATAGGGGTCGTATTTCCTGGTGAACCGCAGTCGCAATGATAGATCAGTGTAGTTGTGGTTCGCCGGCGGCGCATAAACACGCCATATCCTAGATCTCGATATGGACCGCTTCCTTGCCCACCGCAAGTTCTTATTGGTCTTCGACGCCGGGCAGCCAATGAATGGCCGACGACCACGCTTCCCCAGCTTACCCCACTTCAGCTTCATAGCCCTTACCTCGGACAGAGCCGGTGAGAATCTAGACCTTGGGGAAACCCTCCTCCCCGCCTCCAACGCCCCCGCCGACAACACCAACTTGGGGAAGTTCATGACAGCCGCTATTGGCACATGCACACTAGCTTTGATAAGGCAAGACATTGCCTGCCCGATGGGGGCTTGATATTGGAGCATCGTCGGCGGTGGTGCCAAGAACTACAGCGAGCTTAGGGTGGGGACTGTCAAGTGGGGAGTGAGACAGGGGAGGAAGACGCGTAGCAGTCTTTATCTGCCCCGTAAATAAAATAACAGTGACTGTCCATGTTTATCTACTTGGGCTTTTACTTCATTTTTCTGGGTCCACTGTCAGTTAGACTGGGATCGCCATATGGGGTAAAGTACTAGATACCTCCACCCCTGGCGACCTCAACCCTAAAATCAGGAAAATCACATTTAAAATCAAGATATGTTCCTTTTATATGTTTATACGTAGTAATAACATATTTTGAAACAAAGACAGTCATGTGTAGTACCTTGTCATCTTGGCTAACTCCTTTGGAAGAGCCCTCTCCGGCGAAAGTGCGCTTCTAACCCGCTCCTCCGCCCGCATCCATCGATCAATGGTTAAGTTCAAACTACAATAGGGAGTAAATCCCGACTTACAAGCAGGAATAAAAACTATACGAATCAACCCTAAAATATTGATACATACCTCTATAGCTAGCTGAAGATGGTTTACCGATGTGGCGGAATTAGTGTTAGCCATCCGTCCCTTTTATAGAGACTTGCTAGGAATGGACGTCCCTATATTCACGTATCGGAGTAGTGGAGAATAGGAAGGGATAACGTTTCTATCCATTAATCTGTTGCAGAAATTTCGGCGGTGATCTAGTAAAAGGTTTTCTATTACCCATTGTAACATCTGTGTCGATGACGAGTGGGTCCCGATGTCTCGTGGGTTCACGAGCTGGGCAAAGTCGAGAGCGGTCGTCGTACTTGTCCAGAGCCTTGCAGGCTGAACAAATTAAATACTTGTCTAGAGTCGTACTTGTCGAGAGCTGGGCAAAGTAGAAGGGGTGCCGGGTCCCAGGGGTGCCACATCCAAGATCTTGGGAATTATCTCGGCCTAGGGATTTCAAAAAAATCAAAAAAATGGAAAAACACTTCAAGGAGTCATGGTGAGTGGTGCATCACCTAGGAAAAATGGTCTGATTTTTGGTGGAGATGTGCATCTTTGCATTCCCAACAACTTTTGTAACTAGTGTTTTTCAGTTTCCACATAAAAATGCATTTTCCATTTTTCAGGTGGCCGGAGGGGTCAAAACTGGTGCTTTTTGTGAAGTGGCCACCAAGGGCAATGTGAAAAACATCACCACTCTAATTTTCATGGGTGGGGGACCTACCAGGGCTGCCACATCCAGGATCTTAGGAATTATCTCGGCCTTCTACCATATAATGATTTTTTTTTGCCCTAAATCCATTTAAATCCAATTTTGAACTGGGGCTACAAGAAATGCACACCAGAAAAATTGGGGAAAAATACATGGAGGTCCCCTGAGGGTGTGAGACCCTAGAACCAAGACCAAACCATGGTTCCCACCCCACCTGGCACACATCGATGACACCGTGAGTTTGACCTAGATCTCGAAGGGGGGCCTAGGGAATTCAGAAAAAATCAAAAAAATTGAAAAACACTGCATGGAGTCATGGTGAGTGATGCATCACCTAGGAAAAATACCAAATATGGCATGACAAGGGTTCACAGGTGGACTCTTTCACAATGAGGTGCTTCCAGGCAGGAGTTCTCTTGGTCTTCCTTGCCAGGTGACCATGGTTTGTGCAAGTTCCACAACAAACTATGGAACCATGGTCCCATTTTTGGTGGATATGTGCATCTTTGCATTCCCAACAACTTTTGTAACTAGTGTTTTTTTAGTTTCCACATAAAAAATGCATTTTCCATTTTTCAGGTGGCCGGAGGGGTCAAAACAGGTGCTTTTTTGTGAAGTGGCCACCAAGGGCAATGTGCAAAACATCACCACCCTGATTTTCATGGGTGGGGGACCTACCAGGGGTGCCACATCTAGGAGGTTAGGAATTATCTCGGCCTTCTGCCATATAATGAATTGTTTTTGCCCTAAATCCATTTAAATCCAATTTTGAACTAAGGCTACAAGAAATGCACACCAAAAAAATTGGGGAAAAATACACGGAGGTCCCCTGAGGGTGTGGGACCCTAGAACCAAGACCAAACCGTGGTTCCCACCCCACCTGGCACACATCAATGGCACCGCGAGTTTGACCTAGATCTCGAAGGGGGGGCCTAGGGAATTCAGAAAAAATAAAAAAATGGAAAAACACTGCATGGAGTCATGGTGAGTGATGCATCACCTAGGAAAAATACCAAACATGGCATGACAAGGGTTCAGAGGTGGACTCTTTCACAATGAGGTGCTTCCAGGCATGAGTTCTCTTGGTCTTCCTTGCGAGGTGACAATGGTTTGTGCAAGTTCCACAGCAAACTATGGAACTATTGTCCGATTTTTGGTGGAGATATGCATCTTTGCATTCCCAACAACTTTTGTAACTAGTGTTTTTTCAGTTTCCACATAAAAATGCATTTTCCATTTTCAGGTGGCCGGAGGGGTCAAAACAGGTGCTTTTTGTGAAGTGGCCACCAAGGGCAATGTGCAAAACATCACCACTCTAATTTTCATGGGTGGGGGACCTACCAGGGGTGCCACATCCAGGAGCTTAGGAATTATCTCGGCCTTCTGCCATATAATGAATTTTTTTTGCCCTAAATCCATTTAAATCCAATTTTGAACTGGGGCTACAAGAAATGCACACCAAAAAAATTGGGGAAAAATACACGGAGGTCCCCTGAGGGTGTGGGACCCTAGAACCAAGACCAAACCATGGTTCCCACCCCACCCGGCACACATCGATGGCACCGTGAGTTTGACCTGGATCTCGAAGGGTGGCCTAGGGAATTCAGAAAAAATCAAAAAAATGGAAAACACTGCATGGAGTCATGGTGAGTGATGCATCACCTAGGAAAAATACCAAACATGGCATGACAAGGGTTCACAGGTGGACTCTTTCACAATGAGGTGCTTCCAGGCAGGAGTTCTCTTGGTCTTCCTTGCGAGGTGACCATGGTTTGTGCAAGTTCCACAACAAACTATGGAACCATGGTCTGATTTTTGGTGGAGATGTGCATCTTTGCATTCCCAACAACTTTTGTAACTAGTGTTTTTTCAGTTTCCACATAAAAAATGCATTTTCCATTTTTCAGGTGGCTGGAGGGGTCAAAACAGGTGTTTTTTTGTGAAGTGGCCACCAAGGGCAATGTGCAAAACATCACCACTCTAATTTTCATGGGTGGGGGACCTACCAGGGGTGCCACATCCAGGAGCTTAGGAATTATCTTGGCCTATTGCCATATAATGAATTTTTTTTCCCTAAATCCATTTAAATCCAATTTTGAACTGGGGCTACAAGAAATGCACACCAGAAAAATTGGGGAAAAAATACACGGAGGTCCCCTGAGGGTGTGGGACCCTAGAACCAAGACAAAACCATGGTTCCCACCCCACCTGGCACACATCGATGGCACCGTGAGTTTGACCTAGATCTCGAAGGGGGCCTAGGGAATTAAAAAAATCAAAAAAATGGAAAAACACTGCATGGAGTCATGGTGAGTGATGCATCACCTAGGAAAAATACCAAACATGGCATGACAAGGTTTCACAGGTGGACTCTTTCACAATGAGATGCTTCCAGGCAGGAGTTCTCTTGGTCTTCCTTGCAAGGTGACCATGGTTTGTGCAAGTTCCACATCAAACTATGGAACCATGGTCCAATTTTTGGTGGAGATGTTCATCTTTGCATTCCCAACAACTTTTGTAACTAGTGTTTTTTTTCAGTTTCCACATAAAAAATGCATTTTCCATTTTTCAGGTGGCCGGAGGGATCAAAACATGTGCTTTTTTGTGAAGTGGCCACCAAGGGCAATGTGCAAAACATCACCACTCTAATTTTCATGGGTGGGGGACCTACCAGGGGTGCCACATCCAGGAGCTTAGTAATTATCTCGGCCTTCTGCCATATAATGATTTTTTTGCCCTAAATCCAATTTTGAACTAGGCTACAAGAAATGCACACCAGAAAAATTGGGGGAAAATACACGGAGGTCCCCTGAGGGTGTGGGACCCAAGAACCAAGACCAAACCATGGTTCCCACCCCACCTGGCACACATCGATGGCACCGAGAGTTTGACCTAGATCTCGAAGGGGGTCTAAGGAATTCAGAAAAAATCAAAAAAATGGAAAAACACTGCATGGAGTCATGGTAAGTGATGCATCACCTAGGAAAAATACCAAACATGGCATGACAAGGGTTCACAGGTGGACTCTTTCACAATGAGGTTCTTCCAGGCAGGAGTTCTCTTGGTCTTCCTTGCTTGGTGACCATGGTTTGTGAAAGTTCCACAACAAACTATGGAACCATGGTCTGATTTTTGGTGGAGATGTGCATCTTTGCATTCCCAACAACTTTTGTAACTAGTGTTTTTTCATTTTCCACATAAAAATGCATTTTCAATTTTTCAGGTGGCCGGAGGGGTCAAAACAGGTGCTCTTTTGTGAAGTGGCCCCCAAGGGCAATGTGCAAAAAACATCATCACTCTAATTTTCATGGGTGGGGGACCTACCAGGGGTGCCACATCCAGGAGCTTAGGAATCATCTCGGCCTTCTGCCATATAATTAATTTTTTTGCCCTAAATCCATTTAAATCCAATTTTGAACCGGGGCTACAAGAAATGCACACCAGAAAAATTGGGAAAAAATACACGGAGGTCCCTGATGACCCACAAGTATAGGGGGTGTATCGTAGTACTTTCGATAAATAAGAGTGTCGAACCCAACGAGGAGCAGAAGGTGTTGATGAGTGGTTTTGATCAAGGATTCACTATAAATACTAGCAAACAGGTTTTCAGGGGTATTTGGTAATACGAGTAAATAAAGTGCGAGTAAATAAAAGAAAATAGTAACAATTGCAGCAAGTGGCCCAATCCTTTTTCAGCAAAGGACAAGCCGGTTGTGTAACTTATAATAACCAAACGTTCTCGAGGACACACGGGAGTTTCTGTCAAGAGCTTTCGCTTCATAAAGCCAATAGTCTTTATTGGTTTGATAGGTGTTATGGGGGTGAACCTGTGCTAGCGCACTACCCTTACTAGGATAAATACACACTTGTGATTATACCCCTTGCAAGCATCCACAAATACAAGAAAGTAATTAAGATAAATCTAACCACAGCCTTAAACTCTAAGATCCTACGCTCCCTGGTGCAACGGTTTCCCAACGGAGGTTTAGGTTTCTGTCACTCCAGCAACCCCACAATTGGTAGCCAAATACACAATGCATCTCACTAGGCCCATAAATGGTGAAGTATCATGTAGTCGACGTTCGCATGACACCACTAGTGAAATAGCACTACAACAATATCAAACCATTAAATATTTCTCAACAATAATTCACTACTAACATCTTGACTTCTCCCATGTCCTCAAGAACTAAACGAACTACTCACAAGACATCATATGGATCATGATCAGAGGTGAAATAATGGTAAATAACAATCTGAACATAAACCTTAATTCAACGGTTCCACTCAATAGCATCAACTACAAGAGTAATCAACACCGGGAAAGTTTCCCCTATGAATATAACAAGATCCAACTCAAGATGTTACAGCGGGATGGCGTGGTGATGGTGGAGATGAAGATGCTGGTGCTAGAGATGATGATGATGATGATCCCGATGAAGTCTGGTGCGATGGTGATGACGATGGCGACGATCTCCCCTCTCCGAGAAGGAATTTCCCCGGCAGATTTCTGCCTGCCGGAGAGCTTTTCTCTCTCTGGTGTTTTCCGCCCCGCAGAGGCGGCGGTGTCTAACTCTGAGCCCCCCTTGACTTAGGTTTTCGGGGACGATGAAATACGCGAAGGGGCGAGACCAGAAGTGGACCAGGGTGGCCTCACACAGGGCTGGCGCGGCCAGGGGTCAGGCCGCGCCACCCTGGCGTGAGGGCCCCTCCTGGCTCCTCTCGACTCCTCCTTCTGGCTTCCTGAGTCTTCTGGGAAAATATAATTTCCTGGTATTTTTCAGGAATTTTCCTGATCTTCAAAATATGGTCCCTTGATGGTCCTTTTTCCAGCAGAATCCTGACTCCGGCAGCAAATCCTCCAATGATCATCAAACATGTGAAAACAAAGGAAATAACATAAGTATCAACTCTAAATATGAAATATATCAATGAATAACAGTAAATTATGATACAAAATAGTGATGCAAAATGGACGTATCAGTCCCCTGAGGGTGTGGGACCCTAGAACCAAGACCAAACCATGGTTCCCACCCCACCTGGCACACATTGATGGCACCGCGAGTTTGACCTAGATCTCGAAGGGGGGCCTAGGGAATTCAGAAAAAATCAAAAAAATGGAAAAACTCTGCATGGAGTCATGGTGAGTGATGCATCACCTAGGAAAAATACCAAGCATGGCATGCCAAGGGTTCACAGGTGGACTCTTTCACAATGAGGAGCTTCCAGGCAGAAAAAATCATAAAAAATGGAAAAACACTGCATTTTTCATTTTTCCAGTGGCCGGAGGGGTCAAAACAGGTGTGTGGATCCTTCAAATAGACTTTATTTTAAAGGCACACTGTGGATGCCCCATGGTTTGTGCCCACTTGTTTTGTGCCTAGCATGTTACACTTTGTTACGTGTAACGCGACGATCCTTTGACTTCGCGCATGTGGGCTCGCGCATGGCCGTTCATACTTGATTAATTTCACACCTGGGAAATTGCAGAAGTAATTATGGCTTGATAAAGTGGCGGTTCCTGGCCTACAAAATGCGCAGCAGGCTCCCGAGCCAGCCAGTCAGTCAGCTATCCTTCTTCTTCTTCTTCTTTCTGTCACCGCCGTGGATGGGGAGGCTTTCGGGAGGTCAAGGACGCGGGGCGGTCGTGGTAGCCGCGGCGGGCATGGAGGAGGCCGTGGCGGCGGCCGTGCTGGGTGCGGGTGTGGGCGCGGTGGCGGTTATTGAGGAGGACGTGGGTCGGCGGCTGAGCCGTCGTCTCTTGACATGTCTGTTGACATGTCTAGGGAATCGTCACCCGAGCACTCGTCTGAGCCATCATCTCAGAGATAGGCGCGATTCCTGCCAGGGTTCGAGTTCGCCCGGATCCCGTTCGAGTGCCACAACTTGGACCAGCTGCGGCTCCCACTAAAGTTCGCGTGACAGCTTGTAGGTCATGAACCTACCGAAGTATGTCTGCGGGTAGCTGGTTGTGCCCGAGGTACCTGGCCCGTCCAGCTGTACGTGGATGCAGCAGACGACATGTACCTTGGGCGTGGCTGGGGTGCCTTTGCACGCGCGCACGATCTGCAACTCGGGTACATCCTCATCTTCAAGTTCAACGGAGTACATGAGTTCGCCGTCAAGGTCTACGACAACTGCAACTGTCGAATGACCTATCACATAGATAGCGACGGCGAGTTCGATGCCTCCGATGAGGAAAATATGTAATTCAAGTATCAGTTACAATCGCTATTTTATTTTAGTTTCATTTCAAAGATTCCCTGTTTGAATGCCATGTCATGCATGGCCAAAAAAAAATTCACGGGCATGGATTCACGACGGGTGAGGACATAGATGTACATGTACGCCTGGGCGTGCACATCGTGTCGCCGCTTAGCTGGGACCCAATGCAGAGTCCCATCGAGTTCAATGCCCAGTCCCATCATGGCAGTGCGCAGTGAAAAAGCAAGGGGCTACTGCTGTCTATTCGTTCGTACCTACGGTGACCCTTCGTCGACAAGGTACCAAGGGCTACGCTTAGATTCAAATGGATGGCCGAGATTGCTTGAGATGGTGGCCAGGAGGCAAGGACACGGTGGTCAGCTAAAGCTGGTCCTTGACTGGGTAGCACTATTCTGCAGAAACCCACTTCCTCTTCTTCTTCCTCCTGCCTTCCTTGCCCCTCCCTCCATTCTACGACGAAGCCATGCCTCCCAAGAAGCGGACCCGACCGGCGTTGAAGACCGATGGGGTCAAGACTAGGTCGGCGGAGAGGAAGGAGTTAACCTGCCGGCAGGCAGATCTCCATGCAAGTAGCCTAATCAGTTAGGCCCAAGCCGTCCTCTCTTTCTGCGCACCAACGGACGAGGGTGACGTTGTCTCCCCCGGGTGGGTTAACAACGCCTTGATCTTCCATTTGTTTGTTCTTTCCAACTTCATAACCTATTTGATTTTTAGGCCCCCAAAATCCACAGATAAGAAGCTGCCCATGAAGACCTTGGACCCGTCACTGGACTTCCTGATCAAGCCCATTCCCCGGCTAAGCAAGGTAATCGCATGCCATCTAGTCTACTTCCTGATCAAGCCCGTTTACCATTGTTCATAACCTGCCTTTGGCAATGCGGCTAGGTGCTACGCATGGAGATCTGTATAGATTCACTCATTGTTAACCGTATCTAGTCTACTTGGAAAACTATAAAAATAACCTTATATTTGTGAACAGAGGCAGTATTAGCATTGATTTCTTTTATTGCATGCCCTAAACTCTGGTGCAGGAAGCGAAGGAGAAGATCGAGGCAGATGTGGCCGCACTGAATGTCAAGATACAGAGCCAACTGGCTGAGAAACATTCCCTCGAGCTGCACTGTGATAGCCTAGGCTCACATTTGGATTAGGAGAAGGAGAAATCCCGAACTTTGGCGCATGAGGTTGACAAGCTTACGGCTGCGAAAGGCTTGCTATCGGGGCATATGGACTACCTTGTGAAGACGCAGGAGCAGATGAAATTGTTGCTGGACAAGGATAGGTTGACCATGAAGGCGCTGGAGGAGGAAAATCTGCAGCTCAAGGCCACATGCAGCGACCTTCGTGTGCAAATCAACAAGGGCCTCAAAGAGCAGATCAAGTAGAGCGAGAGGACCTTGGTAGCCTATGAGGCCAGAGACAAGTCCAGAGATTACTTGAAACTGATGACCGAGAGCACTCGCAAAGCAGCCGCTCTGCTCGAGGCTGTTAAGAAAGAGAACGACATGCTAAAAGCCAAGATCAATGAGTTCGAGCGCCTCCAGCAGGATCAGATTGCCTCCAAGTAAGAGGAGATACGATGTAGTCTGTGCGCTATGTTTCATCGTCCTGTATGTCTGAACTTTGTGTTAACTAGCCTGAATCTTATGTTATCTGAACTAGTAGTGAAATGTTAACTGAACTATGATGTTGCGTTAATGCTCTATGTTATATGTAAGAAATTGTTGTAGGTACGCTATTGCTTTTAGATAACTTGAAATGCTGAATTACATAGACATAACTTATTCATCTAAAATTGGTTCCAATATATCTAACTTGTCCTTATTAACTGTTGCTTGCTTCAAGAGATCTGCAATGCAGTTCTCCAGCCTTTTATTCTCCTCCTTCAGCTGGTCCCTCTTGAAAGGATCGTATGAGCGACTAGAGGGGGGGTGAATAGGAGCTACCCAAGTTTACTTCTTTTTCAAGTTAAGGCTAGACAAGAAGGTAAATTCTCTAGATGTGCTACTAAGTGAATTTACCTAGAGTGACAAGCAAGCTAGCAATAACAATATAAGTAAAGGTACAAGTAAAGGATAGAGGTAACCGCAATGGATACACGAAGACACAAGGATGTATTCCCGTAGTTCCTTCCTTGTTACGGGAAGTACGTATACGTTGGAGAGGTGTGGTACCACAAAGGTTACCAATGCCACAAAGGCTCACCCTATTCTCCGGTGAACAAGCCACAAAGGTGAGTTCACGCTCCACTAAGCGATGCCCTTGAAGGCGGCATGACACCTTTACACAAAGTATTGGGGCGAGCTCCACAACTCAATTGGAGGCTCCCAATAGGCCCACCAAGCTCTTACACACAAAGTTAAGCTTGGAGGACGGCTTCTTCCGGCTAGTAATCCGATGAACACAAGAGTTACAAGCCCCTCAACAAAACGAGGGGGGAAATCAAATCGCCTTGGTGGAAGTGTAGATCTAGGTCTTCTCCCTCAAATCCCAAAAGGGCTTTGAGTTCTAGTGGCTAGGGAGAGAGATCTAGGGCTTTGAAGCTTAGCAACAATGGAGGAGAGAGAGTGGAAGCCGCAGCCCCTTCTAGAGGTAGAAGAAGGCTTTATATAGTCCTCCATGAAATGTAGCCGTTGCAGTCCAACTAGGGCCGGAGTCTCCAGCCTGGAGGGCCGGAGTCTCCGCCCTAAGTGACTCCAGCGCCGGAGTCTCCGGCCAGAGACAAAAGTCTCTGGCCCAATTCCGGACTGGAGTCTGAACCGTCCGAGCCTTTAACAATCCAGGACCCAGCCAGACAGACCGGAGTCTCCGGCCCCTGGGGACCGGAGTCTCCAGCCACAGCCTGCCGACCCGGAGTCTCCGGCCAGAGACACAAAGTCTCTGGCCCGATTCCGGGTGGGCATCTGAATTGTCCGACTTGGAGGATTGCCAGGGCGAGACCCCTAGACCGGAGTCTCCGGCCAGCAGGGCCAGAGTCTCTGCCCTAGAAGATGCAACAGCTGCACTTCGTGGAGACCCTCTCCACCATTTCCACCTTCGCGAAGCACCCTACAAGACAACTAAGCCCTAAACCCACTACTGGATTACGGGCTCTGATCTTTTCTTCCTTTTTGGGGTGCACCTCCGCGAGATCCTGAATCAACCTATAAAATCTGCAGAACTTTAATAGCATGGTTAATTCACCATATGTTGTTAACAAACACCAAAATACATTTATTAGGGAAATGCTCTTTCAATCTCCCCTTTTTTGGTGTTTGATGACAACATACGGATTTGCATGATATAAGCACAAGAAAATAAAATATATAGCCAAAGCTCCCCCTACTTGTGTGCACAACAACATTTGCATTTGAGCATGAGTACACACAAGTAAAGTTCATCACTCCCCCTATATATTTCACAATTATACCAGGTGCAAGTAACAATATATGAGACTAACAATATGCATAGAAGTAAGACTCGACAAGATAGCATAGACCAATATTAGTCTTGCTAACAATAAAGGATCTTAAGTCTCACAATAACACCGTACCACACAAACGAGAGTTCAACACTAAGATAAATGAGACACAACATGAAGGTCCATAGAGTTGTGTCTCGACCAAAGCAAATCCAAAGCAAATCCAAATGATTAAAACCCATCCCATGGCAAATCCCTCGAAGACATCCTAATAGAGCTACTTCTCCCCCTTTGGCATCGAGACACCAAAAAGGGTAAAGAGCGATACTACACGCCCATGAGATCACTCATCGTCTTCGTCCTCGGCCTCATCCTCGGAATCGGCGTTGAAGTCCTCATCACCTTCTTCAATATCTTCAGGAGCCATGGGCTTCTTGCCATGAGGCACATTGGAGGTGCCGGAGGTGACCTCCTCAAAAGCTTGCCAATCAGTCAGACCCTTGCTCCACTTGCCATAGGAGTGAGTGCCGGATGATGAAGAGGAAGGAGGTGATTCCACATAGCCCGGTCGAGAAGCCCAAAATGCCTTGTGAAGAGCTTGTTGATTGTCATTCATGTGCTTTTGAGCGATGTAGCTTTCATATTGCTTGTGACGGATGTCCACATTCATGCAAAGCACATTCCTTTGAAACCAATTGAGCTTTTTGAATTCATTCCCAAACTCATTGTTGGAGCTAGAGCCGACATTGCTAGCATGCTTCATCCTTGGGCCCCTTCTAGTTGTAACCCCTTCTGCAAAGGCATCATCATCTTCACCTCTCACCGGAGCAAATGGTTCCTTGGAGTGACCGGTGGGAGCCTTGCGTTGAAGCTTCACAACCTTGTGATCTACAAGGTTGGCCTTGAGAAGAGGATGGTTGAGATCTTGAGCACGAATGAGCTTCATGACAAACAGGGCATATAGGGGAGTCTTCTTGTTGACAATGCAGTCATTGATTTCCTTATGAATGAAGTCCATCACATCAAGTGGCTCAACATGAGCGGTCTCCCCTTTGCAATAAACTTCATGAGAATAGGCCAAGAGGTTCACTAAGGCCCCACGAATAGCATCAAAGTTACCGGCTTGAGGGGCAATGGAGGCCCGGAACATGCGAAGCAAAATGTTGGACCATTGAGATATCCCAAGAGTGCCTCCAATGACAATCTTCTTGTCATTTCCGGTGTAAAGAGGAGCAAGCTTCTTCTTCTCATAGTACTCACCGTCCACATGCATCCTTATGCCACTAGGAGTAGTGGCTCCACGAAACTCATAACCACGGAGAGCGGCAAAGTCCATGAAGTTGGAGTGGCAAATATCTTCTCCGGTCATCCAAGTCATGGGGATCTCCTCTCCATCCCCAAGCACAAGAGTGGCAAAGAACTGATGAACCAAAGTGATGTTGTAAGGCTCTTGAATCTTCATGAGAGGATGGAGGCCAAGCTTGCGAGAGACCCACACGACCTCCGCAAAATAGGCACTGTACTTGGCAAAATGAGAGAAATCCATGACCGTCTAAGGGAAAATCAGATACTTCTTGAGTGTAGCATAGAACTCCTTCATGATCAACTCTTGTTATTTCCGGACAAAGCAACGGTCACGAGAATTACGCGGGAGAGCATACATGTTCCGCTTCCTCATCTCAACAAACTCTGTAGCAGACAAACCATCCAAGGTCACAAGGCTATCAAACTTGGCCTTCTTAGCAGCCTCAACACGTTCCTCCTCAGCCATCCTTGTCTTGAGCTTCTTGGCATCTCTAGCTTGCTGAGCGATCACAGACTTCTGAGCAATGGTCCCGGTGGCGGGATTGACCACCAACTTGTCCTTGTTGTGAAAGGCCGGTTTCCGAGAGCCACCTGCACCTGTGAATGAGTAAGGAAGATAGCAAAGATGAGGTGACATGTCCTTGAGTCAAAAATAAGCAACTGAGCTGTAGATCATACTCCCAGGGCTGATCTAGCCGGAGTCTCCAGGGACTTGGGCTGGAGTCTCCGGCCGAAACCGGAGACTTTGCGTCTAGGCCGGAGTCTCCGGCCACAGGGGCCGGAGTCTCTGGTTGGACCCAGTAGCCCGAGCCTAGGAGACCTCAAAGACCAAATCGAGAGTAAAAACCACAAAAAAGTTGCTAGGGAGATGATAGACTACTACTAGAAGGTTCTACACCATCTCAAACTATGGGAAACATGCACATCTCATAGATCTAGAGAGAACTAGATGAAGGAGATGAAGAGCAAGTTTACCGGAGTCAATGGCGTAAATCGATCGGTGGGAAGGATCCCACACCTTCAAGAAGGAGTTTGGCCGGTGGCACGGCGGATCCCGGGGCTTGGAGAAGCTCCGGGCGTCGATCTCCGGTGAGGGGTTGGCTGGGGGAGGAGTAGGGGCACGGGGGTGGATGGGGAAGAGTGAACCGTTCCTCCCCACATCGTGCCCTAAGAATCCCTTTCGAAACTGCCAGGGCAAGAGTCTCCGGAACTTACCCTGGAGTCTCCGGCCCACCGGAGTCTCTGGGATGAACCCCGGAGTCTCTGGCCCCCCTCGACCAGATCAACATTTATGGTGGAAAGGACATGTCATTTAGAGAATTTTAGCAAGTTTGTGGATGAGATAGACTTAGGATGGAATAAATTGACACTGTGTGGTACAAAATGCTCATGTTTGCAAACATGCAAATAAAACCAAATAAGACCAAACATGAGCATGTTCCCATAGAGAAGATAAAGCAATAAAACCAAATGGGAAACTCCTCCACTAAGGAGGTCGGTGACCAATGGCCACCATGTATGAGTATATAGGCATGGCACCGTGAAGATATATCTTGGGCCCAAAACCAAGACTCATCGATTAAGCTCAAATTGTCACAAATGACAAGATAGAACAATACGCTTACTATTGGCATTATGGGGGGAGGGATAGTCCAATCAATTAAAACCACACTCCCCCTATTTCCATGCCCACATCTAGAACAAAACACACGTTAGAGTATGGGAGTATATGCACCTAGCTCAAGCCACATTGCTTGAATCAAGGATATTTAGTTCATGCCTCAATTCCCGGAATCTTGCTTCATCAAGAGGCTTCATGAATATATCGGCAAGTTGCTCATTAGTGCCAACATAAGATAGATCAATATATCCACGGTTGACATGATCCCAAATGAAATGATGACGAATCTCAATATGCTTCGTCTTGTTGTGTTGCACCGGGTTGTGAGCGATCTTGATTGCACTTTCATTGTCACATAAAAGAGGCACTTTGTCAAAAATGACACCGTAATCCTTCAAAGTTTGCCTCATCCATAAGAGTTGTGCACAACAACTTGCCGCGGCTACATATTCGGCTTCGGTGGTAGAGAGAGACACACAATTTTGTTTCTTAGATGACCAACACACCAAAGACCTACCAAGAAATTAGCAAGCCCCGGAGGTTGATTTCCGTTCCACTTTGTCTCCCGCCCAATCCGAATCCGAGTAACCTACAAGATCAAAACTTGCTCCCTTTGGGTACCAAAGACCAAAGTTAGGGGTATTCACTAAATATCGAAAGATTCTCTTGACCGCCACTAAGTGGCTTTCTTTTGGTGCGGCTTGAAAACGTGCACAAACTCCCACACTTAACATAATGTCCAGTCTAGATGCGCAAATGTAAAGCAAGGAACCAATCATAGATCTATAGAGTTTTTGATCCACTTCTTTACCACTAGGATCAAGATCAAGATTAACCTTTGTTGGCATGGGAGTCTTTGCACCTTTGACTCCGATCATCTCGAACCTCTTGAGCATGTCTTGGGTATATTTGGCTTGGTTCACAAAAGTCCCTCCCTTCAATTGTTTGACTTCAAATCCAAGGAAGAACTCCAACTCCCCCATCGTAGACATCTCAAACTTGTCGGTCATGAGCTTAGCAAACTCATCATTGAAAGCTTTGTTAGTAGAACCAAATATAATATCATCAACATATAATTGGCAAATGAAAAGCTCCCCATTGACCTTCTTAGTAAAAAGAGTGGGATCGATCACCCCAATTTCAAAACCACGATCAACCAACAACTCTTTAAGGTGCTCATACCACACACATGGGGCTTGTTTAAGTCCATAGAGCTCCTTATCAAGTTTGTAAACGTGGTTAGGAAACTTGGGGTTTTCGAAGCCCGGGGGTTGCTTCACAAAAACCAATTCATTTAAGGGACCATTAAGAAATGCACTTTTAACATCCATTTGTTGAAGTTTAAAGTTATGATGAGATGCATATGAAAGTAAGATGCGAATAGATTCAAGACGAGCAACGTGAGCGAAAGTTTCACCAAAGTCAATACCCTCGACTTGGGAGAAACCTTGGGCCACCAATCTTGCCTTGTTTCGAATGACAATGCCATTTGCATCTTGCTTGTTCTTGAAGATCCACTTGGTCCCAATGACATTACGGCAATCTTTGGGTCTTTCTACTAGAGTCCAAACTTTGTTGCGCTCAAAGTTGTTGAGTTCCTCATGCATGGCATTGAGCCAATCCGGATCCTCAAGCGCCTCATAAACTTTCTTGGGTTCTACACAAGAGACAAAAGCATGATGAGAGCTAAAGTTTGAAAGTTGCCTCCTTGTGGAGACACCTTTACAAACACTCCCAATAATATTTTCCAAGGATATGCTTCTTTGTCGGAGTATGGACTCAAGCTTCTTCTCACGGCGAGTGCGAGCCTTAAGAGGAGATTCTTGAGAGACTACTTGATCATCTTCATGATCGCTGTTCTGGTCCTCGCCTTGACCAGTTGGATTGCCTTGATCATCAAGTGTCCCGTAACCATGGAATTCAGATGGATCTTCATCAGGGCCTTGATCACCCCCGGAGACTCCGGTATCCAAACCCAGAGACTCCGGTATAGGCCAGAGACTCCGGACCACAGGGGCCGGAGACTCCGGGCAAGATTGCTCGATGGAGTGATCTTCGGGTTGAGGGTGTGCAGCTTGTCTTTGGTCAATGTCCTGTGGGTGTTCAGCAGGTGAAGGCTCCACTTGTGTAGAGCATTGTCCTTCTCCTTCGGCCAAAAGGTGTCCCTTAATGGGCCGGAAGAATCCGACACCCATTCTTCTTATGGCTTGGGGAGGAATTTCGTCACCTACATCACGAACACCACTTTGTCCCACAAAGGAACCATTATCTTCATTGAACCTCACATTACAAGTCTCTATAACATGCCCGGTGGACTTGCTATAGATCCTATAGGAATGGGAGTCCGAGGAGTAACCAACAAAGATACCCTCTAAAGCTTTAGAATCAAATTTTGACAAACGAACACCTTTCTTGAGATAGAAGCACTTACAACCAAATACCCAGAAGTACATGATGTTGGGCTTTTGCCCGGTAAGTATTTCATAGGGAGTCTTGTTCAAGTTCTTGCGGAGATAAAGCCGGTTGGTGGCATGGCATGCAGTATTAATAGCTTTGGCCCAAAAGTTGTATGGAGACTTAAACTCTGCCAACATGGTTCTTGCCGCATCCATAAGAGTCCGGTTCTTCCTCTCGGCAACTCCATTTTGTTGCGGGATATATGCAGCGGAATATTGATGTTTGATACCCACATCACTAAGAAACTCATTTAGGGAGTAGTTCTTGAACTCGGTGCCATTGTCACTTCTTATAGTCAATATGGTGGTATTGAATTGACGCTCAACTTCGGTGGCAAAGTCTTTGACGGTTTGTTGGGTCTCACTCTTGAACTCAAAGAAATAAACCCAAGTATATCTTGAATACTCATCAACAATCACCAAACAATACTTCTTGCCACCAAGACTTGCATAAGTGGGAGGTCCAAAGAGATCCATGTGGAGGAGCTCCAAGCACCTCTTTGAAGAGATAATAGTCTTGCTTGGATGGCTTGTTTCATGCATCTTCCCTTCAATACAAGCCCTACAAACACGATCTTTGGCAAAAGAAACATCCTTTAGTCCAAGTATGTGGCCGCTGGTGTAGAGATTTTGCAAAGCTCTCATATTGACGTGGGCTAAACGGCGATGCCAAAGCCATCCCACATCGGCCTTAGTAATTAGGCATATCGCGGCCGTAGTGGGTTTCTCCGAGAAGTCCACCACATACAAGCCATTTTCGACATACCCAACAAAGGCAACCTTGAGAGACTTACTCCACATGACGACCACAATGTCAATATCAAAATATGTGGCATAGCCCATAGTAGCAAGTTGACGAACGGAAAGTAAATTATAACCAATGGTTTCGACAAGCATGACATTCACTAGGGACACGTCCAGAGTGATCACCACCTTACCGAAACCAAGTACCTTAGAGGATGATTTGTCACCATATGAGACCGTGACATTTGAAGTATTTGGCCTTAGATCTTCCACAATATTTTTGCTTCCGGTCATGTGGCTTGTGGCACCACTATCAATAATCCATTTTTCTCCTCCGGAAGCAATGTCCTACAAGAGATCAATTATTAGGTTTAGGTCCCCATTTTTGGATGGGTCCTCTTTTGTTAGTCACAAGAATCTTAGGTACCCAAATAGCATATTCAATGTAACTATCATAGGGACCAACATATCTAGCATAGACATCGCCATAATAATCCCTAAGAAGAACATAATGAGGGTTATATTTTCCTGCAAAGTCATTGTGAGTAGGGCCAGAGACTCTAGCCTTGGGGGCCGGAGACTCCGGGCTAGATGAACCAGCCGGAGACTCCGGACCCTTGGACCCGGAGACTCCGGTCACTTTGACCTTCTCCTCCTTCTCCTTTCCCTTGAGCTCCTCCCACTCCTCCTCTGTGTAACAAATATCAAAAGGAACATGAGGAGTGGGAGCAGCAGCAGCAGGCTTCTTCTTCTTCTTATTTTTCTTGTTCTTCTTCTTCTTTAAGGGCTCGGCCACCAATCCGAGATCCCTCTTTTTAGAGGACTTGGCAACAAATCCGAGACCTTCCTTACCCTTGGTCATTCGTTGATTACTCAAGAGATCATTGGGATTCTTTTCTCCTTGAATGCAAGTGGCAAGGCCCTTGGCAAGTTCGGCCTTCAACCTAATGTTCTCCTCAATGATATCACTATGATCACATATGGGGTTAGAAGAACAAGGAACTTCAATAACTTGCATTGGTGGGACTTTAGATTGCTAAATAGTTAGTTGAATTTGAAGTTGCTCACGGATCTTGGTGAGACTCGAGAATTTGCCTTCCAAAACCTTGTAGGCTTCTTCAAGCTTCTCAAACTTCTCACAAAAATCATTATGACCAACGTCAAATTCAACTTTCTCCTTTTTAAGCAACTTGACCATAGCAAGAGCATGGTCACGTTCTTTAGTGAGTTTTGACAAGTTTAGATTATGAGACTCTTCTAGTCCCAACAATTTCTCCTCTAAAGAAGCTCTCAAGTTTTGCTCTTCTTCGAGCTCAATTGATAGAGAGCCAATATCATCGGCGGCTAATCTTTCCAACTCCTCCTTCTACTTGATAGTGTCATGGGCATCACCTAATTGACACATTGATGTGTGGTAAATAACCAGCCCGTTGGGAACCCCAAGAGGAAGGTGTGATGAATATAGCAGCAGATTTTCCCTCAGTTAAGAAACCAAGGTATGTCGATCAGGAGAGGAGCAAACAAACAACTGAAGGTGATGCTTGCTAGCTTGCGACGGATCAGGACAATTTATAGGGCGCCTCGTCCAAGCTTTGCTTGCTAGCTACAATGCAGAACCTGCACACAACACAACCAAATACTTTGTTCCCAACTTACGATGAGGTTGTCAATCTCACCGATTTGCTGTAAACGAAGGAATGAGCGTATCGAGTGGAAAGTGATAATAGTATGCGAGTAAAGTAAACAGTGCGAGTAAAGTAAACAGGTAATAGAAATATAAAGGAAATAGGACCGGGATCCACAGTTCACTAGCGGTGTCTCTCCATAGATAAAATAATACAAGCTGGGTAAACAAATTACAGTTGGGCAATTGATAGAATAAAGATAATGTGCATATGATGAGAGGATCACTATGAGATTTACTCTAGGCATTACAACAAAATACATAGACTGCCATCCAACTGCATCTATGACTAATAATCCACTCACGGGGATATCATCCGAACACCCCATGAGTATTAAGTTGCGAACAACAGATAATTACATTAAGCAAAGTGTGTAATGTAAACAAAGCATATGCCCTCGATCATATGAATGTTGTTTTCCCCCTAGTAGCAATAGCACATCTACAACCTTAGAGGTTTCTATCACTCCCCCAGATTAAATAGAGGCATGAACCCACTACCGAGTATAAATACCCCCTCTTGGAATCACTAGCAACTACTCGGCCAAGATAGCTACTACCAACGGAGAGCATGCAAGATCATAAATAACATAGAGATAACAAAAGATAAATTTCAGTACTTCAACTCAAGCATAACACCAATATTCATCGGATCCCAACAAACCAAACATGTAGAATTACATAACGGTGATCTCAATCATGTAGGGCAGCTCATGAGATCTAAACATGAAGCACATGGTGGAGAAGACAACCATCTAGCTACTGCTATGGACCCATAGTCCAAGGTAGACTACTCACTCATCGCTCCGGAGGCAAGCATGGCGATGAAGAAGACCTCCGGTGGTGATTCCCCTCTCCGGCAGGGTGCCGGAAAGAGCTTCTGGACCCTCCCGATCTTTGGGTCGACGGCGGCGGCGGATCACGATGTGTTCTGGAAAACTGGTTGGGGCTTTAGGTTTTTCTCATCGGGGGGTCTTTATAGGCGAAGGGGCATCGTCAGAAGTGGACCGAGGTGGTCTCACACATAGGGGGCGCGGCCCAGCCCCTAGCCGCGCCGCCCTGGTGTGAGGGCACCTCGTGGCCCCACTCCGTCTCCTCTTCGGTTCTCTGGAAGCTTCGGTAAAATTCTGGGCGACTGGTTTTGGTTTCGTCCAATTTCGAGAATATTTCCTGTGTAACTTTTTTGAAACACAAAAACAGCAGAAAACAGGGAACTGGCACTGTGGCGACTTGTTAGTAGGTTAGTTCCGGAAAATGCATAAAAGTGCCACGAAGTGTAACAAAACACTAAGCAAATGGTGTAAAAACAAGCATGGAGCATCAAAAATTATGGATATGTTGGAGACGTATCAGCATCCCCAAGCTTAACTCCTGCTCGTCCTCGAGTAGGTTAGTGATAACAAAAGAAATAATTTTTGAGGTGACATGCACCTACACAATCTTGATCATATATGTAAGCGTTGTGCGCTGGGATCAAAAGAACTTAAAACATGGGCATGAAATACATAATCTTGATAGAAGAAACTTAGCAACCATGTTATAAACATGAAAATAAACACAAACAAAAGATCATAAAAATGAAACAATGAAAGTCAAACGTGTGTTCAAATCATAAGGAAAAATATACAAATGGTTTTTAGCTTGTCCTTCATGGAGAGCAAAACATAAATGCATAGGACACCTTCAAGTTTAAGAGGGCGACTAGATACAAATAATTTAAGAACAAGTGAAACCAACAATATGAATCAATCAATGAAAACTTTGGGACAATGCACATTATACTAAGAATGACAACTATGCTCTCTTAATGGTGCATAAAGATAGAAGGTGGTGACTCAACATAAAAGTAAAAAGAAAGGCCCTTCGCGGAGGGAAGCAGTGTTTGCAAGTTTTATAGACCTTCAAAAATTATGGTACTTACCGGCTTTGAGCTCTCATTGCCCCCATCATAAGCATCTAGAATGGTTAAAGTTAATGCGAGAATAATTATGATGCATATGCTTGACAAATCATAAGTTGAAAACCTCGTGTCCCGTGAATACGAGTACCCAAACCTCATGCTACTTTACTTAGAGTCCCAAGCAAGGCTCTTGTCATTTTAAGTATATACGTATCATCGAGAACCGCCAACGGGGTACCTCCGTGCCCGATGACATGGAACAAGCCCACATCAAAATGACAGGACAAGCAGATAATGAACACCTCGACATCTCTTTTATTTACCATTTGTTTAGCTTTTTATTTTGAGATGCATCATCGAATGTCCCCTATGGGTATGCTGCAAATTTCCACCATGAATTATGCATGGCTTAGATTGGCGGCCCAGGCGTTTCCCTAACACATATACAAACTCCATGATCCCCGCAAGATTCCCAATTCATTTCACACCGCGGGCATCCATAAATAAAAGATCACGATATCAACTCAAATAAGAAGTGTAACATCCCTGACTTTTCCAATTTTTGGAAAATCAAAAAAATTAAAATAAGTGCTTGTAATTGTTTGACTTGATTGAAAAATCACAAGAAATTAAAACTTTTTGAAATATAACTAAAGGTTACCTTAAACAATTTAAGATCAAATCAAAAACCCTAAAACCCGAATACTAAAATACCAAAGTTATTCCCATATCTCGTCTACTTCAAAAATTATTTATCAAATTCCTTCTTTCAAACTAATTTACATCAACCTTCTGTTTGGAAAGATTATTTGAGAAAAGAATTTCGAAATATTATTTTTGCAATTATTCAAATCTTATGCAAGCATCCTTGCATGGGAATTATTAACAAAAGGGTTTAATACCAAATAAAGTTTTGAATCATATTTCTTCAGAGAATACTGTTTCTTTTCCCCATTTTACACCAAGGTTGGAATCAAAAGGTTTTCAGAAAATATTTAATTAAATAGATCCATTGTTTATGGAAGCTATTTTAAATTCTTCTAGTAAAATATTTTGTCTACAAAACTTTACTATTTGGTGCTTCACCAAGTGTTTATTAGTTATATATTCAAAAACACTACTGTTTTATTCACCTTCTTTAATAAATTTTGAAAACCAAATATTTTAGAAAGTTATTATTTAAAAACAAAGCTCCCTAGTTAATTGAAAACTATGTTTAATTTCTTGCAATTATTTCTTTCTCAAAATAACACTAAAGCTTTGTGTATATGCTTGAACCACAATATTTAAAAGTTTAGAAGTGGTCAGTTTTGGTTTTATTCAAATCAAAGAGGTGTAGCTATTTCAAAACCTAAAATAGGAAATCAGAAAATAAGAAAAAGGATTTAGAACAAAAAAAAGAAAGAAGAAGGGCACAGCCCAACTGGGCCGCACCCGGGGCCCAAACCGGCCGAGCCAGCCCGGGAAGGGAACCAGCCCAGCTCCCTCACCTCTCTCTCCCTCTCTCACTGCCCGGCGGGACTCGCATGTCAGCTTCTTCTTCTCCCCTAATTTCTCTCCCTTTCTCTCTCTGCTACGGAAACTCCCGGTGATTACTCCGCCCTGGTAACGTCTTGGCTCATTTAAACCCTACCCCATCAAGCCCCCAGACTCCTCTCTCTTTCCCCTCCTCTGATTTCACGAAACCGCCGCTAGGGTAAGCGCTATTTCTCGCCGGAGTCCGCGGATTCCATCGGCGTTCCTCGTCGATTCCGGTGAGCACAGACCACCCCACGCCCTCTCTCTAACCCCATGCTTCATCTCTTGTCCCGTCGCACCTCCTAACACCATTCGCTTATTTTCTAGCGCAGCACAACGACGCCATCATCTCCGACCGAAGCATTCCGACGCGCGGAACCACTCCAGTCGCACCTCACTGCTTCTCCAGGACGCAGTCGTCGACGCCGACCAAGCATACGAGCTCGCCGTCCTCCTCTGCACATCGTCCGCATCTCCCTCGTCGATTTGGACCACCGGAGTTTCGCCGTCGTCCAGGTCCAGAGCCGGAGCTCGCCGCCGGTGACCAAACCCTAACCTAATCCGGTGAGCGCCCCTCTCCTCTGTCTTTGACCATCCGATCTGGATCTTATGGTTCAGATCGAATCACTTAAGTGAAGAGGTATCAGTTGATCTCGGGCGTCCAATCCTCTTAAAATCCGACGCTCCTCATTGCCTATCCGGCCGAACTGGTATGAGCCTATCAGGACTCGCCACGCGTCGGCTCACGATTTAAACCCGATCCAAATAGAAATTTCAAACCAGAATCCAATTGAATCTTGTAAAAATCATATCTTTTGATCTGTAATTCGAAATTTAACAAATAATATACCGTTGGAATCCTTGAGACTTGTAGAATCCAGTAGTATAATAATATCTCATATTTTATGGGTTCAATTCGAAACATTTTTAAATTGAGATAAACCTTTCTGTTAACTTAATTAATTCATATCTTTAGTTCTGATAATCCACAAATTACAAATTTGTAGTCTTTGGAATCCTCTCAACATGTAGAACATCATAGGAACAAGAAATTCCAAAGTTGATACGTGCACACACTTTGTGCATTCAAATCTATTCAAATCACTAATTTGAACATAATTTGATTTCTAGAATTAATTTTAGAGTGATTCCAATTGCAGTGACTTTGTATTACTGCAAGCTATCCAGTAGAATCACTCCCATAATTTCTTGAACCACTCCACAATTATTCAAATTCTAATATGAGAATTTGAGTAGTTCCTATATAGATTAATTATATTTCTTTTCCAATTAATGTTACCTTCTGCCTTAGTAAACCCTATGTTCATACCTAGTTATTAAATATCATCTTTAGACCACCTTGACCCATACCTTGTCCAACTAAACATATTTTGTCTAATTCATATATGTACTCAAATTGCAATTGTGCTACTTGAGTAGAATATGAATTCATCTCAAACCTAGATTCTATTAATGTGGAGTTGTTATAACCCGTACCATAGTATGTGTTATACACCATGTTGATCAATGAACCATTTGAGCCATGTCCTCAAATATCAATCATTCATACCCAATCCAATGCCTACTTAGTTTTGTTCACATGTATTGAACTATTCAACTTGCAAATGTGCTAATTGAGTAGTTCAAGCATTCTTAAAACCTAGCCTAGTTCCTAAGTGCAATAGATGCTATTTAAGAGTAATTGTTGTCACATTTACTCAATAGTGTTGCAGTTGCACAAATTGACTCGTGTAATTTATTTCACATGAGCTATTCCTAAAACTCATATATACTTTAATAAAGCATAAAAACTTCATCAATTATATTATACCTAGTCCAATTCTCTCTCAAATCATATTGATCTTCCCCAGCTAAGCTCTCAAACCCATATCTCACAATTCATAATTCCTTTGCCATATCTTTCTATCATAACATATCAATAAATCTAAATTGTTAAAAAATACTTTTCAATTGTTTGATTTGTTTGATTGCGTTGGTATGGTATGTTTATGTTATGTTATTTCTGTGCTATAGTTGTGCGAAGAGCTACGTGCTTAGTTGAAAGAAGTGAAACATCGTGATCTTCAAAAAGGCAAGTGACACACATTCTTCTACCTATTTTTACTATTGCATTAGTGTTTTTCAGTAGTATGCATGATAGGTTGATTTTCAAAGAAGTTTATGAAATGCTTAGAACCTAGTAGTGTGTAGCCATCCTTTAAAACCCCACTTGATAGGATTGCAATTTTACCTTGGAAAGTGATGCCATGCTTTATTGATGATTTGCTCTAAAAATTAAACTACAACTTCAATGAACTACCTGGGTGGATTGGTGTGGCTTTGGGTGTGTTGAGTGTCTACTTAGGAGTCACATATCTTGGAAGTGAAAACCATGGTATGTGTTAGTGGCCTAAGTAGTACACTTGTGGTTTGCCACTTAGGATTAAAGGGATTAATATGTCTTCCATGCTTAGAGTGCTTCCAGTGCAGCCTTATGACAATATGGGCTCTGTCTTGACTGATTAGATGTGAGGGTGCAACTTGTGTGCAAGAAGATGGCTGGTAGTTGAATTATAGGTTGGGAACGGATCTTGCCAGTTGGTTGCTCTCTCCTTCTAAAAGGTCTCATCTCATTTTATGTATGGGCGTAAAATGAGTCTTAAGGTGAAAGTGCACAACCCCTGCAGGGTGTAAAACTAATCGATTAGCCGTGTCCCCGGTTATGGACAACTTGAGTCTCTAGACATGGAATCTACGGAAGAATCTCATCACCTTTTTGAAATAATTAAAACTTTTGTAGAAAGTGGAGATGCCTCAGGGCTACATGCCTGGCAGTGAAAACCATGGTATTTTAGTAACTTGAGAGATTAACCTGGTTTTGTAGAGTGACTACCCGGGGCTACATACTGGCAGTGAAAACCATGTATGTGGTGGTGACCTAGGAGTTATCTTGATATTAAAGAAAAATCAGAATGCTTTAAAATGTTTTGGTTTGGAAAATATAGGATAAACTGCTTTATGCAAATTAGCCTTTGAGATCCACTAGCCAAATATCATGTAGTATAGTCTTTCCACAAAATGCCACCAAATATGTGTCATTTGCCAGTACATTGTTGTACTGACCCCTTTGGGGCTGCATATTCAAACGTGCAGGTTTTATTCGAATAAGGAACCGGGAGTAGGATCTTGAGCTTACATTCCAACATGTCTGCCTGTGGCACTTGATGAAGATGGAGGCTCATTGCAACTATGCTTTATGTTGTGTACTCGTAAGGTTGAAGACCTATACATCTGGTTTTACGTTGTAATATTGATGCTATTACAATGATTACTTATTTTGTACTGTGGTGCTATCTACTGATCCAGGGAATAACACTTAACACAGGTGTTCCACCTTAATCCAAAGGTGGGGCGTTTACAAGAAGTGCAATGTTGAAAGCTTGCCCCATGACGGCATGGCTGGGCTAATCTCCAACTTACAACTTGCAAGCATAACAACTCAACATAAGAGACCACAATGTCAAATTTTTAAGAACAAGAAAAATAAAGTGTGCCTTCCGGTTCGTGAGAGCTTTACTGACCAATTTTCGCATAACCCTGGTAAGAGTTTAATTTGAAGAGTAGATAAAAGCAAGTCAAATGTACTTTGGAATAGCAAATTGCTAATAGGTATGTATGGTGGACACTTTGGCAAACTTGGTTTTTAGGAGTTGGATGCACGAGTAGAGCTCATACTCAGTACAAGGCGAGGGCTAGCAAAAGACTCGGAGCGACCAACTAAGAGAGCAATAATGGCCATAATCATGCAAAGCGACAAAGCGACATTAAAAGAAGCATAACATGGCATCAAAAGTCAAAAACTAAATGATCATAGAGGATATTGGCAACTTTGTGAGAGTCTAACATGTGTGAGCATGCGCCAAGTCAACCCAAATAAAGCATCATGGAGAAAACCAAAATAATGCTTCCAAACGATAAAAACAACGCATGATTTTTTCAAAGGCTCATTAAGCAATCTCAGTTATTTGAGACAAGTCATGCTATAGAAAAAATCACTAAGCATACTATCAAAAAGACATCAAGCACGACATGCAAAAGCCTAAGCCGCAGTCTACACAAGCTCCTTCTTGTACCACTTTTTTGCATAAAGCTTTTTCTCTTTTCCAACACCATTCAAAAAAATTATAAACACCTCTTTTGATGAAAACCAATAAAGATCAAAGGCAAAAATACACCTTGATGAAAAGATATAACAAGATCGGAACACATATCAAGGCGAAAACGAAAACTAAAAGCAGTAGCAGAAAAAGAAGAACACTCGTTGAAATTATAAGAGTGAAACACGGAGTGTTCTTGGCAAATGAAAAGCAAGGCAACTTCTCCAAAAGGAATTTGTTGGGGTCCAACCATTTATTGCAGCAAACAAAACAAAACTAAACTGAAAACTAAAAACAACTGACGCTCTAAGAAAAACGCATAATGCATGAAGCAATAAAAATATAGTGTCTTGAAAGGTGACCTGATTTTTGCCGATGAAGAAGGGGTGCCTCGAGGGCATTGCTGCGCCAAGTTGACGGCACCAGAATATTCCTTGTGCGTGGTGAATGACCAGCCCGTTGGGAACCCCAAGAGGAAGGTATGATGAGTATAGCAGCTAGTTTTCCCTCAGTTAAGAAACCAAGGTATGCCGATCTTGGAGAGAAGGGACAATAACGACTGAAGGTGATGCAGACTGACTTAGTAACACTCCAACAAGGGCGCCGTTTAACGATACTTGTTGACTCATCTTCGGTCAGTAGCAACGCGGAACCTGCACACAACACAACCAAGTACTTTGTTCCCAACTTGCGATGAGGTTGTCAATCTCACCGGTTTGCTTGAAACAAAGGTTATGAGCGTATTGAGTGGAAAACAGTAGAAGTATGCGAGTAAAGTAAACAGTGCGAGTAAAGTAAATAGGTGATAGCAATATGATGGAAATAGGACCGGGGTCCACAGTTCACTAGTGGTGTCTCTCTATAAGATAAATAACACATGCTGGGTAAACAAATTACAGTTGGGCAATTGATAGAATAAAGATAAACGTGATATGTCAAGAAGATCACTATGAGATTTACTCTGGGCATTACAACAAAATACATAGACCACCATCCAACTGCATCTATGACTAATAATCCACTTGTGGCGAATCAATCCGAGAACTCCACAAGTATTAAGTTGCGAACAACAGATAATTGCATTAAGCAAAGTGTGTAATGTAAATAAAGCATATGCCCTTGAGCATATGAATGTTGTTTTCTCCCTAGTAGCAACAATGCATCTACAACCTTAGAGGTTTCTGTCACCCCCCAGGTTAAATAGAGGCATGAACCCACTATCGAGCATAAATACCCCCTCTTGGAGTCACTAGCAACTACTCGGCCAAGATAGCTACTAACAACGGAGAGCATGCAAGATCATAAACAACATAGAGATAACAAAAGATAATATTCAGTACAGCAACTCAATCATAACACCAATATTCATCGGATCCCAACAAACCAAACATGTAGAATTACATAACGGTGATCTCAATCATGTAGGGCAGCTCATGAGATCTAAACATGAAGCACATGGTGGAGAAGACAACCATCTAGCTACTGCTATGGGCCCATAGTCCAAGGTAGACTACTCACTCATCGCTCTGGAGGCAAGCATGGCGATGAAGAAGACCTCCGGTGGCGATTCCCCTCTCCGGCAGGGTGCCGGGAAGAGCTTCTAGAACCTCCCGATCTTCGGGTCGATGACGGCGGTGGATCGAGATGTGTTCTGGAAAAGTGATCGGGTACTTAGGTTTTTCCCGTCGGGGGATCTTTATAGACGAAGGGGCGATGTCAGAGGTGGCCCCAGGCCTCCTCACGCCAGGGCGGCGCGGCCAGGGGCTGGGCCGCGCCAGCCCTGCATGAGGGCGGCATGTTGCCCCTCTCCTTCTTCTCTTCGGATAACTGGAAGCTCCCGGACAAAATAAGACTTCAGGAACTTGTTTCGTCCAATTCCGAGAATATTTCCTGTGTATCACTTCTGAAACACAAAAATAGCAGAAAACAGGGAATTGGCACTGTGGCGACTTGTTAATAGGTTAGTTCCGAAAAATGCATAAAAGTGCCACGAAGTGTAACGAAACAGTAGGCAAATGGTGTAAAAACAAGCATGGAGCATCAAAAATTATAGATACGTTGGAGACGTATCAAGCATCCCCAAGCTTAACTCCTGCTCGTCCTCGAGTAGGTAAGTGATAACAAAAGAATAATTTTTGAGGTGACATGCACCTATACAATCTTGATCATGTATGTAAGCATTTGTGAACTGGGATCATAAGAACTTAAAACATGGGCATGAAGATATAATCTTGAGAATAAGAACTTAGCAACCATGTTGTAAACATGCAAATGAACACAAACAAAAGATCATGAAAATGAAACAATGAAAGTCAAACGTGTGTTCAACTCATAAGGAAAAACATACAAATGGTTTCCAGCTTGTCCTTCAAAGAGAGCAAAACATAAATGCATAGGACACCTCAAGTTTAAGAGGGCGACTAGATACAAATAATTTGAGAACAAGTGAAACCAGCAATATAAATCAATCAATGAAAACTTTGGGACAATGCACATTATACTAAGAATGACAACTATGCTCTCTTAATGGTGCATAAAGATAGAAGGTGGTGACTCAACATAAAAGTAGAAGAAAGGCCCTTCGCAGAGGGAAGCAGTGATTGTAAGTTTTATAACCTTCAAAAATTATGGTACTTACCGGCTTTGAGCTCTCATTGCCCCCATCATAAGCATCTTGAATGGTTAAAGTTAATGCAAGAACAATTATGATGCATATGCTTGACAAATTATAAGTTGAAAACCTCGTGTCCCATGAATACGAGTACCCAAACCTCATGCTACTTTACTTAGAGTCCCAAGCAAGGCTCTTGTCATTGTAAATATATGCATATCATTGAGAACCGCCAATGGGGTACCTCCGTGCCCGATGACATGGAACAAGCCCACATCAAAATGACAGGACAAGCAGACAATGAACACCTCGACATCTCTTTTATTTGCCATTTGTTTAGCTTTTTATTGTGAGATGCGTCGTCGAATGTTCACCATGGGTATGCTGCAAATTTCCACCATGAATTATGCATGGCTTAGATTAGCGGCCCGGCGTTTCCCTAACACATATACAAACTCCATGATCCCCACAAGATTCCCAATTCATTTCACACCGCGGGCATCCATAAACAAAAGATCACGATATCAACTCAAATAAGAAGTGCAATGTTGAAAGCTTGCCCATGACTGCATGGCTGGGCTAGTCTCCAACTTAGAACTTGCAAGCATAACAACTCAACATAAGAGACCACAATGTCAAATTTTTAAGAACAGGAAAAAGTAAAGTGTGCCTTCCGGTTCGTGAGAGCTTTACTGACCGAATTTCGCATAACACTGGTAAGAGTTTAATTTGAAGAGAAAATAAAAGCAAGTCAAATTTACTTGGAATAGCAAATTGCTAGTAGGTATGTATGGTGGACACTTTGAAAGACTTTGGCTTTTAGGAGTTGGATGCACGAGTAGAGCTCATACTCAGTACAAGGCGAGGGCTAGCAAAAGACTGGGAGCGACCAACTAAGAGAGCAATAATGGCCATAATCATGCAAAGCGACAAAGCGACATTAAAAGAAGCATAAGATGGCATCAAAAGTCAAAAACTAAATGATCATAGAGGCTATTGGCGACTTTGTAAGAGTCTAACATGTGTGAGCATGCGCCAAGTCAACCCAAATAAAGCATCAAGGAGAAAACCAAAATAATGCTTCCATACAATAAAAACAACGCATGATTTTTTTCAAAGGCTCATTAAGCAATCTCAGTTATTTGAGACAAGTCATGCTACAGAAAAACCACTAAGCATACTATCAAAAAGACATCAAGCATGACATGAAAAAGCCTAAGCCGCAGTCTACACAAGCTCCTTCTTGTACCACTATTTTGCATAAAGCTTTTTCTCTTTTCCAACACCATTTGAAATTTTTTAACACACCTCTTTTGATGAAAACCAATAAAGATCAGAGGCAAAAACACACCTTGATGAAAAGATATGACAAGGTCTGAACGCAAATCAAGGCGAAAACAAAAACCAAAAGCAGTAGCGGAAAAAGGAGAACACTCGGTGAAATTGTAAGAATGAAAACGGAGTGTTCTTTGCAAATGAAAACGAGTACATCTCCTCCAAAGGAAATTTGTTGGGGTCTAACCATTTATTGCAGCAAACAAAACTAAACTAACTAAGAAAACTAAAACAACCGACGCTCCAAGAAAAACACATAGTGCATGAAGCAATAAAAATATAGCGTCTTGAAAGGTGACCTGATTTTTGCCGATGAAGAAGGGGTGCCTCGGGGGCATCCCCAAGCTTTGACGCTTGCACTTCTTGGATATTTCTTGGGGTGATGCATGGGCATCCCCAAGCTTGAGCTTTTGTCCATTCTTCAACTCATCTCATCATTCTCCAATCCCTACACTTGAAAACTTCCTTCATACAAAACTAAACACAAATCTATTAGCAACATTAGTGTAGCATAACATATAATCAACCTCTTTTTGCTTCAGGTTTTCAACTCAAAACCACCACATATATAGCAAATAATACTGTAGCAACTTCCCCAAAAGTTCCATGATCAAAAGAACTCAAAAGAAAGCGATAAAGTGGCAAACACAAATATTGGTAGAAATCTGTCAAAACAGAACAGCTGACAAAGTACGAATTTTTGATGGGTTTTCTGTTGCTCAAATCAAAAAGTGTTCAACTAACAAAAGTTTGGATATAACCTGGGGCATATGCACAAGAAATCTCAGGTCCAAAAGATATACAGAGAATTTATACGAATTTGTACGGTGCAGCACCGAAAACTGTTTTAGGACAGCAACATCCCCAAATATTTACCTCACTCGAATTAGAGGCTTCTCTTGGCACAAAAACAAAATAAACAAGATAAGGAGCTGTCATTACAGTAGTAATGACTTCCAAGACTCAAATAAAAGAAAAAGTACTGAAAATAAACATTGGGTTATCTTCCAAGAGTGCTTTTCTTTAACGCCTTTGAGCTAGGCGCAGAAAATTGCGAATCAAGTAATATCAAGTGATGAAGCATCAAGCTCAGAATTTGCTCTAAGAATAGAGTCAAAATCAATTTCTTTCTTTTCCTAGGGAAGTGTTCCATACCTTTCTTGAGTGGGAATTGATATTTTATGGTGCCTTCTCTCATATCAATGATAGCACCTACAGTTCGAAGAAAAGGTCTTCCCAAAATAATAGGACATGAAGCATGGCATTCAACGTCCATAACAAGAAAATCAACGGGAACAAGGTTATTGTTAACCACAATAAGAACATCATTAATCCTTCCCAAAGGTTTCTTCTTAGCAACATCAGCAATAGGAACATCAAAATAACATTTTTCAACCGGTGGTAAATCAAGCATGTCATAAATCTTTCTAGGCATGATAGAAATACTAGCACCTAGATCACATAAAGCATGGCAATCAAAACCATTAACATGCATATCAATGATGGGTTCCCAACCATCTTCTAACTTCTTGGGAACAGAGGCTTTTTGCTTCAACTTTTCATCCCTAATTTTTATGAGAGCATTGGTAATATGCTTAGTAAAAGCAACATTTAAAGAACTAGCATTGGGAGTCAAAGCAAGATTTTGCAAGAACAAAATAACTTCAGATATATTGCAGCCATCAACATCAAAATCATTAAAAGAAATAGAGCTATCATCTCCCACACTCCGAAAAATTTCAGCACTCTTTTGAGAAAAAGTTTTGGCAGTTTTAGGCTTTTTAACACAAGGAGTGGGAGTTTTCTCTACCCCAATCAAAGTAAGAGGATTACTAGCATTAGGAGCAACATCATCAGAGGTAGTAATAGTACATACCTTCATTTCTCTAGCCATCTCATCTTCTCTTTCCCACCTGGCATGTAATTCCGCTAACAATCTAATATTTTCATCAATTCCAACTTGAATAGCGTTAGCAGTAGCAAAAACATTGTTCTCTTTCACATCATTAGGCAACACTTTTAATTTCAGAATTTCAACATCATGAGCAAGACTATCAACTTTAGAAGCAAGAATATCAATTTTGCCTAACTTTTCCTCAACAGACTTGTTAAAAGCAGTTTGCTTACCAATGAAGTCCTTGAGCATTACCTCAAGCTCGGAGGGCGCGGCCCTAGTGTTGTTGTAGGAATTACCATAAGAGTTACCATAACCATTACCATTAGTAGAAGGATACGGCCTATAATTGTTACTAGCAAAATTGTTCCTATAAGCATTGTTGTTAAAATTATTATTTCTAATAAAATTCACATCAACATGCTCTTCTTGAGCAACCAGAGAGGCTAAAGGAACATTATTAGGATCAACATGAGTCCTATCATTAGCAAGCATAGCCATAATGGTATCAATCTTATCACTCATGGAAGAGGTTTCCTCAACAGATTTTACCTTCTTACCTTGTGGAGCTCTCTCGGTGTGCCATTCAGAATAATTTACCATCATGTTGTCGAGTAGCTTTGTTGCGGCCCCCAAGGCAAGGGACATAAAAGTGCCTCCAGCAGCTGAATCAAGTAGGTTCCTTGAAGAAAAATTCAGTCCTTTATAAAAAGTTTGGACAATCATCCAAGTAGTCAGTCCATGAGTGGGGCAATTCTTTATCATAGATTTCATTCTTTCCCAAGCTTGAGCAACATGTTCATTATCAAACTGAGTAAATTTCATAATATTGCTACGCAGAGATATAATCTTAGCAGGAGGATAGTATCTACCAATAAAAGCATCCTTACACTTAGCCCATGAATCAATACTATTCTTAGTCAAAGACAGCAACCAATCTTTAGCTTTTCCTCTCAAAGAAAAAGAAACAACTTGAGCTTAATAATATCACTTTCTACATCCTTATATTTCTGCATCTCACATAGCTCAACAAAATTGTTGAGATGAGCTGCAGCATCTTCAGTACTAGCACCAAAGAATTGCTCTTTCATAACAAGGTTCAACAAAGCAGGTTTAATCTCATAAAAGTTTGCAGCAGGAGCAGGTGGTGCAATAGGAGTGCAGATAAAATCACTATTGTTTGTGCTAGTAAAGTCACACAACTTGGTGTTTTCAGGATTGACAATTTCAGCAAAACGAAAGTAAACAAGTAAAAACAACTACCAAGGATTCTAATTTTTTTGGGTTTTTGATATAAAACGATGCAGGTAAAATAAATAAAGTAAAGCAAAATAATAACAAAGTAAAGGATGTGCGTGCGAAAACTCCCCTCGCAGAAGTCTTCCAATCTCCCCGGCAACGGCGCCAGAAAAGAAGCTGCTGCGCCAAGTTGACGGCACCAGAATATTCCTTGTGCGTGGTGAATGACCAGCCCATTGGGAACCCCAAGAGGAAGGTATGATGAGTATAGCAGCTAGTTTTCCCTCAGTTAAGAAACCAAGGTATGTCGATCTTGGAGAGAAGGGACAATAACGACTGAAGGTGATGCAGACTGACTTAGTAACACTCCAACAAGGGCGCCGTTTAACGATACTTGTTGAATCGTCTTCGGTCAGTAGCAGTGCGGAACCTGCACACAACACAACCAAGTACTTTGTTCCCAACTTGCGATGAGGTTGTCAATCTCACCGGTTTGCTTGAAACAAAGGTTATGAGCGTATCGAGTGGAAAACAGTAGAAGTATGCGAGTAAAGTAAACAGTGCGAGTAAAGTAAACAGGTGATAGCAATATGATGGAAATAGGACCGGGGTCCACAGTTCACTAGTGGTGTCTCTCCATAAGATAAATAACACATGCTGGGTAAACAAATTACAGTTGGGCAATTGATAGAATAAAGATAAACGTGATATGTCAAGAAGATCACTATGAGATTTACTCTGGGCATTACAACAAAATACATAGGCCGTCATCCAACTGCATCTATGACTAATAATCCACTTGTGGCGAATCAATCCGAGAAATCCACAAGTATTAAGTTGCGAACAACAGATAACTGCATTAAGCAAAGTGTGTAATGTAAACAAAGCATATGCCCTTGAGCATATGAATGTTGTTTTCTCCCTAGTAGCAACAGCACATCTACAACCTTAGAGGTTTCTGTCACTCCCCCAGGTTAAATAGAGGCATGAACCCACTATCGAGCATAAATACCCCCATAGTCCAAGGTAGATCCACAATATGGTGAATGATCTTTGGATCGATTGATTGCTCTCTTCATTTGTTGAAGTTTATCCACCATATGATCTTATTTTATTTGCAATCTTTGATCCTCAATATAGGTTGATTTCCTCCGAGTTTTCATATTTGGATATGTGCATATGTTTTCAATTATACTTTTGGATTATGCACACATTATGGAGGAACTCTCACTATATTGGCCTTCTAAGTTTTTCCGCCCATTTCGACAATTGGTGCCAATGGGGGAGAAGTTTCGAGGGTTTTAAGGGAATTGAGTTTTATGCTTTGGTTTTGTTCTTAAGCATTTTGCCTTTCATGCTTTGCATGGTTGAGTATATAGAGGAAACTCCACCAACAACCTTGGTTGGCAATATATGCAATGAAATCAAGATCATTCACACATGCATAGATTGTGGGGGAGTTTGCTCTATATATGGTGGTTTTACTAACATCAAATACTTTTGTAGTATTTGATGTTAGTGCAACCATTTTGGTTCCTTAAATTCATTATATAAACCCTCTCAAAGAGATTGTCATCAATTACCAAAATGGGGGAGATTGAAAGAGCATGGAGCCCCCATGTGTGGTTTTGGTAATTAATGACAATCCCTATGGACTAATGGTTGCCTTGAGTTATATTTGTAGGACTTGTCCATAGACAATGCTTGAACCATTTGTTGGTTTCAAGGTTGTATGAAGATGGAAATAAAGAAGGTTTTGTGATGACCAAGGTGTTATTCAAGGAGTGATCTGAAGATTGGTCATAAGGGAGTTGAGCCTATAGAGTGTGTCTTGAGGAATAAGATGGAGTGAACTCTCATGTGCATTCTCAAGACATCATCATTATGAAAGAAGAAGATGAAGTGCAATGTTGATCAAGTCAAAGCGCAAGTTCAAGATAGGCTTCTAGAAGATATCATTTGCTTGAAGCTCGGTGTCCATTTGGTGGTAATGGACATGTGAAGATATTTCTCTAGTGTCTCTCCCATAGTGAAGTATGGGGGAGCAATCCGCAAGACTTCACCGAGCAAGCGCAATCAAGAAAGGTTGTCCAACTTGAGGAGACCAAGATCGTCACCATCTAGCTCAAGTGGAATGCACAAGGCAAAGGTATGTTCTTAATAGGGTTTCTTTCTTACCGGTCTCATAGTGTGGGAGACCGGGTTTAGGATCGATAGCCGTACTATCAAGAGGGGCTCTCGAGTGAGTAACTTATTCGTATCGTTCGGAGAGAGCTCAAACCTTTGCATACTTGGCATTATCTTTCTTGGTTCTTATTTGGATTTTATCCATGTGAGGTTCTAGAGCTTGTGGTTATTTTCATGACAAGCTCTAGCTCATCAAAAACGGATTTCATATAGAACTCTTATTGCGTTTTTGGTGTTTGGAGGTTTTACCGGTTCTTCTTTATAGCTAAGTCAAACCTTTTATCATTTGGTTTCATCCTTCTTTGTTGGACTATGATGTTTCTATGGATGAAGGTGTAGAGCTCATTGTGGTGATTCCAACGAGCCCAAGTTCATCGAAAACGGAGTCCGGATGCAAAAGTTATGGCCGTTTTCGTGTTGACGTTTTTTCTTGGCAGGAAGTTCGGCGCCAGGTCCGGCCGGGCCGGACTCTAGGCCGGGAAATCCGGCCCAAGAACGGAAAAATCCGGCGGACCGCCGAACCGCACTGCTGGGGGGCTTTTTGGCGGCCGCCGGACTGTCCGCCGGACCGTCCAGCGAAAAGTCCGGCGGCGCCGGACTTTTCGCCGAACTTTGGCGGGATTTGCTTCCAACGGCCAGTTTTTCCCCACCTATAAATACCCTTCTTCTTCCTTGAACCAACTACGTTTTTGGGCTTCTCTCTCCTCCATTGTTGACCTTCAAAGCTTGCCCTCCCTCCTCCAATCCCTCCATGTTTCTTGCATCTTTCTAAGGGAAAAGAGAGAGGAGATCTAGATCTATCTTTCCACCAATTAAAATCTCCTCTAAGTGAGGGGAACCTATTGGATCTAGATCTTGGAGTTCTTTGTGGATTTCCTTTGTTCTTCCTCTCATATCTCTCCATAGCATTAGTTGCTTTGGTAGGATTTGAGTGAGAAGGATTTGAGCACTTTGTGTGCTCTTGCCATTGCATTTGGTGCATCGGTTTGAGTTCTCCTCGGAGATTCGGTAAGTGGAAGTTGTGAGCTTATTACTCTTGGGTTCTTGGAACCCTAGACGGCTTAGTGGCCTTTGTGGCATATACTTGGGGCCTCCAATTAAGTTGTGGAGATTCCCCAACCTTTGTGGTGCCTTTGTGGCGATTCTTGGGAGCCTCCAATTAAGTTGTGGAGATTGCCCCAAGCTTGTACGGATTCGGTGACCGCCCTCAAGTGTCCCATAGTGGATCGTGGCATCTTGCTTTGTGCGAGGGCACAAGGAGAATAAGGTGAGCCTTTGTGGCGTTCGGTGCGTAGCGTGCCTCCGCATCTTGAGGTGAGCCTTTGTGGCATTTGGTGAGCATTGTGCTACCACATCTCAAGGTGAGGCCTTTGTGGCGTTCGGAGTGCATTAAGCCGCCACACCTCTCCAACGGAGACTAGCTTCCTTGGAAGTGAACTTCGGGGTACATATTCGTCTCCTTCGTGCCTCGGTAACTCTTATCCGAGCTCCACTACTTATGCACTTTACATTTGTGATAGCCATCGTGCTTGAAGTTATATATCTTGCTATCACCTTGCTACTTGTATTGCTTTGCATAAGTTGTTGGTGCACATAGGTGAGCCTAGTCTATTTAGGTTTTGTAAGATTGACAAATTAAACGCTAGTTTATTTCCGCATTTGTTCAAGCCTTTCGTAAAAGTTTTAATCGCCTATTCACCCCCCCACCCTCTAGGCGACATCCGTGTCCTTTCACCAATCTTCGGGTCGACGGCGGTGGTGGATCACGATGTGTTCTAGAAAAGTGATCGGGTACTTAGGTTTTTCCCGTCGGGGGGTCTTTATAGGCGAATGGGCGATGTCAGAGGTGGCCCCAGGCCTCCTCACGCCAGGGCGGCGCGGCCAGGGGCTGGGCCGCGCCAGCCCTGCGTGAGGGCGGCCTGTGGCCCATCTCCTTCTTCTCTTCGGATAACTGGAAGCTCCCGGACAAAATAAGACTTCAGGAACTTATTTCGTCCAATTCCGAGAATATTTCCTGTGTATCACTTCTGCAACACAAAAACAGCAGAAAACAGGGAACTGGCACTGTGGCGACTTGTTAATAGGTTAGTTCCGGAAAATGCATAAAAGTGCCACGAAGTGTAACGAAACAGTAGGCAAATGGTGTAAAAACAAGCATGGAGCATCAAAAATTATAGATACGTTGGAGACGTATCAGGCATCCCCAAGCTTTGATGCTTGTACTTCTTGGATATTTCTTGGGGTGATGCATGGGCATCCCCAAGCTTGAGCTTTTGTTCATTCTTCAACTCATCTCATCACTCTCCGATCCCTACACTTGAAAACTTCCTTCATACAAAACTAAACACAAATCTATTAGCAACATTAGTGCAAGCATAACATATAATCAACCCTTTTTGCTTCAGGTTTCAACCTAAAACCACCACATATTAAGCATATACTACTGTAGCAACTTCCCCAAAAGTTCTGTGATCAAAAGAACTAAAAAAGAAAGCGATAAAGCGGCAAACAGAAATATTGGCAGAAATCTGTCAAAACAGAACAGCTGACAAAGGTCAAATTTTTGAGGGGTTTTCTGTTGCTCAAATCAAAAAGTGTTCAACTAATGAAAGTTTGGATATAACCTGGGGCATATGCACAAGAAATCGCAGGTCCAAAATATATACAGAGAATTTTCACGAATTTCTACGGTGCAGTACCGAAAACTGTTTTAGGACAGCAACATCCCCAAATCTTACCTCACTCAAATTAGAGGCTTCTCTTGGCACAAAAACGAAATAAAAAGGATAAGGAGAGGTCATTACAGTAGTAATAACTTCCAAGAATCAAATAAAAGAAAAAGAACTAAATGTAAAAACATTGGGTTATCTCCCAAGAGTGCTTTTCTTTAACGCCTTTGAGCTAGGCGCAGAAAATTGCGAATCAAGTAACATCAGAAGAAGCATTAAGATCCATGGAAGAGGTCTTCTCAATAAGGCATTGTATTTCATCAACATAAGTTTTTGAAGACCCTTTGTGATCACGCATTGGTTCACTCAAATCACTAAAAATATTTTTGGGACAGATCCAATCAAAATTATTTTCAAAAGCTTCATACAATCCCAATCACTAAAACCCAGCTTATTAAAGCGCTTAAGAACTTTCCTAGCTTCAATAGCAGCATCTCTAAATTCTAAGCGCAAAGTTTCCAAGATAAAGGCTTTCTTTTCAGGATCCTCAATTTCATGAAGCTTAAGGAACATGTGTTGCATAAAAGGATTAAGGCTAGCAAACCTAGCTTCCAACATGTGAATTAAATAAGCAGAAGCAACTTCAATACTAGAAGCAAGCTCAACCAAAGACTTTTCCTCAACTTTCTTATGCATACTAATATGATTAAAGAACTCCTCAATGTTATTTTTGCCAATAATCAAACCACTACCTACTGAGAGGTCCTCCAGAACGTACTTAGGGAACAACATAATGAACTAGAAGTAAAGAGATAACAACTACCAAGGATTCTAATTTTTTTGGGTTTTTGATAAAACGATGCAAGTAATAATATAAAGTAAAGCAAAACTTAAAACTCCCCTCGCAGAAGTCTTCTACTTCCTCCCCGGCAACTGTGGTGACCCCGGCTTACCATCCGAAATTCCCGTTATGCATACAATTCATGATCCCAGGAAGACCGTCATGAATCCACATAACAGAGTTGGCATTACAGAGTACATCATCCATTACATAAATAAGTCGTTAAGTCTTACATGGCCACTTGGCCGAATTCAAATGCCTCGCAGGGCAAGTTCACTAAGCATGGCAGCGGAAATAAAGATAGCGTCGGTAGCCCGAGTCATGCCTCTACCCTACAGGCGTCTGACCGGGAAACGATCCTAATTTGCACCGGCGTCGTCATAGTCTCCATCGTCCTCCTCATAGTCATCATCATAGTCTGGCCAAGTTAATAGCCAGGGACAAAGCCGTGAGTACATTTTGGAATTGTACTCGCAAACCATCTAAGAGAAGATAAACACATGTTATTTGGGCTGTAGCAAGATTGGCTTGGTTGAAGGCAGCTTAATACTAGAATGTTTCTCTTGTCGATATAGCATGTACCACGACATTTCCATATCCTTATTAAAGAAGATTTGAAGTAATATTCTCGTGTCGATATAGCATGTCATACGACATCTCTATATCCTTATTAAAGAAGATACTTGCAAGAGAAGTCTTTGCAAAAGCTCTAGGAAAGGGGGAAACTCCTTTATGCTTGCCTAAGGCAGCCATGGTCAATCATACATGACCATCCTCCTTTACCTCGGTAGTACCCTTCGAGTACCCCGGTCCATCCCTGTGCCACGACAGTACCCTCCGAGTACTTCGACCGACACAAACTCCCCTTTTCAAGAATCATTTTATAAAACCAAAACTCGACACAGGTTAAGTATGGCCATTCCAACCGTCCATGACCGAGGACGCGGCTATTCGAATAGATTACACTCTGCAGAGGTTGTACACTTTCCCCACATCATCCGATAAATCCGCCGGGATTCCACCACGGACCGTCATACGCAAGTATGCAGGGTTCGGATAATCGATCGAAGCCCTCCATATATCTACCTTAGTACGGGTGCCTGCCCTGTGGAGTTTACCTCCCCGGCACATCCCGGCAGTACCTCCATCAGAGCGTAACTCTGGTGCCATGGCGGGAGAACCCAAGTGTCTTCCGGCCGGATAAATCCCGAAGGATCCTAATTTACTATTGCCCACAAACTGGCGGCAACCCGGATTCCGGGGTCCTACAAACCCTTATATAGTGTGAGGCTCCCCGCACTAAGACGGATAAACTTCAAACTAAGCCCTGGCCCATACCGGGGTAATGTGGTTGGACGGGGGTAATTGGTTTGGCGAACACTTATACGCAATGCCCTTTTTCAGAAAATCCACCAACTCCTTCATCTCCCATTGTACACTCCCTGTTTATGAAACCATTTTAAAACATCTCAATGGAGTAGCAACTACTCCAAGGTTTTCGAAATCATTTTCAAAATGCTTCCCAAGAGTAAACCCAATTTCCTAGAGTTTTGGCTCCACTACAAGTTTTCCAAAGACATTGATGCTAGCCATCAAGTCTCTAATAGAAGAGGTGTTACATAGGTCACAATAGGTGTCATCTCAAAGGATGATATCAAGCTGACTTGTGGAGCTAAATCACCAACTATTGCTATCTAGAGATTAATAGCAATATAGAATAATGCATCAATAAGAGAGTAAGAGTAAGCAATGCATGGAGTAATAATAGGATTCAGATATGCATCAAATAGATGGCTTTCCTTGGTTGGCTTGTCCCTGATCTCCTTCCTCTTGATACTCAAAGACCTCTCCTTCCTCCGCACACTCGTCGTTTGATTCTACCGCCGGAAAAGTAACAACAATTAATAAGCACACATGTATACATGGTTCACAACCAAAACATACCACACTCAAATCAAGCATTGAGTATCAAAAACAAACATGTTCAGATATCTGAACCAATAACATGTCCTACAAAGGAATCATTTCCTAATATAAACAATGCAAATACTAATAGCAAATAAACCCTAATCTCAAGCAAACAACTTTGAGGCATCCATATGCATCAAGACAAGGCAACCAACATGTATTCAAGTAACCAGCAATATTACATAACCAACAAAATTGGAATCAAGTCAAAAGAGCAAAATATTGATTTTCTATGAGTTTCCTAGTTTCACCTAACACTAGAAAAGCATTTTATTTCCATAAAACTTTCTGTAACCACTAAAATTCTACCAGAGGCATTCATAGAAAGCTACAGTAATGTAGAACACACCAGAGGTGGAACCTCCTGAAAATATTTATCCTACTGCACACAATAAATAAAACCACACACTTTTCTATTATCACTAAAATAATTACTGCAGGAGATATAATACTCCTAAAATAGCAAAACCACTTCCTACAGCTTCATAAAGCAACAAAGCATCCATGAAAATTGGAATCAACCATTTTCATCACATACAACTTCAGATTTGGATTTATGGAGATAAAACCCTAGATCTACAACAAATAATGCACAGATAATTTCTACTGCCCTAAAAATCAAACAAGCAGTATATTCAGGTAGCCAATAACACTAGGAGGACATAGAAATTTGAATCACCATTTTTGGACTCATAGAATTATTTCTATGCATTTTTGAATCTAGCAGGAAATTTCAATTTGAAAAACAATTTCTAAAAAAAATTAGAAACGGGCCGAGGCGGCAGCGCTGAGCCTGGCCAGCCCAGATGTGGCGGCCTGCCCGGGCCTAGCTCGGCCGAAACGGTACGCTACCGTCCGATGCAGATCGGATGGTGCGCCGTCGTCGTCCTCGCCGATCTGCATGCGCGGGAGAGGGAGAAGAACCCAGCTAGGGTTTGGTCGACGGCGAGGCTCACCGGGGGTCAGCAGGGCACGTGCAGCAAGTCGCGGGGGTAGCTATCGGTGGCGGAGGTGACGGCGAGGCGGCGGGAGCTCGAATGCGTGAAGGAGAGGGGCGTGCAAATGGCTCGGTCGCGGCGGTCCTCGGCTAGCTCCTGGAGTCACCGGTGACGGTGATGGCGAGCACTCCCTGCAAGAAATCGAGGGGCTGTGAGCTAGGGCTCAAGAGAGAGAAGGTATGCGAGCGCAGAGAGGGAAAAGGGGAGCGTTTCCCCGACCGACGGCAACCTTCACCATTGTCGACGATCTACTCCTGCGCGGGCGATCAGCAACGGCTGCAAGAGCTCATCTCCACGGCGGCGAGCGTCTGGGGAGAGAGAGGAAGAGGGAGAGGAGCAAATGAGTGGCGGGGCATGGTCCATAGGGGTGGTGCAGGGCTTTATCCGGCCGGCGTGGTCGCGGTGCATGGTGCACCTCGAGGGCGATGATTGGGCGATGCAGGCGGTGCTTCTGATGCAGCGTTGGGAGCTAGTTCCAGTGCTAGGAGTGGCTAGGGCGGGCATGCGCGGTTTTGGTCACAACACGGTCGGATTCAGAGCGTGTACGAATGAAACGGCGCACGGCGCGGTGCGTCGGGCCAGCTAGGGCGCAGGGCGAGGTGTGCGTCATGACGGGTGCACGATGCCGTGCACGCTCGTGTGCAGAGTAGCGCGAGTGAGCGTGTGTGCGCTCGGGAATGCGCATGCCGGTCTCGGCGTGTCTGGACGGCGTCGAGCACGTGCAGAACGGGGCCGTGGCGTGGCCTATGGGTGTCTTGGGCGGCAGGGCTGGATTGGTCGAGCTTGGAGGTGGTGAGTGGGGTCTAGTGGCGCAGTGTCGGCCAGTGGCTTTGCCTCGAAGCTCCAGTGCAATGGTCGGGCGTTCTGGCTACGCCGGCGAGTGAGAGAGAGCAAGGTGAGGTAGGGCTGGGTCTCTCTCTGCATGCTGGGGTCAGGGTGGTGTGGTAGTGGTGGCGCTGGCCTCCGGTTGGGGGTGATCGATGGCAGAGGGAGAAGAGAAAAGAAATGGGGAAGATCTCCCCTAGATCTCCTCGGTCTCCTCCCCTTCTTTGTGTCCAATTGCTATAGGACAAGAAGAATAAGTGAGAGAGGTAGGGGTGGCTGGCTTGGTCTCTCTCCTGGTCGGTTTTGCAAGAAAGGAGAGAAGAAAAGAAGAAAGAAAGAAGAAAGGAGGCCATTTGGCCGAAATTCGTTTAAATTTTGAAAATTCAAACTACCAAGAAAGAGGTAGTGATGGTTTGCTCAAAAGGGTACTATAAGTGGTATAAACCACCTTGCAAGTTTTCAGAATTTTTGAATAAGTGTAAAAGGGATTTTTGTTGAAGTCCTAATTATGGAATAAAGGGGCAAAAATAAAGTTTGAAATAAAGAGAGAAAAAGAATTGATGTTATCTAGCACCCTTCTATTTGGTCAAGCTAGAGCATAAAATCATAGCACTCCATCAAGCACTCATGCATAGGACCAAAATTTGAAATTCTAGAGAAAAGAAAATAACTAGCACACACACACATGCACATGAAATCATACATTGCACACAAGAAGGATCTCTACCCTAGCACACAAGCTCAATTGGAAACAAGTTTTTGTTTACCCCATTTTATATTGCATGGAAACTGATTCAAATTCTGGTTACGAAAAGTAGGGTGTTACAGACCTTCCTCCCTTAAAAGAATCTCGTCCCGAGATTCGGTAGCTAAGCGAGAAGCAGTTCGGGAAATTCTCGTTGGAGATAATCCTCGCGCTCCCATGTGGCCTCATTTTCGGTATGGTTACTCCATTGCACTTTGTACATCTTGATCTTGCATCTGCGGGTAAGACGGACGTCTTCTTCTAGGACGCGGATAGGTCTCTCCCGATAGGTGAGGTCGTGGTTTAGGTCGATAGTGTTGTGGTCGATCTCCGTGAAGATTTTGGGCTTGTTTGGAACTTGTAGGCACTTGCGGAGTTGAGAGATGTGAAAAATGTCATGGAACTCCGATAACTCCGCGGGCAGCTCCAGCTTGTAGGACATCTCTCCGCGGCGCTCTAGGATCTTGAATAGGCCGATGTAGCGGGGTGCAAGCTTACCCTTAACATGGAAGCGTTGCATACCCTTGAGTGGTGTCACTCGAAGGTACGCAAAATCTCCCACGTTGAAGGTAACAGATCTCCTCTTGGAATCGGCGTAACTCTTCTGTCTAGATTGGGCGGCCTTTAGGCGGTTGCGGATAAGCTGGACTTATTCCTCGGCTTCTTTGATGATGTCAGGGCCAAAGATTTGGCTCTCTCTAGTTTCCGACCAGTTTAGCGGGGTATGGCACTTGCGTCCATAAAGGGCTTCGAAAGGGGCCATTTGCAGACTAGCCTGGTAGCTATTGTTGTAAGAAAATTCAGCAAACGGCAAGCAATCTTCCCACTTGGTTCCATAGGATAGGACACAAGCTCGCATCATGTCTTTGAGAATTTGATTTACTCGCTCAGTTTGACCTCCAGTCTGCGGGTGATAGGCTGTGCTGAAGGATAGCTTAGTGCCCAAGGCTTCCTGGAGTTTTGTCCAAAATCGAGAGGTGAACTGAGGACCTCGGTCCGAGACAATGGTCTTCAGGACTCCATGAAGGCTGACTATACGCGCAATGTACAACTCTGCCAGACGGTTCCCATGGTCGGTGGTCTTAACTGGAATGAAGTGGGCAACCTTGGTGAGACGTCCACAATAACCCATATAGAGTCATGTCCCCGACTCGATGTTGGTAGCTGATACGTCTCCAACGTATCTATAATTTTTGATGCTCCATGCTTGGTTTTACACCATTTGCCTATTGTTTCGTTACACTTCGTGGCACTTTTATGCATTTTCCGGAACTAACCTATTAACGAGTTGCCACAGTGCCAGTTCCCTGTTTTCTGCTGTTTTTGTGTTTTAGAGTGATACACAGAAAATATTCTCGGAATTGGACGAAACAAGTTCCTGAAGTCTTATTTTACCCGGAAGCTTCCAGAGATCCGAAGGAGAGTAGGAGGGGGGCCACCAGGGCCCCACACGCAGGGGTGGCGCGGCCAGAGGCCTGGCCGCGCGAGCCTCGCGTGAGGGCCCCTGGCTCCTCCTCTGACTTCGCCCCTTCGCCTATAAAGACCCCCGACAGAAAAAACCTAAGGACCCGATCACTTTTCCAGAACACATCGCGATCCGCCGCCGCCGTCGACCCGAAGATCGGGAGGGTCCAGAAGCTCTTCCCGGCACCCTGCCGGAGAGGGGAATCGCCACCGGAGGTCTTCTTCATCGCCATGCTTGCCTCCGGAGCGATGAGTGAGTAGTCTACCTTGGACTATGGGTCCATAGCATTAGCTAGATGGTTGTCTTCTCCACCATGTGCTTCATGTTTAGATCTCATGAGCTGCCCTACATGATTGAGATCACCGTTATGTAATTCTACATGTTTGGTTTGTTGGGATCCGAGGAATATTGGTGTTTATGAATAAGTTGCTGTACTGAATATTATCTTTTGTTATCTCTATGTTGTTTATGATCTTGCATGCTCTCCGTTGTTAGTAGCTATCTTGGCCGAGTAGTTGCTAGTGACTCCAAGAGGGGGTATTTATGCTCGATAGTGGGTTCATGCCTCTATTTAACCTAGGGGAGTGACAGAAACCTCTAAGGTTGTAGATGTGCTGTTGCTACTAGGGAGAAAACAACATTCATATGCTCAAGGGCATATGCTTTGTTTACATTACACACTTTGCTTAATGCAATTATCTGTTGTTCGCAACTTAATACTTGTGGAGTTCTCGGATTGATTCACCACAAGTGGATTATTAGTCATAGATGCAGTTGGATGGCGGTCTATGTATTTTGTTGTAATGCCCAGAGTAAATCTCATAGTGATCTTCTTGACATATCATGTTTATCTTTATTCTATCAATTGCCCAACTGTAATTTGTTTACCCAGCATGTGTTATTTATCTTATGGAGAGACACCACTAGTGAACTGTGTATCCCGGTCCTATTTCCATCATATTGCTATCACCTGTTTACTTTACTCGCACTGTTTACTTTATTCGCATACTCTACTGTTTTCCACTCGATACGCTCATAACCTTTGTTTCAAGCAAACCGGTGAGATTGAGAACCTCATCGCAAGTTGGGAGCAAAGTACTTGGTTGTGTTGTGTGCAGGTTCCACGTTGCTATTGGCCGAAGACGAGTCAACAAGTGCACCCTTGTTGGAGTGCTATTAAGCTAGTCTGCATCACCTTCAGTCGTTGCTGTCTGCTTTTCTCCTGAACGATATTAAACCTTGGTTTCTTAACTGAGGGAAAACTAGCTGCTATACTCATCACACCTTCCTCTTGGGGTTCCCAACGGGCTAGTCATTCACCACGCATCAAGCTAATTTTCTGGCGCCGTTGCCGGGGAAAAGTGGAAGACTTCTGCGAGGGGAGTTTTTCGCACACACATCCTTTACTTTGTTTTATTGCTTTTCTTTACTTTATTTATTTTACCTGCATCGTTTTATATCAAAAACCCAAAAAATTAGAATCCTTGGTAGTTGTTATTTCTTTACTTTTAGTTTATCATGTTGATCCCTAAGTACGTTCTGGAGGACCTCTCAGTAGGTAGTGGTTCGATTATTGGCAAAAGTAACATTGAGGAGTTCTTTAATCACATTAGTATGCATGAGGAAGTTGAGGAAAAATCTTTTGTTGAGCTAGCTCCTAGTATTGAAGTTGCTTCTGCTTATTTGATTCACATGTTGGAAACTAGGTTTGCTAGTCTTAATCCTTTTATGCAATACATGTTCCTTAAGCTTCATGAAATTGAGGATCCCGAAAAGAAAGCTTTTATCTTAGAAACTTTGCGCATAGAATTTAGAGATGTTGCAATTGAGGCTAGGAAAGTTTTTAAGAAGTTTAATAAGCTTGGCTCGCCTATTCAAATTGTTGGTACACCCAATGAAGAATCTAGATTGCCAATACTTTGTAAGCTTGTAGGAATTCATAATGCCTTAGTAGCTAATACTAGTTGGATTTGTCCTGAAAATATTTTTGATGAAAATAGTGTACCAAAGCGTGACTACAAGGGATGCTCAAAACCTCAATTGGATAGTATTCATTTCTTTATCCCTATTGTGGATCCTGATCCCCCTTTCATTATTACTTGATTCGCAATTTTCTGCGCCTAGCTCAAAGGCGTTAAAGAAAAGCACTCTTGGGAGATAACCCAATGTTTTCTTTTCAGTACTTTTTCTTTTATTTGAGTCTTGGAAGTCATTACTACTGTAATGACCGCTCCTTATCCTTTTTATTTCTTTTTTGTGCCAAGAGAAGCCTCTAATTTGAGTGAGGTAAAGATTTGGGGATGTTGCTGTCCTGAAACTGTTTTCGGTGCTGCACCGTAAAAATTCGTATAAATTCTCTGTTTATCTTTTGGACCTGCGATTTCTTGTGCATATGCCCCAGGTTATATCCAAATGTTTGTTAGTTGAACACTTTTTGATTTGAGCAACAGAAAATCCCTAAACAATTCGACCTTTGTCAGCTGTTCAGTTTTGACAGATTTCTGCCAATATTTGTGTTTGTCTCTTTATCGCTTTCTTTTGAGTTCTTTTGATCACGGAACTTTTGGGGAGGTTGCTACAGTAGTATATGCTATATATGTGGTGGTTTTGAGTTGAAACCTGAAGCAAAAAGAGGGTTGATTATATGTTATGCTTGCACTAATGTTGCTAATAGAATTGTGTTTAGTTTTGTATGAAGGAAGTTTTCAAGTGTAGGGATTGGAGAATGATGAGATGAGTTGAAGAATGGACAAAAGCTCAAGCTTGGGGATGCCCATGCATCACCCCAAGAAATATCCAAGAAGTACAAGCGTCAAAGCTTGGGGATGCCCCCGAGGCACCCCTTCTTCATCGGCAAAAATCAGGTCACCTTTCAAGACACTATATTTTTATTGCTTCATGCATTATGTGTTTTTCTTGGAGCGTCAGTTGTTTTAGTTTTGTTAGTTGGTTTAGTTTGTTTGTTTGCTGCAATAAATGGTTGGACCCCAACGAATTTTCTTTGGAGGAGATGTACTCGTTTTCATTTGCCAAGAACGCTCTAGTTTTCACTCTTATTAAAAATCGAGTGTTCTTCTTTTTCTGCTACTGCTTTTGGTTTTCGTTTTCGCCTTGATTTGCGTTCAGACCTTGTCATATCTTTTCATCAAGGTGTATTTTTGCCTCTGATCTTTATTGGTTTTCATCAAAAGAGGTGTCTTTAAAAATTTCAAATGGTGTTGGAAAAGAGAAAAAGCTTTGTGCAAAATAGTGGTACAAGAAGGAGCTTGTGTAGACTGCGGCTTAGGTTTTTTCATGTCATGCTTGATGTCTTTTTGATAGTATGCTTAGTGGTTTTGCTGTAGCATGACTTGTCTCAAATAACTGAGATTGCTTAATGAGCCTTTGAAAAAAATCATGCGTTGTTTTTATTGTATGGAAGCATTATTTTGGTTTTCTCCTTGATGCTTTATTTGGGTTGACTTGGCGCATGCTCACACATGTTAGACTCTTACAAAGTCGCCAATAGCCTTCATGATCATTTAGTTTTTGACTTTTGATGCCATCTTATGCTTCTTTTAATGTCGCTTTGTCGCTTTGCATGATTATGGCCATTATTGCTCTCTTAGTTGGTCGCTCCCAGTCTTTTGCTAGCCCTCGCCTTGTACTGAGTATGAGCTCTACTCGTGCATCCAACTCCTAAAAGCCAAAGTTTGCCATTGTGTCCACTATAAATTCCTATGCATGGTATTTGTAAGCCATTCCAAAGTAAATTTTCATGTGCTACCTTTCAAAAACCTTCAAAACACTTCTCGTTTTGTGACACTGTTTTCAGCTCATGGGGACGTAGTGGTCGGATTTGCTATCTTCCATATTGCTTATTCCAAAAAGAAAAAAAAGAGAGAAAAAAGAAAGAAAAAAGGCACTCCTCCATGGAAAGTGAATGTTGGTGGGCACCCGATGGAATCGGTTAGCCATGGTTTGTGAAAGGAAAAAAGGTGGGGAGGAGTGCCAAGCTTTATAAAAGAGCACAAAAGTGCCAATCTCTATCTCAAAAACTTGCTTCATTTTTGTATGGAAGATAGTAAGAACCCCATTGCTAGTCGTTGACAAAGACAACCACCTCTCAAAACTCAAGTTTTATCTCTCTGTTTTACAAATGAAAAGCTGTAGCACATGTGCAATCACTGCTTCCCTCTGCGAAGGGCCTTTCTTTTACTTTTATGTTGAGTCACCACCTTCTTTCTTTATGCACCATTAAGAGAGCATAGTTGTCATTCTTAGTGTGATATGCATTGTCCCAAAGTTCATTGATTGATTCATATTGTTGGTTTCACTTGTTCTTAAATTATTTGTATCTAGTCGCCCTCTTAAACTTGAAGGTGTCCTATGCATTTATGTTTTGCTCTCTTTGAAGGACAAGCTGAAAACCATTTGTATGTTTTTCCTTATGATTTGAACACACATTTGACTTTCATAGTTTCATTTTCATGATCTTTTATTTGTGTTCATTTGCATGTTTACAACATGGTTGCTAAGTTCTTATTGTCAAGATTATATCTTCATGCCCATGTTTTAAGTTCTTATGATCCCAGCTCACCAATGCTTACATGTATGATCAAGATTGTGTAGGTGCATGTCACCTCAAAAATTATTTTTTGTTATCACTTACCTACTCGAGGACGAGCAGGAGTTAAGCTTGGGGATGCTTGATACGTCTCCAACGTATCTATAATTTTTGATGCTCCATGCTTGTTTTTACACCATTTGCCTATTGTTTCGTTACACTTCGTGGCACTTTTATGCATTTTCCGGAACTAACCTATTAATGAGTTGCCACAGTGCCAGTTCCCTGTTTTCTGCTGTTTTTGTGTTTCAGAGTGATACACAAGAAATATTCTCGGAATTGGACGAAACAAGTTCCTGAAGTCTTATTTTACCCGGAAGCTTCCAGAGATCCGAAGGAGAGTAGGAGGGGGGCCACCAGGGCCCCACACGCAGGGGTGGCGCGGCCAGGGGCCTGGCCGCGCAAGCCTCGCGTGAGGGCCCCTGGCTCCTCCTCTGACTTCGCCCCTTCGCCTATAAAGACCCCCCGACGGAAAAAACCTAAGGACCCGATCACTTTTCCAGAACACATCGCGATCCACCGCCGCCGTCGACCCGAAGATCGGGAGGGTCCAGAAGCTCTTCCCGGCACCCTGCCGGAGAGGGGAATCGCCACCGGAGGTCTTCTTCATCGCCATGCTTGCCTCCGGAGCGATGAGTGAGTAGTCTACCTTGGACTATGGGTCCATAGCAGTAGCTAGATGGTTGGATTCTCCACCATGTGCTTCATGTTTAGATCTCATGAGCTGCCCTACATGATTGAGATCACCGTTATGTAATTCTACATGTTTGGTTTGTTGGGATCCGATGAATATTGGTGTTTATGATTAAGTTGCTGTACTGAATATTATCTTTTGTTATCTCTATGTTGTTTATGATCTTGCATGCTCTCCGTTGTTAGTAGCTATCTTGGCCGAGTAGTTGCTAGTGACTCCAAGAGGGGGTATTTATGCTCGATAGTGGGTTCATGCCTCTATTTAACCTGGGGGAGTGACAAAAACCTCTAAGGTTGTAGATGTGCTGTTGCTACTAGGGAGAAAACAACATTCATATGCTCAAGGGATATGCTTTGTTTACATTACACACTTTGCTTAATGCAATTATCTGTTGTTCGCAACTTAATACTTGTGGAGTTCTCGGATTGATTCACCACAAGTGGATTATTAGTCATAGATGCAGTTGGATGGCGGTCTATGTATTTTGTTGTAATGCCCAGAGTAAATCTCATAGTGATCTTCTTGACATATCACGTTTATCTTTATTCTATCAATTGCCCAACTGTAATTTGTTTACCCAGCATGTGTTATTTATCTTATGGAGAGACACCACTAGTGAACTGTGGATCCCGGTCCTATTTCCATCATATTGCTATCACCTGTTTACTTTACTCGCACTGTTTACTTTATTCACATACTCTACTGTTTTCCACTCGATACGCTCATAACCTTTGTTTCAAGCAAACCGGTGAGATTGACAACCTCATCGCAAGTTGGGAGCAAAGTACTTGGTTGTGTTGTGTGCAGGTTCCGCGTTGCTATTGGCCGAAGATGAGTCAACAAGTGCGCCCTTGTTGGAGTGCTATTAAGCCAGTCTGCATCACCTTCAGTCGTTGCTGTCTGCTTTTCTCCTGAACGATATTAAACCTTGGTTTCTTAACTGAGGGAAAACTAGCTGCTATACTCATCACACCTTCCTCTTGGGGTTCCCAACGGGCTGGTCATTCACCACGCATCAGTAGCCCAGTGATAAAGTCCATTCCGACCTCCTCCCACTTCCATAAGGGTATCTTCAAGGGTTGCAATAAACTGGCGGGCCTTTGGTGCTCAGCTTTGACGCGTTGGCAAATATCACATCTGGCGATGTAGAAAGCTATTTCTCTCTTCATGCCGTGCCACCAAAACTGTCCTTTCAAATCTTGGTACATCTTGGTGCCTCCGGGATGGATAGAGTAAGGGGTATCATGGGCCTCCTTCAGAATGGACTGCTTCAACTCCTCAATGTTAGGAACACATAGGCGTCCATTATACCATAGCACGCCTTCCTGGTCAATTGAAAACCCAGGTACCTCTTCTCGTGCCATCCTACGTTTGATACCTTCGATACTCTCATGTCCCTTCTGAGCTTCCTTAATGATGTCAGAGAGCATGGGTCAGATTTCGAGGTTTGCTAGGAAACCGTGGCTTACAAGCTCGAGTCCAAACTTCTCAAACTCTTCGCACAGGGCTGGCTGACTTGACCTTAATAGGGTATTCAGGGAACAAGGTTCTCGGCTGAGGGCATCGGCGACCACATTCGCTTTACCAGGATGGTAATGAATGCCTAGGTCGTAGTCCTTGATGAGCTCAATCCATCTCCTCTGCCTCATATTCAACTCGTTCTAAGAGAAAATATACTTCAGGCTCTTGTGATCGGTGTAGATCTCACATCGGTTCCCCATAAGATAGTGCCGCCATGTCTTGAGGGCATGAACGACAGTGGCGAGCTCTAGGTCATGGGTGGGATAGTTCAACTCGTGCGGGCGAAGTTGACGGGATAGGTAGGCGATGACCTTGCCGTCTTGCATCAAGACACTTCCAAGCCCAAGCTTGGAGGCGTCGCAGTAGACGTCAAAGCTCTTGGTAATGTCGGGCATGGTTAGGATGGGGGCTGACACGAGTCTCTTCTTGAGTTCTTGGAAACTTTCTTCGCACTTCTCAGTCCACTCAAACTTCTTATCCTTCTTGAGTAGCTGGGTCAACGGACGAGCAATACTAGAAAACCCTTCTACAAACTTCTTGTAATAACCGGCTAGCCCAAGAAATGCTCGGACTTCGGTGGGATTGGTTGGGGCTTTCCTTTCCATGATAGAGGTAATTTTCGAGGGGTCCACGGATACTCCACCGGCTGAGATAACATGGCCAAGAAATCCAACTTCTTTCAACCAAAATTCACACTTGCTAAATTTGGCGTAAAGCTGGTGCTCGCGCAGGGTTCCCAATACTAGCCGCAGGTGCTCTGCGTGCTCTTCTTCGGTCTTGGAGTAGACTAAGATGTCGTCGATGAAGACTACCACAAATTTGTCCAGGAACTTCATGAATACCTTATTCATGAGGTTCATGAAGTAGGCAGGGGCATTAGTTAGGCCGAAGGACATGATCGTGTACTCAAACAGGCCATAGCGTGTGGTGAAAGCGGTCTTGGGAATGTCGGACTCTCGGACCTTCAACTGATGATATCCAGTGCGGAGATCAATCTTGGAGAACACCTTGGCTCCATTCAGCTGATCAAACAGGTCTTCAATCTTCGGGAGTGGGTATTTGTTTTTGATGGTCACCTCATTGAGTTTACGGTAATCCACACACAGTCGTATGGTACCATCTCGCTTATCCACAAAGAGAACAGGCGATCCCCATGGTGAAGCGCTGGGACGGATAAGGCCTTTGCTGAGCATATCAGCGAGTTGCTTCTTTAACTCCTCAAGTTCTTGGGGGTTCATATGATAGGGTCTTTGAGCGATAGGGGCCGTTCCGGGAATCAACTCAATTATGAACTCGATATCCCGGTCAGGGGGCATACCTGGCAGCTCCTCGGGGAAGACGTCGGGGTATTCGCATACCACTGGAACTTGGTCAAGAGTTGGCCCAGCGACAGTCTTCTTATAGTAGGCTTTGCGGGATGGCATGGTTGCGATGTGCTCAATCTGAACTCCATCACTGCTGGTTACGGTTATAGCTTTTCGGGCGCAGTCTATATGACCCTGGTACTTGGACATCCAGTCCATCCCAAGTACCACGTCCAAACCCTTGGTGCCTAAAATGATTAGGTTGGCTTCGAAAGACACCCCATGGATATCTATTGGCACATTTATGCAATTCCTCTTGGTTTTCATGACTGACCCGGGAATCTGAACTAGCATAGCTCTAGGCATCATAGTTGACTTTAGCTTTCCTTTTTCAACAAAGTTCTCGGTTACGAAAGAATGAGATGCACCCGAATCAAATAGCACTCTGGCAGGGGTGGAGTTGACGAGAAACGTACCCAGAACAATGTCGGGTGCTTCAGCAGCTTCCTCAGCAGTGACGTGGTTGAGGCAGCCTCTGGCATTGTTGGCTTGAGTCTTTGGGTTCCTTCCAGTGGGTCCACGGCCTTGACCCTGATTGGGTCTCGGCGCGCTGAGGCTCGGCGCGGATGGTTTCTTCAAGGGACACTCCTTGGAAAAGTGTCCAGGCTGGCCACAAGTGTAGCACCCACTTCCTTGGCTGTGGTTGGTAGGGTTGAAGGTATTGCGGTTGCCTCTAGAAGTATTTCCTCCGGTAGAGCGGTTTCTTGGATATTGGCGGTTGGGATTATTGGGCCTGGGGGCTTGAGAGGCAAACCTCTGAGGGGGTGGCACAGACCTTGACGGGGGCATGCTGCGGGACCTTTGACTACTTGGTCCTCCCTGACTCATCATCCTTCTCTTGCGGCTTTTGCAGTCAGCTTTATTCTTGTCTTCAACCATGATAGCAGCGTCTACCAGAGCTTCCAGGTCGTTGTAAGGCACAGCGACCAGGTAGGGCTGCATATCTTCCCGGAGTCCGTTCATGAAGCGTTCTCTCTTCTTCTCATCCGTGTCGATGTCGTTGGGGGGCATACCTCCCCCAGGTAGTGAACTTGTCCAGGTACTCGGTGACACTCATCCCACCTTACTTGAGGTTGAGGAACTTGTCGCGCATGATCTTGATTAGCCCAGTGGGAACGTGGGCCTTGCGGAACTTGCTCTTGAAAGCCTCCCAAGTCATAACTTGGTTTTCGGGCTGCATGGCGCGGACATTTTCCCACCAAGCACCCGCTGCTCCTGCTAGGGAATGAGTGGCGTAGAGCACCTTCTCATTGTCTCCAACTCCCGCATACTCGAGTTTGTTCTCGATGGTGCGGAGCCAGTCGTTGGCGTCAAGGGGTTCAGTGGATTTGGTGAAGGTTGGTGGGTTGGAGTTCTGGAAGTCCCTAAGCTTGCTGCGAGGCTCGTCGTCATCATTGCCACCACGGTTCTTGTGGTTGGTGGCAATCTGTGCGAGGTGTTGAAGGGTGGCAAGGTTGGCTTGACGCTCGGTGCGTGCGGCTTCGCGTTCTTCAAGCATGAGCCGCAGCACCTGTTCCAAGCTTGGCTCAGGTGGTGGGGGCGGATTGCCTCCAGCTTGGCCTCAAGTTTCCGGAGCCATTCTGGAGAGAAGTGGTTTGGTGAGATTTATAACAAGGAAACTTATGCAAGCTTCAAATAAAAAGAACTAAACTCTTGCACAACATAACATTCATGGCAAACATACATAACATGCTCCAACAACCATGCATAGCAAGTCCAGGCATACATAATATATACAAGCAAAAGAGTGCCTAACATGACCAGGCACACACATACCACCAAGTCTCATACATCACCCAAGGCAAATGGTTCTAGAAGACCATACAACAACGATACGCAAAAGGGAGCAAGCTAATAACTACACAGCGGCCTACGTGAGAGGTGTGGTGGAAACTACTCGTCGCTGCTAACATGGGGAACTAACTCCTCGGGGTCCTCCTCACTAGGAGTCTCAGGAGCGTAGAAGTCGAGGATAGCGTCGCGGTCCTCACCGCTCTCGCTACCACGGTCGTCATCATCGGTGCTAGCGGGCTCCTCATCAAAGGCCTCCTGATGGTCGTCGTCGCGGCCAAGTACCGCCTCGTTCTCCTTGCGGAGCTCGGCGGTCTCCTCCTCCAGCTCGGACACGTGGCTCTCAAGGGAAGCCAAGTGGTCCTCCAACTCGCGGACGCGCCTCCTGAGAGCCTTGTTCTTCTTCACGATCTTCCTCTTGGCAACGAGGAGACGGTGACGTGAGAAGATAGACTCCTGGAGATTCTCACGAAGAACGGCCAGCTCAAGGCCTCTCTCGTCGGTGACCATCCGGACATGGTCCAGATGCTCCTGCGTGTGGTGCAGAAGGGCCTCGGTGTGGCAGAAGTGGCGGCTGAAGGGTGTGTGCGCGGCAGCCTGGTAGGGAAGGCCATCGGAGTCGACCCTCCCGTAGTGCTCGTAGCGGGTACCAAGCAGCTCGTCGTAGTGGAGGTGGACGAGGCGAGAGATGGCGTGACGCAGAACGCGCATCAGGCCATCGCCCCAGTTGCGCTCAATCACCTCGAAAGTGAACTCCGGTGAGGTAGGCGGGACCTCCTTCCCACGGACCTGGCATACCACACGGATAGCCAGCTCCCGGGTACCCTCCTCGAACAGGCGATAGCCTCGCACCTCGGGACGCGGGCGTCCAAGGCGCGCGGCCAACTCGACCAAGTCTCTCTCGAAGACCAGCACGTCCTCGTGGGTGCCGACCTGTCGGTGTGCAGTGGGAGCATCCATCTACACAAGTTTTAAAGTAGAGTTTATTAATGACTTACCCCAAGTGTGCAAAATTTATACATAAGTAAAAACTTGAATTTAAATGCAAGTAATTAAAGATGATTAAAGAATAAGGGAAGAGATGAGAGCAATATATATTTACCTTAGATATATATAGCCATCTCTTTTATTTTAGGAAAATAGTTTTTGGTCGGATCTAACGCCCATGCTAAACTAGGGTCTCCTAAGGTCAGGATGGCTCTGATGCCAACTCTATGGGGACCCCGGCTTACCATCCGGAATTCCCGTTATGCATACAATTCATGATCCCAGGAAGACCGTCATGAATCCACATAACAGAGTTGGCATTACAGAGTACATCATCCATTACATAAATAAGCCGTTAAGTCTTACATGGCCACTTGGCTGAATTCAAATGCCTCGCAGGGCAAGTTCACTAAGCATGGCAGCGGAAATAAAGATAGCGTCGGTAGCCCGAGTCATGCCTCTACCCTACAGGCGTCTGACCGGGAAACGATCCTAATTCGCACCGGCATCGTCGTAGTCTCCATCGTCCTCCTCATAGTCATCATCATAGTCTGGCCAAGTTAATAGCCAGGGACAAAGCCGTGAGTACATTTTGGAATTGTACTCGCAAACCATCTAAGAGAAGATAAACACATGCTATTTGGGCTGTAGCAAGGTTGGCTTGGTTGAAGGCAGCTTAATACTAGAATGTTTCTCTTGTCGATATAGCATGTACCACAACATTTCCATATCCTTATTAAAGAAGATTTGAAGTAAGATTCTCGTGTCGATATAGCATGTCATACGACATCTCTATATCCTTATTAAAGAAGATACTTGCAAGAGAAGTCTTTGCAAAAGCTCTAGGAAAGGGGGAAACTCCTTTATGCTTGCCTAAGGCAGCCATGGTCAATCATACATGACCATCCTCCTTTACCTCGGTAGTACCCTTCGAGTACCCCGATCCATCCCTGTGCCACGACAGTACCCTCCGAGTACTTCGACCGGCACAAACTCCCTTTTCCAAGAATCATTTTATAAAACCAAAACTCGACACAGGTTAAGTATGGCCATTCCAACCGTCCATGACCGAGGACGCGGCTATTCGAATAGATTACACTCTGCAGAGGTTGTACACTTTCCCCACATCATCCGATAAATCCGCCGGGATTCCACCACGGACCGTCATACGCAAGTATGCAGGGTTCGGATAATCGATCGAAGCCCTCCATATATCTACCTTAGTACGGGTGCCTGCCCTGTGGAGTTTACCTCCCCGGCACATCCCGGCAGTACCTCCTTCAGAGCGTAACTCCGGTGCCACGGCGGGAGAACCCAAGTGTCTTCTGGCCGGATAAATCCCGAAGGATCCCGATTTACTATTGCCCACAAACTGGCGGCAACCCGGATTCCGGGGTCCTACAAACCCTTATATAGTGTGAGGCTCCCCGCACTAAGACGGATAAACTTCAAACTAAGCCCTGGCCCATACCGGGGTAATGTGGTTGCACGGGGGTAATTGGTTTGGCGAACACTTATACGCAATGCCCTTTTTCAGAAAATGCACCAACTCCTTCATCTCCCATTGTACACTCCCTGTTTATCAAACCATTTTAAAACATCTCAATGGAGTAGCAACTACTCCAAGGTTTTCGAAATCATTTTCAAAATGCTTCCCAAGAGTAAACCCAATTTCCTAGAGTTTTGGCTCCACTACAAGTTTTCCAAAGACATTGATGCTAGCCATCAAGTCTCTAATAGAAGAGGTGTTACATAGGTCACAATAGGTGTCATCTCAAAGGATGATATCAAGCTGACTTGTGGAGCTAAATCACCAACTATTGCTATCTAGAGATTAATAGCAATATAGAATAATGCATCAATAAGAGAGTAAGAGTAAGCAATGCATGGAGTAATAATAGGATTCAGATATGCATCAAATAGATGGCTTGCCTTGGTTGGCTTGTCCCTGATCTCCTTCCTCTTGATACTTAAAGACCTCTCCTTCCTCCGCACACTCGTCGTATGATTCTACCGCCGGAAAAGTAACAACAATTAATAAGCACACTTGTATAGATGGTTCACAACCAAAACATGCCACACTCAAATCAAGCATTGAGTATCAGAAACAAACATGTTCAGATATCTGAACCAATAACATGTCCTACAAAGGAATCATTTTCTAATATAAACAATGCAAATACTAATAGCAAATAAACCCTAATCTCAAGCAAACAACTTGCAGGCATCCATATGCATCAAGACAAGGCAACCAACATGTATTCAAGTAACCAGCAATATTACAGAACCAACAAAATTGGAATCAAGTCAAAAGAGCAAAATATTGATTTTCTATGAGTTTCCTAGTTTCACCTAACACTAGAAAAAGCATTTTATTTCCATTAAACTTTCTGTAACCACTAAAATTCTACCAGAGGCATTCTTAGAAAGCTACAGTAATTTAGAACACACCAGAGGTGGAACCTCCTGAAAATATTTATCTTACTGCACACAATAAATAAAACCACACACTTTTCTATTATCACTAAAATAATTACTGCAGGAGATATAATACTCCTAAAATAGCAAAACCACTTCCTACAGCTTCATAAAGCAACAAAGCATCCATGAAAATTGGAATCAACCATTTTCATCACATACAACTTCAGATTTGGATTTATGGAGATAAAACCCTAGATCTACAACAAATAATGCGCAGATAATTTCTATTGCCCTAAAAATCAAACAAGCAGTATATTCAGGTAGCTAATAACACTAGGAGCACATTGAAATTTGAGTCACCATTTTTGGACTCACAGAATTATTTCTATGAATTTTTGAATCTAGCAGGAAATTTCAATTTGAAAAACAATTTCTAAAAAAATTTAGAAACGGGCCGAGGCAGCGGCGCTGAGCCTGGCTGGCCCTGATGCGGCGGCCTGCCCGGGCCTGGTCGGCCGAAACGGCACGCTACCATCCAATGCAGATCGGACGGTGCGCCGTCGTCATCCTCGCCGATCTGCATGCGCGGGAGAGGGAGAAGAACCTGGCTAGGGTTTGGTCGACGGCGAGGCTCACCGGGGGTCAGCCGGGCGCGTGCAACACGTCGCGGGGGTAGCTATCGGCGGCAGAGGTGACGGCGAGGTGGCGGGAGCTCGAATGCGTGAAGGAGAGGGGTGTGCAGAAGGCTCGGTCGCGGCGGTCCTCGGCTAGCTCCTGGAGTCACCGGTGACGGCGATGGCGAGCACTCCCTGCAAGAAATCGAGGGGCTGTGAGCTGGGGCTCGAGAGAGAGAATGTATGCGAGCGCAGAGAGGGAAAAGGGGAGCGTTTCCCCGACCGATGGCAACCTTCACCGTTGCCGACGATCTACTCCTGCGAGGGCGCTCAGCAACGGCTGCAAGAGCTCATCTCCATGGCGGCGAGCGTCTGGGGAGAGAGAGGAAGAGGGAGAGGAGCAAATGAGTGGCAGGGCGTGGTCCAGAGGGGTGGTGCGGTGCTTTATCCGGCCGGCATGGTCGCGGTGCATGGTGCACCTCGAGGGCGATGATTGGGCGATGCAGGCGGTGCTTCTGATGCGGCGTTGTGAGCTAGTTCCAGTGCTAGGAGTGGCTAGGGCGGGTGTGCGCGGTTTTGGTCACGACACGGTCGGATTCAGAGCGTGTGCGAGTGAAACGGTGCGCGGCGCGGTGCGTCAGGCCAGCTAGGGCACAGGGCGAGGTGTGCGTCGTGACGGGTGCACGATGCCGTGCACGCTCGTGTGGAGAGTAGCGCGAGTGAGCGTGTGTGCGCTCGGGAACGCGCATGCCGGTCTCGGCGTGTCTGGGCGGCATCGAGCACGTGCAGAACGGGGCCGTGGCGTGGCCTATGGGGTTTTGGGCGGCAGGGCTGGATTGGTTGAGCTTGGAGGTGGTGAGTGGGGTCTGGTGGCGCAGTGTCGGCCGGTGGCTTCGCCTCGACGCTCCAGTGCAACGGTCGTGCGCGGTTTTGGTCACGACACGGTCGGATTCAGAGCGTGTACGAGTGAAACGGTGCGCGGCGCGGTGCGTCAGGCCAGCTAGGGCGCAGGTCGAGGTGTGCGTCGTGACGGGTGCACGATGCCGTGCACGCTCGTGTGCAGAGTAGCGCGAGTGAGCGTGTGTGCGCTCGGGAACGCGCATGCCGGTCTAGGCGTGTCTGGGCAGCGTCGAGCACGTGCAGAACGGGGCCGTGGCGTGGCCTATGGGGGTCTTGGGCGGCAGGGCTAGATTGGTCGAGCTTGGAGGTGGTGAGTGGGGTCTGGTGGCGCAGTGTTGGCCGGTGGCTTCGCCTCAAAGCTCCAGTGCAACGGTCGGGCATTCTGGCTACGCCGGCGAGTGAGAGAGAGCAAGGTGAGGTAGGGCTGGGTCTCTCTCTGCATGCTGGGGTCGGGGTGGTATGGTAGTGGTGGCGCTGGCCTCCGGTTGGGGGTGATCGACGGCAGAGGGAGAAGAGAAAAGAAATGGGGAAGATCTCCCCTAGATCTCCTCGGTCTCCTCCCCTTCTTTGTGTCCAAGTGCTATAGGACAAGAAGAATAAGTGAGAGAGGTAGGGGTGGCTAGCTTGGTCTCTCTCCTGGTCGGTTTTGCAAGAAAGGAGAGAAGAAAAGAAGAAAGAAAGAAGAAAGGAGGCCATTTGGCTGAAATTCGTTTAAATTTTGAAAATTCAAACTACCAAGAAAGAGGTAGTGATGGTTTGCTCAAAAGGGTCCTATAAGTGGTATAAACCACCTTGCAAGTTTTCAGAATTTTTGAATAAGTGTAAAAGGGATTTTTGGTGAAGTCCTAATTATGGAATAAAGGGGCAAAAATAAAGTTTGAAATAAAGAGAGAAAAAGAATTGATGTTATCTAGCACCCTTCTATTTGGTCAAGCTAGAGCATAAAATCATAGCACTCCATCAAGCACTCATGCATAGGACCAAATTTTGAAATTCTAGAGAAAAGAAAATAACTAGCACACACACACATGCACATGAAATCATACATTGCACACAAGAAGGATCTCTACCCTAGCACACAAGCTCAATTGGAAACAAGTTTTTGTTTACCCCATTTTATATTGCATGGAAACTGATTCAAATTCTGGTTACAAAAAGTTGGGTGTTACAGCAACGGCGCCAGAAAATGTGCTTGATGCGTGGTAAATAACCAGCCCGTTGGGAACCCCAAGAGGAAGGTGTGATGAATATAGCAGCAGATTTTCCCTCAGTTAAGAAACCAAGGTATGCCGATCAGGAGAGGAGCAAACAAACAACTGAAGGTGATGCTTGCTAGCTTGCGACGGCTCAGGACAATTTATAGGGCGCCTCGTCCAAGCTTTGCTTGCTAGCTGCAACACGGAACCTGCACACAACACAACCAAATACTTTGTTCCCAACTTACGATGAGGTTGTCAATCTCACTGGTTTGCTATAAACAAAGGAATGAGCGTATTGAGTGGAAAGTGATAATAGTATGCGAGTAAAGTAAACAGTGCGAGTAAAGTAAACAGGTAATAGCAATATAAAGGAAATAGGACCGGGATCCACAGTTCACTAGCGGTGTCTCTCCATAGATAAAATAATACAAGCTGGGTAAACAAATTACAGTTGGGCAATTGATAGAATAAAGATAATGTGCATATGATGAGAGGATCACTATGAGGTTTACTCTGGGCATTACAACAAAATACATGGACCGCCATCCAACTGCATCTATGACTAATAATCCACTCACGGGGATATCATCCGAACACCCCATGAGTATTAAGTTGCGAACAACAGATAATTGCATTAAGCAAAGTGTGTAATGTAAACAAAGCATATGCCCTCGAGCATATGAATGTTGTTTTCTCCCTAGTAGCAACAGCACATCTACAACCTTAGAGGTTTCTGTCAATCGCCCAGATTAAATAGAGGCATGAACCCACTATCGAGCATAAATACCCCCTCTTGGAGTCACTAGCAACTACTCGGCCAAGATAGCTACTAACAACGGAGAGCATGCAAGATCATAAACAACATAGAGATAACAAAAGATAAATTTCAGTACTTCAACTCAAGCATAACACCAATATTCATCGGATCCCAACAAACCAAACTTGTAGAATTACATAACGGTGATCTCAATCATGTAGGGAAGCTCATGAGATCTAAACATGAAGCACATGGTGGAGAAGACAACCATCTAGCTACTGCTACGGACCCATAGTCCAAGGTAGACTACTCACTCATCGCTCCGGAGGCAATCATGGCGATGAAGAAGACCTCTGATGGCGATTCCCCTCTCCGGCAGGGTGCCGGGAAGAGCTTCTGGACCCTCCCGATCTTCGGGTTGACGGCGGTGGTGGATCGCGATGTGTTCTGGAAAACTGATCGGGGCTTTAGGTTTTTCTCGTCGGGGGGTCTTTATAGGCGAAGGGGCATCGTCAGAAGTGGACCGAGGTGCTATCACACATAGGGGGCGCGGCCCAGCCCCTGGCCGCGCCCACTCCGTCTCCTCTTCGGTTCTCTGGAAGCTTCGGTAAAATTCTGGGCGACTGGCTTTGGTTTCGTCCAATTCCGAGAATATTTCCTGTGTAACTTTTCTGAAACACAAAAACAGCAGAAAACAGGGAACTGGCACTGTGGCGACTTGTTAGTAGTTTAGTTTTGGAAAATTCATAAAAGTGCCACGAAGTGTAACGAAATACTAAGCAAATGGTGTAAAAACAAGCATGGAGCATCAAAAATTATGGATACGTTGGAGACGTATCAGACATTAGTGTCTCAATGTATACCTTGGTTGGCCCCTTCATGTTAGCAATAAATTCATCACAAGAAACTAGTTCTTTCTTAATCTTAAGACTACTCACATCATCTATAGAAGTAGAATCGGAATGAGATGATGAAGAAGTAGGTGATGATGTTACCTCCGAGGCCTCGGCCATAAGACACTTGTGGTTGGTGATGATGGCGTTCTCATTTTGTGAGTTGAAGAGGGATGTAGGTGGAGTGGAGACAATAGCAATGGCGGCCATTTCTCCATTCTCTTCATCTTCAAAGTCATCATCATCGGTCCCGGAGTCATACTCCTCATGTACCACCAACAATCTTTCTCCTTTCTTCTTGTCGTCCTTGTTCCCATGCTTCTTGGAAGAGGAGAACTTGGATGACCGGCGCTTGGGGATGAGCCGGCCTCCATTGTCTTCCTTGTTCTCATAAGGACATTCGGCAATGAAGTGCTTGATTCCTCCACAATTGTAGCAATGCCTCACTTTAGAGTCACCACCCTTCCTTGGAGATGAATTGAACTTGGATCCCTTGAGCTTGTGCTTGTTGGCATCCCAAAAGGCATTTGCATTGAGAGCCAAGTGTTCATTGAGTGCCAACTTGATATCTTTCGGAGACCAACACTCTTCTTCACATATTTCTCCTTCTCCTTCTTCTTGCTTGTAAACTACCTTGGCCTTGAGAGCAAGATTGTGAACTCCTTGTCCGGCAAGAACATGAGCTCTAGTCTCTTCCGCATTCTTCTTCAAGATATTCAAGGCGGTGAACTCGCAAAGAATTTCATTTGAGGTCATACGCCCAAAATCTGGTCTTGAACGGATAATCTCGGACCGGATGGGTTCTTTTGGGTTGATGGAGGTAATGAACATACGCTTGACATAGTCATCACCATTGTCTTTGCACCCAAACCCGGTCAAGGCCATTGCAAGAGCCAAGATCCTTTGGTACATCTCATCGGGAGTCTCATTATCTCGCATAATGAAATCCCTCTCTTCACTCTTGAGCTCATCAAACTTGGAGGACCGAATACTCTCATTACCAATTAAGAGCATAGTGAGATAGTCCCATACTTCCTTGGCGGTGCTCAAGTTGTTGATGTGTGCCGCATGAGTATCTGGCATGGCTTGTTGAAGGAGATGCTTGGCGGTGGCATTGAGTTGCTCATCAACTTCTTCCCTTCCGGTCAAGTTGAGAGGATCATGAGGTGCAAAGCCATTTTGTATGACCCTCCACAAATGAGTAGAAGATCTAGAAATATGAGATTTCATTAGTCCTTGCCATTTGATAAAATTGCGAGAATCAAGCTTAGGAGGAGATCCCATGTTGTTAATGTGTGGCATAGGATAATGGACCGGCGGAGGGGAGTAAGTGTTTGGGGGTGGAATGAATGCACCCTTTGCCGGACCATCATTTTCCTTAGGTGGGGCACCTTTATTCTCGGCGGAGGTGGAGCCATTGTTAGGTGGCTTCACCTTAGCCAAGGAAAAATCCACATTAAGTGTGGTGTTTGGGTCGGTGAGCCCGGAAGGTTTCTTCCCAAAATATTCCTCAAACATAGCCTTCATCTCCAATCTCATAGAGGTTTGAAATGTGTCCAAGGATGCCAAATGCTCCTCACGTGAGATTGAAGAGGAAGAGATAGATGGAGGAGTATCTTCGGGAGGAGTTTCTTTAACCTTATCCTCATCCATAGTATCGCCCATACTCTTAGGCGGTTAAGCCCGAATAAGAGACCACGCTCTGATACCAATTGAAAGGATCGTATGAGCGACTAGAGGGGGGGGGGGGTGAATAGGAGCTACCCAATTTTACTTATTTTCAAGTTAAGGCTAGACAAGAAGGTAAATTCTCTAGATGTGCTACTAAGTGAATTTACCTAGAGTGACAAGCAAGCTAGCAATAACAATATAAGTAAAGGTACAAGTAAATGATAGAGGTAACCGCAATGGAGACATGAAGACACAAGGATGTATTCCCGTAGTTCCTTCCTTATTACGGGAAGTACGTATACGTTGGAGAGGTGTGGTACCACAAAGGTCACCAACGCCACAAAGGCTCACCCTATTCTCCGGTGAACAAGCCACAAAGGTGAGTTCACGCTCCACTAAGCGATGCCCTTGAAGGTGGCATGACACTGATACGTCTCAAACGTATCTATAATTTTTGATGCTCCATGCTTGTTTTTACACCATTTGCCTATTGTTTCGTTACACTTAGTGGCATTTTTATGCATTTTCCGGAACTAACCTATTAACGAAGTGCCATAGTGCCAGTTTCCTGTTTTCTGCTGTTTTTGTGTTTCAGAAGTGATACACAGGAAATATTCTCGGAATTGGACGAAACAAGTTCCTGAAGACTTATATCACAGGGAAGCTTCCAGACATCCGAAGAAGAGACGGAGGAGGGCCACGTGGGCCCCACACGCACAGGCGGCGCGGCCAGGCCCCTGGCCGCGCCACCCCTGTGTGAGGGGGCCTGGTCCCTCCTCTGACATTGCCCCTTCGCCTATAAAGACCCCCCGACGAGAAAAACCTAAGGGCCCGATCAGTTTTCCAGAATACATCGCGATCCGCCGCCGCCGTCGACCCGAAGATCGGGAGGGTCCAGAAGCTCTTCCCGGCACCCTGCCGGAGAGGGGAATCGCCACCGGAGGTCTTCTTCATCGCCATGCTTGCCTCCGGAGCGATGAGTGAGTAGTCTACCTTGGACTATGGGTCCATAGCAGTAGCTAGATGGTCGTCTTCTCCACCATGTGCTTCATGTTTAGATCTCATGAGCTGCCATACATGATTGAGATCACCGTTATGTAATTCTATGATGTTGGTTTGTTGGGATCCGATGAATATTGGTGTTTATGATTAAGTTGCTGTACTGAATTATATCTCTTGTTATCTCTATGTTGTTTATGATCTTGCATGCTCTCCGTTGTTAGTAGCTATCTTGGCCGAGTAGTTGCTGGTGACTCCAAGAGGGGGTATTTATGCTCGATAGTGGGTTCATGTCTCTATTTCACCTGGGGGAGTGACAGAAACCTCTAAGGTGGTAGATGTGCTGTTGCTACTAGGGAGAAAACAACATTCATATGCTCAAGGGCATATGCTTTGTTTACATTACACACTTTTCTTAATGCAATTATCTGTTGTTCGCAACTTAATACTTCTAGGGTGTTCGGATGATATCCCCGGGAGTGGATTATTAGTCATAGATGCAGTTGGATGGCGGTCTATGTATTTTGTTGTAATGCCCAGAGTAAATCTCATAGTGATCTTCTTGACATATCACGTTATCTTTATTCTATCAATTGCCCAACTGTAATTTGTTTACCCAGCATGTTATTTATCTATGGAGAGACACCACTAGTGAACTGTGGACCCCGGTCCTATTTTAATCATATTGCTATCACCTGTTTACTTTTCCCGCACTGTTTACTTTACTCGCACATTACTACTGTTTTCCACTCGATACACTCATAACCTTTGTTTCAAGCAAACCGGTGAGATTGACAACCTCATCGCAAGTTGGGAACAAAGTACTTGTTTGTGTGTGTGCAGGTTCCACAACACCTTCAGTCGTCATCATCTCCCTTCTCCTGTTCGATAAACCTTGGTTTCTTAATTGAGGGAAAACTTGCTGCTACACTCATCATACCTTCCTCTTGGGGTTCCCAACGGGCTGGTCATTCACCACGCACAAGGACAGTTTGCTCCCGCATCAACTTGGAGTAGCAGACACCTTTACACAAAGTATTGGGGCGAGCTCCACAACTCAATTGGAGGCTCCCAATAGGCCCACCAAGCTCTTACACACAAAGTTAAGCTTGGAGGACGGCTTCTTCCGGCTAGTAATCCGATGAACACAAGAGTTACAAGCCCCTCAACAAAACGAGGGGGGAAATCAAATCGCCTTGGTGGAACTGTAGATCTAGGTCTTCTCCCTCAAATCCCAAAAGGGCTTTGAGTTCTAGTGGCTAGGGAGAGCGATCTAGGGCTTTGAACTTAGCAACAATGGAGGAGAGAGAGTGGAAGCCGCATCCCCTTCTAGAGGTAGAAGAAGGCCTTATATAGTCCTCCACGAAATGTAGCCGTTGCAGTCCAACTAGGGCCAGAGTATCCGGCCTGGAGGGCCGGAGTCTCCTCCCTAAGTGACTCCAGCGCCGGAGTCTCCAGCCAGAGACAAAAGTCTCCGGCCCAATTCCGGACTGGAGTCTGAACCGTCCGAGCCTTTAACAATCCAGGACCCAGCCAGACAGACCGGAGTCTCCGGCCCCTGGGGACCGGAGTCTTCGGCCGCAGCCTACCGACCCGGAGTCTCCGGCTAGAGACACAAAGTCTCCGGCCCGATTCCGGGTGGGCATCTGAATTGTCCGACTTGGAGGATTGCCAGGACGAGACCCCTAGACCGGAGTCTCCGGCCAGTAGGGCCGGAGTCTCCGCCCTAGAAGATGCAACAGCAGCACTTCGTGGAGACCCTCTCCACCATTTTCACCTTCGCGAAGCACCCTACAAGACAACTAAGCCCTAAACCCACTACTGGACTACGGGCTCCGATCTTTTCTTCCTTTTTGGGGTGCACCTCCGCGAGATCCTAAATCAACCTAGAAAATCTGCAGAACTTTAATAGCATGGTTAATTCACCATATGTTGTTAACAAACACCAAAATACATTTATTAGGGAAATGCTCTTTCACGTCTGCTTTTCCGCCTTGAGCTTCAGAAAGATCTAAATATCTAGAAGATTTTTCGAAATGGATCCCACCTGCCTATCGGTCATTGTTTTCTGGAGTTCTTCAGCCATATTGTTGTTTATTTCTTCGAGCTCCTTCTTATCCTGTGATAGCTTGTAACATTCATCAGCAGCAGCACAAGCATCACTGATTCTCCCAATACTTTCCGATTTATACAACTCCCATAACTTGACCAAACATTTCTTCAGTGCGTCAGGCCACTCCGGATCAATCCACTCCACTATTCCACACACCGGACCATCCTAATGATCAGCAACATAGTATAACAAATATAAGAAACTATGAAATGAAGAGAGGACAATGCTATTCAAACATTAATTTTGCAATATAAATAATCCAAACGTCCTTTGCGCATCCTATAAACCTTTTCCCTATGTTAGTGCCTTCGAAGGCAACAAATTTCCTTAGTTTCAACCCATGGTCACATGGTGCCTCCCTCTCGATCGCCAAACCATCCCAATCTGGGTCGTAGATGGTCTGTGGCACCTAAAACAAAACCTAAACCTAAATTCCTAACCCCATAAACCTTACCCCATAAACCAACACATCGAATAAAAGGAACTCACATTGGTCCGGCAGTAGTCGAAATCGGAGAGAAGGCTGCCGCTGTCGCTACCACTGCCGTAGCTTGTATCGTCGCCATCATTACAAGACAGTATGGTGAAGGAAGGAGAATGGGGGGTAGAACTAGAGGAAGGATAGAGAGGGGGTGGTGGTAGAGCCGGCGTGCGAGGTAGTGACTCAACGGTCAGTTTGAACATAAATATCTTGTTCTGCCTACTACACATGCCTCCTACTACCCATGCCTCAGTGGAAATAAATAATTTATACGCTTTCAAAAGGAAAACAACACATAAGTTGGCAACTGAGTTTGGATAAATCAGGTAAATTATGCAGAACAATGACTGTCCCCTACTAGTTGGTATTTTTTGTAATATTTGATTTTTAGTTTTTAATATTTCAATTATGCATAGTCTTCAAAATTAGAAATATTTTACAAATGTGAATCTACACACTACAAGGCATGTAGATACACGACATGATTTATTTATAATATAATACAACAAGTGATGTAAACAACGCTTATTATTTCAGCAGTCAATATATTACAACGTCTCAATATCCCAGAAATGAATTTATTACATTCTCTCAATATAGTTCTACAATAAAATTACAAATTAACACTAGTTTTCAGAAGAAGTTTGAGGCAGACAATATGAGATACAACATTTTCGAAGATACAACACCTTATTGCATGGAGCAGCTATAGCACACTCACAAACATTTACAGAGTGATGCAGAATGAAGGAGATAAATCAAATAGTGACCAGAATTGGGTTGCACTTCTCACTGTAACATATCAGCACCTATGAAGCGGGAAGCTCAAAATTTCAAGAAGATAGCTCTACAGCAGTCTCATCATCTCCCACCATTTCTGAAATTGCAACAACAAAAAATACCTTCTGACTCAATTTCTTCCTTCGGAAAACCTACATGAGATCGTCATCTTTAACAATTTTGATGAAATCCCTCTTCTTAAAGTCCCACCAACGTAAACGTGCCTGCTGATTAGGGCCCCAAGGACATCTCTGCTTTAGCTGTTCAAGAATCTGATCAACAGTAACTATCTTGGGATCTACCATTATTTCCATACAATTGTTCTCCACAGAAATTCTTGGCCATCATCTAGTACTGCAGTGTAAGGATCCACTTGCAAAGCAATTAGATACAGTTGTGAATGGTCAATAGCTGCTAGTTTACAAGCATCCATACCACTGGGAGCACCACCATCTGGATCAACACCTTTGGCACCTAACTGTGCTTCTGGTGCATCAACATCCTCAACCATAACAAAGAGATCCAACTGACGAGTACCATTATACTTCTCCCAAATCTGCAACAGCTGATGGGAGTGCTCAAGTTATTCGTACACCTGATTCATGTTCACCCACACAAACTTAGCCTTCTGTTTGGAGCCCCAAGGAATCCTAGCGTGAAGAATGTCAACAAGCTGCGAAACTAACACAATCTCACTGCAATTCACATTCATTTGCACAGACTGCGAAGCCACACACCTCTCCAAGTCATAATCTAACCTAGCAATGTACTGATGCACTCAGACATTTATTTTGTATGTGTTCTCTGAATCATCGCTGTCTCACAAATATTGGGAAATAAAAGATAAAAATTAGTTGCTTATCTCTAATCATACCACAATTTGGGAAAACATAAGACAAAAAGTATGTTTTCTGCTTTTGGATAAATTGGAGCCTTCATATCTGAACATAATTTTGAGATGACTTCCATAAGATAAAAAAATCTGGGTTTGCATGTTGGTTGGTTTGGTAGAGATTGAGGATTACTTGCATACAAAATCATACCACAATTTGGGAAAACATATGACAAAAATCAGTCAGTTGCTTCTCTACAATTGTTCAGATACTGACAGTTACTCCTGCCGTTGCATAAAACATCTTAGTGCTATCAGGATGTAAGAGAGGGATCTGAAATATTCACCTCTGCTTTCTGGCGCTCACACTGACAGTAGAAGGCCCAACTTCGTTCATCTTTGGGATTTGTTCTTTTGCTCCAATCTGCAGGCGGCGCCGCGCTAGCGACGCCGGAGGGCTACCACTCCGATTGCTCTTGGTCGGCGGCGCCACCGCCGGGCCGGCTCTTCGCTTGGTCGGCGGCGCTACCGCCGTCGGGCAAGCTTTCCGCTTCTCGCTGCTCCCCGCTGCTGGCTTGTTGCAAGATCTCTGGCTGCTTTCCTGGCTGGCAGCTCCAGCAATCGCCGCTCCTGGCGGCGATGGTGCCTCTTGTTTCCTGCTGGTAGACATGCGCTGCCGCCGGAATTCGACGCCGACCTAGGGGGGTCTAGGGTTGGAAGGACAAGAAAGAGGATTTGTTCGTACTGAGAGTTGCAGGTGGAGTTGACATACTGTCAACTAACGAGGCAACATAACGGAGACTCCTCACAAGTAGGACCACTGGCTCGGCACATAACGGAAAAATACTGACATGCGGAACCACAATAGACCCAAAACGAGAGAAGTCACGGCAATATTTAGATTGCCCTCATTTTGTTCAGAATAGGCCTTTTGAGAAATTACGTACCCAACTTTTTAAACTACATCTATTACAAAACGGCAGACAAAATCACGAGCGGCAGGGGAGCAGCCAGCCTCGCGGGAGCAGCCCGCAGCCGTCCCAACAGGGAGGCAGCAGCTGGCCCCGAAACGATGGGGTGCAGGTCAACGCTAGAAAAGAAATCCCCCACGGGGTCCTCTCGTCTGGGACCGGTCCTGGCTGGCCGGTGGCCGGAGGACGCGGCCGGGAGCTCGGTGGCCGGAGATTTTGATGCGGCGGGAGCGTGGCAAGCCGCAGCTTGCCTAGGAATTGCGCGCGGACGCGGCAGCTGGAGGGAGCCGCAGCTGCGACGCACGCGGCAGACTGCAGGCGCGGGAGAGCAGCGAGCGCGCGCAGGCGGGGACACGGCGTAGCTGCAGGCTTGACGGGGAGGTTGCGCGCGGGCCCGATTGCGGACACAGCCGGGCGCGCGGCCGAGCTGCAAGCCCCTGGTGCTGGCGCGCACGGCCAAGACCAAGAGAGGGCGCAGGTGCGCGGAGATGAGCGCCGGAGCTCGGACGCGAGCGGCGCGGAGGTTCCCATGTGCAGGCGAAGGTGCCGCAGCAGGGGACTTGCCGGAGCTCGCTCGGGCGCGCGCGGTAGGTGCGGACGAGTTGCTTGCGGGCGGATGAATGTGGACGCAGATCCCCTGGTTGCTGCAGGGAAACATGCACAGGTGCGCGGCTCGGGCGCAGCGACACACGCGTGGTGGTGCGCCAAGAACTGCTGTAGCTGTGGGCGCGGCGGCAGGAAAATGCGCGGGACGCACGACCGGCCGCGGGAGGAGCTGAGGCCGGGATCGAGCTGGGCGAGCTGAGCGTGGCGTGGCCTGGCCTGGCCTGGCCGAGGAGGGCGAGGTGCTGTGGAGCCAGCAGCAGATGCGATGCGGAGGGTGCGTAGGTGCACGCGCGGAGAGGGATGCGCGACGACGACGAGGAGCAGCTCGGGCGAGCTGCAGGGACGCGGCCGCGATCGGCGACGCAGCGGCGGAACCATGGCCGGCCGTGGGGCATCGCGATACTCCCAGTTGTACTGTTTTTCCGTCCGTTAATTCGAAATTCGAAAAATTAAACAAATTTGAAAATTCGAAATTATGAACAAATTTGAAAATTCGAAAACTTGAACAAATTCGAAAAATCTGAACAACTTTGGAAATTCGAAAATCTAGACGAAATTAAAAACTGAACAAATTCGAAAATCTGAAAAAATTTCGGAAATTAAAAAATCTGAACAAATTTAATTTTCTGAATAAATTTGAAAATTCGTAATTTTGAGTAAATTCGAAAATCTGAACAAATTCCGAAATTCGAAAAATTGAAAAAAGTTGAAATATTGACAAAATTCAAAAATCTAAAAAATTGAAAAAAGTTGAAATATGTGAAAAATTGAACAATTCTAAAATCTGAAAATTTTGAAATTTTTTAAGAAAAAACACTCAGGTAAACGAACCAAAAATAGACCGGAATAAACACCAAAAAATCGAAAAGAAAAACCAAAAAAAAAGAACACTACAGCGCCCTATCCTTTATTGGGCCTGGCCCATTAATATAATGTAGTTGAGGCCATCCGGCGAAAACTGACGGATATCGATAGCCACTTCTAGCTCACGTTATTTCGCCCGACCCCTAATTAGTTTTTGTTGGCTTTCTCCCGAATCCCTTGCTAAGAATGGCCCGGCGGTCGACCGGCGGCGTGTCTGATGAGGAGGTGCGAGTAGCGCGGCTGGAGGCAGGGAGGAGCAAGCAACACGAGGGAGCGGCCGACGGCGGGATCCGCGAGCAGCGCGACCAGCGGCAGGATCCGCGAGCAGCGCCGCCGGAGGCGGGATCCACGAGCACAACGGCCGGCCGCGGGATCTAGGACCAGCGCGGCCGGCAGCTGGGATCGGCATGCAGCGGCTTGACTAGCGGGATGCGTAGCCATGTTCTTCGGCACGAGCAACAGGAAGGCACGAGCAGGTGGGCCCTACCAGCGAGCCACATTTTATCCATCCAACCAAACAAAACATTGGATATCCCCAACCACATCAAATCCTTCTAACCAAACAAAAAAATTGGCCATCCCTAACCAGATGGTTAGGGATATCCTCATCCTCGGAATCACATCGTCTGAACCAAACAGCCCCTAAATCGCTGAACCCTAGTAGTAGGCAACATATCTTTCTTTTCCCTAGTTCCTGGTAGGTTCTGGTAGCTCGTGGACACTTGGACGCATGGTTACTTGTGGTTGTTCCGTTATGCCATACTAGGAAGAATGGCGCGGCGGCACGCCGCGCCTGGGCTATAACACATCCCGTATGTCAGTGACCGTGAGGAGATCAAGAAAAAATAGTAGTAGTATTTTCCTGAATAAAAAAGAGGCGGCGAATAATGGAGTATGTGTTCCGCGAAGCCGCGAGGAGATGAAGAAGAGACTGTAGTATTATTTTTGTGAATAAAAAGTGCAGCAAATAATGAAGTATTTTTTTTGTAAAGCCACTGTAGAAAAAGGTTGTAGTATGCTCCTGAAATTTTTGTTTATCTAACAAAATAGGCGACGGATAGAGTAGTATTTTGCTAGCCAAAGTTAGTGTAAGAGAATACAGAAACTACTTCAAAATAATGTAGTTACCGTTGTGGTGAAAGTTACAATTAAAATATCTCTAAAAACTACCTTTTGAAATTTGCTTAAAAAAATTACACATCATTGAAGAATAACCGTTGGAAGACTACCCTAAAAATTAATTTTTCTTGACAAAGGAGGCGACAAACGATCCAACACTTTATTCTACGAAGTACTAAAAATGGCAACGTTTGTGAATGGTCCAACAATTTTTCTTGGACTACTATAAAAAGTTTGTTACCAATTCAAAGTGACGACAATAGTGCGCCACATCCGTAGGGTGAACCTTGTGAGGCAATCAAGAAATAAGTTACACAAATAAAAGAGGCGAAGAATGGTGAAGTATTCATAAACTTAAAAACTTAAGTAGGTAGTAGTGTTTTTCTAGAATAAAAGATACGATGACGACTAACCCAATAATTTATATTTGTTGAATAAAATACACGGTGAATAGTGAAATATTTTGCTTGCCAAATTTATTGTTGGAGAACCCAAAACTATCACAGAAAAAGGGAGTTATTGTCAGCAAATTAGAGTTGAAGATTACTATTACTCATCCTTTGATTTTTTTTCTCTCAATTACTGCAAAAGGCAATATTGGCAAATGGTCTAATATTTTTGTTTCAACTACTTTAGAAGATTAGTCCTAGATAAATGTGGCATAGAAGCTGTAACGCGGTGACACACCACACCTGTAGCGATTGTGAGGAGATAAAAAAGACAACTAATAATGGAATATTTTGTTTGCCTAAGTTACCGTATAAACCCAAAACTACTGCAAAAGAAGGTAGTTACCGTCGCCAAATTACTAGTGAAGACTACTATTCCTTCTCCGTTGATTTTTTTTTACAAATTACTGCAAAAGGCAATGTTGGTGAACGGTGTTTTGAACTACTACAAAAAATTAGCCCCCGATAAAAGAGACGTAGAAGCTGTAGCGCGATGACATGCCACACATGTGGTGATTGTTTTTTTTAAGGAAATGCGGTAGGGGAAGCCCCTACAGCGATTTTGTTTTTTTTTTAAATAAGAACCCAAATTCTCGTCTGTGGGAACTTGAACCTGGGTGGCTGGGTTGTACATCCACTTCCCTAGCCAAGTGAGCTAGGCTCACTTCTTTACATTTGGTGATTGTGAGAAATTAACAAAAAACATAGTATATTTTTTTATAAAAGAGGCGGCGACCAATAGTTTATTTATTATGGCAACATGCCACACCTGTGGCGGTCGTGAGAAGATTAACAAGGTAGTATATTTTTTTTTCAAAAAGAGACAGCGAATAATTTATTTTACAAAGTCACGAGAAGATAAAGAAAATGTTAATAATATTTTCCCAACTAAAAAGTGGCGCAAATAACAGTGTATATTTTGAAAAAAATAAGCTATATTTTTTATAAAGTTAATATAGAAGAAAGCAGTAGCATAGTAGTATATATCTATGTACTATAGGGAGCCGCTTGGTCTTGAGAAGAAAAGCAAAACACGTACCTACAATAAATTGTTCTGTAAAGAAGTGAGCCTAGCTCAACTCCCCCACCGCTTTCCTTTCAAAAAATAAATAAATAAATTGTTCTGTAATTAATATTTAAATAAGAAGGTATTGTTCATTGTAGAGTACGGTTCATTTGTTTCATCTATAGTATCAAATGGAGACGTGGCATATAGCTAAGAGGCCGTTATTTCCTTAAGCTTTTATATTTGTATAGATAATGGAAATCATTCGTTGGATCGCTTGAAAAAAATGTATGTCATATTTCTGCTCAAGAAGAACCACCCTATTATAGTAGCATTTAAAACATGGTTAATAAGCTGGAGCACATTGACCATGTTGTCCACCAAACGAATCACCATACTGTCTCGATAGACTGTCTTCTTACTCGAGCTCACCCGCGGAGTCGCTCAGATGATGACATGGATCCACATAGACATAGCCGGAACGCCGCCTCAACTTGTGCACTGACATGAATGCTCTGAAGCTGATAACAACTAAGATGAAGACAAGCACCGCCATTAAGGTGCAAGTGCCGCCACCACCATAGAAAGATCGAACAGAACAACATGGAATATCGGAGGAGCAAACCACACTTTATAGTGAGTGTGAAGCCGGGTAGGAGGGGGTATTGGACATCTAATAAGGATGGCAATGGGTAGCGTATTGGCAGGGTAGAGCAATACCATACCCATACCCATATAGTTGATGAGTATAAAATTTCACCCGTGCCCGTATCTATGGGTATGAAACTATACCCATACGCATATATACTCGATGGGTACCCGACAAATTGATCAAATATATACAAGTTATTCACTATTTTACATTGATGAATAGCATATTAGGACGACTAAGACCTAAGATTTTGGTCACCTTAATTTGAAGATACGAGAGGATTATAGCTAGAGCTTAATTAATAAGTAGTTGGAACATGGGGCACCCATCTCCCTTGATCCCTATTGATTAATGCTATTAGACTGCTCTAGATCCACATACAAGTATAAATGGGCAGCGTATGAGTATACCCATGGGTATAAGACTATACCCATGCTCTACTCATAACTCAATGGGTACAGTATGAGTACTACCCATGAATACAAAAGTCTGCCCATACCCCCTGCCCATACGGATACGGTACCCGTGGGTACCCGTACCCATGAGTAAAATTGCCATCATTTAACAGATAATCAGGAGGGAGATGGTGAATGTGGTGGTGGTTTGGGTGACTTTGGTCTAGGGTAGCGGTGGAGGCGGCTCCTATCTCCCAGGTCTTAGCTACTCCATCCTTTTTGAAATAATAGATGTTATGGGTTTGTTTTAAGTTTGACCAAAATTATAGGAAAAATATGTCAATATCCACAACGTAAAATATATATATACATCAAAAGTTTATTATATGATTAATGTAATGTAATTAACTTGTATCCTGCATGTTTGTATATTTTTCTAAAAACTTGACCAAACTTTAAATAATTTCTGATTTCACTTAGAAAAACACTATGAATAAACTGTTTCTAGATTTGGTCTAGGGTAGCGGTGGAGGCGGCTCCTATCTCCCAGGTCTTAGCTACTCCATCCTTTCTAAAATAATAGTTGTTATCGGTTTGTTCCAAGTCAAATTTCTCTATGTTTGACCAAAATTATAAGATAATTAATACTGTATCAATATCCAAAACATAAAAAACATATATAATAAAAGTTTATTATATTATTAATATAATATAATTAACTTGTATCCTGGATGTTTATATATTTTCTAAAAACTTGGTCAAACTCAAAATAGTTTGACTTAGGAAAATATTAGAACATCTATTATTTTGGTACGGAGGGAGTAGTTCACGAGTTTATAAGTAGATACAAGTCTAGAAATAGTTTTGACTATAGCAATTGTCCATACTCTTGTTGGTGCCTAGAGTACATAAACTTTGGTCTACCCCCAGCAGTTAAAGATCATTGTTTTGCCGGAGCAACCAGCCAGTGCCCGTCCAACAAGGTGGCTTCACTGGCAACTAATTGTTGTTTTCCATTTGACTCCTGTTTTAAGTTAGTTCCTATTATCTTTTACTTTCATTTTGATAACAAGTGGTCTAGGGAGAGAAATGTGTTGAAACGTGAAGCATAGAGAGAACACAATTGATAGTTGTGGCATGCATATATGTCAACTGCTAGCCACGTGAGGTTTTTTTTTCTCAATAAACATTTTTTACCGATGGTCACCGGAATTATCGATTACCACGAAATCTCAAAAATCTTGGTAATTTACCGACCGAGTTAATTCAAACGAATCTTGAATTCAATTTTTTTTACATCAAGACAATAGAAATTTATATCCAGTATATACCAACCCGACCTGCTGACGTAGTGGTGAGCCTGTCTCGTCACTACGTGTAATTTTCTAAATTTTTGCTACAGCTATAGAGAAAAAATAAAACCAAAAAATAAAGCTAAGGGCATAGGTTGCCACTACGGAAGGACAACTTATTTCTTTAGCTAAGCACATGCAGATATTTATACCGTATTTTTAACTTAAAATTCAAATTTTATCAAAAAAATTTGAACGGTATCACCATTTCTCAAAGGGTAACGAGATTTACGGTTTCCAAAGAGTTTTTTGATAAATCGGCAAAGAAAAAACCCCACATCCCACCTAAACTAGTTGAATGCCCGTGCGTTGCCACGGGACCTCAAATTTTCTCTTTCAGGTATAAATGTAAATATAATGCACAAATGTTCTCACTAATGAGAAGGATATGACAAAGAGAAGACTACTTTTAACATCCTCCGGCAGAGTGGAAGAGCATGCAGTTTGTTTACTTAAACTACATCAGCTCTCGCTCGAAGGCATGACAAAGATGCATATGTTATCCCTTCTCCTTTCTAACCAAATCCCTCAGCACATGTTTCAGCATTATGCTCCTGACAACAAGGCCATTTTACTTCTCCCTCTCCTCTCTCTACAAAGTTTTCTCACATGGTGTGAGCATCCATGTTGAGTTAAAAGCATCGAGGCATCGAACCCTCTAGTTCTCATCCTCATCCTAGTCCACAGCATGCCACTACCTTTTTGAACTTCCACAAATACCCGTCCAAATTGGACATCATGAAACCCGGCAAACGTCTCAATTTTTTTAAAACAGAATAAGCGTCTCAACTTAGACATCCACACTTCAATTTTTAAGGAACAAAACATGAGTGTGCCGTTAGTTTCCAAAATTAACAAAAACAGAAGAAGAATTTAAATGAGCTTAACTATGTGTTAGCTCAACTTAATCAATTGGCGTACTCAATCAACTTATCAAGGAGGCCACCATGAGAAAGGGAAACAACTCTTGCTCAACATAGAGGACTAATATTATCATAACTTGTTTATGTTCCTACAATTTGCACCGTAATTTGTGTGTATAGAGCTGGCTCAAACTCCTCTGCAACAAGAAATTAATAACCAGAGAAATCAATCGATGATAAGACAAATCAGCGGGCCTTTTTTATAAGGAATATTTAGAAGAAAACTCATTTGATCTCAGAGTCAGCACACTAAGAACAAGAACATAAAATGCAGAGTACCTATCACAGCAGACGATGCAATTGTTGTCACCTTTCAACTACCTAATTGGTTCTGCGTAAAAATTTAATACATAAAAATACAAATATTAGGTTAATCAACTTCTAAGCTACATATCAGAAATATAATTAAAGGATCTGAGCTCAGTAGATTGGTTCCAGTCTTAGCTGAAGGACTACACCAAAAAAGCACAAGTCGTCCAGGTGTTATTTTCATTGTTGTCGTTACATGTGCAGCAATTCCTGTTGTTCATCTGCAGTTAAACCAACGTGCATGTTGTATTTAGTTCAGATGGATGGTATATGAACAAGTTTGATTAAAAATGGTTTACGCCGTTGTACATCATTAATAGTGGCAAAGAAGATGCGATAATAACAGTAAGAAAAAAACATGCTTTTGCTCCAGAATTAATCAAGCATGTGAGAATAATGTGACAAATGCTCGTAATGCAACCAACCATCCGGAGACATTCTTTTTTTCATTACCATAACTAAAACCTCACGGTAGTCATTTATGCAATATTTGAAAAGTAATGCACACCAGAATAATATAAAATTTAGGTACCAGGCTGTGAACTAACCTTTGGCATGATATTTGTATATCAAATGCAACTATCTTCCCTCAATTCTTCAATCTATGTGTATCTTGGACCGATAATAGAACATCAAATGGTAGCCATCAACAGTTGTACTCGATCAAGTTCATCAAGTTGTATCATGTGCATATATAGATCATTCTATGACACTCATTTCTCTTTGCAGACCATACAAAAAAAGTAAAAAAAGGACAGATGCCATGAAAATGAAAAATTAAGATGAATTTATGCTGGCTGCTTTTAGCTCTGCAAAAAACATATCATCTAGTATTAAAGGGAGTACATACACTCAAAGATATGTAAAATTTGAGTTTTTAATATAGACTTATTTTTTGGTACACATAAAATCATGCCAAAACAACACTAATGAGACGTAATAGTTAAGTAACAATACAAAGTGTCGGTGTCTCTAGATAGAGTTTGAAGCTAATTGATTAAACTTCACCTTGGGATCCCATAGGAGTGAACTATTTCATCAACCACTATCTGGCAATGCTAATGGTGCTTGTTAGCCTTTCAATGGAGATAAAGGACATCCTGATTGTACAAGCAAGCAGGTACATGATCCTTTTCATATTTTTCTTTGAAAATAATTCTGCAAATTTTACTTGCACTTTAGTTTATGAGTTATGTAATGGTACCTTACCTTTCTTTTTAACTTTCTGCTCTCATATCTCTATGTTGACGTTAGACATCACATGCTCTGATTGAAGATAGTTCAGCTTTTGCTTTATCAACCTTCTTGACATCTCTGAAGTTTGTGCTCGAACCTCCTCATGCAATCCAAGGCCTGTTTATTATTATTCATAATCAATATAGCTTACTGCTAAAACAGAAAATGACCAGGAGATAGCCGTTCTAGATTTGCAACACAAGCCTTTACCAATTCATCTGGTATATCCACCTGAAAATATAGCACCACATTAGGATTATAGCCAAAAGGTTAGGAAATAACATCACCTTCGAGTCATAATAACAAAAAATCAAGTACTTGTGAAGTATTCCTCATCGAAACAGTAATCACCCTTTTCTATATGCATTAAACAAGAGTGAGGCGTCTCCATGAATAGCGGGGCACCAAGAGGAAATGAATCATCAGGGTGAACTCTTGAAGAATCTGTTCTTCTATCCCATCAAACTTTTGCAATTTCAAGTGAATATACTCGATGTCAGGTTTCTAGATTTTGTACAGCTAGCTAAGTCACAACTCAGATCAAGTAAGTATGAATCTACACCTCTGGTACATTTCCGAATTTCCACTTGAAGTGGGATATCACGATATCTTGTACCGTGTATCATCCTTATTCACAGTTGAAAGAAAAACTTGTGCATCACTTGAACAAACAGCAGGTGTGTCACATAAATCAACCAATTGTTGTAAAGTCGTAGAAGTATCTTTATTTACCTGGAAAGCAGTGTCAAACATCTGCTTGTGCTTCTGTTCGTCAATACTACTGGGGGTATCCCTTTACTGTACTGTGGGTGGGCAATCCAAGACATGTTAGGATGAATCAGAGATTTAGTTATTGAGATCATTATGTATAACCTTGCCAGTTCTTTCACCGTACAATGACTACAGTTACCTTTGGAAGATTCAAAAGTAGAGAACATAATTTGCTTTATTAAAAGGCATATGGTCTTAAAGATCAACCAATTTTGCTCTGAAAATGTCAACCAAGCCCAGCACCTACACACAAAAATCAATAAGCTGTAGCAGCAGCAGAGCAAAACTTCCTTGCGCACCCAGAGCACCAGATTTACCTCTTGAGGCGGAGGTAGATGAGCACGAGGGCAGTCGTGACGACGATGCCGGCAGCCGCGCCCGCCGCCATCCCCTGCCACGCGAGCCCGTCCTCCTTCGGTGCCCCAGCGTCCGGAGCGGTGATCTCCCTGTCCTCGACAGCGGCGGCGGAGGCCTTGAGGGCGTCGATCTCCTCCTCGAGCTTGAGCTTGGCCTGGCGGACGGTCCCCACCTCGGCCTCGAGCTCTTGGCGCTGGCGCTCGTCCGCCTCGCGGTCGGCCTGCTTGCGGTCGAGGAGGGCCTGGAGGCGCTTGAGTTCCTGGCGGAGGGAGGCAGCCTCAGCTTCGTTCGCGCCGGTAGCGTGCTCGGCGTTGGCGACGTCGAGACGACAGCGTCCAGACGATGACGGAGAGCGAGCGCTCACGGAAAGATTGCTTTCGGAGATTGCTTTGGGAGCGCTCACGGCGAGCGTCCAGACGACGAAGACGAGAGCGTCCAGATTTCCCTGTTCTTTTTAGGTGATTGATGTTCCGTCATTGTATCCCGAAATTAATGTCGTATGTTAATGTGATTGTTTTTTTCTTGATTGTATTTTTATATTAATATCTCTGTATTATGTAAAGGATATTTTCAAAACTCAAATGATATATGTTTAAACTCGAAACCAATAGTAAATACTGTGGTGAAAAAAACTATTTATCTCAAATCATTTTCATATCGGTATTAAATTATTGCATAGGCTACATGAACTTGATATTAATATATTGTCATTTATACTCTATCTGTCCTTTTAACCCTGCATATTGGGAAAAAATATAAAATTTTATAATATAAAATACATATAATATAAAAATATATTTTATAATTCTAATAATATCTATTTTATAATGTAAATATTTGTATTTTCATATCTTTACTATTAAAGCGAAAGCGATGTCCAGTGTCACACTTTTAGTTTCCAATTTTACCTTCAAACAAAACACTAAATTATGAACAAGAGCACGTTGTCGTAGGCCTGGCTGTCGAGTGCCATGTATGGGCGGTGCTCGGGCGCTATCGGCCACGTGCAGAGCGTGAACCGGACGAGTCCACCCGCACGGCGACCCGGAGCGCCGGCGTCCGCTACAGCGCATATGCCATGCGGATGAGGTGCCGGGGAGTGCTTCTTAGCCATCGTGTGCACGCCGACGAGGATGTTGAGCTCCCGCGGACGGCGATCTCCGTCGGTGGTCGCCGCCACTAACGTCGGTGGCGGGACTGATCCGGTGAAGCAGGCGGCGGCGGTGACGTTCACCCGGTTATGCAGGTAGGCGAGGAAGGTGATGCAGAGGATAGTGAGGAGGAGGACGAGGACCAGGACCGTGAGGAGATAGGTCGGCCGCCCGAGGTAAAAAGAGACCGACAACAACATGGCTCTTGTTGTTGTCGACCTTCTGCGCTAGCTGTGCACAATGGTGCGCATATGTGCATACATATATATATAGGGTTATTTATTCGTTAGCCACTAAAGGCCGTCGAATGGTCAGTTTTGCCCTCAGTGGAGAATGGTGCTCAGTTTTGCCCCTAGTGTTCGCGCAAGCACTCGTTCCGTGATGCTTCCCGTCTCCGTCAGGTCAATGGTGGTTGACTCAGGCCTGTCAGGTGGGACCAGCTGTGGCCTGAAGACCAGGCCGTTGGTGGGCGTGGCTTGTGGGACCCAGTAGCTGTTGGACCGAACCGTTCGCAGTGGGAATAAAATCGCCGGAGGGCGGTGTCGGCCTACAGAGCGCGGGCGACCGAGAGGGCGGTGTCGGCCTTGTCCCGAGGCGTTGAGATCACCTGCGGCTCCGGGCGGTCGCGAATCGAGATCCATGTCTTCTTCTAGCTCCTGCGCCACCTCGCGGATCGATATTTCGGCGAGCTTTGAGATCCCGATCTTCCTCTGTCCGCGGTGTCGGGCGGAAGTTGTTCAGCAGATTTTGTGCACAGAGAAGAACCCTAATCGTCTGTTTTACGTGTGCAGCGAGAAGGGGGTAAGAATCAGGGCAATTTCATTATTTTGGGTTGATCTTTTGTTTGCGTTCATGCAGGTAAGATGTTTCTTTCTTTGGGTCGATGCTCTGGTCCAGATGCTGATGTATGAACTGCTAGAGATGCACGGGGAATGGTTGCCCATCCCGCCAGAGACGACAGTGGCCGCAGCGCGAGAGCAGAGGAGACGGAGGTAGCTGTTGAGCTCAGGAGTTTGAATCAGAAGATTAGGAAGCTCGAAGAAGCACAAATTAGCAATTACGTTTGGGCATTTGTAGGAGTTATGATAATTGCAGTGGTTGTAATGTTGAAATTGTATTAGAAGGCATGAATTTGGGAGGAATTTGTAAGCTAGAATTTGGGAAACTAAATGGAAAAAGGTTTCTGTAAAAAAAAGTATCCCAGTGTGTCTCCTTGACTAATGGGCCAACTCCATCCAATTATGCCCATTAGGGATGGGCCATGAGAAGGGTCAAATAATAAACCAAAAAGTGGGGTGCGTCTGGGATTCGAACCCACGACAGCGTGGTTTGGAAGCATTCAGGGTTGTGCTTGTAACCTGTGGGGCGGATGGAAGGATATTCAGAAGCATAGGAAAGAATGCTACGTATAGTAACATCATTATTTGGTTTAGGATTGAAAAAAGTATGTCGTGTTTGTGATTTATACAGAAGCATGTCGTATTTGTGCATGATCTTATAGTGTGTGTTTTTGCGGCAAGAGCATGTCGTGTTAATTTTGTGCACGGTGGATTATAAGAAAATAAAGATATCCGTGGATTTTGAGAAAAATAAAGAGATCCATGTAAATCAAAAGAACATGTATCTGAAGCCTTTGGCGTGTCTTCTTTGTGATTTCAAGCATGGGTCAAGCATTGCGTGTTTGTAATTTTTGATGTGAGGATCCGTGTTTGTAATTTTTGATGTGACGATCCGTGTTTGTGATTTCATGATTTGTACTTTGATATACTACATAAAAATGATAGAAAACTCTGATAAATCAGATGCAAATAATGTGATTTTATGATTTGTACTTTGATATAGTGCATAAAAATGATAGAAAACTCCGATAAATCAGATGCAAATAATGGTATCATGCATAATAAATTAGATATAAGATGGAAAGTAGCATGATCACCAAAGTACACATAATAACACGACAATATATTAGATAGATGGGTACCCTAGATGGCTAGATAGATGGGTACCCTAGATGGCTAGATAGACGAGTTCAGGGGACGGACGTGACACACGGCATGACAAATGACAGGACATAGGAAATAAAATGATAAAACTTAAAAACATGACAAGCTGCCGGAGAACATCTTCATCTTTTCTGCATCACCTTCTTCACCACCTTCTTCACTTGTCGTACGGGAGGCAGTGCATATGGTTCCTGGTGGAGAAGGTGCTGGAGATGTTGGTGAAGATGTTGTAGTTGGTGAAGAAGATGGACTCGCATCCGCACCAGAAGACCTCGCCGAGGAGCTCGTACGCGTCGAACGGGTTGGTGAAGGTGACCGTGAGCAGCTTGAGGGCAACACCATCACGAACCTCGTTGAGGCGGTACATGACTGGTGAGTCCCGTGGGAGGTGGGCGTAGCCGTCGGCGAGGAAGTCACGGGCGAGATCGATGGGGCCCCTCCACCTGGACTGCGCCCACACGCGGAGCGTGGTCTCCACGACCGTGCCCGAAGGGTATTGCTGCTCCGGTGTGGTACGCGGACGACGGAAGGTCGGTCCGTGGTACTGCATCTTCTCGGCCGGGTGGTGCTTGGGATAGGGAAAGGAAGAGGAAGAGAGGTGGGTGGTGTGTGCGAGCGGAAGAGGAAGATAGGCCCCTTTTAAAGAAGCTGGGTGCCGTTAGGGTTGCCAATGGAACCAAGCGGTGCGCATGGGTATCCGGTGCGTGGACTAGGGTGCAGTCGTCGTGGAGAACCAAGCGCTTGTGTATCCGTAGTCGTTTTGAAACCAATTTTCAAACTCAACAAGGCAGTGACGCGTTGTGACGACCTCAAATTTGATAACAAATTCGAAGTGCCCGTTATGTATTCCACCGCAATCCCAGAACCGTTGTTGCGATATACATAACGTAGTTGGTAACCAGTTCCATAGACATTACAATACGATGATTCAAATACAATGGTCATATAGACCAAGTCATATTACAACACAATATAGCAGCGGAAATAGCGTCTTCGGCCCATGCCTTCTCCCTACAGGCAATGGCGACTCACGGAGATGAGCTTCGTTCTGGTACTCTTCTTCATACCCTTCCTCCTGGTATTCCTCCCCATAGTCTGGCCAAGTTGATAGCCAGGGACACAGCCATGAGTACATTGGATGCACTCGCAAACCATCTTATAATTGAAATGATGAAGTAGAAATGCAAGGTTGATATGGTGGACTAAGCACTAAGTTGTTTTTGCAAAAGCTAGTTTTATTTCCCAAGAATGTTCATTTATAGGAAAGAGATTTAGTTCTCTAAGTTCCATCTAAAGAGGGCTTCAAGAGTGTCAACAACATGTCAAGTCAAGTCATTCATCAAGTTCACCATTGTCACTTTTAGTCCTGACAAAAGTCAAGTACAGCTTGCCAATCGTCCATGACCGCGGACGCGGCTATTCGAATAGTTTCAAAACCTCTGCAGAGGGGTACACTTTACCCACAAGATTCGATACATCTGCCGGGAGAAATCCACGGTTCGACATACACAAAGTATGCGAGGTTCAGATAATCAAACAAACTCTTTCACTTGCTCATCCTAGTATAGGATCCTTCCCTAGAGCCCGGGATACGGAACCCCGCTCCGGCGCCTCTAGTTCTGCCCATCCCGGAGGCCGGGTTAGTGGAATCCACCTGGTCCAGAAGTAACCGTTTCGCGGTGTCCTTCCATGAAAATTTGATACAAGGCCTCCCATACTAAGATAAACAAGCTACGGATTAAGCCCCTTCCCATATAGGGGTAATGTGGTCGTACAGTATAATTGGCTCCCATAGTACATCACTCGTTGTCATTTGAGAAATATATTTCATAGTTCTTAGTCAAGATTAGTTTCTTTTATAAAGCCATTAGGTAGGAGCAATCTCCCATCTCAAGTTTCAAGTTCAAGTCCCACCTTTCAAATGGGGTTCCTCCAGAGATAGCATCAACTTTTATTAGCGACTAAGCAACTACATTGAGGGATAGTACTACTAAATAGGGTTGGATAAACTCAGCTTGATGCTCTTGATAATCAAGACATCAATACACTTCTATCAATCTACTCTAGCAATTCAATCATGCAATTTACTTAAAACAAGTAGAATGCAATATTAAAACTAGGTAGTGGGAGTATGAATCAAAAGATGGCCTGCCTTGGTTGGCAAAGTGTCCGGGGTTTTCTTCTTCTTCTTGATAATAATAATCCCCTCCAATATCCTCCTCGGCAACACTAGCGTCTAATAACGAATAAACACAAAGCACACCATCACTTCACCAAGCTAACAACACACCAAGCACACATCTTTGTTTGCTAACCAAAGCATTCCTGTTGCATGTTTAGGGTGTGGGATTGTAAGTCTTTATTCTAAGTTTTTCTCCAAGTGTGCAAGCTAGATTCTTTACTAAGGGGCATATGTGGTTCACTTGTGCAGCATTGGTGTTGATTTAGGGTTACTAAGACAAGTTCAAGTGGGATGGATCCACTAAGTGAATTGGCATTGAGGGCAATTAATTCTAAGTGTGCCAGTAGGGATCTATCATGTGATGCTACCCAATAGGATTGGGTTAGGGTCTAATGGGTCACACTAATAGGGTTTGGGGTAGGTTAGTGTTGACTAACCGTAAGAGGGGTCATTAGTGAGTTCACATTTTAATTTTCATGATTTTTGATAGCTTAAATAATTTTCTAGAAATCTTTCATTATTAAACAAGCTATGGTCACACTATTCATATCTAATTTAATTCCTAACTTATTTTGAATTCTAACCAGTACTATTGGATAGAGTATTTTATAAGCTTTCTAATGCATATTTATTTGCTGGATTTGGATTTGTAAAACTCTAGGAATTAAAGTTTGAAAATAGCATCTGAAATTTATTTGAAATAAATGAAACGGGCGGGAAATTAATTAAAAACGACACGGTCTGAATTTGAAACGAGCCGGGCCCTATTCAGAACAAACCCGAACGGGCCGGCCCATACCGTTTCGCGCGGGGAAAAAGAATTAAAAGGGGAGCTGACAGGTGGGGTCGCGATGTCAGCTCACTTAACGATTCCCGAATCGGTATGCTAGCGTCGGATTAAGATCGGACGGCTCACGTGCATCGTCTTCCTCAGCACGGCGGAAGCTCACCTGCGAGCAGCGACGATCGTTCGACGGCGAGGGTGAGACGTAGAGGATGCAGAGCTTGACGGCGACGCGCGGGATCGGCTGCGGTGCTCCTCCTCCTCCGATTCCCGGCAGCAGCTGGCCTCCAGGTGTTCGATCGCGGCGGCGCTCCGCTCGTCCAGTACCGCGCCGGAGTTGCAGGCGTCGACGAACTAGTGCAAGCGGGGCTAAGCGAGAGTGTCTGGGAGGTAGAGGGGAGTGAGGTGAGTCGATTCGTTTGATCGGAGGGGGTATTTATAGTCTCAGGAGGCCGGGAGCAAGGCGACCAGAAGCTCGCCGGCTCGGGGGTCCTGGTTGCGTTCGACGGTCTCTCCGGCCACGGCGGCCACGCTCGCGTGCTGGGAGGGTTATGGCTCGGCCGCGGAGTGCTGTGGGTCTCCTCTGGCGCCTCCAAGCTGGTCGGCATCGTGCAGGGAAGAGGGTTGCTGGGAGGGGGCCCTGGGTGCGTTTCTCCTCTTTCCTCCTCTTCTCACGGCTTGGGTCGGGGCTGGGGAAGCTGGGCTCGACCGTGGCATCGTCCAGCAGCATGGCTACAGCACAGGAGCGAGCTAGAACAGTGCAGCACCAGTGATTTTGATTTCATTTGATTTTTCTTCTGCCAGTGTTCGACGAAATGCCCGCAAGAACTCAAAGTTTGAATTTTCAAAATTTTCCACTTTGGGTGCTCATCATATTGGATAAGGTACCCAGGCATATTTTTGTTACAGTGAAAGGTTGACTTTTGCAGAAATTTATATTTCAAATTTGAGTATGGTCACTGTTTTGGATTCAAACTTTGGCTCAAGTTTGAGTGGGGCTCCAGTTTGAAATTTGGACAAATGCTTGTTGGTTGAGTTAGTCCATAACTTGGTTAAGCTCAACTCACTGGCCAAACATGAAGGTGAGCTGTAGATTGCTTAATCTAAGGGCTCAAAGTGGTGTAGTCAATAACAGTTTCTAGATCATATTAACTTTATCTCTTTCTTTCTTATTTTAACTTCTGGTTTTCTTTGCTTCCTAAAAATCTTCTCAATTGATTCTGTTGGTTCACTTAGAATTATCTAACCAATGCACAAATAAAAATAACACACATAAAATCATAGAATACATATAGTAGAAAATACATGTATGCATACAATAATAGATAAAAAGTTTTATTTGTGTCCAAAATTTGGCACTTTATTTATTTAGAAGTGAATTACAATTTCTGAGTTGTTACAATCTTCCCCCCTTAAAAAGAATCTCGTCCCCGAGATTCACTAATTAAGAACTGAAAAGATTGGGAAACTCTTTCTGAAGGTAATCTTCTCGTTCCCAAGTGGCTTCCTCTTTGGTGTGATTACTCCACTGAACTTTCAGAAACTTGATGCTTCGGGTCCGAGTGGTTCTATAAGCTTCCTCGAGGATACGAATAGGCATTTCACGATAGGTCAAATCCTTGTTGATGTCCACAGAACGGTGATCAATATTCTTGAAAATTTCTGGCTTCTCCGGCACTTCAAGACATTTCCGAAGTAAAGACACGTGAAAGACATCGTGTACTTCAGACAATTCAGGGGGCATTTCCAACTGATAAGACACTTCTCCTCGGCGGTCTAGTATCTTGAAGGGTCCAATATATCTTGGGGCAAGCTTTCCTTTTACTTGGAATCTTTGCATTCCCTTGAGGGGTGATACTCTGAGGTAAACGAAGTCTCCACTCTTGAAAGTTAATTCTCTCCGTCTCTTGTCGGCATAACTCTTCTGTCTTGACTGGGCTGCCTTGAGATAGTCACGAATCAGGCGAACTTTCTCCTCGGCTTCTTGCAAAATATCTGGTCCGAAAATCTGACTGTCTCCGGTTTCTGACCAATTTAGAGGGGTACGACACTTTCTTCCATACAAAGCTTCAAATGGGGCCATTTGCAAACTGGCTTGATAACTGTTGTTGTAGGAAAACTCCGCGAAAGGCAGACAATCTTCCCACTTAGCTCCGTAAGCTAGGACACAGGCTCTCAACATATCTTCAAGTATTTGATTCACTCTTTCAGTCTATCCATCAGTTTGAGGGTGGTAAGCGGTGCTGAAAGCTAACTTGGTTCCCAAAGCTTGATGCAAACTTTTCCAAAATCTTGAGGTGAATTGGGTTCCTCGATCAGAAACTATGTTTTTAGGGACTCCATGCAAACTGACAATTCTGGATAAATACAGATCTGCTAGCTGCCCCGAGTTGTAGGTGGTCTTGACAGGAATAAAGTGGGCCACTTTGGTTAGTCTATCCACAATGACCCAGATAGAGTCATTTCCACGGCTAGACCTTGGAAATCCAGTGATGAAATCCATTCCAACAGAATCCCACTTCCATTCCGGAACTTGCAAAGGTTGCAGCAATCCAGCAGGACGTTGATGTTCAGCCTTGACTCTTTGACAAATATCACACTTAGAGATGAACGATGCAATCTCACGCTTCATTCCATGCCACCAAAATTGTTTCTTCAGATCTTGGTACATCTTCGTTCCACCGGGGTGGATGGAGTAAGGTGTCTCATGGGCTTCTTTCATAATCACTTCCTTTAATTCGGAATCAGCGGGCACACAAATACGGCCTTTGTACCAAAGAACTCCTTGATCATCCTCTTCAAATCCTGGCACCTTGCCGGAACTAATTCGGCGCTTAATTCCGTCAATACTCTCATTTCCCTTCTGGGCTTCTTTGATTTGGCTCATCAAGGTGGGTTGAAACTCAAGGTTGGCTAGGAATCCTTGACTGACTAGTTCCAATCCAAATTTTTCAAACTCCTGGTGCAACATAGGTTGCTCTTCCTTTAACCTCATATTCAACGAACACGGCTTCCTACTCAACGCATCGGCCACTACATTGGCCTTACCGGGGTGATAGTGAATTTCCAGATCATAATCCTTGATCAACTCTATCCATCTCCTTTGTCTCATGTTCAACTCCTTCTGGGTGAATATATACTTCAAACTCTTGTGATCAGAGTAGATCTCACAACGGTTGCCCATCAAATAGTGCCTCCAAGTCTTCAAAGCTAGAACCACGGCTGCTAATTCTAGATCATGGGTTGGATAATTTTCTTCATGAGGTCTAAGCTGCCGAGAGAGGTAAGCTATGACCTTGCCTTCTTGCATTAACACGCAACCAAGTCCAAGTTTGGAAGCGTCGCAATAGACATCAAAGTTTTTGGTGATATCGGGCATGGTTAGGACGGGGGCTGTCACCAATCGCTTCTTGAGCTCCTGAAAGCTCTCTTCACACTTAGGGGTCCATTCAAACTTCTTGTCCTTCTTCAACAATTGGGTCATTGGCCGGGCAATGCTGGAAAATCCTTTAACAAATTTGCGATAATATCCCGCTAATCCGAGAAAACCTCTAACTTCCGTCTGAGTGGTAGGGGCTTCCCATTCCATGACTGATTTGATCTTCTTGGGGTCTACCGATATTCCTCCGGCTGATAGCACATGGCCTAAGAATCCAACCTCCTTCAACCAGAACTCACATTTACTGAACTTGGCATACAGCTGATGCTCTCTTAAGGTTTCTAAGATTAATCTCAAGTGGGTTGCATGCTCATCTTCGGACTTGGAGTAGATCAGAATGTCATCAATGAAGACAACAACAAACTTATCCAGGAACTCCATAAAAACCTTATTCATGAGGTTCATGAAATAAGCAGGGGCATTGGTTAATCCAAAAGACATTACGGTGTACTCATACAATCCGTAGCGGGTAGTGAAGGCTGTCTTGGAGATATCCGTTGCACGGATCTTCAGTTGGTAGTATCCAGTTCTGAGATCTATCTTTGAGAATACTCGGGCTCCAGTCAATTGGTCAAACAAATCTTCAATCTTCGGGAGAGGATACTTGTTCTTGATGGTCACATCGTTAAGCTTGCGATAATCAGTGCACAGTCGGCTAGAACCGTCACTTTTATCCACAAACAGAACGGGTGATCTCCAAGCGGAAGAACTTGGTTGAATCAATCCTTTGCTCAAAAGGTCATCCAATTGCTTCTTCAACTCAACTAATTCAGCTGGGTTCATGCGATAGGGTCGTTGGGCTATTGATCCAGTTCCGGGGATAAGCTCAATGATAAACTCAATATCCCGATCCGGTGGCATTCCGGGTAGCTCATCGGGAAAGACATCCGGGTATTCACAAACAATGGGAACTTCCTCCATGGTTGGTCCCGAGATACTTTTATGACATCGGGTGGTTTGGGGTGGTTTTACGGACACATGCTTGACTATGATTCCATTGCTACTCTTCATGGTGATGGTCTTCTTGGCACAATCTATCACTCCTTGATGGAAAGACATCCAATTCATACCAAGAACTACTTCCAAACCTTTGGTTCCCAACACTATCAAATCGGCTAAGAAAGCTATTCCATGGATTTCTATGGGCACTGCCAAGCAGGTACAACTGGCTTTGGTTACGGACCCGGGAATTTGCACAGACATGACATCTTTCAAGGGTGTGGGTTGAAGTCCACTTTTATCAACGAATAATTGGGTAACAAATGAGTGTGAAGCTCCCGAATCAAACAGAACTCTTGCAATAACTGAGTTAACAGGGAACATACCAAGCACAACGTCGGTTGCTTCCTGAGCTTCTTCAACATTCATGTGATTCAGACGGCCGTGAGAATGAGGCTGGTTCCTTGGTGGATAGTTCTTGCCATTTCCCACACGGCGCTGTTGCTGAGCAGGAGCAGTGGTCTTGGATGCATCATTCAGCTTCTTGGGGCACTCATTGGAGTAGTGCCCTTTTAGTCCACACTCATAACAGGTAATACCAGACTTGTCCCCAGACTTGGGTAACACAGGGGCGCCATTTGGCCTTGGAGTAGTGGTGTTGAAGTTGTTGCCACTAGGTCTTGGAGGTGCACGGTTGAAGTTGTTGCCGGGTGGACGGTTGGGATAGTTGGGACGTGGAGCAGGTGCAGACGGCCTCATCGGTCTAGGGGCGAAACCCATAGGTGCATTTCCCCTTGGCTTCTGCGAGTTGCTCGAGTTGCCTTGATACATCATACGGCGCTTGCGGTTCTCGGTAGCTTGTTTGAGTTTGCCTTCCATCTGAATGGCAGAATCAACCAATGACTCTAGGTCGGCAAAGTGAATACTGACCAAGACACATTGCATCTCATCATGAAGTCCATCCAGAAACCTTTCTTGCTTCTTCTCCGTGGTGTTGGTGTCATCTGGGGCATACCTAGACAAGGTAAGGAACTTGTCACGGTAATCCACCACGGATAGGGAACCTTGCTTCAGATTCCTGAACTCATCTCTCATCCTTTTAACCAATCCCATAGGAACATGGGCTTTGCTAAACTTGCTCTTGAACTCCTCCCACGGCATCACATATCCGGGGGCTTGCATTGCACGGGTGCTATTCCACCAAGCTCTCGCTGCTCCAGCAAGATAGTGGGTGGTGTACAAGACCTTCTCATTTTCACCAACTTCGGCGACTGCCAAATTGTTCTCCATGGTACAAAGCCAGTCATCGGCATCTAAGGGCTCTTCAGACTTAGTGAATATAGGAGGGTTGGTGTTTTGGAAACTCCTTAACTTGGATCGGTGCTCTCCATTGCCATGGTTTTCTCCTTCACCATTGCCATTGCCATTGTTGTGGTTCATTGCCATCTGGGTTAATTGCTGAAGAGTGGCCAAGTTGGCTTGGCGCTCAGCTCGGGCTGCTTCCCGGTCTTCCATGATCAACCTTAGCAATTCGGCCATTTCCGGGTTCGGGGGTGGGGGTGCTCGCGGCATCTGAAGATAAGGTGTGTAAGACAAGAGGGAAAAGCTAATTTGCTAAGATTTAAAGGTAACATGGATGATGCAATTTTATCTTACTAAGGCCTTAAGAGCCAAATTCATGTTTCATTCAACACTCAACAAACATATCATACATACGAGTTCACACATTACAAATGGTTTACATTAAACCATTGCGACTCGTCTACTAGAGAGGGGGATACAACTCACACCTACACGAAGTGAAAAACAAAGTGGAACTCATAACTAGATAATACGTGGATCTCGAGTCTAAACAGCGGGCTCCTCGGGGTCTTCCTCCTCATCGCTCACAATGAATCCATTGTGCCCACCATCTTCCGGATCATCAAGGTCCTCCATGAAGTCATCCTCATCACTAATGAGGGCATTATCCTCCTTGCGGAGGTCAATGCCTTCCTCCTCACCAAGGTGATCCTCCAGACTCTCAATGTACTCAGTCAGCTCAGCCACATTGACCTTCAACTCCTCAAGGTCATGTTCCTTCTCATCTCGCTGGCGACGAAGGCTCTTGCGTTCCTTCGCAAGAATCCTGATAGTGCTCCTCGCCTCCACCAGTGCAAAGTGCTCAAGGTTGGCCCTAGTACGGGCACGGTCGGCCTCCTGCTGAGTGGAGTACAGCAAGAAGTCCATGTGATCGATGTAGGTACTCGGCTCATTCTGCCCGGGCATGTTTGCGGGACGTCCATCCGCATCACGCCGAGCAAAATCCCTGAAGCGTCCTCCCTGAACCTCCTCAACATGCAGTCCGCACAAGCGGGTGTGCATCTCCTGCATCGCTCGGACCAAACCATCGGCCCAAGTGTTCTCCACAAGCTCAAACTTGATCCTTGGAGCACTCAAGTTTCCCTTCTTGCCACGGCAACTAGCTCGGATGAGCCACCGTAGCTCTCCATCCGGGTGCTCATTGAGCATGGCTCCCTTGAACTCCGGATACAAACGATCCAAGAACAAGGTCAAGGTGGTGAGGTCGCGCTCGAAACAAAGGCTGCCACCATGGCCCAACTGGTACTGCTCAGTGAATACCGGGGCCATCTACAAAATTTTAGATTAGTTCAAGTTAGTGATCAACTCAAGTGTGCACAATTTTAAGTAGGCAAAAACTGAAGTATGTATAAAACTTTGCAACTAGAGAGGAGAGACTAAGCAATTTTTGCAACCGTTACTTGTATCTTTGCTTTTATCAAGTGTTCATTTAACGCCCATTCTAACTAAGGTCTCCTATGGTCAGCCTAGGCTCTGATACCAACTTGTGACGACCTCAAATTTGATAACAAATTCGAAGTGCCCGTTATGTATTCCACCGCAATCCCAGAACCGTTGTTGCGATATACATAACGTAGTTGGTAACCAGTTCCATAGACATTACAATACAATGATTCAAATACAATGGTCATATAGACCAAGTCATATTACAACACAATATAGCAGCGGAAATAGCGTCTTCGGCCCATGCCTTCTCCCTACAGGCAATGGCGACTCACGGAGACGAGCTTAGTTCTGGTACTCTTCTTCATACCCTTCCTCCTGGTATTCCTCCCCATAGTCTGGCCAAGTTGATAGCCAGGGACACAGCCATGAGTACATTGGATGCACTCGCAAACCATCTTATAATTGAAATGATGAAGTAGAAATGCAAGGTTGATATGGTGGACTAAGCACTAAGTTGTTTTTGCAAAAGCTAGTTTTATTTCCCAAGAATGTTCATTTATAGGAAAGAGATTTAGTTCTCTAAGTTCCATCTAAAGAGGGCTTCAAGAGTGTCAACAACATGTCAAGTCAAGTCATTCATCAAGTTCACCATTGTCACTTTTAGTCCTGACAAAAGTCAAGTACAGCTTGCCAATCGTCCATGACCGCGGACGCGGCTATTCGAATAGTTTCAAAACCTCTGCAGAGGGGTACACTTTACCCACAAGATTCGATACATCTGCCGGGAGAAATCCACGGTTCGACATACACAAAGTATGCGAGGTTCAGATAATCAAACAAACTCTTTCACTTGCTCATCCTAGTATAGGATCCTTCCCTAGAGCCCGGGATACGGAACCCCGCTCCGGCGCCTCTAGTTCTGCCCATCCCAGAGGCCGGGTTAGTGGAATCCACCTGGTCCAGAAGTAACCGTTTCGCGGTGTCCTTCCATGAAAATTTGATACAAGGCCTCCCATACTAAGATAAACAAGCTACGGATTAAGCCCCTTCCCATATAGGGGTAATGTGGTCGTATGGTATAATTGGCTCCCATAGTACATCACTCGTTGTCATTTGAGAAATATATTTCATAGTTCTTAGTCAAGATTAGTTTCTTTTATAAAGCCATTAGGTAGGAGCAATCTCCCATCTCAAGTTTCAAGTTCAAGTCCCACCTTTCAAATGGGGTTCCTCCAGAGATAGCATCAACTTTTATTAGCGACTAAGCAACTACATTGAGGGATAGTACTACTAAATAGGGTTGGATAAACTCAGCTTGATGCTCTTGATAATCAAGACATCAATACACTTCTATCAATCTACTCTAGCAATTCAATCATGCAATTTACTTAAAACAAGTAGAATGCAATATTAAAACTAGGTAGTGGGAGTATGAATCAAAAGATGGCTTGCCTTGGTTGGCAAAGTGTCCAGGGTTTTCTTCTTCTTCTTGATAATAATAATCCCCTCCAATATCCTCCTCGGCAACACTAGCGTCTAATAACGAATAAACACAAAGCACACCATCACTTCACCAAGCTAACAACACACCAAGCACACATCTTTGTTTGCTAACCAAAGCATTCCTGTTGCATGTTTAGGGTGTGGGATTGTAAGTCTTTCTTCTAAGTTTTTCTCCAAGTGTGCAAGCTAGATTCTTTACTAAGGGGCATATGTGGTTCACTTGTGCAGCATTGGTGTTGATTTAGGGTTACTAAGACAAGTTCAAGTGGGATGGATCCACTAAGTGAATTGGCATTGAGGGCAATTAATTCTAAGTGTGCCAGTAGGGATCTATCATGTGATGCTACCCAATAGGATTGGGTTAGGGTCTAATGGGTCACACTAATAGGGTTTGGGGTAGGTTAGTGTTGACTAACCGTAAGAGGGGTCATTAGTGAGTTCACATTTTAATTTTCATGATTTTTGATAGCTTAAATAATTTTCTAGAAATCTTTCATTATTAAACAAGCTATGGTCACACTATTCATATCTAATTTAATTCCTAACTTATTTTGAATTCTAACCAGTACTATTGGATAGAGTATTTTATAAGCTTTCTAATGCATATTTATTTGCTGGATTTGGATTTGTAAAACTCTAGGAATTAAAGTTTGAAAATAGCATCTGAAATTTATTTGAAATAAATGAAACGGGCGGGAAATTAATTAAAAACGACACGGACCGAATTTGAAACGAGCCGGGCCCTATTCAGAACAAACCCGAACGGGCCGGCCCATACCGTTTCGCGTGGGGAAAAAGAATTAAAAGGGGAGCTGACAGGTGGGGTCGCGATGTCAGCTCACTTAACGATTCCTGAATCGGTATGCTAGCGTCGGATTAAGATCGGACGGCTCACGTGCATCGTCTTCCTCAGCACGGCGGAAGCTCACCTGCGAGCAGCGACGATCGTTCGACGGCGAGGGCGAGACGTAGAGGATGCAGAGCTTGACGGCGACGCGCGGGATCGGCTGCGGTGCTCCTCCTCCTCCGATTCCCGGCAGCAGCTGGCCTCCAGGTGTTCGATCGCGGCGGTGCTCCGCTCGTCCAGTACCGCGCCGGAGTTGCAGGCGTCGACGAACTAGTGCAAGCGGGGCTAAGCGAGAGTGTCTGGGAGGTAGAGGGGAGTGAGGTGAGTCGATTCGTTTGATCGGAGGGGGTATTTATAGTCTCAGGAGGCCGGGAGCAAGGCAACCAGAAGCTCGCCGGCTCGGGGGTCCTGGTTGCGTTCGACGGTCTCTCCGGCCACGGCGGCCACGCTCGCGTGCTGGGAGGGTTATGGCTCGGCCGCGGAGTGCTGTGGGTCTCCTCTGGCGCCTCCAAGCTGGTCGGCATCGTGCAGGGAAGAGGGTTGCTGGGAGGGGGCCCTGGGTGCGTTTCTCCTCTTTCCTCCTCTTCTCACGGCTTGGGTCGGGGCTGGGGAAGCTGGGCTCGACCGTGGCGTCGTCCAGCAGCATGGCTACAGCACAGGAGCGAGCTAGAACAGTGCAGCACCAGTGATTTTGATTTCATTTGATTTTTCTTCTGCCAGTGTTCGACGAAATGCCCACAAGAACTCAAAGTTTGAATTTTCAAAATTTTCCACTTTGGGTGCTCATCATATTGGATAAGGTACCCAGGCATATTTTTGTTACAGTGAAAGGTTGAGTTTTGCAGAAATTTATATTTCAAATTTGAGTATGGTCACTGTTTTGGATTCAAACTTTGGCTCAAGTTTGAGTGGGGCTCCAGTTTGAAATTTGGACAAATGCTTGTTGGTTGAGTTAGTCCATAACTTGGTTAAGCTCAACTCACTGGCCAAACATGAAGGTGAGCTGTAGATTGCTTAATCTAAGGGCTCAAAGTGGTGTAGTCAATAACAGTTTCTAGATCATATTAACTTTATCTCTTTCTTTCTTATTTTAACTTCTGGTTTCTTTGCTTCCTAAAAATCTTCTCAATTGATTCTGTTGGTTCACTTAGAATTATCTAACCAATGCACAAATAAAAATAACACACATAAAATCATAGAATACATATAGTAGAAAATACATGTATGCATACAATAATAGATAAAAAGTTTTATTTGGGTCCAAAATTTGGCACTTTATTTATTTAGAAGTGAATTACAATTTCTGAGTTGTTACACGCGTGCGTAGCTGAGTCACTGCGGTGCATCTGAAACGAGCTTGGTGATGGCACGTGCAATGAGTCACTGCATCACTGCCCGTGCCTGCATGCAGCGTCGCCGCCTCCCACGCAGGCATGCAGCCTCGTCGCTTCCCGCGCAGGCATGCAGCCTCGTCGCTTCCCGCGCATGCCTGAAAAGGCTGAGACGCCCGCATTGCCCAACGGACAGGACCCCGTACCGCGACACGGCCCAACAGTCCAACTAGAGCGCATGTTGAGCATCCATGCATGGTGCTGAAAAAAAAGAGCAAAAAAAAAGAGTCTAGCCAATCACAGTGCAGAACGAGCTCCGCGCGGATCGCCCCTAACAATGGCCGTAGATGAACGATCGGACGACTGTCATCCAGCCAATCAGAGTGCAGAACGAGATTCGCGCGGATCGCACATCGCCTGCTTGCAGATTCCTTCTAGAAGATCGATCGGACGGCTACAGTTCAGGACTGGGGTTATATCGGACGGATGGTGTTCTGCGCTATGGTTTGTAGCCAGTCAAAGATGTTTCAAAAACTTTGACTAGCGCATAAAAAATTCAAAAAATGAAAAATCTGCGCACATAGTCTTCTTATGTCATATACTAACGATTCAAGTTGATAAGCAAGGTGTACATACATTTAAACAAAAAAATCATGTATCCAATGTGATATCTAGAACTCTGTCGTATAAAGTCAAGGGTGAAGAGAGGTGGTTTAGGTTTTGGAACTTAAAAAGTGTCAAAACCTACACAAAGCTTCCTTTTGGAGTGACTAAGAAGGATGCAGGCTTAGTTTTTCATTTTCATGTTTCAAAAATGTTTAAATATTGGTCAAAGTTAGATTTGACCAATATTCAAATGAGCATAAAAAATTCAAAAAAAATCAATAAAAACTGAAAAACCTGTGCACATAGTGTTCTTATGTCATATACTAACCATTAAAGTTGTTAAACATGATCTACATAGGTTCAAACAAAAAAAATCATATATGTAGTGTGATATCTAGAACTCTGTCGCATGAAGTCAAGGGTGAAGAGAGGTGGTTTAGGTTTTGGAACATGAAAAGTGTCAAAACCTACACAAAGCTTCCTTTTGGAGTGACTAAGAAGGATGCAGGCTTAGTTTTTCATTTTTATGTTTCAAAAAAGTTTAAATGTTAGTCAAAGTTAGGTTTGACCAATATTCAAATGAGCATTAAAAAATCAAAAAAATTTAAAAAATGAAAAACCTGTGCACATAGTGTTCTTATGTCATATAGTAAGGGCAGGAAAGCCATTTGGCTAATTTAATGAAGGTCCAAAAAAGCTTGCTTACGAATGAGGCCGTTTACCCTACCTTTGGAGCTCCTTTTTAGCACATTTATCATGAATGTGAGTGTACTTCGAAAAATGGGCTCGAATTGATGTCCAAGTTAGAACAAACAAATTTACCATTGTTTGGAAAGCATTGCAACATCCAAATAGCATGTCAAACAAGTTTACCATTGTTTGGTTCAAATTTGAAGTTTGGTTCAAATTTAATTTTTTGTTTAAATATGTATCATCATCATTCCAATATTATTCAAACATAATTCTAACATAGGTCCAACATCATTCCATACAAATAGAACAACATTCATAATGTTTCATAAATTCTACTTGGTTCCCACTCAATCATCTCCAAAGCATAATGTTAGAGATATGTCCAGCACGTACACGTGCGGTAGTTTAGGATAGAGATAGGACTCTCCGTGTCTTGTTTTGCACTCCAAGATGCCCCCTGTACGCCAATATATACTCACCCCCGAGGCTTAATAATACATCCACCAATTCCGCCAATCTCTCTCCCTCTCTATCGTTCTACATGGTATCAGAGCAAAGAGGTCTTGAGTTTAAGACCTGGCTGGCGCAATATTAAATAAAGATATTGCAGCCCACTTTCGGTCCACGTTTAGGCCCGAGGAAGCCACACGTGAGGGGGGAGTGTTGAAGTATAAATGTATTGCCTAATCTCTTCCATCAGATCGGTCTTCACTTTGTCTCGCTTTCTCTAGAATCTCTAGAAAAAGGAATTGCTCTATCCTTTATTTAATCATATTAAAATAAAAGACTATTAAATAAAAATGAGAATACTACTAAATTAGAACCTAATTACGATAGAAGGGGCGAAAAGTGAGTTGTTTAGGTCCTGGAGGGTTGACAGGGAGAACTGCAAGTTTTCAGAGCCGAGATATTCATCCGAGTCACTATGGGCGTATTTGTCCAATTGACACGTCTGAATGAATCAATGTTGGACTTACTGGATCCTTAGCAATTCATGCGAGAATTGATCAATTATGGGGATCCATAGAAAGCCCGTTTTATGAAATATCTACTGAGAAAGCAAAAAAAAAATTCGAGACAAGTAGTTTATCTATCACCAAATAGAGATGAATATTATATGATAGCAGCAGGAAATTCTTTGTCCTTGAATCAAGGTATTCAGGAAGAGCAGGTTGTTCTAGCTAGATACCGTCAAGAATTCCTGACTATTGCATGGGAACAGATTCATATTAGAAGTATTTTTCCTTTCCAATATTTTTCGATTGGAGGTTCTCTCATTCCTTTTATTGAGCACAATGATGTGAATCGGGCTTTAATGAGTTCTAATATGCAGCGGCAAGCAGTTCCCCTTTCTCAGTCCGAGAAGTGCATTGTTGGAACTGGATTGGAACACCAAACAGCTCTAGATTCGCGGGTTTCCGAATAAATTGACTTTGTATTGGCATTTTACTGGCAGCCATGGAGATAGCTGCTCTAGCTACAGTTTTGGATACTCCCCCCATTTCATAAAGTATACGACCTGGTTTAACAACGGCTACCCAATATTCGGGGGACCCCTTTCCTGAGCCCATACGTGTTTCCGTGGGTCTTAGTGTAACCGGTTTGTCGGGAAATGTACGTACCCATATTACGATGAAAGTTGTAAGCTGTGTTCGGGGGGGAGTTATTGTTTATCATTGGCCTCTATGGTAGAACCCGTCGGGGAGGCCTGAGAGGCGGTGGTTTACCAGTAGCTAGGTATGGATAGGGGGGCATAGAGTACATATGGTGAGCTACAACAATGGTTGTAGAGCCTAGCATAGCTAAGTTAAGAGCTAATTGAGCATGCCATGACGTTGTTAAGATTTCATAAAGACCCTTATGGCCTTGCCCTGTAAATGGTACCTTGTGAGCCTCCAAAATATCTTTAAGTCCATGGCCAATACCCCAGTTGGTCCTATACATATGACCTGTGATACGTCTCAAACGTATCTATAATTTTTGATGCTCCATGCTTGTTTTACACCATTTGCCTATTGTTTCGTTACACTTAGTGGCATCTTTATGCATTTTCCGGAACTAACCTATTAATGAAGTGCCACAGTGCCAGTTTCCTGTTTTCTGCTGTTTTTGTGTTTCAGAAGTGATACACAGGAAATATTCTCGGAATTGGACGAAACAAGTTCCTGAAGTCTTATTTTTCCCGGAAGCTTCCAGACATCCGAAGGAGAGATGGAGAGGGGCCACCAGGGCCCCACACACAGGGCCGGCGCGGCCTGGCCCCTGGCCGCGCCACCCCTGTGTGAGGGAGCCTGGCTCCACCTCTGACGACGCCCCTTCGCCTATAAGTACCCCCCGACGGAAAAAACCTAAGGACCCGATCAGATTTCCAGAACACATCGCGATCCGCCGCCACCGTCGACCCGAAGATCGGGAGGGTCCAGAAGCTCTTCCCGGCACCCTGCCGGAGAGGGGAATCGCCACCGGAGGTCTTCTTCATCGCCATGCTTGCCTCCGGAGTGATGAGTGAGTAGTCTACCTTGGACTATGGGTCCATAGCAGTAGCTAGATGGTTGTCTTCTCCACCATGTGCTTCATGTTTAGATCTCATGAGCTGCCCTACATGATTGAGATCACCGTTATGTAATTCTATGATGTTGGTTTGTTGGGATCCGATGAATATTGGTGTTTATGATTAAGTTGCTGTACTGAATTATATCTTTTGTTATCTCTACGTTGTTTATGATCTTGCATGCTCTCCGTTGTTAGTAGCTATCTTGGCCGAGTAGTTGCTAGTGACTCCAAGAGGGGGTATTTATGCTCGATAGTGGGTTCATGTCTCTATTTCACCTGGGGGAGTGATAGAAACCTCTAAGGTGGTAGATGTGCTGTTGCTACTAGGGAGAAAACAACATTCATATGCTTAAGGGCATATGCTTTGTTTACATTATACACTTTGCTTAATGCAATTATCTGTTGTTCGCAACTTAATACTTCTAGGGTGTTCGGATTGATATCCCCGGGAGTGGATTATTAGTCATAGATGCAGTTGGATGGCGGTCTATGTATTTTGTTGTAATGCCCAGAGTAAATCTCATAGTGATCTTCTTGACATATCACGTTATCTTTATTCTATCAATTGCCCAACTGTAATTTGTTTACCCAGCATGTTATTTTATCTATGGAGAGACACCACTAGTGAACTGTGGACCCCGGTCCTATTTTAATCATATTCCAATCACCTGTTTACTTTTCCCGCACTGTTTACTTTACTCGCATATTATTACTGTTTTCCACTCGATACACTCATAACCTTTGTTTCAAGCAAACCGGTGGGATTGACAACCTCATCGCAAGTTGGGAACAAAGTATTTGTTTGTGTGTGTGCAGGTTCCACAACACCTTCAGTCATCACCGTCTCTCCTCTCCTGTTCGATAAACCTTGGTTTCTAAACTGAGGGAAAACTAGCCGCTACACTCATCATACCTTCCTCTTGGGGTTCCCAACGGGCTGGTCATCACCACGCACAAGGACTTACTGCTCCCACGTCAACTAAACGCCACAGCTCCTTTTCTGGCGCCATCAACCGGTAGCAGCTTCTTTTCTGGCGCCGTTGCCGGGGAGGAAGAGAAGACTTCTGCGAGGGGAGTTCTTCGCACACACATTCTTTACTTTGTTATTGTTTTGCTTTACTTTATTTATTTTACCTGCATTGCTTTATATCAAAAACCCAAAAAAATTAGAATCCTTGGTAGTTGTTATTTCTTTGCTTTTAGTTTATTATGTCTAGTTCAGTTGCTACTACTATGTCCCCCGAGGACATGATTTTTACTTTTAAGCAGAAAGATGAGGAAAGCTTTAAAGAAGCTTGGTCTAGAATTTATGATTGGCATGGAAAAACTGAACCTAAAATGACTTTGAGTTTGCTTCTTAGTAGCTTTTACTTTGGACTTTCTCTTCGTTATAGATATGCTCTGGATGCTACTGCAGAAGGAGATTTCCTTCATTGTGATGGAGATCAAGCCTTCAACATTATTAAAAAGTTGATTACAATTTATAGCATGCCAACCTATTTTGATTCCTCTCTTGTGAGCATTTTTAATAGACTTAATACTCTTGAGACTCACACTGCTAGTTTGAATTCTTGCTACAATACTTTGCGCCAGCATTTTGATTATGTGCCAACAAATACTGAACCTTCGAGTTGGTATCCTACAATAAAAATCACCATTAGTGGTGAAACTTTTCATGCTCGTTGTGATATTATGTCTAAATTTTGTCTCATGCCAAAGGATGTTTATGAATCTTTGAGTCTTTGGAAGCTTTCTGAGGGAGGAGAAGAAATTTTTCTTACTAACAATGCCACCATATTTCCCCTTGGAATAGCGGAAGGAGTCTTTACAAAAATCCTAGGAAGAATGATATCTACTGATTATCTTGTTATTGAATGTGTAGGAAAAGGTCAAATCACACTTGGAAGATCCATTCTGAAGCTCCTGGGCGCCGTTATCGATGTGGGAAAAGGCAATATAACATTTACCTCTCCACCTTGCAATAACCATGTCTTTCCTAGAGTCAAGAGCAAAGGTAAGAAAGGGAGACGTAAGGCACGTGCTGATCCTAGCACTTCATCTATTGATATTACTTGATTCGCAATTTTCTGCGCCTAGCTCAAAGGCGTTAAAGAAAAGCACTCTTGGGAGATAACCCAATGTTTTCTTTTCAGTACTTTTTCTTTTATTTGAGTCTTGGAAGTCATTACTACTGTAATGACCGCTCCTTATCTTGTTTATTTCATTTTTGTGCCAAGAGAAGCCTCTAATTTGAGTGAGGTAAAGATTTGGGGATGTTGCTGTCCTGAAACTGTTTTCGGTGCTGCACCGTAAAAATTCGTGAAAATTCTCTGTTTATCTTTTGGACCTGAGATTTCTTGTGCATATGCCCCAGGTTATATCCAAACTTTTCTTAGTTGAACACTTTTTGATTTGAGCAACAGAAAATCCCTCAAAAATTCGACCTTTGTCAGCTGTTCAGTTTTGACAGATTTCTGCCAATATTTGTGTTTGCCACTTTATCACTTTCTTTTGAGTTCTTTTGATCATGGAACTTTTGGGGAGATTGCTACAGTAGTATATGCTATATCTGTGGTGGTTTTGAGTTGAAACCTGAAGCAAATAGGGGGTTGAATATATTTTATGCTTGCACTAATGTTGCTAATAGAATTGTGTTTAGTTTTGTATGAAGGAAGTTTTCAAGTGTAGGGATTGGAGAATGATGAGATGAGTTGAAGAATGGACAAAATCTCAAGCTTGGGGATGCCCATGCATCACCCCAAGAAATATCCAAGAAGTACAAGCGTCAAAGCTTGGGGATGCCCCCGAGGCACCCCTTCTTCATCGGCAAAAATTAGGTCACCTTTCAAAACACTATATTTTTATTGCTTCATGCACTATGTGTTTTTCTTGGAGCGTCAGTTGTTTTAGTTTTCTTAGTTTGTTTAGTTTGTTTGTTTGCTGCAATAAATGGTTGGACCCCAACAAATTTCCTTTGGAGGAGATGTACTCGTTTTTATTTGCAAAGAATGCTCTAGTTTTCACTCTTATTAAAAATCGAGCGTTCTTCTTTTTCTGCTACTGCTTTTGGTTTTCGTTTTCGCCTTGATTTGCGTTCAGATCTTGTCATATCTTTTCATCAAGGTGTATTTTTGCCTCTGATCTTTATTGGTTTTCATCAAAAGAGGTGTTTATAAAAATTTCAAATGGTGTTGGAAAAGAGAAAAAGCTTTGTGCAAAATAGTGGTACAAGAAGGAGCTTGTGTAGACTGCGGCTTAGGCTTTTTCATGTCATGCTTGATGTCTTTTTGATAGTATGCTTAGTGCTTTTGCTGTAGCATGACTTGTCTCAAATAACTGAGATTGCTTAATGAGCCTTTGAAAAAATCATGCGTTGTTTTTATTGTATGGAAGCATTATTTTGGTTTTCTCCTTGATGCTTTATTTGGGTTGACTTGGCGCATGCTCACACATGTTAGACTCTTACAAAGTCGCCAATAGCCTTCATGATCATTTAGTTTTTGACTTTTGATGCCATCTTATGCTTCTTTTAATGTCGCTTTGTCGCTTTGCATGATTATGGCCATTATTGCTCTCTTAGTTGGTCGCTCCCAGTCTTTTGCTAGCCCTCGCCTTGTACTGAGTATGAGCTCTACTCGTGCATCCAACTCCTAAAAGCCAAAGTTTTCCAAAGTGTCCACCATACATACCTACTAGCAATTTGCTATTCCAAGTAAATTTGACTTGCTTTTATTTTCTCTTCAAATTAAACTCTTACCAGTGTTATGCGAAATTCGGTGAGTAAAGCTCTCACGAACCGGAAGGCACACTTTACTTTTTCCTGTTCTTAAAAATTTGACATTGTGGTCTTTTATGTTGAGTTGTTATGCTTGCAAGTTGTAAGTTGGATTCTAGCCCAGCCATGCTGTCATGGGGCAAGCTTTCAACATTGCACTTCTATTTTAGTTGATATCGTGATCTTTTGTTTATGGATGCCCGCGGTGTGAAATGAATTGGGAATCTTGTGGGGATCATGGAGTTTGTATATGTGTTAGGGAAATGCCGGACCACCAATCTAAGCCATGCATAATTCATGGTGGAAATTTGCAGCATACCCATGGTGAACATTCGACGACGCATCTCACAATAAAAAGCTAAACAATATAGCAAATAAAAGAGATGTCGAGGTGTTCATTGTCTGCTTGTCCTGTCATTTTGGTGTGGGCTTGTTCCATGTCATCGGGCACGGAGGTACCCCATTGGCGGTTCTCAATGATATGCATATACTTACAATGACAAGAGCCTTGCTTGGGACTCTAAGTAAAGTAGCATGAGGTTTGGGTACTCGTATTCACGGGGCACGAGGTTTTCAACTTATGATTTGTCAAGCATATGCATCATAATTGTTCTCGCATTAACTTTAACCATTCAAGATGCTTATGATGGGGGCAATGAGAGCTCAAAGCCGGTAAGTACCATAATTTTTGAAGGTTATAAAACTTGCAATCACTGCTTCCCTCTGCGAAGGGCCTTTCTTTTACTTTTATGTTGAGTCGCCACCTTCTTTCTTTATGCACCATTAAGAGAGCATAGTTGTCATTCTTAGTGTGATATGCATTGTCCCAAAGTTCATTGATTGATTCATGATGATTGGTTTCACTTGTTCTTAAGTTATTTGTAACTAGTCGCCCTCTTAAACTTGAAGGTGTCCTATGCATTTATGTTTTGCTCTCTTTGAAGGACAAGCTGAAAACCATTTGTATGTTTTTCCTTATGATTTGAACACACGTTTGACTTTCATTGTTTCATTATCATGATTTTTTGTTTGTGTTCATTTACATGTTTACATCATGGTTGCTAAGATCTTATTGTCATGATTATATCTTTCATGCCCATGTTTTAAGTTCTATGATCCCAGCTCACCAATGCTTACATATATGATCAAGATTGTGTAGGTGCATGTCACCTCAAAAATTATTCTTTGTTATCACTTACCTACTCGAGGACGAGCAGGAGTTAAGCTTGGGGATGCTTGATACGTCTCAAACGTATCTATAATTTTTGATGCTCCATGCTTGTTTTACACCATTTGCCTATTGTTTCGTTACACTTAGTGGCATCTTTATGCATTTTCCGGAACTAACCTATTAACGAAGTGCCACAGTGCCAGTTTCCTGTTTTCTGCTGTTTTTGTGTTTCAGAAGTGATACACAGGAAATATTCTCGGAATTGGACGAAACAAGTTCCTGAAGTCTTATTTTTCCCGGAAGCTTCCAGACATCCGAAGGAGAGACGGAGAGGGGCCACCAGGGCCCCACACACAGGGCCGGCGCGGCCTGGCCCCTGGCCGCGCCACCCCTGTGTGAGGGAGCCTGGCTCCACCTCTGACGACGCCCCTTCGCCTATAAGTACCCCCCGACGGAAAAAACCTAAGGACCCGATCAGATTTCCAGAACACATCGCGATCCGCCGCCACCGTCGACCCGAAGATCGGGAGGGTCCAGAAGCTCTTCCCGGCACCCTGCCGGAGAGGGGAATCACCACCGGAGGTCTTCTTCATCGCCATGCTTGCCTCCGGAGCGATGAGTGAGTAGTATACCTTGGACTATGGGTCCATAGCAGTAGCTAGATGGTTGTCTTCTCCACCATGTGCTTCATGTTTAGATCTCATGAGCTGCCCTACATGATTGAGATCACCGTTATGTAATTCTATGATGTTGGTTTGTTGGGATCCGATGAATATTGGTGTTTATGATTAAGTTGCTGTACTGAATTATATCTTTTGTTATCTCTACGTTGTTTATGATCTTGCATGCTCTCCGTTGTTAGTAGCTATCTTGGCCGAGTAGTTGCTAGTGACTCCAAGAGGGGGTATTTATGCTCGATAGTGGGTTCATGTCTCTATTTCACCTGGGGGAGTGATAGAAACCTCTAAGGTGGTAGATGTGCTGTTGCTACTAGGGAGAAAACAACATTCATATGCTCAAGGGCATATGCTTTGTTTACATTATACACTTTGCTTAATGCAATTATCTGTTGTTCGCAACTTAATACTTCTAGGGTGTTCGGATTGATATCCCCGGGAGTGGATTATTAGTCATAGATGCAGTTGGATGGCGGTCTATGTATTTTGTTGTAATGCCCAGAGTAAATCTCATAGTGATCTTCTTGACATATCACGTTATCTTTATTCTATCAATTGCCCAACTGTAATTTGTTTACCCAGCATGTTATTTTATCTATGGAGAGACACCACTAGTGAACTGTGGACCCCGGTCCTATTTTAATCATATTGCAATCACCTGTTTACTTTTCCCGCATTGTTTACTTTACTCGCATATTATTACTGTTTTCCACTCGATACACTCATAACCTTTGTTTCAAGCAAACCGGTGGGATTGACAACCTCATCGCAAGTTGGGAACAAAGTATTTGTTTGTGTGTGTGCAGGTTCCACAACACCTTCAGTCGTCACCGTCTCTCCTCTCCTGTTCGATAAACCTTGGTTTCTAAACTGAGGGAAAACTAGCCGCTACACTCATCATACCTTCCTCTTGGGGTTCCCAACGGGCTGGTCATCACCACGCACAAGGACTTACTGCTCCCACGTCAACTAAACGCCACAGCTCCTTTTCTGGCGCCATCAACCGGTAGCAACCTGCGATTAGGAAAAGAATAGCAATAGCTAAATGATGGTGCGCAATATCGGTCAGCCATAGACCACCGGTTACTGGATCTAGTCCTCCCCAAAAAGTCAGAAATTCTGCATATTTTGACCAATTTAAGGTGAAAAACGGGGTTGCTCCTTTCGGAAAAACTAGGATAAAGTTGAGCCAAAAGGTCCCGATTCAAGATAAATTCATGAGGAAGTGGTATCTCTTTAGGATCAACCCCGGCGTCAAGAAATTGGTTAATTGGTAAAGATACATGGATTTGGTGTCCCGCCCAAGAAAGGGACCCAAGTCCTAATAATCCCGCTAAGTGGTTTAAGAAAATACATTCCAATTACCAGAACCACTTTTTTATGGGGTACACTTTCTCTTTGTGGTATTCCACCTCTTGCTTGCTTTTGGTCTAAAGATGAGATTCTTAGTAATAGTTGGTTGTATTCGCCCTTTTTTGTAGGGTGGATCTCGAAAGATAGGAAAGATCTCCCTCCAAGCCGTACATACGACTTTCATCGAATACGGCTTTCCACATAATTCTATAGGGATCTATGAGATCGAGTATGGAATTCTGTTTACTCACTTTAAATTGAGTATCCGTTTCCCTCCTTTTCCCGCTAGGATCGGAAATCCTGTATTTTCCATATCCATACGATCGAGTCCTTAGGTTTCCGAAATAGTGTAATGGAAAAAGAAGTGCTTCGAATCATTGCTATTTGACTCGGACCTGTTCTAAAAAAGTCAAGGTATTTCGAATTGTTTGTTGACATGGACAAAGTAAGGGAAAACCTCTGAAAGAATTTCCATATTGACCTTGTTCCTCAGTAGCTCAGTGGTAGAGCAGTCGGCTATTAACCGACTGGTCGTAGGTTCGAATCCTACTTGGGGAGATTTGATTCATTCTTTAATGTAAGAATAAAGAATTGAATTAAAGGGCTTGCTTTGACCCTTAGGAGTAGATAACCCGTTCGCTATCCTTATTTCTATTTCTATTGCATTCTATCTCATCGTATCACATTGTGTTCTACGATTCCACTTCGACAAAAGGAAAGAGCATACCTAAGTTCAATAGCTTTACGTCCGCTATCCCGATCATGATTTTCCTACCCTCAGGGGGAAAGTAAAGGCCCTTCCCCCTTTGGAAGGTTGTGGGAGAGGAGGGATTCGAACCCCCGACACCGTGGTTTGTAGCCACGTGCTCTAATCCTCTGAGCTACAGGCCCACCCGTCTCCACTGGATCTCTTCCCGGGGGTACCCCTTCATTTCGGATTAAGAAGATGGGAAAGCGCATTTCTCTCTATAAAAACAGCGCGTTCCAAGGTGTGAAGTGGGAGAGAGGGGATGTGATGATTGAGGTTTTGAATAAGACAACCTTTGCATTTTATATTTGGATCTTTTTCGTATTTCAAAATAGTGAAGTAATAGGTAGGGATGACAGGATTTGAACCTGTGACATTTTGTACCCAAAACAAACGCGCTACCAAGCTGCGCTACATCCCTTTTCCAAATTGTTGTACAATAGCATTGTACCCTTTTTTTGCTTTCTCAGCAGATATTTCATAAAACGGGCTTTCTATGGATCCCCATAAGTGATCAATTCTCGCATGAATTGCTAAGGATCCAGTAAGTCCAACATTGATTCCTTCAGACATATCAATTGTAACCGCGTGCATCTAAAGCGCCCTTTACTAAAATCAATGTAGTTATATGCAAACCTAGAGCAATAGCATGATGAACCAAGAAACCCCCAGGTCAAAATCCTTTTTATCCGGCATTAATTTGGAACCGTGTGCATCTAAAGCGCTCTTGACTAAAATCAATGTAGTTGTATGCAAACCTAGAGCAATAGCATGATGAACCAAGAAATCCCCGGGTCCTATTGTTAAGAAAAGCGAATTACTATTCTCATTAACAGCATTCAACCATCTAGGCAACCATAGGTTTTTACCCGCATTGAAAGCGGGGCCATTCGTTGAAGATAAGAGTAATGCCAAATCAAATCCAAAAAAATATCCAAAAATCCAAAAGTAAAGAGAAAATGAATTAGTTAATTCAATAAGAGAGAAAAAGGGACCAGGACTTTATTTTGTTGCCCAAGCGAATCCCATTCAATCGTTTACTCATGGAATGAGTCCGTTGGAAAATTCAATCAATCGGAATTATTAAAAGAAGTCTATGGAATCATATCGATTCTGCCCATTTTGAGCCTCCTTTTGGGAATCACAATAGAGGTACTCGTAATTGTGTGCTTAGAAAGAGAAATATCTACATCGATACAACAACGTATTGGTCCTGAATATGCTGGCCCCCTAGGACTGTTTCAAGCTATAGCAGATGGGACTAAGCTACTTTTTAAAGAAGATATCCTACCATCCCAAGGTTATTCCTCAGATACCGTCATTGTTTCTTCTCCGAGAAAAGAAGTTGATGACCCGTAGGCCTTCCACCTCCACGCGGCATTGCTCCGTCAGGCTTTTGCCCATTGCGGAAAATTCCCCACTGCTGCCTCCCGTAGGAGTCTGGGTCGTGTCTTAGTCCCAGTGTGGCTGATCATCCTCTCGGACCAGCTACTGATCATCGCCTTGGTAAGCTATTGCCTCACCAACTAGCTAATCAGACGTGAGCCCCTCCTTGGGCGGATTTCTCCTTTTGCTCCTCAGCCTACGGGATATTAGCAACCGTTTCCAGTTGTTGTTCCCCTCCCAAGGGCAGGTTCTTACGCATTACTCACCCATCCGCCACTGGAAAAGAAGGAGCGTGCGTGGTCTTATTCAAATTCAAAGCGCTTCGTAATCTTCAACCAGTTCTGTGCTTTAATATAATTTCCTGGAGTAAGCGCTATAGCTTGTTTCCAATACTCAGCAGCTTGATCAAACCAATCTTCTGCAATTTCTGAATCACCCTATTCTTAAAACCCTAAACCGATCCTATCCTAGCCGCCGCCCCTTGGTCGCCGCTGCCCACGCTTCCGCCTGCGCCGCCCCCAGGGAGGTCGATCTCCATGATCTCCGTCGGGGGCCGCGCGACCCGACCTAGGGTTCGTCCGCCGATCTTGTGATCGGCTGCCCTACAGTCTTTTTCTTCCCGGTCGCTTGACCGGCGTTTTTTTTCTTTTTGGTTTACGGATCTTAGATTGGATTGAGTCGCCCACCGCCGTCGTCAACCTGCGCCTCTACTCCGACAACGACATCGACCTGCACCGGCCATCTCCATCAACCACTCGGCACAGCCACATGCGCCACACACGGGGCGCCCCTACGTGCGTCGCAGCAGGTTGTTCTCGTCCGCGCGGTCTCCTTCGCCGGTCCATCTTCATCGTCATCGCCTGGGACTTCAATGACAACGTCGCCATCAACTCCAATCAGCGTGTCGTCGTCCACGCCATGGCGTGTCTTGCGCCTTCGTCGGTCTGATCAACCGGCCTTCGCGCATCACCGCCAAGCACGTCCCCAAGCACGCGCCTACCGCCGACCAAGCATCGGGTTGCCGGTGCATCACCCCATCAGGCCGTAGCGCCACCGCCTATGATCCAAGCCGCCGGCTTCCAACACGCCTTCCAAGGCACGTCAGTAGCTGGTGGTCACGCCGTTGCATTGACTCGTGCCCTGCAGCTACGTTGCCCCTTTGGGGTGTAGCGTCCTGCGCGCGGTCATCTTCATCGTCCCCACGCATCGACGTCCTAGGCTGCCGCCGCGCCGCCTCACACGGCGCGGGTCGCCACATCCGTGCAAGGTCTTCGTCAACCTCCGGGTTCTTCCTCGCCTACTTTGACTACCGCCGCCACGCCTCCTCATGTAACCTACACGGCCTCCGTCGCCGCTGGTTTTGCCGCCTCCACCTTCGTTCTCGTCCAGTACGACTTTGCCGCCAGCGTCATTGCCTCGTCCTTGACAAGTCTACTCCTACAACCGCCAACGGCTTCGGCCCCTCTTCGCCACTTTGCGTCTCGCAACCGCTTTGGAGCCTCGTCAGCAAGTCCCTCGACATGGTGCGAAGTTCATACTAGTACCGCTCTACGCATGCTTGGTGCTGGCAACACCGCCGCGTGCCTTCGTCCCCATGCCTGGCAAGCTCGGATCGGCGCCTCATCTTCATCGGCCTCGACAACGTCTTCTTCGGCATCGACTCCTATGACTGCCTCGACTGCGTCACCGACGATTCTTTTTGCGTACTCGGTTCTGGCAAAACCGCAGTATGCCTCTGCTACGGACATGCGCCTAGTTCTGGCACAACTATGGCCGCACCTTGTCCTCGATGGCTCTGACTGCATCGACTTTGGCATCATCATCCTCGACGATTGCCCTCGACGCGCCTCCGTCATCATCACCATGGCGCTTTCTTCGTGCTAGCGGCTTCAAGTGCGGCTACATCGACACCGGCAACCCTGACCACGACATCGACCACGGCATCCTCTCGCACGGCTACCTCAACCAAGGTTGCAGCACCCACCGCTCTCGGCTACCTCGACATCGGCACAAGGGCTACCACCTCGCATGAGCACTCGTTAGCTTCCTCTCCAGTCCAAGCATCCGCAGCGCGACATCAACCACGACGCTCCCGCTCTGACTGCGGGGGAGTGTCAGCCTTCTGGGTCTACTTCGGTTGATGTCCAGTCTGATCGTCCACGTCATTCATGATGTTCATGATGCTCCCGCTACGACTACGGGGGGGTGTTAGAGATATGTCCGGCACGTACACATGCGGTAGTTTAGGATAGAGATAGGACTCCCCGTGTCTTGTCTTGCACTCCAAGATGCCCCCTGTATGCCCATATATACTCGCCCCCGAGGCTCAATAATACATCCACCAATTCCGCCAATCTCTCTCCCTCTCTATCGTTCTACATGGTATCAGAGCCAAGAGGTCTTGAGTTTAAGACCCGGCTGGCGCAATATTAAATAAAGATATTGCAGCCCACTTTCGGTCCACGTTTAGGCCTGAGGAAGCACTTTGCCAGCACTTTGCTCCTTGTGATCCTTGTGCTTCTTGCCAGCACTTTGCTCCTTGTGATCCTTATGCTCATTGCCACCACTTTTCTCCCTCTGCTCTTCTCTTCTACTCTTCTCCTCTTGGTTGTCGGTACCTCAAGTACCTCAGAGCTCACTGCCACTTTGTTTGAACCTACCACAGAGCTGTACAACAAAAACACATATCGGGTTGGAATTAATTTGCTCAAAATAGTAGAACTCACAATAGTATTGGCAAGAATTACATACCAAGTAGAACTCACAACCAAATAATTTGGAGCCTCAATTGGAGCATCATTTTGCTCACCATTAATTGGAGCATCATTTTGCTCACCATCAATTGGAACATCAGGTTGCTCAGCCTCAATTGGAGCATCACTTTGCTCACAAATGTCTGGAGCCTCAAATGGAGCCTCATTTTGATCATTTCCAGAATCAAAATTTCCTTGGTCATTTTGATCATCGGTAGAATCATCACTTGGCGCCTCATTTTGATCAACCGGCTGCTGATCTTCATTCTCATCATCGAAACACTCTCCGAACGCTGGATCTACTGCATTATCACAATACTTTGCAAAATGACCAGACCCACCACACCTTGTGCACTTACGCTTCCTTGCTCCAAGTCCAGATCCTTCGCTGCGAGGTCTAATTTGACTCTTCCTCGGTCTACCTGCTGCTCTCTTCAGAATAGGAGCACACAGCTTGAAACCAGGGTCCACTATGTCCCATTATTGTTTTCCCTCCAGAGCAGGTAAGGCATGAGCATATGTGGCTTTAAACCTTGCAACATAGTAGTATTCATGCACATACTGTTGTATGTTCCCTGCTTGACCTGAGAGAGTAGTGATGAAAAACAAGGCATGAATGCATGGCAACCCAGTTATCTGCCATTGCCTACAGCTGCAAGTTCTAGCTTCTAAATCCACTGGATATCTCCATTCCCTATTTTCTTTATTCATTTTTGATACCTCTGTTGTGGTGGCCGAGCAAAGAGTCATGTCCATTTCCAAGCCTCTAGTTTTCTGCTTCAATTCATTCATCACCGAAGGGATGATAATGTGGCCCATGAATTTTGCCGCGGCAATTCCTGCATGAACATGTAACTTCTTAATGTATTCTATTCTTATCTTGTCAAGCAAATCAACCAAATATAGACCCTTTAGTTTCCGGATTGTTGAGTTGAAAGACTCTGCAAGATTATTGTGCACATAGTCAACTTTGCTCAGGTCACTGAATTTGCTTCTCGCACATATCTTGGAGTGGTGTGTTTCCAAAAATTCCTTCACTTTGTCATTCTTGTATAACTGCCTCATGTGGTAGTTGTGCTTCTTCACACTGCAAGTCAAAGATGCTGGCCACAAATTGTCGGCATACACCTTTCCTTTGAATTTCTTCCCAAAATTTGCAGCAAGGTGATGCATGCATTCCCTATGCTCTACTCCAGGGAACACATTATCCACGGCCACTTCTAAACCCTTGCATGCATCTGTATGAAATACCAACCCACTGGGATGTGCAATAGCCTCGCGCAAATTCTGCAAAAACCAAGTCCAGCTCTCCTCAGACTCTGTCTCAAGCACACCGTATGCAACTGAAAATACAAAAAACCCCGGTGATAAGCCTCAAAACATACAAAAACCCTCCTGAAGCATTCTTTGGTCATTGACACTCCCCTTAATCTGTACTCCACGGAGTGGTGGTCAATATCTACAATACTACCTGGGCTGGTCCTCTCCACTTCACCCTTGAATGAATACAACATTTTGAAACTTTCATGCCAATTACCATAAATAGATTCCATAGCATGTTGTTTACCATTGAACACCCTCATGTATGATAAATCTATCTTAAACTTTTCTTTTAGCTTCTTCTGCAACTCCTTTGTACCCACTTGATGGTTTTCTGTCACCCATCGCTTTACTTCTTCAGCCACCCATCTAGACTTGGCTCTACTAATTGTTTCCTTTCTAAGAGTTGATTCCAGGCATGTGTGCATAAAAGGGTTCACTTTGACTTGAATATTTGTGCTATTTCACATTTTAGATGCGTGCATCCTCCATGGACAATCATCAGTCGGACAGTGCACTCTGTAACGGACAGTATCGCTCTTGTCAACTTGAAATATCCGTTCTGCCTTGATGCAGTAGGTCACAAGTGCATTTCTGCACTCACTCACGGATGAAAAGATGGAACCTTCTTCCATCTGAGGGTTCTCAGGGTCCCATTGAACAGGTGGAAGGTCTTCTTCCTCACCCTCCTCGTCATCTATCATAGAAACGTCAATCTCAGCCTCATCTTGGTTTTCAGCATGACATGCCCGTCGTAAATTCTGAACTACATCAGAATATAGCCTCTCTTCATCATCTACATAGTCAGGCTCCACTTCTCGGGGGACCCTACTGCCGGTGCCTACGCTTGTCGAGTCACCACGTCGTCGTGCACTAACTGAAGTACCTGAACTGTTCTGGCTAGAGCTGCCATTATGACGACATGATTCTGCCCGAGAAGGTCCAAGTGCCGGCACAATCACATCATTTTGCAGAGTCACATGAAAGTGCCCTTTCTCCTTATTCTTAGCAAACATGGTAGCGAGCTCTGCATCATTACTCACTTTCACCCATTCACTTCCTCCATTGTAGTATCTGAACTCCACTTCATCATGCAAACCCCAAGGATATGGACTGCAAATTACCTCTGCAAATTGTCTAAAACTCCAATTACAATCCACCGGCAATGGATAATCGAACCCTCCTTGAGATTTCTTCCTATTCTTTGCATCCATGATGTACCGGTTCCTTCTAATGTTCAACAAGAAAGCAAACCGCATCTCCATCCTATGCCATGAGCAAAGAAACACAATTAGCACACCCAAATCCAAAATCAAACCGCAAAAGAAACCGCAAAATCAACCAAAATCAATGCACAAAAAAGCTTAACGGTGAGAACACTTACGCCTCGGGAACCTAGTCGTGGATGCGGAGGGTCTCCGGCCCGATGCCTGCCTCGCCATGGTCATCGCTGCCGCTCGCCATTTCGTCGAGCACATGGCGGGCGCACTAGCAGAACAACCGCCCCTACGGTGGTGTCGCAATAGCGTCAGAGCAGATGGCGTCCGAGGAGGGGGCGGCGGAGCAGGTGGCGTCCGAGGAGGGGGGCATCCGTGGAGAGGGCGGCGACATAGGTGGTCGCGGGAGCAGGGGTGAGCGTGCCGCCGGAGCAGGGTGAGGCGGTGAGCCAGGCGCGGCCGGTGAGCGTGTCGATCTGGCAAACTTCCCCGGTCCCACCTGTAAGTTCCGGATCAACCCTATCACTAAGTTGCCTGGTCCCACATGTAAGACCTGGACCCACCCTCTCACTAACGCCACTGGATGGAATCGGACCAAAATTGACCGTTTGGCCTCGCCATAGCATCTGCGCTCTATGTAGTGGCAAAACTGAACACCCTTTCGAGCTAGTGGCAAAACTGAGCATACGACGGTTTTTAGTGGCTAACAAATAAATAACCCATATATATACTGCTATGGTCAAGAGGTGTGGGTGAAATGGAATGGAGGTGGTACTGCTCCGTCATTTGACACTGGGAAATGTACAGACTTTGATTTGATATTCTGAAGCTGCGTGCTGAGATTCTCGCATGCTCTACCGGTTAGTACGTCTGTATTTGAGTACGTGACGGTATCACATATGCACCTGGAGTCGTGTTATTTAGAAAAAATAACACGAGTTACTTGCGTAGGACACAACGTAAGAAACTACTCTTCGGTGTGCATCCGGATGAAGACAGAAATCGGTAACGTAGTACTTACTTTTCTTTACTATTATTGCGAAAGCGGTGTCTATTATCATATTTTTAGTTTCTAATTTTTCTCTTAGATAAAATACTAAATTACCCACCACTGTCACTAATAAGTCAAAAAACGATTCGTTATACGGGTGTTTAATCTTTCTAAGACAAAAAAAGTCTGGCCATATGCATCTCGACACAAATTTATCTCAACAAACATGCATTATCTCAATAGTAATTTAAATTGACTAACAAATATGCCTTATCTAAATACTATTAAAGCTCAATAAGATATCCGGGGCAGGGAGAAAAAGAATGGGTAGACAGTCTATACCAAGGAAGCACGACTCCTTTTGGATAAGAGCATCTCTAGCAGTGCTCGTAAACCGGGCAAAATTGAAAAATAACCGCTAATTTATGGGTTTGGTTCGGTTCGGAAAACGGCGCCGATCAGTTACCGAAAACAGGCCAAACCGAAAAGAAAATTTAGGGGCCGCGCGGAAAACGCCAACTCGGCCTGGGTATTCACAGGCTCGCGAGTCGACCCGAGTGCCAACCCGCAGAAAAGGTGCGCTGAAGTTTCAGCTTCCCCACCCGCTCCTTCTCCCCATTCCGCAAGCCGCCACCAGCCGCCATTCCCGCCGCCGCCGCTCGCCGCCAAATCCGGCGACGCCCTGCTCCCCTCGGCCGCCCCGCATCCCGTCCCCGCCTTCTCCTTCGATTCCACGGGCCTCCCTCCGCCGAGCCGTCCGAATCGAGGATGAACTCAAACGGGGACTTGAGCGAGTTCGATCTACTGGATTCGTCCTCCTCAGATGATTCCGACATCGAGGATCTCCTCTACGACCTGGAGGACGATAACGAGGCCACCCTCCTCCTTCTCGCCGTCAAGGAGCTGGAGGACCGCGCGCGGCTGCTCGGTCGGAGATGAACCTGTCGGAAACATTTGTGAGAAAATGAATTAGTTAATTCAATAAGAGAGAAAAAGGGACTAGGACTTTATTTTGTTGCCCAAGCGAATCCCATTCAATCATTTACTCATGGAATGAGTCCGTTGGAAAATTCAATCAATCGGAATTATTAAAAGAAGTCTATGGAATCATATCGATTCTGCCCATTTTGAGCCTCCTTTTGGGAATTACAATAGAGGTACTCGTAATTGTGTGCTTAGAAAGAGAAATATCTACATCGATACAACAACGTATTGGTCCTGAATATGCTGGCCCCCTAGGACTGCTTCAAGCTATAGCAGATGGGACTAAGCTACTTTTTAAAGAAGATATCCTACCATCCCAAGGTTATTCCTCAGATACCGTCATTGTTTCTTCTCCGAGAAAAGAAGTTGACGACCCGTAGGCCTTCCACCTCCACGCGGCATTGCTCCGTCAGGCTTTTGCCCATTGCGGAAAATTCCCCACTGTTGTCTCCCGTAGGAGTCTGGGCCGTGTCTCAGTCCCAGTGTGGCTGATCGTCCTCTCGGACCAGCTACTGATCATCGCCTTGGTAAGCTATTGCCTCACCAACTAGCTAATCAGACGTGAGCCCCTCCTTGGGCGGATTTCTCCTTTTGCTCCTCAGCCTACGGGGTATTAGCAACCGTTTCCAGTTGTTGTTCCCCTCCCAAGGGCAGGTTCTTATGCGTTACTCACCCATCCGCCACTGGAAAAGAAGGAGCGTGCGTGGTCTTATTCAAATTCAAAGCGCTTCGTAATCTTCAACTAGTTTTGTGCTTTAATATAATTTCCTGGAGTAAGCGCTATAGCTTGTTTCCAATACTCAGCAGCTTGATCAAACCAAGCTTCCGCAATTTCCGAATCACCCTATTCTTAAAACCCTAAACCGATCCTATCCTAGCCGCCGCCCCTTGGTCGCCACTGCCCACGCTTCCGCCTGCGCCGCCCCCGGGGAGGTCGATCTCCATGATCTCCGTCGGGGGCCATACGACCCGACCTAGGGTTCGTCCGCCGATCTTGTGATCGGCTGCCCTACAGTCTTTTTCTCGCCGGTCGCTTGACCGGTGTTTTTTTTTCTTTTTGGTTTACCGATCTTAGATTGGATTGAGTCGCCCACCGCCGTCGTCACTCTGCGCCTCTACTCCGACAACGACATCGACCTGCACTGGCCATCTCCATCAACCGCTCGGCACAGCCGCATGCACCACACACGGGGCGCCCCTACGTGCGTCGCAGCAGGTTGTTCTCGTCCACGCGGTCTCCTTCGCCGGTCCGTCTTCATCGTCATCGCCTGGGACTTCAATGACAACGTCGCCATCAACTCCGATCTGCGTGTCGTCGTCCACGCCATGGCGTGTCTTGCGCCTTCGTCGGTCTGATCAACCGGCCTTCGCGCATCGCCGCCAAGCACGTCCCCGAGCACGCGCCTACCGCCGACCAAGCATCGGGTTGCCGGTGCGTCGCCCCATCGGGCCGTAGCGCCACCACCTATGATCCAAGCTGTCGGCTTCCAACACGCCTTCCAAGGCACGTCAGTAGCTGGTGGTCACGCCGTTGCATCGACTCGTGCCCTGCAGCTATGCTGCCCCTTTGGGGTGTAGCGTCCTGCGCGCGGTCATCTTCGTCATCCCCACGCATCGACATCCTAGGCTGTCGCCGCGCCGCCTCACACGGCGCGGGTCGCCACGTCCATGCAAGGTCTTCGTCAACCTCCGGGTTCTTCCTCGCCTACTTCGACTACCGCCGCCGCGCCTCCTCACGTAACCTGCACGGCCTCCGCCGCCGCTGGTTTCGCCGCCTCCACCTTCGTCCTCGTCCAGTATGACTTTGCCGCCAGCGTCATCGCCTCGTCCTTGACAAGTCTACTCCTACAACCGCCAACGGCTTTGGCCCCTCTTCGCCGCTTTGTGTCTTGCAACCGCTTTGGAGCCTCATCAGCAAGTCCCTCGACATGGCGCGAAGTTCATACTAGTCCCGCTCTACGCATGCTTGGTGCTGGCAACACCGCCGCGTGCCATCGTCCCCGTGCCTGGCAAGCTCGGATCGGCGCCTCATCTTCATCAGCCTCGACAACGTCTTCTTCGGAATCGACTCCTACGACTGCCTCGACCGCATCACCGACGATTCTTTTTGCGTACTCGGTTCTGGCAAAACCGCAGTATGCCTCTGCTACGGACATGCGCCTAGTTCTGGCACAACTATGACTGCACCTTGTCCTCGATGGCTCAGACTGCATCGACTTTGGCATCATCATCCTCGACAATTGCCCTCAACGCGCCTCCGTCATCATCACCATGGCGCTTTCTTCGTGCCCGCGGCTTCAAGTGCGGCTACATCGACACCGGCAACCCTGACCACGACATCGACCACGGCATCCTCTCGCACGGCTACCTCGACCAAGGTTGCAGCACCCACCGCTCTCGGCTACCTCGACATCGGCACAAGGGCTACCACCTCGCATGAGCACTCGTTAGCTTCCTCTCCAGTCCAAGCATCCGCGCCGCGACATCAACCATGACGCTCCCGCTCTGACTGCGGGGGGTGTCAGCCTTCTGGGTCTACTTCGGTTTATGTCCAGTCTGACCGTCCACGTCATTCATGATGTTCATGACGCTCCCGCTACGACTGCGGGGGGGTGTTAGAGATATGTCCGGCACGTACACGTGCGGTAGTTTAGGATAGAGATAGGACTCCCTGTGTCTTGTCTTGCACTCCAAGATGCCCCCTGTACGCCCATATATACTCGCCCCCGAGGCTCAATAATACATCCACCAATTCCGCCAATCTCTCTCCCTCTCTATCGTTCTACATGGTATCAGAGCCAAGAGGTCTTGAGTTTAAGACCCGGCTGGTGCAATATTAAATAAAGATATTGCAGCCCACTTTCGGTCCATGTTTAGGCCTGAGGAAGCACTTTGCCAGCACTTTGCTCCTTGTGATCCTTGTGCTTCTTGCAAGCACTTTGCTCCTTGTGATCCTTGTGCTCATTGCCACCACTTTTCTCCCTCTGCTCTTCTCTTCTACTCTTCTCCTCTTGGTTGTCGGTACCTCAAGTACCTCAGAGCTCACTGCCACTTTGTTTGAACCTACCACAGAGCTGTACAACAAAAACACATATCGGGTTGGAATTAATTTGCTCAAAATAGTAGAACTCACAATAGTATTGGCAAGAATTACATACCAAGTAGAACTCATAACCACATAATTTGGAGCCTCAATTGGAGCATCATTTTGCTCACCATTAATTGGAGCATCATTTTGCTCACCATCAATTGGAACATCAGGTTGCTCAGCCTCAATTGGAGCATCACTTTGCTCACAAACGTCTGGAGCCTCAAATGGAGCCTCATTTTGATCATTTCCAGAATCAAAATTTCCTTGCTCATTTTGATCATCGGCAGAATCATCACTTGGCGCCTCATTTTGATCAACCGGCTGCTGATCTTCATTCTCATCATCGAAACACTCTCTGAATGCTGGATCCACTGCATTATCACAATACTTTGCAAAATGACCAGACCCACCACACCTTGTGCACTTACGCTTCCTTGCTCCAAGTCCAGATCCTTCGTTGCGAGGTCTAATTCGACTCTTCCTCGATCTAACTGCTGCTCTCTTCAGAATAGGAGCACACAGCTTGAAACCAGGGTCCACTATGTCCCATTGTTGTTTTCCCTCCAGAGCAGGTAAGGCATGAGCATATGTGGCTTTAAACCTTGCAACATAGTAGTATTCATGCACATACTGTTGTATGTTCCTTGCTTGACCTGAGAGAGTAGTGATGAAAAACAAGGCATGAATGCATGGTAACCCAGTTATCTGTCATTGCCTACAGCTGCAAGTTCTAGCTTCTAAATCCACTGGATATCTCCATTCCCTCTTCTCTTTATCCAAAAATGATACTTCTGCTGTGGTGGCCGAGCAAAGAGTCATGTCCATTTCCAAGCCTCTAGTTTTCTGCTTCAATTCATTCATCACCGAAGGGATGATAATGTGGCCCATGAATTTTGCCGCGGCAATTCCTGCATGAACATGAAACTTCTTAATGTATTCTATCCTTATCTTGTCAATCAAATCAACCAAATATAGACCCTTTAGTTTCCGGATTGTTGAGTTGAAAGACTCTGCAAGATTATTGTGCACATAGTCAACTTTGCTCAAGTCACTGAATTGGCTTCTCGCACATATCTTGGAGTGGTGTGTTTCCAAAAATTCCTTCACTTTGTCATTCTTGTATAACTGCCTCATGTGGTAGTTGTGCTTCTTCACACTGCAAGTCAAAGATGCTGGCCACAAATTGTCGGCATACACCTTTCCTTTGAATTTCTTCCCAAAATTTGCAGCAAGGTGACGCATGCATTCCCTATGCTCTACTCCAAGGAACACATTATCCACGGCCATGCTACTCGTGTGATGGCGCCAGAAAAGAGCTGTGGCGTTTAGTTGACGTGGGAGCAGTATGTCCTTGTGCGTGGTGATGACCAGCCCGTTGGGAACCCCAAGAGGAAGGTATGATGAGTGTAGCGGCTAGTTTTCCCTCAGTTAAGAAACCAAGGTTTATCGATCAGGAGAAGAGAGACGATGACGACTGAAGGTGTTTGTGGAACCTGCACACACACAAACAAGTACTTTGTCCCCAACTTGCGATGAGGTTGTCAATCTCACCGGTTTGCTTGAAACAAAGGTTATGAGTGTATCGAGTGGAAAACAGTAGTAATATGCTAGTAAAGTAAACAGTGCGGGAAAAGTAAACAGGTGATTGCAATATGATTAAAATAGGACCGGGGTCCATAGTTCACTAGTGGTGTCTCTCCATAGATAAATAACATGCTGGGTAAACAAATTACAGTTGGGCAATTGATAGAATAAAGATAACGTGATATGTCAAGAAGATCACTATGAGATTTACTCTGGGCATTACAACAAAATACATAGACCGCCATCCAACTGCATCTATGACTAATAATCCACCCTCGGGGATATCATCCGAACACCCCAAAAGTATTAAGTTGCGAACAACAGATAATTGCATTAAGCAAAGTGTGTAATGTAAACAAAGTATATGCCCTTGAGCATATGAATGATGTTTTCTCCCTAGTAGCAACAGCACATCTACCACCTTAGAGGTTTCTGTCACTCCCCCAGGTGAAATAGAGACATGAACCCACTATCGAGCATAAATACCCCCTCTTGGAGTCACTAGCAACTACTCGGCCAAGATAGCTACTAACAACGGAGAGCATGCAAGATCATAAACAACATAGAGATAACAAAAGATATAATTCAGTACAGCAACTTAATCATAAACACCAATATTCATCGGATCCCAACAAACCAACATCATAGAATTACATAATGGTGATCTCAATCATGTAGGGCAGCTCATGAGATCTAAACATGAAGCACATGGTGGAGAAGACAACCATCTAGCTACTGCTATGGACCCATAGTCCAAGGTAGACTACTCACTCATCGCTCCGGAGGCAAGCATGGCGATGAAGAAGACCTCCGGTGGCGATTCCCCTCTCCGGCAGGGTGCCGGGAAGAGCTTCTGGACCCTCCCGATCTTTGGGTCGACGGCGGCGGCGGATCGCGATGTATTCTGGAAAACTGATCGGGCCTTAGGTTTTTCTCGTCAGGGGGTATATATAGGCGAAAGGACGATGTCAGAGGAGGGACCACGGCCCCTCACGTGGGCCCGGCGCGGCCAGGGGGGTGGCCGCGCCGCCCCTGTGTGTGGGGGCCACGTGGCCCCCCTCTGTCAGGTCTTCGGATGTTTGGGAGCTTCCCCGTGAAATATGACTTCAGGAACTTGTTTCGTCCAATTCCGAGAATATTTCCTGTGTATCACTTCTGAAACACAAAAACAGCAGAAAACAGGAAACTGGCACTGTGGCACTTCGTTAATAGGTTAGTTCCAGAAAATGTATAAAAATGCCACTAAGTGTAATGAAACAATATGCAAATGGTGTAAAAACAAGCATGGAGCATCAAAAATTATAGATACGTTTGAGACGTATCAAGCATCCCCAAGCTTAACTCCTGCTCGTCCTCGAGTAGGTAAGTGATAACAAAGAATAATTTTTGAGGTGACATGCACCTACACAATCTTGATCATATATGTAAGCATTGGTGAGCTGGGATCAATAGAACTTAAAACATGGGCATGAAAGATATAATCATGACAATAAGAACTTAGCAACCATGTTGTAAACATGCAAATGAACACAAACAAAAGATCATGATAATGAAACAATGAAAGTCAAACGTGTGTTCAAATCATAAGGAAAAACATACAAATGGTTTTCAGCTTGTCCTTCAAAGAGAGCAAAACATAAATGCATAGGACACCTCAAAGTTTAAGAGGGCGACTAGATACAAATAATTTAAGAACAAGTGAAACCAACAATATGAATCAATCAATGAACTTTGGGACAATGCATATCACACTAAGAATGACAACTATGCTCTCTTAATGGTGCATAAAGAAAGAAGGTGGTGACTCAACATAAAAGTAAAAGTAAAAGAAAGGCCCTTCGCAGAGGGAAGCAGTGATTTAAGCATGTGCTAGAGCTTTTCATTTGTAAAACAGAGAGATAAAACTTGATTTTGAGAGGTGGTTGTCTTTGTCAACGACTGGCAATGGGGTTCTTACTATCTTCCATACAAAAATGAAGCAAGTTTTTGAGAGAGAGATTGGCACTCTTGTGCTCTTTTTATAAAACTTGGCACTCCTCTCCACCTTTTCCTTTCACATACCATGGCTAACCGATTCCATCGGGTGCCCACCAACATTCACATTCTTTGGAGGAGTGCCTTTTTTCTTTTTTTTTCTTTTTGGAATAAGCAATATGGAAGATAGCAAATCCGACCACTACGTCCCCATGAGCTGAAAACAGTGTCACAAAACGAGAAGTATTTTGAAGGTTTTTGAAAGGTAGCACACGAAAATTTTACTTTGGAATGGCTTACAAATACCATGCATAGGAATTTATAGTGGACACAATGGCAAACTTGGCTTTTAGGAGTTGGATGCACGAGTAGAGCTCATACTCAGTACAAGGTGAGGGCTAGCAAAAGACTGGGAGTGACCAACTAAGAGAGCAATAATGGCCATAATCATGCAAAGCGACAAAGCGACATTAAAAGAAGCATACGATGGCATCAAAAGTCAAAAACTAAATGATCATGAAGGCTAATGGCGACTTTGGAAGAGTCTAACATGTGTGAGCATGCGCCAAGTCAACCCAAATAAAGCATCAAGGAGAAAACCAAAATAATGCTTCCATACAATAAAAACAACGCATGATTTTTTCAAAGGCTCATTAAGCAATCTCAGTTATTTGAGACAAGTCGTGCTACAGCAAAACCACTAAGCATACTATCAAAAAGACATCAAGCATGACATGAAAAAGCCTAAGCCGCAGTCTACACAAGCTCCTTCTTGTACCACTATTTTGCACAAAGCTTTTTCTCTTTTCCAACACCATTTGAAATTTTTATAAACACCTCTTTTGATGAAAACCAATAAAGTTCAGAGGCAAAAATACACCTTGATGAAAAGATATGACAAGATCTGAACGCATATCAAGGCGAAAACGAAAACCAAAAGCAGTAGCGGAAAAAGTAGAACGCTCGATTTTTAATAAGAGTGAAAACTAGAGCGTTCTTTGCAAATGAAAACGAGTACATCTCCTCCAAAGGAAATTTGTTGGGGTCCAACCATTTATTGCAGCAAACAAACAAACTAAACCAACTAAGAAAACTAAAACAACTGACGCTCCAAGAAAAACACATAGTGCATGAAGCAATAAAAATATAGTGTTTTGAAAGGTGACCTGATTTTTGCCGATGAAGAAGGGGTGCCTCGGGGGCATCCCCAAGCTTTGACGCTTGTACTTCTTGGATATTTCTTGGGGTGATGCATGGGCATCCCCAAGCTTGAGCTTTTGTCCATTCTTCAACTCATCTCATCATTCTCCAATCCCTACACTTGAAAACTTCCTTCATACAAAACTAAACACAATTCTATTAGCAACATTAGTGTAAGCATAAAATATATTCAACCTCTTTTAGCTTCAGGTTTCAACCCAAAACCACCACATATAAAGTATATACTACTGTAGCAACTTCCACAAGAGTTCCATGATAAAAAAAACTCAAAAGAAAGCGATAAAGTGGCAAAAACAAATATTGGCAGAAATCTGTCAAAACTGAACAGCTGATAATGGACGAATTTTTGAGGGATTTTCCGTTGCTCAAATCAAAAAGTGTTCAACTAAGAAAAGTTTGGATATAACCTGGGGCATATGCACAAGAAATCGCAGGTCCAAAAGATAAACAGAGAATTTTCACGAATTTTTACGGTGCAGCACCGAAAACAGTTTCAGGACAGCAATAACCCCAAATCTTTACCTCACTCAAATTAGAGGCTTCTCTTGGCACAAAAACGAAATAAACAAGATAAGGAGCGGTCATTACAGTAGTAATGACTTCCAAGACTCAAATAAAATAAAAAGTACTGAAAAGTAAACAATGGGTTATCTCCCAAGAGTGCTTTTCTTTAACGCCTTTGAGCTAGGCGCAGAAAATTACGAATCAAGTAATATCAAGTGATGAAGTGCTAGTTACCTCAGTAGGCTCTTTGAAGGTTCCCGAAGATGATTCAACCTGCAAGTCACCCTTAGTGGAACTAAGAGTCTTACCAATCTTAAGAACATGTTGAGATTTAAGCGCAGAAACCTTGGGAACATACATAAATTTTTGCTCTTTTCCGACAAACACTTTCTCCTTCTTAAATTTAAGAGAAGAGAAGATTAAACTAAGAGTTTCCATAGACTCCTCTAGTTTACCAATCCTCAAGTTTTGATTGTCATGAGTAGTGCTAGCCTCTAAAATGGTAATTCTCTTACCAATGTTTTCTATTAATTCATTAACGCGGCTAGCATTTTCTAGGATACTTGGCAAACTTTTTTCTAAGGAGCTGAGCTTTTCTACCACCTCTTCCAAGGTGGTCTCAGTTTTAGCAACATGAATAGGTGGTACTCCCACTAAACTTTCAATTATAGTGCATGCTTCTCCCGCGGGAGTACCCAGAAAATTACCTCCTGTAAGAGTATCAAGAACATACCTATTCCAGCTAGATATACCAACATAAAAATTTCTAAGGAGGATCGTGGTGGAGTGCTTTTTGGTACACCTATGATGAGCATTGTTAATACGGTACCAAGCATCTTTTAAGCTTTCTCCCCCTTGTTGCTTGAAACTACGAACTTCTACTTCAGGATTACTCATTGTAACAAAACTAAAAGCAGATAAGTAAAAACAACTACCAAGGATTCTAATTTTTTTGGGTTTTTGATATAAAGCAATGCAGGTAAAATAAAGTAAAGTAAAGCAAAACAAATAACAAAGTAATGAATGTGTGTGCGAAGAACTCCCCTCGCAGAAGTCTTCTCTCTTCCCCGGCAACGGCGCCAGAAAAGAAGCTGCTACTCGTGTGATGGCGCCAGAAAAGAGCTGTGGCGTTTAGTTGACGTGGGAGCAGTATGTCCTTGTGCGTGGTGATGACCAGCCCGTTGGAAACCCCAAGAGGAAGGTATGATGAGTGTAGCGGCTAGTTTTCCCTCAGTTAAGAAACCAAGGTTTATCGATCAGGAGAAGAGAGACGATGACGACTGAAGGTGTTTGTGGAACCTGCACACACACAAACAAGTACTTTGTCCCCAACTTGCGATGAGGTTGTCAATCTCACCGGTTTGCTTAAAACAAAGGTTATGAGTGTATCGAGTGGAAAACAGTAGTAATATGCTAGTAAAGTAAACAGTGCGGGAAAAGTAAACAGGTGATTGCAATATGATTAAAATAGGACCGGGGTCCACAGTTCACTAGTGGTGTCTCTCCATAGATAAATAACATGCTGGGTAAACAAATTACAGTTGGGCAATTGATAGAATAAAGATAACATGATATGTCAAGAAGATCACTATGAGATTTACTCTGGGCATTACAACAAAATACATAGACCGCCATCCAACTGCATCTATGACTAATAATCCACCCTCGGGGATATCATCCGAACACCCCAAAAGTATTAAGTTGCGAACAACAGATAATTGCATTAAGCAAAGTGTGTAATGTAAACAAAGCATATGCCCTTGAGCATATGAATGTTGTTTTCTCCCTAGTAGCAACAGCACATCTACCACCTTAGAGGTTTCTGTCACTCCCCCAGGTGAAATAGAGACATGAACCCACTATCGAGCATAAATACCCCCTCTTGGAGTCACTAGCAACTACTCGGCCAAGATAGCTACTAACAACGGAGAGCATGCAAGATCATAAACAACATAGAGATAACAAAAGATATAATTCAGTACAGCAACTTAATCATAAACACCAATATTCATCGGATCCCAACAAACCAACATCATAGAATTACATAACGGTGATCTCAATCATGTAGGGCAGCTCATGAGATCTAAACATGAAGCACATGGTGGAGAAGACAACCATCTAGCTAGTGCTATGGACCCATAGTCCAAGGTAGACTACTCACTCATCGCTCCGGAGGCAAGCATGGCGATGAAGAAGACCTCCGGTGGCGATTCCCCTCTCCGGCAGGGTGCCGGGAAGAGCTTCTGGACCCTCCCGATCTTCGGGTCGACGGCGGCGGCGGATCGCGATGTATTCTGGAAAACTGATCGGGCCTTAGGTTTTTCTCGTCAGGGGGTATATATAGGCGAAAGGACGATGTCAGAGGAGGGACCACGGCCCCTCACGTGGGCCCGGCGCGGCCAGGGGGGTGGCCGCGCCGCCCCTGTGTGTGGGGGCCACGTGGCCCCCCTCCGTCAGGTCTTCGGATGTTTGGGAGCTTCCCCGTGAAATATGACTTCAGGAACTTGTTTCGTCTAATTCCGAGAATATTTCCTGTGTATCACTTCTGAAACACAAAAACAGCAGAAAATAGGAAACTGGCACTGTGGCACTTCGTTAATAGGTTAGTTCCGGAAAATGTATAAAAATGCCACTAAGTGTAACGAAACAATATGCAAATGGTGTAAAAACAAGCATGGAGCATCAAAAATTATAGATACGTTTGAGACGTATCAGGCCACTTCTAAACCCTTGCATGCATCTGTATGAATTACCAACCCATTGGGATGTGCAATAGCCTCGCGCAAATTCTGTAAAAACCAAGTCCAGCTCTCCTCAGACTCTGTCTCAAGCACACCGTATGCAACTGAAAATACAAAATTATGTCCATCAACTGCACAAGCTGCCACTAATTGCCCTTTAAACCTCACTGTGAGGAAAGTTGCATCAATAGCTAAATAGGGCCTGTAGCCTTCCAAAAAAACCCCGGTGATAAGCCTCAAAACATACAAAAACCCTCCTGAAGCATTCTTTGGTCATTGACACTCCCCTTAATCTGTACTCCATGGAGTGGTGGTCAATATCTACAATACTACCTGGGCTGGTCCTCTCCACTTCACCCTTGAATGTATACAACATTTTGAAACTTTCATGCCAATTACCATAAATAGGTTCCATAGCATGTTGTTTACCATTGAACACCCTCATGTATGGTAAATCTATCTTAAACTTTTCTTTTAGCTTCTTCTGCAACTCCTTTGTACTCACTTGATGGTTTTCTGTCACCCATCGCTTTACTTCTTCAGCCACCCATCTAGACTTGGCTCTACTAATTGTTTCCTTTCTAAGAGTTGATTCCAGGCATGTGTGCCTAAAAGGGTTCACTTTGACTTGAATATTTGTGCTATTTCACATTTTAGATGCGTGCATCCTCCATGGACAATCATCAGTCGAACAGTGCACTCTGTAACGGACAGTATCGCTCTTGTCAACTTGAAATATCCGTTCTGCTTTGATGCAGTAGGTCACAAGTGCATTTCTGCACTCACTCAGGGATGAAAAGATGGAACCTTCTTCCATCTGAGGGTTCTCAGGGTCCCATTGAACAGGTGGAAGGTCTTCTTCCTCACCCTCCTCGTCATCTATCATAGAAACATCAATCTCAGCCTCATCTTGGTTTTCAGCATGACATGCCCGTCGTAAATTCTGAACTACATCAGAATATAGCCTCTCTTCATCATCTACATAGTCAGGCTCCACTTCTCGGGGGACCCTACTGCCGGTGCCTATGCTTGTCGAGCCACCACGTCGCCGTGCACTAACTGAAGTACCTGAACTGGTCTGGCTAGAGCTGCCATTACGACGACATGATTCTGCCCGAGAAGGTCCAAGTGCCGGCACAATCACGTCATTTTGCAGAGTCACATGAAAGTGCCATTTCTCCTTATTCTTAGCAAACATGGTAGCGAGCTCTGCATCATTACTCACTTTCACCCATTCACTTCCTCCATTGTAGTATCTGAACTCCACTTCATCATGCAAACCCCAAGGATATGGACTGCAAATTACCTCCGCAAATTGTCTAAAACTCCAATTACAATCCATCGGCAACGGATAATCAAACCCTCCTTGAGATTTCTTCCTATTCTTTGCATCCATGATGTACCGGTCCCTTCTAATGTTCAACAAGAAAGCAAACCGCATCTCCATCCTATGCCATGAGCAAAGAAACGCAATTAGCACACCCAAATCCAAAATCAAACCGCAAAATCAACCAAAATCAATACACAAAAAAGCTTAACGGTGAGAACACTTACCCCTCGGGAACCCAGTCGTGGATGCGGAGGGTCTCCGGCCCGATGCCTGCCTCGCCATGGTCATCGCTGCCGCTCGCCATTTCGTCGAGCACGTGGCGGGCGCACTGGCAGAACAACCGCCCCTATGGTGGTGACGCAATAGCGTCAGAGCAGATGGCGTCCGAGGAGGGGGGCATCCGTGGAGAGGGCGGCGACGTAGGTGGTCGCGGGAGCAGGAGTGAGCGTGCCGCCGGAGCAGGGTGAGGCGGTGAGCCAGGCGCGGCCGGTGAGCGTGTCGATCTGGCAAACTTCCCCGGTCCCACCTGTAAGTTCCGGATCAACCCTATCACTAAGTTGCCTGGTCCCACATGTAAGACCTGGACCCACCCTCTCACTAACGCCACTAGATGGAATCAGGCCAAACTTGGCCGTTTGGCCTCGCCATAGCACCTGCGCTCTATGTAGTGGCAAAACTGAACACCCTTTCGAGCTAGTGGCAAAACTGAGCATACGACGGTTTTTAGTGGCTAACGAATAAATAACCCATATATATAGAGAGCGTCAATTTGGCACCCGGGCACCATGTAGCTCTTTAGTTTTTTTTTCCAGAAAAGTTCAAATTTAAAGATTCAAAAAAATCAAAAAAAATACCGGGGTGTAGATAATAATTGGTAATAGTCGTGTTAGAAAAATCATGTCAAAATACTATGTATTATAGCCTCAGCAAAAAAGGGAAATTTGCAGATCTGTGAGTGAACAGTGCAATTTTAAATGGGCCACTGTATTCCTGGTATTTGTTATATTTGTCTTTTTTGCTGTGCCTAAAATATAAGGTATTTTTCAGTAAAAATTTGCAGAATTGTAGTGCGTATTGTTGTCTACACGGAGGTATTTTTTTCAAAAAAAAATTATGCTTTTTAAAAAATTCAAAAACGGGCTCCAGTGTGCCTGTGCTCTAAAGCGATTTTCCGATATATATACTGCTATGGTCAAGAGGTGTGGGTGAAATGGAATGGAGGTGGTACTGCTCCGTCATTTGACACTGGGAAATGTACAGACTTTGATTTGATATTCTGAAGCTGCGTGCTGAGATTCTCGCATGCTCTACCGGTTAGTACGTCTGTATTTGAGTACGTGACGGTATCACATATGCACCTGGAGTCGTGTTATTTAGAAAAAATAACACGAGTTACTTGTGTAGGACACAACGTAAGAAACTACTCTTCGGTGTGCATCCGGATGAAGACAGAAATCGGTAACGTAGTACTTACTTATCTTTACTATTAATGCGAAAGCGGTGTCTATTATCACATTTTTAGTTTCTGATTTTTCTCTTAGATAAAATACTAAATTACCCACCACTGTCACTAATAAGTCAAAAAATGATTCGTTATACGGGTGTTTAATCTTTCTAAGACAAAAAAAGTCTGGCCATATGCATCTCGACACGAATTTATCTCAACAAACATGCATTGTCTCAATAGTAATTTAAATTGACTAACAAATATGCCTTATCTAAATACTATTAAAGCTCAACAAGATATCCGGGGCAGGGAGAAAAAGAATGGGTAGACAGTCTGTACCAAGGAAGCACGACTCCTTTTGGATAAGAGCATCTCTAACAGTGCTCGTAAACGGGGCAAAATTGAAAAATAACCGCTAATTTATGGGTTTGGTTCGGTTCGGAAAACGGCGCCGATCAGTTACCGAAAATAGGCCAAACCGAAAAAAAATTTAGGGGCCACGCGGAAAACGCCAACTCGACCTGGGTATTCACAGGCTCGCGAGTCGACCCGAGTGCCAACCCGCAGAAAAGGCGTGCTGAAGTTTCAGCTTCCCCACCCGCTCCTTCTCCCCATTCCGCGAGCCGCCATTCCCGCCGCCGCCGCTCGCCGCCAGATCCGGCCAAATCCGACGACGCCCTGCTCCCCTCGGCCGCCCCGCATCCCGTCCCCGCCTTCTCCTTCGATTCCACGGGCCTCCCTCCGCCGAGCCGTCCAAATCGAGGATGAACTCAAACGGGGACTTGAGCGAGTTCGATCTGTTGGATTCGTCCTCCTCAGATGATTCCGACATCGAGGATCTCCTCTACGACCTGGAGGACGATAACGAGGCCACCCTCCTCCTTCTCGCCGTCAAGGAGCTGGAGGACCGCGCGCGGCTGCTCGGTCGGAGATGAACCTGTCGGAAACATTTGTGAGATTTATTTTTCATCAATTTTCCATGTATGTGTGAGATGAACCTGTCGGAAACATTTGTTTGTTTGTTTATTTATTCAGAAAACTTTCATTGTAATTTGGTTGAGACATTGTTGTAATAATTTGGATCATTTGTGTGCTCCAAACAATTTATTTGATTATTTGCTAGGTTGTTGTATGTGTTTTTATGTTTGTGGTTTATCATTTTGCATATGAAATCTTTCAAAAACCCTATGTTTTTGGGTTCGGATGCTCGTGCCACGGAACAGCGCCCGCAAATCAGAACCGATAATCGGAATATTCTCTTTTTCAATTTTGGTTTACGGGCTCTATATGTGTCTGCGTTTTCGCGGAGCAAAAATACGAGTTCAATGGCCTGAACTCGACTTTTTCAGTTCGCGCGTTTACGAACACTGCTAGACATGCTCTAGGGAACATTGTTGCATCTCCGCCTCACATCAACGCCAAACCGCCGCAAGGTGGTCTCTCCATGCTGCGTAGTGCGCCTCGGCCCGGCAGAGCAGGCACGTCGTCCTGGCGTGCAGCCACGCGTCGACGCACTCAACATGGAACACATGCCCGCAGTTGGGCAGCTCCCGCACCTTGTCGCTGTCGGCGAGCTCCGACAGGCACATGACGCAGTCAGCGCCCGCGTCGCTCCCCTTCCGGTAGCCCGTGATCGGCGGCGCGGAGATTGTGGAACCGTCCAGACCACGACCACGGCGGCTGCCGAACAAGCTGATGGACCGTAACCGTAGGATGCCAACGGCAAGGTCGCTGCGGCGGCGATGGCCGGCCGACCTAACCACGAATAGGTACAGCAGGACGCGGATGAGGGGAAGACGACAGTGAGCGTCTGAAGCGACCAATCCTCCACCTCAGTGGAAAACCACCACAATTGCATCGCAAATTCGAAAAACACCACTTCTTGAAATCACAAAAATCCACCACAATTGAGTTAGTTTGTTCCAATGTCCACAAGATGTAGAGTCGTACATCATAATTGTCGGTGATTTTGTATAAAAAAAAATTGTCGGTGATTTACTACAACTTAGTACAAAGTTGTACCAAATCACCGACACTTTTTTATGGATCGAAGTGAGTAGAAACTATTTTATTATAATTTTTATCTAATTCAGTATTTAAAACAAGAAAAATTATTATTCTATGTGTAATTACTACAGTAGACTTCTAAACTCTGAAATCATGGGATGTACCAAGGGAGGTTTGACAAAGTTGTAGAAAACGCGCACAATGACAAGTGAGAAGTTGTTAGATTATGGAGACCACAAAGTATAGTAGCATTGTTGATGGAATGGCTACAAATCACACTGACAACATGAAAGAAAAACTATGAGACCATAGCAAAGCACAGGTATATAACTAGAGAACGATAAATATTGAGAAAAAATAGTTCAAGACCGAACGAAAGAGAGAAGAAAATCCGCTGCAACGCGCGGGTATTTAGCTAGTATAATTAATCATAGTTCTATAAAATTTAATTTTAACTGAACCTAGAATGAAGGGTAATTTAGGACGGAGAGAGTAAATATGGTATTTTCCATGTGATATTTTTGTATTCTCCAATCATTTCCATGTGAAAATTTTGTACTAGAAGATCAAACACAAGTAATGACAGTGTTCGGTGTGTGATGTTTTCTCTTCCGGTTCACTAATATTGGCATGGAATGCAATTTAGACTACTACTATCTCTACCTAATAATAAAGGACGTAAGGTTTCCGTGGTTGGTTCGTCCGTCTATGGTTGGTTCGTCCGTCTGTACTGTTTCCGTCGTTTTTCCGTCCATCGCCCGCATGGGCCAGGGCCATTAACAATTCGTTTGTCGGCTCCCGTACCTTACCGAGCTAGCCAAAGGTCTAGAGACCAGAGCGAAACAGAGTTGACTCGACTCTCCCAGGGAGCCTCCGTTCCCCGTCGCCACTAGCTCAAAGACCGGCGATCTCTCCTCTCTCTCAACCTCGATATACTGATCTCCGCCAATTGGAGCTGTGAAATCCCGCCGTCTGCGTGTGCAGGGGCTAGAAGGCTGGAACTATCTGTTTGGCGAAGAATTTTCAGTTTCAATTTGGAGGCGGCCAACCTGTTCCCCATCCTAGCTCCGATTGATTTGTTATACGTCGCTCAAGCCAAAGTAGGCAACGCCTTTGCCTCGAGCCAATCTGCATCGCCTGTGTTCTCTGCGTCTCCAGGGGGGCAACCTGCATGTTCTCCTGTGCCATCCTCACGCGGTAACATGGTGCAGCAGCCTGGTGTAGAGTTTTTTCTCTTGATTGTCGCTTCTACTCATCTACATGCTACGGCCGGCTAATCCAGTATTTTAAATTTAGCCTTGCTTCACGCTTTTGTCTGTGCAATTCATTGGAGGTCAATATTATTTGGTGCTGCTTCTCTATACTACACATCTGCATGTGTAGCTCACACCAACGATTCGTAAGGTAGCGGCTCCAAATTGATGCAGGCCACTTCAATTTTCTAAAAGGTACCGAGAAATTCTCTTCCTGTGAGCCAACTTCTTTTATAATGCATAAAAATATCTATTTAGTGATCTTACCATGTAATTTAGCAAATACATATATAATGCGATTTTGTTATGAGCTCAACAATTTATGCATGATATTTTGTACTCTTGGATATCCACACAAAAAATTGATATATGTATCGATATGATTGAATTGATAATAACATTGAGATAAAACCCAACAAACGTTTGCAAATAGAATCAGGTTAAAACGAAAGATATTCTGGTGGTATAAAGTATAAGGTGTTTCTCATATTCATGAGGACATATATTTAAATTAATATTTGAACCGTTGTAATAGTAAAGGACGTAAGGTTTTTATGGTTGGTTCGTCCATTATGTTTGTACGTCCGTCGCGTTTCGTCCATGGATTTCGTATGTTGTCTTCCTTTACACGGTCTGGCCCAGAATCGATCTATAACTAAAACCACAAACAAATCTCACCGGCCTTGGCAGCGACCTGGATAACACCGAGCGCTCTGCACGCGGCCTCTCATCGATCCATTGGGTCGTTGATCAAGCCAAAGGCGTCTGCCTTGCGCAGCGGCGGATGATGCTGCTTGGCTGGGACGAGGACCGGCAGGCGCACGGCGTGGAAGTCAAGGGCGGAGATTGTCGTCGTCCATGAACAACATGGTCCAGTCCAGGATGGCGAGCTCCCAATTTTGTACGCCCGTCCGCACGGCTTGGCATATAGAGGATTTTGGGCGACTTCCGTCGGCCAAGTGCTTGAGACGCGTCGATCTGGCCTGCCACATTTAGAACCTTATCGATCAGGCTACAGTCGAGCAGATTTGATGTGCGGAACTCGTGTCCTACTCAAATAGGAGGACCTGATCAGTTGCATACCTATAAGGTCTACGAAGCACTACGAGCAATCCAAGCCCTTGTTCCAAGTTAGCCGCCCTCTCGCAGTTATGTCGACTTCGTCGGAGTCCGACGCCGTATCTTGGCCGGAGACAGCCGTTGGCATCTCAAGAGCTTTGTCATGGCCTATTATTTTTTATTTAGTTTGTGCCCACATCAATTGAATTCAGTTGGTTCAGTTTTGACTTGTTCAAACAAATTCATTCCATGTCAGTTGCATTCTTAACCGTAGAAGCATGGGCCAAAATCATTAAAAGTGGATATTACAGGTCGATGCAGCCAGGACTTCGCAACCTCATGTTCTTAGGATGACTCGTGTTAGTCGTGAACTCATGATAGGAGAAAACATAACCACCTTCCTCGATAGTGGCACATAGAAGAAGTGTCATCACAAGATTCGCAAGAGCATTTCAATTTTAGTTTATCCCGGTGCAACGCACGGGCATGTTTGCTAGTTAAGATAGAAAGAGTCATGGTGCTTGTGTCATCCTCCATAATGAACAGAGAAAGTACCCGTTATGTTCTTTGCTCCAAAAGTTATAGACGAGCTGAGCAGAAATCAAATGGACCACGCTAGCCATCGGTCGGCGGATCTAGGAACGAAAATCGGTCATACCCGGACCGTTGGATGCTACGTACCGGTCCGTTAGGTCTTTCGCGGGAGCAAAGCTGACAGGAAAGTCGCTTTCAGCTTGCACAAAAGTCGTGAAACACGGACATCGTTGTCGCTGTCCGGCTAGTGCATGCACCGGATGCTTGCAACATGGGTGGACCCCAGTCTGACTGGTATGCAATTTTAATGCACGCCTCTCCTTTCCCTCTACATTTTCCCCTGCTGCGTACACAAATGAAGAAAAAATGGTACTACCGAAACTAATTCTTTCCTTCCCAGTTACTATTGATTTGCCCCCGCATCGTATCCTCTCAGCCGCAGGAGAAACAGCCGCCGCCGCTGCCTCTACCTCCTACTCCACCATAGATTGGTTCCCCCTCCTCCGGCCGGCCTCGCCGGTGTAAGGAGGAGTGGGGAACATAATCTATGTGTGGAGGTTTTAATAAAAGTAGTATTTTCTAGTAGATTAAGTTAGGGTTTGGAAGTCATCTTCTGTTGATCTCCATATCAATGGAGATGGCATCATCTACAATAATTGATCTTCGGTTCTTCCTTCGACGACGAGATCTTTGTCCCGGCGTCAATGGCAGTATTGAAAGATTACAGTTCTCTAGGTATGGTTCTTTGGATCTTGCTTCGCCAGATCAATCTTGGATCTTTTCTCATGGTCGCCGCGAGGAGTATTATCCTTGCAATAATTTTCCTGACTGCTATGTCCTCGATAATGGTGTCTCGACTCCCCAGCGACGTCGACCAAGTTGTTCGGTTATTTCGCCCTGACATACTGGTGTTGGTACTCTTGCCGATGTTCATTGACTACTTCAATGGTTGCGCGCGTGCACGTAGCCTTGGCATTGTGGCTCAAATTAAAATTATGGGAGAACCTTCGTTGGTATTTACAGGTTTATGGTTTGGTTCTATTCGGCTGCCCTCTGAAAAATACAAGATTATGTCATCGAAGAAGAAAGAGTTTGAAGACCTTGAAGATTTAGTCGTTTCATTTAGACTTTATTTTGTAATTGTTGGGGACAGCTTATGTATCTCTACCATGTACTATTTACTCTTATAAATATATATGATATTGATTGTCAAAAAAGAAAAAATGGTACTCTAGGAGATTTAGTTATACCAAGTAGTATTGCAACAAAATCTCTCACTTTGCATAAAAAAGTATAACGAATTTATAACAAAATAATTAAATCATTAATGTTATAAAAAGTAGTTAAAACATCTTTTTGTTGTAAATTGATCTGCAACAAAAATCATCAACACTTTTAACAAAAAATATCGACATTGACAACAAAGCCACCTGTTAACAATAATTTTTGCTGCATATTTATTTGCAACAAAAAATATTAACAGTTTTAACAATAATAACAAGCAATTACAACAAAAGAATAAACATTAAAAAATCTGAAAGAACACAAAACTTGTTGCACACCTTACGACATTTGCTGTCTGCTTTCTCAATAATACTCAGATGAGTTTGTCACATTTTAAAATAACTTTTTCCACATCAAAAAATAGGGGAAATACACAAAATTTGTAGCAAACGTCTAGAAAAACTTGCAACATCTCGTGTGTGCCTTTCCAACAAAAACCACATGTATTTTTCACAATAAACAAATCTAGTGTGCAATATCAAAAAATTCCAAAGAAAAACTTCACTTGTTCTGTTGTCCATGGCAAACTCCATTTTGGCTGATAGGCGTCACGGACCATAATCCGCTTTTGAAGCAACCGCGACATGCATTGTAGCGGCACCATCAGAAGCGATAAGTCCGCATCAGTTTTGTAAAGTAATCACACCATTGAGCCTATGTGTTTGCACAATAAAACATTGAGTTTGTAGGGCGTCAAAAAGTTAACATACAAAAATGTTTTGACTTATTAGTTTTTTTATTACCACTCATGTAATTAATGAACATATATCTCCTAAGTCATACCTCCTCTTGGTACATGTAGCAACAAGAGCTATATCCACACGTGAGCACAAAAGAAGAGGCATGGGCCTATGCAGCTATGCAGCTATACGGCTGTACCTTACACGCCCACCCCAGTCAAAAAGCTACAGCAAATGGCGTCGTGTCGCCGTAAACTTAGTCTAACTCACTTGCACGAGAAATTTGAGAGTAGATGACGGGTGGGGACCAAACTGACAGCGACAGCGACCATATCCACGGGACATAGCATGAGCGCTTCGGAGGGACCGATCGGCGCGCGCGATCGGTCGGCCGATCACAAGCATTTTCCAAATCAAATTGATACTCCCATAGTAAATAGAAATCAAGTCACTGATTGGACAACTGTTTGGATTGATTTGCGAAAGAACTGGTTGCACAATAATCAAGCGTGAACAATTTCAAAGAATCATATATAGGACAGTGGTCTCGTGGACAATTTTAGAGCAACTGAGATGATGGTCCGGTTCCACTGAAGCAACGTGCCAACTTGCAGGCAGATCTGAAATACTCCATCCGTTTTAAAATATAAGATGTTTTAGGTTTGTGAAGCAAATATATTTAGACATGTTTTAGTGTATGTATTCGAGTGAATCTACACACTAAAAGATGTATAGATATATTTGCTTCACAAAGCTTTTTTTCGATAAAGGGATTTTATTACTTAGTCAAGCAATACACAAAGCTAAAATATCTTATATTAAAAAAATGGAGGGAGTACTCGTGAGAGTGATTTTAGAGATCTTGTGGCCATGATCCCAAAGCCCCCATTGCTAAAGATGAACTTTATATAAGATCCAGTCGTGGTTCTAGGATGGAGGAGTTGGTGCTGGTACCGACGTGGGCTTCTTGGGCTTGCCAGATCTGCAAAAAAGCGGGATGCTGAGGACGGTGTGGGGAGGCAGAGCGGTACCGGCTTCCCCCGAAGAAGTGCTTGCATGTGGCAAAGATGGCGACGTCGCCGGGGACACAATGCCGCGATAGAAAACATTGCTGGCGTCCAGCATCACGCGTCAAAATGGCGCGAGGTTCTTCACTCACTCTCCAATCCGGCCTCACCTCCATCACTAGAAAAAACCAGAAGCCATGCCTGCCGGAGAGTGGCGCATGCTCGACCCCATCCACTAGGGTCGGCGGTGTGGGCGACGGACCTAGGAATTTCTAGAAGCTTGGGCAAATATGCCTACCATGCCATTTTTAGGATAAATTTCTTAGAACATTGTGTGATATTAGACGTCGCGCCGCCGTCAAGCCTGGGCGGCTTCCCGGGCTGGAGGGATGATGGATCCACCCGCCGGTGTCAACGACAGAAGGAGAGAATTGAATCGGAGCGCTCAGAAAGAAGGGGGTGAAATTGAATGGGATGCAGGGGTAGTTTTGAAAAGATCGCGGTAAGATGCACCCCACGCCTTATTCTCTGAAAAAAAAGTTGATTTTTTTTTTCAAACAATGAAATGGAGGGAGTAGCGTTTGTCCTATTGATTGCGTTTAATTAAATTTTACAACTTGCAGTTCCACACATTTCAAACGGCGCCTCTATTATTGCCTCCACCAATTCACGCCGCCTTAATCAGCTTTAGCCCATGTGATAAAGGCAACTGGCCACAATGGCCATGATTGCGGTAAATGCATCGATAGCTGCACACCTCTTGTATGCAGACACAAGGTGCGATTAATCAAGAATTTGCACGTGATGAAGCAACTTGTTCACAGGCTCTAACTACGGTACACATACAACATACTCCCCTCCGATCCATAATACTCTTCGTTAATATAGATGTATCTAGACATATTTTAGTGATAGATACATCCATATCAGCGAAGAATAATATGGATCGGAGGGAGTATTAAAAACCAAAGTACAAAATAGTACGCAAAAGTACAGATGACAAGTTTATCACAACTAGAGGTGTACTCCATCAGAAAATGCTATTAGCTCCCGGGCTCTCTGGAGCTCTATTTTTCAAACATTAAAAAATTCAAATTTTAAAGTTTTAAGAAAAAATTAGAAAAATATCTTAATGTTGCCAACTTCATACACTATAACTATGGAAAATTTCAATATGAAATACCTTGTTATTAGGCTCAGGATAAAAGATAAATTAGATAAATTTTGAAAGAAAAAAAGCAACACTGTTCACGTTCCCAGATCTGGCTTTTTGTTATTTTTACCAAAGACATAATACAAGGTGTTTCGAATTATAAATTTCCATAATCGTAGTGTATACAGTTGGCTATGTCTACATATTTTTTTGAAATTTTTTAGAACTTTAAAAATTATATTTTTTAGAGGTTCAAATAAAGGGCTCCAGTGAGCCCATGTGCCAATACAATATAGTGTACTTTTTCTTGCAGATGTAATCCGTGAATACATGGCGGTGTACTTTAAACGCATTTCAGGTATACTTTTGCTCACGAGTGTACTTCTAGGCTACACTACGGTTTACTTTGCTTACGGGTGTTTTCTCAAAAGACACTGCGGTGTACTTTTAAGTACAAAATACAACTACCACGAAAACCGAGTATATACTATAATCATAATCAAAAGTAGAACCGTAGTAGTTCTGTAAGTATATAAAAAGTCTCTCGAAACATATCAATATGAGATCTAGTTTTAAAGATCTCGGCGCGAGAAGCTTAAATATGACAACAATTCACAATTACGACAAAATTATTCCCAAGATATTTTGGTTTTTAAGAAAGAAAAAGGATCTTTGAAACCTCTCGTATTCCCCTTTCATATCCTTATCCCACTTTTATTCTCGTTGCAACACTTTGAACACATGCAGACATCCATGAAAGTACTATGCCGAAGAAGAGCGAGACAACTAGCGTATCGAAAGAACGACCTCCCTTCAGCAAGGTAAGAGAATTTGGGATTTATGGATTATGTCAATTGGCCAACTAGGCCCTATGTAACATGGGGTAAGTTTTAATGAGTTTTTCAATTGTCCGTACGCCATCATAACTTTGTACTACCTCTGGTTTTGTTTACAAGGCACGTACATAGTTTAAGATACGCTTTAACCATAAAATTTTACCAATAAATTATGAATTATACACCATAAAAATTATATCATTAGAAATTGTTTTAATATATGAATCTACTTATATATTTTTTATGATATATATCTCATTTGTTGTTAGCATAAATTGGTGGTCAAAGTTTATCTTGAAATGAGTGCGTGCCGTGTAAACAAAACCGGAGGGAGTACTATCTTTGGCCATCATATATTATCCTTGCAATATTTGTTTAATTAAATATTGCAACTTTGCTATATGATTGATGAGCTCAGGCCGTCTTCGTAATGTGTGATTAAGGCAACTGGCCATGTGATCAGCTTAGACCAATTGGCCAACTGGGCGCTAGGTGACGCATCCTACCCGTAGTTTAATATAGGGGGTTATTGCGGTATTTTTAGCAGCTAGCATGTACTATAACAGAATGATGTTAGTTTTTCCTTATGGTTGTTAGATCAAATTTTTTATGGTTGGAGGAGAGAGAACAAAAAGAAGGATCTCTACCTTTACTTACCAAAAAAATGATCCCTTATAAAATAAGACAAGACTATTTCTCCATTATATCATATGTTCTCCCCTAGAAATATAGTTGCCTACCAAAACTTAATTAATTATACTAATTGCTAGGGGTAATAATAAAAGAATCAGCATTGTACAACTAATATTTATTGTCTTTCTCTAGATGATGTGGATGCCTAAGAGAAGGTGTGATTTCTCAGTAAACTCGAAACATAGAGCGAGCTACACATGGTCCTTTATTTTTAAACATTCAAAATTCATATTACAATGTTTCAAAAAAATTAAAACAAAAATTTAGAGATAGCCAATGTTGAATACTACAAACAGTGCAAAGTTTACTTTGTATACTAAGCTAGACAAAAAAGAGAAAATCTCACAAAATTATATAGCGTTGAAATGTGTACTATTCAATATATAATATGTAAGATTTTTTCTTTTTGTGTAGCCTAGAATACAAAGTATTTCATGTTGATACTTTGCATGAGTTGTAGTTTTCAACATTGACTACCTTTAAAATTTTGTTTCGAAATCTTTTGAAACTTTGTAATACAAATTTGAAATGTTTAAAAATAAAGGGTACGTCTACGTATAGCTCGGTCTATGTTTGTCCACTCTCATGCTTCTCTACCATTATACATGTCCTAAGGAGTCTATAGCCTTGCTATATAGTAGTAGAAAGCTAATATATTTAGCTTTTTTTCCAAAAACATGGTAAATTTTAATTATATCTTACCAAAAGAGTGAAACTATGACTCAAATATGATTCAAGCTACAACGTATTTAATTATTCAACGCAATCAAATATGAAACCATTCAACTCATAAGTTTTACTAAAAAAAATCTAGTAACAGAAAATTCAGATAGCTGGTGCGTCCAATTCTCCTCTGTTTCACTAGTGATTGGCTAATGAGGTCTATTTCAAGGCTAAATCTTGATTAGCGGGGCTATTAGCAGTTTTTCTCAATTAGCCTATAAAAGACTAGCCGGGCTATAGCCGAGCTATATTTAAAATTTGATCCTACCTCGGAGTTGTGGATAGCATCGGTAGCTGCAGCACCTCGTGGATGCAGAAGCAAGTTGTGATTAATCAAGAATTTCCACGTGAATCAAGTTGTTGACAGCATCTTTATTTCCTCTCGTTAGATCTGCAAAGGCGTGCGCGCTCTGGTTATAAAATGGCTTAGCTCACTACCGGAATCCACGCCTCTGCCTTGTCTGCCGTAGACACGGTAGTGTCGCTTTTGGACACGGCAGACCATCTGCCGTGTGCAGGCACACGGCAGAGTGGTCACGGCAGTGACAGCGACGGCAGAGGATGTCTGCCGTGTGCCCGTGCCAGCTGGACACGGCAGAGTGTCTGCCGTGTGTTTTAGGGCGTGCACAGCAGAATAAAGTGACTTCGGCGTCTGCTGCTCGCCAGGGTGGGGCCCCTCTCTGCCGTGTGCCCGGTTGAACACGGCAGAGCATATGCCGTGTGCCGTGTCTGCCGTGTGTCTTCCTTTGACTGCAGGTTGGACCAGCACCGTGGCGGGCCCCAGTCTTTGCCGTGCAGCTTATTTACCGTGTGTCAGCTTTACACGGCACAGTGACCATTTGGTCCACCCAGGCCACTCCCAGGTCTACAGGTGAGCGCCACGTGTCCCCTTTGCCGTGTGTTTGCGCACGGCAGAGGACTTTCGCCCCCCTTTGCCGTGTGCCTGCACACGGTAAATGTGCAGTTTTTTCTATTTTTTGTTTGTTTTTCCCTCAAATACCTGCAATTCAAGCAATATATATATATATATATATATATATGGTTGCAATTCATAAATAGCACTGCAGTATGCACCAATATAGCATCATCAAATCATCACACAATAGCATCAAATCACCACATAGTACCATATTGCACCATCAAATTGATAGAAGTCCATACATAGCACCATATGAGTCCAAAGTGCACAACATACATACATACATACATACAAGTCCATACACACATGCAAAGATGACCAAGTTCACAAATAGATGGTTGCGTGCACGATGCCAACAAGTGCACAAAGGCAACAACCACACTCCACGAGCTCCGCGACGCAAACCTACAAGTTGACGAAGCACAACTAGCATTAGTTCCCTATAACTATCTTATGAACAAAATTATGGCCATTTAGCTCTATGGACAAGATTATTAACAACAAGCATGTATTGAACATGATATTATGCTAGGAAGCAAATATGGCAACATTATGCTATGTTTTTTTCTCTATTATGGACTAGGTCTAGATTTTCACAAGTACACTAGGAAGCAAATATGGCAAGCTCTATGGACAAAAATTTGACTAGTACACTAGGAAGCAAATATGGCAACATTATGCTATGTTTTTTTCTCTATTATGGACTAGGTCTAGATTTTCACAAGTGTACAATGCACGAGAGGAGCACAAAGGTAGGACAAGTCACCTTCTAGAAGAGCTTGTTGACTAGGCTATCATTGGTGACGTGTGGTTGACCTCCTGCATCCGTCATCTCCGGGGAGGTTTGCATAGCGGAAGTCCCTGCAGTAGGCGGAACCTGATATGCTGTCATCATCTCCGGGGGCATCGGGGGATACCCAGTGGGAAAAGTAGCACTAGGCGGAAACTGATATGGTAGCCCAGTCGGGAAAAGCTAGCAAATGGAAAAGAATTTCCTGTTAGACAATATTAACCGAATTCTGAGGATTGATTGACAATAGGAAATTCTACTTACCCATGGCATAGGGGGACAGTGCTGGGGGGTAGCAGAAGTAGGAGTACCATGCGAAGACGAGGTACCGGATGGGTCCATGGCCTGCAAATCAACGCATGCGGAGGTATGAGGTTACTAGAAGAATGGAATTGATATTATTCCTGCCTACAAAGAAACTCACCATTAGTCGCTGGTCATAATATGCAAACTTCTGTTGCATCATGGCGTGCATCGCATTCTGCTGCTCTTGCATGCGCCTAGCTTCGACCTGGGCCTCCTCTCGCAGTCGGATCTGTTCGGCCAACTGAGCCTATGTTTTGGCATTGCAATGTTATCAATGTTCCACTAGTGTGATGAAGTGAAGTAGACCGAGAGAGACATACCTGAACCTCGGCGAGCGCTCCAAGAGAAGGCGACGGGCGAGTCTCTACACCGGGATTGGAGCTCGTCCTGGATCTACGGACATCGGAGAGAGATGGAACGGTCGCTGGATCAATAGCGCCGTGACCAATATATAGGCGACCATTCTTCTTCCCTTGTCCCGCCATCACAGCAACCTAAGAGTGTAGAAGCACAACAAGTATGGCTAAATCTCCACAAGTGTACTACGGAGCAAAAATGGACAAGATCAAGATGTGTAACCTCGGCGTCAAAGGGCGCACTGTAAGGGTCGGAATCCTCTCTGTGCTTCTGCTTGAACTTCCTCACGTACGCTTCCTTCCGCTGCTTCCCCCCCATGTTGAGTGACGTACCCACAATGGGATCTGGCGGGCCCTTCCTCTCACGGAAGCTATTCCAAAACGGGAAGAACTCTGGCACAACGCCCGTCTCAAGTGTCTGCAAATGAGAGAATAAAGGATGAGTGATAGAAAACAGCAGTATGGAGAAAATGATAACTTGACATGAAGAATAAATAATACTTTTGCTCACCTTTTTCTGGACGTGGATCTGAAAGGATGCGCTGCCTTGACGGTGTGATCCACCGCCCATCAAAGCACGCCGTGTTTTACCTTCTTCGTGCTTCTTCCAGTACGCAGGGGAGGTCCACCACGCTACCATCCTCGCGAAGCACTGCTTCTTCGCACTGCAATACTGAGGAATCGCCTGGAGACAGAAAATATACACTTAATGAAACTAGAGAAGATAGCCAACTAGTTGATAGTAATCGATATGCATTTACCTGCATGTACTGCCATGGCTCAAAGTACTTCACCTTCCGGGCATCGGCCTTTGTCAACTGAATCCACCGGTACTCGGCATACCAATTGATGATGCACTGAATGCGCGCCTCGTAGTGCATGTCGGTGACTTGCTTCTGGGCTACTTTGCATGCCACCTTATGGCACTCATCCCAGTATGCCTCGTGTGGCTTGAAGTATTGCTACAAAAGCATTCAGTAAGGTCAGAAAGGAACAAAGTTACAATTTACAATTAGGAGTTATTGAATGATGTGAAATCATAGAAACTTACCCAAAACTGGCACAACACTCGCTGCTGGGCGTTATCCACTTCAAATTCATCCTCCTCCTCACCAACGACCGGCGGGTAGCTTTAGTGCTTCCAAGTCCAAGCTACCGTGACTCTTCCATCAGGCAGCGTCACCAACCCAGGGAACTTGTCCCTAACACAACATCCCATGATGCTCGCGTAGGCGCGCTCTGGAGGTGTACGGCCGTCGAAGTGGTAGGACCTACACAACAAAGATCAAGAGTTTTCAACATGAGGATATAAAAAGGAAGTTGCGAAATGTTATGTGAGTCAAAAAACGTACCGGTTAGACTTTGGTATGAGGACCGCAAAGGGATTTTGTGGTCTCTCGGGGAGCCCCGCAGGCCCACGCTGCCAAACCTTGTGGGGCAAAGGCTTCTTCATGCCCTCGTTGCGCTCCTCAAACTGATCCATAGGCACAGGTATCCACCGCTGCTCGTCGTAGTCGGCGGGGTCCTCGTACAAGCTCGCCCAGTCAGCCTCCTCCTCAGCCTCCTCAGCCTCCTCCCCAGTGAGCTCAGGCTGCTGGTGTGGCTCCTCAGCACCCTCCTCGTGCTGCTGGTCCCCACCATCCTCGTGCTGCTGGTCCCCTCCCTCCTCGTGCTGCCAGTCCCCATCGTCCTCAGCATCTCCCTCCTCCTCGTCTGCAGGGGGTGGAGAAGGAGAAAGGGCTCGAGGAGGCCTCCTGGAGCGGCGACGCGATGCGCCTACAGCTGGCTGACTCTGAGTCTGACTAGAACTGGATCCTCCAGGCTCGGCAACCGTCTTGCTGAACAAAGATTTCACCGACTTAACTTTTTTGGCCACTTGCTTTGCCTTCTTCACAGCTCCTCCTCCTGGCATTTTTCAATCACCTGCATTGACATCAAGAGAATCTCCATTAGTACACATGGTAGACAATGAATATTAATACATGCATGAAATTTTGAATAAACAGAAATTCATTATGTCCACATGCATGAGTTGGGTGGGTTCCGGACCCCCGAAGCACGGTCTACGGCGAAACCCTAGCCCGCTGCCCACGCGCGGTCTACCCCCCTAGATTTCTCCGGACGGCGTTATTCCGGGGGGCTAGTGTGGTCCTTTTACTTTGGTTAGGGCATAGGAACATGGGAAGCAAAGGTTTGCCCATGCTTATCACAAGATTCCCCCCGGTTTAGCCGACGCGGGAGTTTCCACCTAAAAGTCAGCTCGAGCCGAAATATAGGTACAGGTGGAAGGTCACACATGGGACCTAGCTATTGCATCTCCCAACCCAACATCACACATACATACACATTTTAGGTCCACATGCATGAGTTGGGTGGGTTCCGGACCCCCGAGGCACGGTCTACGGCGAAACCCTAGCCCGCTGCCCACGCGCGGTCTACCCCCCTAGATTTCTCCGGACGGCGTTATTCCGGGGGGCTAGTGTGGTCCTTTGACTTTGGTTAGGGCATAGGAACATGGGAAGCAAAGGTTTGCCCATGCTTATCACAAGATTCCCCCCGGTTTAGCCGACGCGGGAGTTTCCACCTAAAAGTCAGCTCGAGCCGAAATATAGGTACAGATGGAAGGTCACACATGGGACCTAGCTATTGCATCTCCCAACCCAACATCACACATACATACACATTTTAGGTCCACATGCATGAGTTGGGTGGGTTCCGGACCCCCGAAGCACGGTCTATGGCGAAACCCTAGCCCGCTGCCCACGCGCGGTCTACCCCCCTAGATTTCTCCGGACGGCGTTATTCCGGGGGGCTAGTGTGGTCCTTTTACTTTGGTTAGGGCATAGGAACATGGGAAGCAAAGGTTTGCCCATGCTTATCACAAGATTCCCCCCCGGTTTAGCCGACGCGGGAGTTTCCACCTAAAAGCTGCTTGCCACGGCGTATCGATGCTCCTTTTATAGGCAGAGTGTCTTGTTTTCCCGCCCTTTTCCTCCCGCCCATTTCTTCCCGCCCATTTCTTCCTGCCCTTTTCCTCCCGCCCTTTTCTTTCCGCCCTCTTCTTCCCGCCCGTTTCCTCCCACGGAAAGTAATGCATGCAGTTTAGAAGGAAAAAAGTAAATTATTATATATTCAGGAATTTTCCGGGGACATATTGTTCACAAAAAGGGGTAAAATAGCATGTGATATAACACTACCGTGTTTATACACACGGCAAAGCCTTGGTCCCACGGTAGTATTTTGGCGCCAACGTTCTGGCGGGAACCAATCGGTGTGGCGCCAAAGTTCTCAAAAGTTTGCCGTGGCCTAGTGTCTGCCGTGTGTCTCTGCAGTCTCTGTCGTGCTCGCTTAGTTTGCCGTGTGTCTGTTTTCCCTTTCCCCGTGGCCAATGGTCTGCCGTGTGTCGGAGGTGTCTTCCCCCGTGGCCTGGTTGTCTGCCGTGTGCCACGCTGGTCCGGATCACGGCAGACATAGCCTCTGCCGTGTCCCTGTCCTTCTGGGCACACGGCAGAGCCACTGGACACGACACGGCAGCGGCTTGTTTTCCTGTAGTGGCTAGACCTTGTGCTTTCATCATCGAAGTGAAGCTGATGAGTTGTCCCTGCTCCCTAGCCTAGAATCTAACTAGTACGATCGATCGAAGGAGCGAGCAATGGCGGCTCAGCGGCTTCACGGCACCATCAACGCCACCATCGTGGGGGCCGACAACATCCATGACGGCTCCCGCCTCACGGGATGGGTCCCCAGTTTCTTGGGCAATGTGAGTTGGATCGATCTCTAGCAATGGCCTCCTGATCATATTTACAGTTTCTTGCGATTGATTCATCTAAACGGAAAGCGATTCTGTGCAGCTTGCGCAAGGTGTGGAGGAGGCGACGGGTATCGGAAAGGGCCAGACGCGGATGTACGCGACCATCGACCTCGACAGCGCGCGCATTGCCCGGACGCGGGTCGTCGCCATCCCCGCAGCAGGGAACCCGCGATGGAACGAGGCCGTCCGCGCCTACTGCGCCCACAACGCGGCCGACGTCGTCTTCTCCGTCATGGTCGAGCAGCTCTATACCACCGAGGATACGCTCCACGGCCGCGCCTACCTTCCCGTTCGGGAGCTCCTCACTGTTAGACCCGGCGATACTATCGAGCGCCGCCTTGACGTCCTTGACGCCAATAAGAAGAAGCTCTCGGGCGGGCCCAAGATATACGTGCTGATCAGCTTCCTCGACGTCGATCGCGAGGGCTATGGGGCTGGCGTCGTCGGTGCGTCCTTCACCGGGGTGCCCCACACCTTCTTCTCGCAGCGGGAGGACGCGCACGTCGCGGACACGTTCGCGCCCACGATCCCGCTCGCCGGCGGCGGGCTGTACAAGCCCGGAAAGTGCTGGGAGGACCTGTTCGACGCCATCAGCAACGCGCGGCACCTGGTGTACGTCTCCGCCTGGTCGGTGTTCACCCCGATCACGCTGGTGCGAGACGGACGCCCCGGTGGAGAGGCCACCCTCGGCGAGCTCCTCAAACGCAAGGCCGCCGAGGGCGTGCGCGTGCTCATGCTGGTGTGGGACGACGCCAGCACCCGGCAGTGGTTGAGCGCCCTGGGCCTTACGTTTAGTGCCATGAGCACGAGCGACGAGCAGACGGCCAAGTACTTCCGCGGTAGCAAGGTGCAGTGCGTCCTCTGCGGGCGGAACATCAACGTCATCTCCACCATCGGCATGACCGAGAAGCCTCAGGAATTGCCCGTAGCTTTGTTCTCCCACCACCAGAAGGCGATCGTCCTGGACCAGGAGCTTCCTTGGGCGTCGGCGGGCGGGCGCCGCCAGATCGTCAGCTTTCTCGGCGGCCTCGACGTCTGCGACGGGCGCTACGACACGCAGTCGCACTCCCTGTTCAGGACGATAGGCACGGGGCAGGCGCACGGCAAGGACTTCCACCAGGCCAACTTCGCTGAAGCGGATATCGGCAAGGGCGGGCCAAGGGAGCCATGGCACGACATCCACAGCAAGATCGAGGGCCCCGCGGCGTGGGACGTGCTCCACAACTTCGAGCAGCGGTGGAGGAAGCAAGGCGGCGGCAAGGACCTCCTCGTCGATCTGGTAGCCTTGGAGAGCATCGTGGTGCCGTCGTCGTCGCCGCTGCTTCTCCCAGCTGACGACCAGGAGGCGTGGAACGTGCAGGTGCTCCGCTCCATCGACGACAACTCTGCCTTGGGCTTCCCTGCCACCAAGGAGGCCGCCCACGAGGCTGGCATCGTCCCCGGCCGGCAAGCGCCAGCTCATCGACAGGAGCATCCAGGACGCCTACATCCACGCCATACGCGCCGCCAAGAGCTTCATCTACATCGAGAACCAGTACTTCATCGGCAGCTCATTCCAGTGGAAAGCAGACGGCATAAATCCGGCCGACGTCGGGGCGGTGAACCTGATCCCAAGAGAGCTCTCGCTCAAGATCGTGAGGAAGATCGAGGCCGGCGAGCGTTTCTCGGTCTACGTCGTGATGCCCATGTGGCCAGAAGGTAGTCCGACGGATGACAATGTGCAGGCCACGCTGGAGTGGCAGAGGAGGACGATGGAGATGATGTACGACGACATAGCTACCGCACTCCGGAAGATGAAGATGGACGACGCTAACCCCCGGGATTACCTCACCTTCTTCTGCTTAGGGAACCGGGAGGTGAAGAAGAGCGGCGAGTACCAACCTGCAGGACGCCCAGAGGACGGTACACACTATGCTAGAGCACAGAAGGCACGGAGGTTCATGATCTATGTCCACTCCAAGCTCATGATAGGTACCCATCCATTTATCCTCCTCTCTCAATCATATCTTCAACATTACATATCCGATAACAAAATTTTGTTGGTGTCAGTTGATGACGAGTACATCATCCTGGGTTCTGCCAACGTGAACCAGAGGTCCATGGACGGGACCAGGGACACCGAGATCGCCATTGGAGGGTACCAGAAGCACCGCCTCAACACCAAGGAGGAGGTCGCCAAAGGACAGGTCCATGGCTTCCGGATGTCGCTGTGGTACGAGCACCTTGGCATCACGCACGCCGATTTCCTCGACCCTGGGAGTCTAGCCAGCGTTCAGAGGGTGAACGACACAGCTGACAAGTACTGGAACCTCTACACTGCCGACCAGCTCAACGACGACCTCCCAGGGCACCTTCTCACCTATCCCCTCACCGTCAACAAGGCCGGCACAGTGTCAGCGCTCAAGGGGTTCGAATACTTCCCTGACACGCAGGCTCCCGTGCGCGGCAACAAAGCTGGTACATGGTGGAAACCGATGATGACCTCATAAACACAGGATTTCCTATCCTCACAAATGGTGCAAACCATTGATGAGATATTACAATTTATCATGCTGTGATGAAATGTCCTATTATAAGTTCCAGGTTACAGAAAAATATTTACGATCTTCCGGTTGCACTTTATCTCAAGTCTATAACTTACTTCCCATAGATTGGTGATAATTTGAATGATACTAACTTACTTCCCATTATATTGTTGGGCCCATTAAATTCTTGATGGTGCAGTGCTTTCTACCCACTACCGGAAAAGAAGGGTTTGCCTATGTCTCAGTTGCCTAAGAAATTCTTATTTCCCAGTCACCTTAGAAAAATGTAACTGTAGTTTTTTAAAAAGTGCAACTGCAACGAGTTGCACTTTTCTGACAAAAAAGTGCAATTGCATTTTTTTTGAGAAAAGTGCAACTAATGCATATTTTTTAAGGTGACTGGGAAATAAGAATTTCTCAGTCGACTGTTACTTAGCAAATCCGGGAAAAGAAAGCTTTGCTGAGTGGCCAGAATACAAGGCAAAAGGCTTTCGAGACCCGGCGAAGTCTTCACCAAGTATCTACACTCAGCAAAGGCCACATGGCAGCTACTCCCACGGTAAAGAGGGTTTGCCGAGTGTATTTCGCTCAGAACTCAGCAAACCTTTTATCGTGTGTCGTCTTCCCTCTCGGCAGAATAAAGTGTAAAGTGAACTAACAAACAGCAGAGGGCAGCAGCTAGGGGCGCGTTTGGTAGCCTGCAAGGAGTCCAACCAGGCCCTGGGGAGCAGAAAGCCCGTTGATTGGATTCATGGCCCAAGCCTGCGGTGTGTCCCGCACGCTACTCAAAGCACCTCCGAGGCAGGCCCCGGAGAAACGTCCAAATCGAGCGTTTCCCCAGAGCCACCCTCCTCTGGAGCTATTTCGAGAATGCGGCATACGCGCGGATGCACGCGGCGGAGATGGAGCGAGCTCAGACTGTGTGGCAAAAAAGCGGCGGGAGAATTTCGGTCACCGCCCGCTCTTCCGGTCCATTATTTAGCTCAGCGCTCACCGCCGAAATTCAGACCCGCCATTTCCCCTAAATCGAGCTCGTCCCCTTCGAAGATCTGAAGCCATGGCTGGATCTTGCGCAGCGGCAAAGAGGAGGAGCTCGGCAGCGCCAGTGACGAGAAGCTTGGCGGCGGCTTTCGCCAGCGTCCCTTCTCCTTCTTCCCCGACCCCTGATCCGACGATAAGAACTCTCAATCCCTGGCTCTGGATGTATCTGTAGATGCCTTAGATCTAGTTCGCACATGATAGGATTAGGTAGTACCTTAGTCGATTTATGCCTCATAGTCGATTTAGTGGTAGATTTGCCTGTTCTGTAGGTCATGCCTTCCACCCCGTCGAGCACAGCCACAGTGGTGCTGCCTTCCACCCCGTCTAGCACTGGCACAGTGGTGCTGCCTTCCACCCCGTCTAGCACTGGCACAGTGGTGCTGCCTTCCACCCCGTCTAGCACTGGCACGGTGGTGCTGCCCTCCACTCCTTCGAGCTCTCCAACATCAGCGCTTAATCCGACTCCCCTCAATGTGAGCATTTTTGGCCTTGCCATTGTTCATTGTTGTGCTTGCCATTGTTGTGCTTGCCATAGTGCACCTTGCCATTGTTTTCATTGTCATTGTTCTGCTTTCAATTGTTGTGCTTGCTATTTTTGTGCTTGCCATTGTTGTCCTTGTCATTGTTGTGCTAGCCATTGTAGTGTTGTAGGTCATCTTGTTGAACTATATTGACTCGATTGTCATGCTTGGCATTGTTTATTGTTGTGGTGTAGGTCGTCCTGCTGTCTCCAGATCTAATAAAACACATTCAATCTATGGCATAGATGGTGCCTAAAAACTCACCATGTGTAGTGAAGGCGAGACCAAACATGGTGTGGAATCCTAGTTTGTCAGTGTTCGTCCTAAACAGGATTTGTGAGCTTGTCAACAGGGGGCTTAACTTGAGCCGCGGCTTCAAAGAGTGCTATCTGAAAAGTGTCTGCAACGATGTAAAAGATTTCACACACATTACCGTCACCCCTGGTCAGGTGTACAACCACATGAGGAAGTGGAAAGCAAAGTGGGTGACGGTGTGCAAGCTTAAGAAGCTTCCAGGGGTGACATTTGATAGCACAAGCTGTGGGATCGTGGTGGACAAGGATGAGTTCAAGCATCTGATCATGCTGAGCTTTGCATATCACTTCTTTGATCAACATGTTCAAACTACTATGGTTCAGTCAACTAACCAAATCTCATCTCAATGTTAGAAATTCCCGAAGGACGTCGAGTTGCTGAACAAGCCCATCGTCAACTACCGCCAGATGAAGTGCATTGATACGTCTCAAACGTATCCATAATTTTTTATGCTCCATGCTTGTTTATACACCATTTGCTTTGTGTTTTGTTACACTTCGTGGCGTTTTTATGCATTTTCTGGAACTAACCTATTAACAAGATGCCACAGTGCCAGTTCCCTGTTTTCTGCTGTTTTTGTGTTTTAGAAAAGCTACACTATAGGAAATATTCTCGGAATTGGACGAGACAAAAGCCGAATCTCCTATTTTTACGGAATCTTCGCGAAGACCAAAGATGAGATGGACGGGGGCCAGGGGCCAGGCTCACCTTAGGGTGGCGCAGCCCAGCCCCTGGCCGCGCCACCATATGGTGAGGCCAGGCGGCCCACCCTCTGACACTGCCCTTTCGCCTATAAAATCCCCTCTCCTAGAAAAACCTAAAGGATGGATCGCTTTTCCTTGAAACATACTGCAAGTCGCCGCCGTCGTCGAAGCGAGATCGGGAGGATCCAGGAGCTCCTCCCGGCACCCTGCCGGAGGCCTTCTACACCACCATGGTCACCTCCGGAGTGATATGTGAGTAGTCTACCTTGGACTACGGGTCCATAGCAGTAGCTAGATAGTTGTCTCCTCCACCATGTGCTTCATGTTTAGATCTTGTGAGCTGCCCTACATGATCAAGATCATCTTTATATAATCATATATGTTGTGTTTGTTGGGATCCGATGAGTATTGGTACTATATCAAGTTGATATACTGAATCATATATCTTTATGTTATCTCTATGTTGTTTATGATCTTGCATGCTCTCCGTTGCTAGTAGATATCTTGGCCAAGTAGATACTAGTGACTCTAAGAGGGAGTATTTATGCTCGATAGTTGGGTTCATGCCTCTAGTAATCTGGGGGAGTGACAGAAACCTCTAAGGTTGTAGATGTGCTGTTGCCACTAGGGAGAAAACAACATTCTTGTGTCCAAGGACATTTGCTTTTTTTACTTTACGCACTTTGCTTAATGCAGTTTTCTATTGTTCGCAACTTAATACTCAAGGGGTACTCGGACGACTCCCCGCGAGTGGATTATTTGTCATAGATGCAGTTGGATTACGGTCTATGTATTTTGTCGTAATGCCCAGAGTGAATCTCATAGTGATCCTCATGACATATGTACGTTATCTTTATTCTATCAATTGCCCAACTGTAATTTGTTTACCTAGCATGTTGTTATTTATCTTATGGAGAGACACCACTAGTGAACTGTGGACCCCGATCCAATTTCCATTACATTGTTATACCTTTTTACTTTTAATCGCACTGTTTACTTTCTTGCATACTATTATCCTTTTACCACTTGATACGCTCAATCCTTTGTTTACAGCAAACCGGTGAGATTGACAACCTCGTCATAAGTTGGGAGCAAAGTTCTTGGTTGTGTTGTGTGCAGGTTTCACGTTGCTGCTAGGTGAAGACGCACCAGCAATATTTCTGGCGCCATTGTCTGGAGTGTCACGAAGCTAGCAAGCATCACCTTCTAAAGTTTGGCTTTCTCATATTGGTTCGATACATCTTGGTTTCACAACTGAGGGAAGACTTGCTGCTGTGCTCATCATACCTTTCTCTTGGGGTTCCCAACGAGCTATTACTTACAAGCCATCACACATCTTCGATCAACCACCTATCGTGAACTGGAAGAAGGTGTACTCTACCTCCAACCTGATTGCAGCGATCGACCACCTTGCGGACAACAAGACCGACAGTACTTTCTTCGCTCGCATGACAGTGGCAGACAGGAAGATCTGGCTTAGGATGTGGCTGCGCAAGCACCATGCTTAGTTCACCTGGCCTATGTTATTGCTATGTCTGCTATCGCTCACCTAGTATTCATTCCACTAGCTAGGAACTGATGAAAACTTCATGCCAGACCGGTAATATTTTGGGAGGTGGTACTAATAGTCTAATACCACTCCGCTGATGAACTTGTGATGCATCATGAGCTGTTGGTTTTGGGGGGTAGCTCGTGATGCATCCGTAACCATGATGAACTGATAGTTTAAGGTCGTTCAGCTTTGTGTGCTATGTGCTGGGTATGTTCACCTCTTCAAGGAAGAGGTTACCAGATCGCTGGCCTGTGTTGCAACCAAACAGCATGAGCATTGCATGAAATGGTTCACTGCGAGCAACCAAACACTGCAGGCAGCGTTTCCTCTCATCTGCGAAATAGTGTATCGTAGGCAACCAAACAAAACGACCAAGTTGGTTTTTGCATCGCATGGTGCGACCTAGGCCCCCCCAGCTCCCGCGCTCAGGGAGCCCAAAAAGAGTTGCAGGCTACCAATCACGCCCTAGGCTACCGTGTGTTTTCTTATACATAATCGACAAAGCAAGAATTCCAAAATAAAAAAAGGTCGTCGGAGTCGTCGTTTACGGCCACGTCGCCAGAGCTGTCAATCCGGCCTCTTCTCCATCATTGAGGAGGTGGAGCCTCTCCACCTAAGGCCCGCATTGCTGGAGTCTATCCGCCTGCTTCGTGTCAAGCACCGTCCGCCACTGACCGTGGCTGGCCGCCGCTCGTCCCGGAGCAAGGGCCAAAATGGTCGTCGGAGCGTTTACGCCTGCGTCGCGGGAGCCATCAATCCGGCCTCGTCTTCGTCATCAAGGAGGTGGAGCATCTCCGCCCTAGGCCCGCGTCGCTAGAATCTATCTGCTTGCTTCCCTGTCAAGCGTCGGCCGCCACTGACCGTGGCTGGCTGCCGCTGACCGTGGCTGGCCGCCGCTCGTCCCGAAGCAAGGACACGTCCACGGGCACGAGCGGGCATGGAGCACGAGAATGCTTCTGCCGGGCGGCTGCTATGGGCATGGAGCACGAGGATGAGAGGCGGGTGCTGTGTAAAGAGAAGAGAAGAAGGCTAGTAGTGTGTGTCGCTGGAGGAGACTAGTAGTGTGCACTGTGTTTGTGTGTGGTTATGTTTCTTTGTGACAAGATGTGTGTGGTTAACCAGTGGCCATGTCATCGATCTGTGGGACTCAGTTTTGGACCAATGAGGATGCGACTGCTTTGCTGTGCGTGAAACACTTGGCAGATATATTTCCTGCTTAGAATATTCGTTCGTGTTAGATACTGTGTACATAGATTGTTTGCGGTGTGCCTTTTACAGTTATTGCCATATTCGGCTGTTTGCCATGTGTATTTTTCAATTATTGCCATGTTAGATAGTCTGTCGTGTGTTTAAGCACCCTCTATTGTACATGAACACACGGCAGACTATTTGACCACGGTGGCTCTAGATTTCCCGATAGTGCACTTTAATGCTGCAATATGTGATATGGTCACTCTAGCAGTCACATGAGTATCATAGGGAGATGAACAAATAATTACTTGTTTCAGGCCAACAGAATCTTGTGATACATGGTGATGCATGTAAAATGCATCCATTAACTTTGTAGTTTATTAGATTATATTTCTTTATATTTGATAGTTTATTGAGAACCTCTACATGTTTTCTTTGATTCGGGGATTTTCTAAATAATTTTCTCTATTTTGATTTTAACTCTACAGAACAAGAAATCATGTTTTTTGTATTTTTTTAGTTTTTTGGATCTTCCGGATATCAAACAGACCCAATATTTTTGGTATATCATTTTTTAAGGAAATGAAGACCATGAGAAGAAAAAATCAACCTGAAGATCCACGAGGTGGAAACGGGCATGCACCATGCGGACCCCACCCCGTGGCATGGTGGGCCCTATCTTCCACCCTTTGGGCCAGATTTCTTTGCCTATATGGAATCGTGTTGACCTAAAGCGACTATATATATGACTAGGGATGGGCATATAAACCGAGGACCGAAATACCGGACCGAAAGAACCGGGACTGAGACCGGATGTACCGAAACCAAAATTTCCAATCACTATTTCGGTCATTGTCTGTTAAAAACTGAAATACGAGCTATTTTTGTATTTGACCTTGTTGCGGCTGCCGGCCACTTTTCTGAGCTCGCTTCTCAGTGGCACTGCCGCAGCGCAATTAGTCTCTACCTTCTTTCAATCTATCGGTCATAACCGAGACCAAACCGAAGTTTTGATGCCCCAAATTTCTCTATTAGCAGTAATTCCAACGACCGATCGGTTCCTATTTTCGGAACACCAAAATTCTTGACAACCCAAGACACCGAATCATTCGATTCGGTTTAACCGAACTCCCAGCCCTATATATGACCCTCAGGCTATTTTACAACAGGGCATAGGAGAAACATAGAATACATAAAATGGTTCTAAAGACTGCAAGAATAGGAGGGAAGACGCTACTGGAGCTCATCCTGATTGCCCCTTCACCTCCATCGACACAATCTCCTTCATCACCATGATGAGTAGAGACTAGTTCATCATGGGACCATGGGATTGTAGAAGTAACTTGTATCAATCTCTCTTTTCCTTTTCACTAATTAGAGTCACATAAGCTGCCTATCATGATTGTGACCATATTTGTATTACCTCTATGGTGGATCTTTTGTTATTGATATGTCTCCAACGTATCCATAATACGTATCCATAATTTTTGATGCTCCATGCTTGTTTTTACACCATTTGCCTAATGTTTTGTTACACTTCGTGGCACTTTTATGCATTTTCTGGAACTAACCTATTAACAAGTCGCCACAGTGCCAGTTCCCTGTTTTCTGCTGTTTTTGTGTTTCAGAAAAGCTACACAGGAAATATTCTTGGAATTGGACGAAACAAGTTCCTGAAGTCTTATTTTTCTCGCAAGCTTCCAGAGATCCGAAGAGGAGATGGAGTGGGGCCACGAGGTGGTCTCACACCAGGGTGGCACAGCCCAGCCCCTAGCCGCGCCCCCTATGTGTGAGGACACCTCGGTCCACTTCTGACGATGCCCCTTCGCATATAAAGACCCCCCGACGGGAAAAACCTAAGTACCCAATCAATTTTCCAGAAACACATCGCGATCCGCTGCCATCGTCGACCCGAGATCGGGAGGGTCCAGAAGCTCTTCCCGGCACCCTACCGGAGAGGGGAATCGCCACCAGAGGTCTTCTTCATCGCCATGCTTGCCTCCAGAGCGATGAGTGAGTAGTCTACCTTGGACTATGGGTCCATAGCAGTAGCTAGATGGTTGTCTCCTCCACCATGTGCTTCATGTTTAGATCTCATGAGCTGCCCTACATGATTGAGATCACCGTTATGTAATTCTACATGTTTGGTTTGTTGGGATCCGATGAATATTGGCGTTATGATTGAGTTGCTATACTGAAATATATCTTATGTTATCTCTATGTTGTTTATGATCTTGCATGCTCTCTGTTGTTAGTAGCTATCTTGGCCGAGTAGTTGCTAGTGACTCCAAGAGGGGGTATTTATGCTCGACAGTGGGTTCATGCCTCTATTTAACCTGGGGGAGTGACAGAAACCTCTAAGGTTGTAGATGTGCTATTGCTACTAGGGAGAAACAACATTCATATGCTCAAGGGCTTATGCTTTGTTTACATTACACACTTTGCTTAATGCAATTATCTGTTGTTCACAACTTAATACTCATAGGGTGTTCGGATGATATCCCCGTGAGTGGATTATTAGTCATAGATGCAGTTGGATGGCGGTCTATGTATTTTGTTGTAATGCCCAGAGTAAATCGCATAGTGATCTTCTTGACATATCACGTTTATCTTTATTCTATCAATTGCCCAACTGTGATTTGTTTTCCCAACATGTGTTATTTTATCTTATGGAGAGACACCACTAGTGAACTGTGGACCCCGGTCCTATTTCCATCATATTGCTATCACCTGTTTACTTTACTCGCACTGTTTACTTTACTCGCATACTTTCATTGCTTTCCACTCGATACGCTCATACCCTTTGTTTCAAGCAAACCGGTGAGATTGACAACCTCATCGCAAGTTGGGAGCAAAGTACTTGGTTGTGTGTGTGCAGGTTCCACGTTGCTGCTCGCAAAGCAAAGCTTGGACGAGGCGCCATATAAATTGTCTGGAGCTGTCGCAAAGCTTGCAAGCATCACCTTTAGTCGTTTGTTTGCTCCTCTCCTGATCGACATACCTTGGTTTTTAACTGAGGGAAAATCTTGCTGCTGTATTTATCACACCTTCCTCTTGGGGTTCCCAACGGGCTGGACATTCAACTAGGCACCAACTCTTTTCTGGCGCCATCAACCAGCAATCAAGCTCTTTTTTGGCGCCGTTGCCAGGGAGGAAGTAGAAGACTTCTGCGAGGGGAGTTTTTCGCACGCACATCCTTTACTTTGTTTATTGTTTTGCTTTACTTTATTTATTTTTACTTGCATTGTTTTATCAAAAACCCAAAAAAATTAGAATCCTTGATAGTTGTTTTTACTTATTTGCTTTAGTTTTGCTGAAATGGCTAATCCTGAAAATACCAAGTTGTGTGACTTTACTAGCACGAACAATAGTGATTTTATCTGCACTTCTATTGCACCACCTGCTCCTGCTGCAAACTTTTATGAGATTAAGCCTCCTTTATTGAACCTTGTTATGAAAGAGCACTTTTCTGGTGCTAGTACTGAAGATGCTGCAGGTCATCTCAACAATTTTGTTGAGCTATGTGAGATGCAGAAATATAAGGATGTAGAAAGTGATATTATTAAGCTCAAGTTGTTTCCTTTTTCTTTGAGAGAAAAAGCTAAAGATTGGTTGCTATCTTTGACTAAGAATAGTATTGATTCATGGGCCAAGTGTAAGGATGCTTTTATTGGTAGATATTATCCTCCTGCTAAAATTATATCTCTGCGTAGCAATATTATAAAGTTTAGTCAGTTTGATAATGAACATGTTGCTCAAGCTTGGGAAAGAATGAAATCTATGATAAATAATTGCCCCACTCATGGACTGACTACTTGGATGATTGTCCAAACTTTTTATGCAGGACTGAATTTTTCTTCAAGGAACCTATTGGATTCAGCTACTGGAGGCACTTTTATGTCCCTTACCTTGGGCGCCGCAACAAAGCTACTTGACAACATGATGGTAAATTACTCCGAATGGCACACCGAGAGAGCTCCATAAGGTAAGAAGGTAAATTCTGTTGAGGAAACCTCTTCCTTGAGTGATAAGATTGATACCATTATGGCTATGCTTGCTAATGATAGAACTCATGTTGATCCTAATAATGTTCCTTTAGCCTCTTTGGTTGCTCAAGAAGAGCATGTTGATGTGAACTTCATTAGAAACAATAATTTTAACAACAATGCTTATAGGAACAATTTTGCTAGTAACAATTATAGGTTGTATCCTTCTGCTAATGGTTATGGGAACTCTTATGATAACTCCTCCAACAACACTAGGGCCGCGTCCTCCGAGCTTGAGGTAATGCTCAAGGACTTCATCGGTAAGCAAACTGCTTTTAACAAGTCTGTTGAGGAAAAGTTAGGCAAAATTGATATTCTTGCTTCTAAAGTTGATAGCCTTGCTCATGATGTTGAACTTCTGAAATTAAAGGTGTTGCCTAATGATGTGAAAGAGAACAATGTTTTTGCTACTGCTAATGCTATTCAAGTTGGAATTGATGAAAATATTAGATTGTTAGCAGAATTGCATGCTAGATGGGAAAGAGAGGATGAGATTGCTAGGAATATGAAAGTTTGTACTATTACTACCTCTAATGATGTTGTTCCAAATGCTAGCAATCCTCTTACTTTGATTGGTGTAGAGAAAACTCCCACTCCTTGTGTTAAAAAGCCTAAAACTGCGAAAACTTTTTCTCAAAAGAGTGCTGAAATTTTTCAGAGTATAGGAGATGATAGCTCTATTTTCTTTAATGATTTTGATGTTGATGGCTGCAATATATCTGAAGTAATTTTGTTCTTACAAAATCTTGCTTTGACTCCCAATGCTAGTTCTTTAAATGTTGCTTTTACAAAGCATATTCCAATGCTCTCATAAAAATTAGGGATGAGAAGTTGCAACAAAAAGACTCTGTTCCCAAGAAGTTAGAAGATGGTTGGAAACCCATCATTGATATGCATGTTAATGGTTTTGATTGCCATGCTTTATGTGATCTAGGTGCTAGTATTTTTATCATGCCTAGAAAAATTTATGACATGCTTGATTTACCACCGCTTGAAAAGTGTTATTATGATGTTCCTATTGCTAATGTTGCTAAGAAGAAACCTTTGGGAAGAATTAATGATGTTCTTATTGTGGTTAATAATAACCTTGTTCCCGTTGATTTTCTCGTTATGGACGTTGAATGTCATGCTTCATATCCTATTATTTTGGGAAGACCCTTTCTTCGAACTGTAGGTGTCATCATTGATATGAGGGAAGACACTATCAAATATCAATTTCCACTCAAGAAAGGTATGGAACACTTCCCTAGGAAAAGGAAGAAATTACTTTTTGACTCTATTCTTAGAGCAAATTATGAGCTTGATGCTTCATCTCTTGATGTTACTTGATTCGTAATTTTCTGCGCCTAGCTCAAAGGCGTTAAAGAAAAGCACTCTTGGGAGATAACCCAACGTTTTATTTTCATTACTTTTTCTTTTATTTGAGTCTTGGAAGTCATTACTACTGTAATAACCGCTCCTTATCCTTTTTATTTCATTGTTGTGCCAAGAGAAGCCTCTAATTTGAGTGAGGTAAGATTTGGGGATGTTGCTGTCCTGAAACTGTTTTTGGTGCTGCACTGTAAAAATTCGTGAAAATTCTTTGTATATCTTTTGGACCTGAGATTTCTTGTGTATATTCCCCAGGTTATATCCAAACTTTCATTAGTTGAACACTTTTTGATTTGAGCAACAGAAACACCTCAAAAATTTGGCGTTTGTCAGCTGTTCTGTTTTGACAGATTTCTGCCAATATTTGTGTTTGCCGCTTTATCGCTTTCCTTTGAGTTCTTTTGATCATGGAACTTTTGGAGAAGTTGCTACAGTAGTATATGCTTTATATGTGGTGGTTTTGGGTTGAAACCTGAAGCAAAAAGAGGTTGATTATATGATATGCTTACACTAATGTTGCTAATAGATTTGTGTTTAGTTTTGTATGAAGGAAGTTTTCAAGTGTAGGGATTGGAGAATGATGAGATGAGTTGAAGAATGGACAAAAGCTCAAGCTTGGGGATGCCCATGCATCACTCCAAGAAATATCCAAGAAGTACAAGCGTCAAAGCTTGGGGATGCCCCCGAGGCACCCCTTCTTCATCGGCAAAAATCAGGTCACCTTTCAAGACACTATATTTTTATTTCTTCATGCACTATGTGTTTTTCTTGGAGCGTCAGTTGTTTTAGTTTTATTTATTAGTTAGTTTTGTTTGCTGCAATAAATGGTTGGACCCCAACAAATTTCTTTTGGAGAAGTTGCCTTGCTTTTCATTTGCCAAGAACGCTCTAGTTTTCACTCTTATCAAAAACTGAGTGTTCTTCTTTTTCTGCTACTGCTTTTGGTTTTCGTTTTCGCCTTGATTTGCATTCATATCTTCTTATATTTATTTATCAAGGTGTATTTTTGCCTCTGGACCATGTTGGTTTTCCTCAAAAGAGGTGTCTTAAAAAATTTCAAATGGTGTTGGAAAAGAGAAAAAGCTTTATGCAAAAAAGTGGTACAAGAAGGAGCTTGTGTAGACTGCGGCTTAGGCTTTTTCATGTCATGCTTGATGTCTTTTTGATAGTATGCTTAGTGGTTTTTCTGTAGCATGACTTGTCTCAAATAACTGAGATTGCTTAATGAGCCTTTGAAAAAATTATGCGTTGTTTTTATCGTTTGGAAGCATTATTTTGGTTTTCTCCTTGATGCTTTATTTGGGTTGACTTGGCGCATGCTCACACATGTTAGACTCATACAAAGTCGTCATTAGCCTCTATGATCATTTAGTTTTTGACTTTTGATGCCATCTTATACTTCTTTTAATGTCGCTTTGCATGATTTTGGCCATTATTGCTCTCTTAGTTGGTCGCTCCCAGTCTTTTGCTAGCCCTCGCCTTGTACTGAGTATGAGCTCTACTCGTGCATCCAACTCCTAAAAACCAAGTTTGCCAAAGTGTCCACCATACATACCTATAGCAATTTGCTATTCCAAGTAAATTTGACTTGCTTTTATTTTCTCTTCAATTAAACTCTTACCAGTGTTATGCGAAAATTGGTCAGTAAAGCTCTCACGAACCGGAAGGCACACTTTACTTTTTCTTGTTCTTAAAAAATTGACATTGTGGTCTCTTATGTTGAGTTGTTATGCTTGCAATTTGTAAGTTGGAGACTAGCCCAGCCATGCATTCATGGGCAAGCTTTCAACATTGCACTTCTCTTTTGAGCTGATATTGTGATCTTTTGTTTATGGATGCCCGCGGTGTGAAATGAATTGGGAATCTTGTGGGGATCATGGAGTTTGTATATGTGTTAGAGAAACGCCTGGGCCGCCAATCTAAGCCATGCATAATTCATGGTGGAAATTTGCAGCATGCCCATAGTGGACATTCGATGACGCATCTCAAAATAAAAAGCTAAACAAATGGTAAATAAAAGAGATGTCGAGGTGTTCATTGTCTGCTTGTCCTGTCATTTTAATGTGGGCTTGTTCCATGTCATCGGGCATGGAGGTACCCCGTTTGTGGTTCTCGATGATACGCATATACTTACAATGACAAGAGCCTTGCTTGGGACTCTAAGTAAAGTAGCATAAGGTTTGGGTACTCGTATTCATGGGATACGAGGTTTTCAACTTATGATTTCTCAAGCATATGCATCATAATTGTTCTCGCATTAACTTTAACCATTCAAGATGCTTATGATGGGGGCAATGAGAGCTCAAAGCCGGTAAGTAACATAATTTTTGAAGGTTATAAAACTTGCAATCACTGCTTCCCTCCGCGAAGGGCCTTTCTTTTACTTTTATGTTGAGTCACCACCTTCTATCTTTATGCACCATTAAGAGAGCATAGTTGTCATTCTTAGTATAATGTGCATTGTCCCAAAGTTTTCATTGATTGATTCATATTGTTGGTTTCACTTGTTCTCAAAATATTTGTATCTAGTCGCCCTCTTAAACTTGAAGGTGTCCTATGCATTTATGTTTTGCTCTCTATGAAGGACAAGCTGAAAACCATTTGTATGTTTTTCCTTATGATTTGAACACACGTTTGACTTTCATTGTTTCATTTTCATGATCTTTTGTTTGTGTTCATTTTCATGTTTATAACATGGTTGCTAAGTTTCTATTGTCAAGATTATATCTTTCATGCCCATGTTTTAAGTTCTTATGATCCCAGCTCACAAATGCTTACATATATGATCAAGATTGTGTAGGTGCATGTCACCTCAAAAATTATTCTTTTGTTATCACTTACCTACTCGAGGACGAGCAGGAGTTAAGCTTGGGGATGCTAATATGTCTCCAACGTATCCATAATTTTTGATGCTCCATGCTTGTTTTTACACCATTTGCCTAATGTTTTGTTACACTTCGTGGCACTTTTATGCATTTTTCGGAACTAACCTATTAACAAGTTGCCACAGTGCGAGTTCCCTGTTTTCTGCTGTTTTTGTGTTTCAGAAAAGCTACACAGGAAATATTCTCGGAATTGGACGAAACAAGTTCCTGAAGTCTTATTTTTCCTGGAAGCTTCCAGAGATCCGAAGAGGAGACGGAGTGGGGCCATGAGGTGGCCTCACACCAGGGCGGCACGGCCCAGCCCCTGGCCGCGCCCCTATGTGTGAGGACGCCTCGGTCCACTTCTGACGATGCCCCTTCGCCTATAAAGACACCCCGACGGGAAAAACCTAAGTACCCGATCAATTTTCCAGAAACACATCGTGATCTGCCGCCGTCGTCGACCCGAGATCGGGAGGGTCCAGAAGCTCTTCCCGGCACCCTGTCGGAGAGGGGAATCACCACCGGAGGTCTTCTTTATCGCCATGCTTGCCTCCGGAGCAATGAGTGAGTAGTCTACCTTGGACTATGGGTCCATAGCAGTAGCTAGATGGTTGTCTCCTCCACCATGTGCTTCATGTTTAGATCTCATGAGCTGCCCTACATGATTGAGATCCCCGTTATGTAATTCTACATGTTTGGTTTGTTGGGATCCGATGAATATTGGTGTTATGATTGAGTTGCTATACTAAAATATATCTTATGTTATCTCTATGTTGTTTATGATCTTGCATGCTCTCCGTTGTTAGTAGCTATCTTGGCCGAGTAGTTGCTAGTGACTCCAAGAGGGGATATTTATGCTCGATAGTGGGTTCATGCCTCTATTTAACCTGGGGGAGTGACAGAAACCTCTAAGGTTGTAGATGTGCTGTTGCTACTAGGGAGAAAACAACATTCATATGCTCAAGGGCATATGCTTTGTTTACATTATACACTTTGCTTAATGCAATTATCTGTTGTTCGCAACTTAATACTCATAGGGTGTTCGGATGATATCCCCGTGAGTGGATTATTAGTCATAGATGCAGTTGGATGGCGGTCTATGTATTTTGTTGTAATGCCCAGAGTAAATCGCATAGTGATCTTCTTGACATATCACGTTTATCTTTATTCTATCAATTTCCCAACTGTAATTTGTTTACCCAGCATGTGTTATTTTATCTTATGGAGAGACACCACTAGTGAACTGTGGATCCCGGTCCTATTTCCATCATATTGCTATCACCTATTTACTTTACTCGCACTGTTTACTTTACTCGCATACTTTCACTGTTTTCCACTCGATACGCTCATACCCTTTGTTTCAAGCAAACCGGTGAGATTGACAACCTCATCGCAAGTTGGGAGCAAAGTACTTGGTTGTGTGTGTGCAGGTTCCACGTTGCTGCTCGCAAAGCAAAGCTTGGACGAGGCGCCATATAAATTTTCCGGAGCTCTCGCGAAGCTTGCAAGCATCACCTTCAGTCGTTTGTTTGCTCCTCTCCTGATTGACATACCTTGGTTTCTAACTGAGGGAAAATCTTGCTGCTGTATTCATCACACCTTCCTCTTGGGGTTCCCAATGGGCTGGACATTCAACTAGGCACCAACTCTTTTCTGGCGCCATCAACCAGCAATCAGTTATTGAGATAATTTATGATATGCAAATCGATAGTTGCTCTCGATATATTGAAAGATGTATATGTTACTCCATCCATTTATGCTTTGTTCTCATCAAACTAGTATGATAGAACGTATGCTAGGGATATGTGCATTAAGCGGAGTAATTTGGTGGTATGCATAGAAAGGTGAAACAAATTCTACGTGCTACTATGGTTTTACCTTCCCGAATTACTTCACTAGGGATAAATGAACTCTTGTGCTTTATGTCATCCAATGATAGAAGAGATGGTCCTTAATCTCATGTTATTTATCTTATGGAAATACTATGTTAGTTTCTTAAATATAGATTGAGGAAGTTTTCCCTTGCTAGAGGAGTGTTATGGAGTTCTGTTGCATCAACACTATGCTTGAATGTGATTCCCATGTCTATGCTTATTAGTAACTTTTTATATATTTGCATGCTCTTAAGTTGTTTGTTTGTGCTTATCACCACCACGATATTTGAGAGAGAGAGATATCAAGTAAACCATGATCCCGGTCCACTTTTAGCCATAAGACACACCTTCTACACTAGTTTACTTGTTGTTCTACTTTCAGTTCTTGTTAAATTCAAAAATATAGAATACCTTTTCTTATTAATTTTACTTCTGTAAAAACAAGCAAGCTATGAGTGCCTGACAACCACTCCAGTTAGTTGGCAACACAAAATTGTTATTTCTGTTGCAGCTTGCTGGAAGAGTACAAGAAGAAGAACCATCCTTTTCTCTGAGAGTTCAATATAAACCCTTGAGTCACCCAAAAAAAACCCTTGCTGCATTACTCTAAGCTTGGTGTCCCAACAAGTGGAAAATTCAGTGCCTCTAGTTTTCCCCAGCAAGGTCAGCGCCTATGGATTTAAGGCCTACTCGCGAGGATATTGTTTCATTTGGAGGTATCAAGGAGATTGCGGTGGAGGGCCTAAGGTCGAGTGGGAGGATTCGTGCAAAACCAAACACGGAAGCGACACATCTCGAGCGTGCGATGATGATCGCTCAACACCGATACGACCTCCAAGTGCAAAGTATGAGTGTACCTCATAATTTATCTTTACTAGCTATTTCAGATGATGATATTGTTGAGAAAGCAAATAGATTAGGAGTTTCGCTAGGTATCTCTAAAACATGTAGAAATGCTGCGGAAAAGCTAATAAAAGATAATGAATTTTTGCAACGTTCATTAACAATTCTAAGTACAAAAAATCTTTTTTGATAAGACGATGGTTGAGACTAGTAATCTGTTAGTATCTAGAGCTTCAAATCTTTGAGAGTATTTGGTGGATGAGGAGAACTTTACGCTTGATGATCAAATTGAACACTTGGTTCATGAAAAGAAAGTAGCAAGGTATCGTAAGAAGTCCCACAACATGACTAAAGTGCGAAGAAGCAGTAGAATCAGACTTAAAAGAAATATTACGTAATGCTAGGTTTCAGAAGTTTGACGTGGAATAGTGAAGGCTTGCGAGATCCCGGTGAACACCTTTTTGTTAAAGAGTCCATAAGAGAGTACTACTTAGACTTCATTGCTTTATTGGAAACATAAAGGTCTAATTTCATGGTACCGTTCTTACTAAATTTAGTTGCCGGCAAGGAATTTACGAGGTTTGTTTACCGCCACATGGGCGGTTAGGAGCAATCCTAGTTGGTATTAACTCTGAAACTCTTGAAGTAAAAAATGTTGAGAGTGCCGACTATTGTGTTAAACTGCATCTTCGTTCAAAAAATGATGGTTTTAAGTGGGTTTTTATTCCAGTCTATGGGGTTGCACAAGACACTAGCAAGTAATTGTTATTTTTTAGATGACTCATGTTCTTAAATTAGCCGCTATTACCTTTTAATGACATTTTGATAACAAGTGGTCTAAGAGAGAAATGTGTTAAAACGTGAAGCATAGACAATACAATTGATAGTTGTGGCTTGTATATATATGTCAACTGCTAGCCACATCCTATATAAACTGTGGTGGAAAGAACTATTTATCTCGAACCATTTTCATATCGACTAAACTGTTGCATAGGCCATGTGTACTTGTCGACTTGATATTAATGTATTTCCATTTATAACAGAAGGATCTCCGATCCTTTACATGTGATATTTTTGTACTAGAAGGTCAACACAAGTAATGGCAGTGTGAGCTAACTCATTTAGTTCTCTTCTTTCTTTCTTATAAAAAAAATAGTTCTCTTCATGTTCACTAATATATGCATACAATGCAATTTAAGCCGGTATTAAGATAGAAAGAGTCATGGTGCATGTGTCGTCCTCCAAAATAAATAGGAGTAAGCACCAATTCTGTTCTTTGCTTCAAAAGTTACAGACGAGACGAGACAAGTGGAAATCAATTGATATTCCCATAGCAAATAAGACATTAAGTCGGTGACTGGACAACTTTTTTTTTGAGAATGACAGGGGGGAGAGGATTCCCCACCGTTTGTATATAACTCGAAATACCCCAAAAAAGGATCAGTCATCCACATCAAGTTCTTACAAACCGAAGCATACAGAGGAGGTTGGGAAGAGAAAAAATATTTCCAAAATGAATGCAAATATTACATAATGGGAACAACATCAAGTAGCAAACTGGAGAAAGTAGCAGCGAGCAGTAGAGATAGCATCCCTATCCACAGGGGCAAAATGATGGCTCCAAAGGGCAACATCTTCAGCAGCACGATCGAAGGATCGTAGGCACCGACGAGGGCTTGTTGTCGAACACGACGCCGTTCCTTGCTTTCCAAAGACTCCATAGAATCGCAGCGGTTGGACAACTGTTTGGATAGCTTTATGGAAGCACTGATTGCACAATAATTAAGCAAGAAAAATAACAAATGGTCGCTTGGACATTTTTAGAGCAACACAGATGATGTCACATGCCAACCTGCGGGCAGATCTGAAATACCAGCGAGAGCGGTTTTAGAAATTTTCTGCCTACGATCCAATAGCCCCCGTGGCTACAAGATGATCTTTACATAAGATCCAGCCGTGGGCTTGAGGCTACGTTTATTTCAACAAGGTCATCGCACGGTTCTCAGGCTACTTAGTTTCCCAATGGAAACATGTGACAAATCTGAAAGAGAGGAGACCCGGCTTGTACCATATGGTACATACATGGATGTGCCAATCACACTTGCAGCAACACTTCCGCTCTTGCATGGTGCCAGGAAAACCATTCCCGTATTTTTGTTTTTCCCTATGCCTCCTAGTCGTAGTATGTGTTTACTGACATCGTCTCCATTTTCCATTCCAATGTTTCTGTCTACTGCAGCCTATATATTCATCGATCAGGTATGAAAATGCCCAAGTGAAGAGTTATGTGGAAGTGCATGTCAATGGAAGATGATGGGCTTTTGTAGGTACTCAGGGCAGATGGTGTGGAATATATATAGGAGAAACCGAGAACGGCAGTCATGATGCTAGGACCTAACACATGTGAGTGGCTCTCTCCCATTTAGATATCTGGGTATTCCAATCCATTTTAGAAGGCTTAAGAACGGGGAATGGGAATTGATTGAAGATCGTTTCGAGATAAAGCTTAGTAGTTGGCTAGGAAAACTGCTATCATATGGAGATAGGCTGATTCTTATTAACTCAATTCTTACGAGCATGCCCATGTTCATGCTATCCTTTTTTGAAATCCCAAAGGGGGTAAGGAAAAGGTTAGACTTCTTTCGATCTTGATTTTTCTGGCAATGCGATGGACATAAAAAGAAATACCGTCTAACAAAGTGGAATCTAATCTGTAGACCGAAAGATCAAGGGGGTCTGGGGATAGAGGTTCTTGAATTAAAAAACAAAAGTTTGTTAAGCAAATGGCTCTTCAAACTGATTAATGAAAATGGCGTCTGGCAACAAATCCTTCAAAACAAATATTTGCATTCAAAAACCTTGTCCCAAGTGACTAGTAAACCGACTGATTCTCCTTTCTGGAAAGGTCTCATGAAAGTTAAGGAGGACTTTTTTGCGAGAGGTTCTTTCATCCTTGGAGATGGATCAAGCATTAGATTTTGGGAGGACACTTGGTTGGGTGGGACGATGTTGGCTGCCCAATATCCTTCCCTCTACAGCGTTGTAAGACATAAAGATCAAACTGTTGCTCATGTTTTGGCTTTGGTTCCCCTAAATATTGAGTTTAGGCGCTCATTGCTAGGGGCTCGATGGAATCGCTGGTTACATCTGTTGCATAGGCTAATAGATGTTCAGCTTGAAAACCATGATGATGAGTTTAGATGGAGGTTAACTCAAACAGGGAAATTTACAGTAAAATGTATGTATATAGATCTGCTAAATGATAATACCGTTTATCTTCACAAATATCTTTGGAAAATGAAAGTTCCTTTAAAAACAAAAATCTTCATGTGGTTTGTGCATCGAAAGGAAATTCTTACCAAGGATAACTTAGTCAAGCGCAATTGGCCAGGTTCAACCAAGTGTTGTTTTTGTGAGCAAAATGAGTCTACAGAGCATCTCTTTATAAAATGTCCTTTCGCAAAGATTTTTTGGCAAATTGTTTACATGGCATTCAATATTACTCCTCCTGTGAATATTGCACACATGTTTGGTACTTGGCTGAATGGGATCGTTAAATCGGAGAAAAGAATATTCGAGTTGGTGTTTGTGCTATTCTCACGGCGATATGGCACGTGAGGAATGACTTTATCTTTAACAAATCGTGTTTCCCCACTTTCTTGCAGGTTATCCCTTTAACTGTCCACTGGATCTATATGTGGTCCTATCTCCAGCCGGCGGAGCAGCGCCAGGACATGGTTATTGGGTGCAACCGTTTGAAGACGGTCGCACGGGATATCTACAGCCGATTCGGGTGGCGTTTTGATGGACGTCTCACTTGTTGATGCTTTGGGCTGAAATGAAGAATTGTATTTTTAGATGGCTGATACACATTTCTACTCTTTGTGATCCTTGTAAGACTTGTATACAAATAATAATCTAATAAAGACGGCCGTATGCATCGATTGATGCAGAGGCTGGGGCCATCCCCCTTATCGAAAAAAAATAATTGTTATCAGTGGCTTAGTCATTTGGACATTGTATATTTATTTTAAATGATTAAGAGGTTGTTGGGCAAGCTGTGAAAAGGGAAGCAATTTTTACAGAAGTGAAGGTTAGTGATGACGGCATGATTTATTTAATACACTTGTTGAGAGACAACTTTTCGGCTCTTGGCCCCATTTGCACTCATGAAAAGGAAAAACACAAAAATAATGGTCAGGAAATTCTTAAAAATCTGAAATTGTTTGACAATGTATATGTTTTTTATGTGTCTGAAATTTTACATGAAGAAAAACATATAGTGTGACCTGTACATCCAGGGAATATTAGCTGAACAAAAGTCTCTAAAAGGCAACTTTAAAAGCACCAAATTTATTTTTGGTACATATGCCACCGAACTTATCAATTTTTTTGAAACAGGGGCAAAAGTTTTGCCTTAATCGATTAATTAAGGTATGAGTTTTTGCCGCCCGCATATTAATGGGAGATGATGTGCTTTTGTATTTGCTCGATCAGGGTGGATGGTGCAGAATATATACTAGTCTATATACACGTGCGGTGCATGTCTTAACAATCGTAGAGTGATTTTGAAAAAAGAGAAGGCTGGCCGGCTCAAGCGAGGTGACCAATGGTGAGGCAAGGGTGCAACGGGCCGCAAGGCCCAAGAGGAAAAGAAGGTCGCCAAGCTGGCTCACTGGTGCAGGCTGGACAACCTGACGACATCAGCATAATGGCTTCGATGAGTAGTACTTGCATATACTTGTAACACTTGGCTTGTAACTGAAAACTAGAACCAAACGGGCAGTGCCGTATCTAAATTGGTCAAGGAGTGGTTGGGAGGGAATTAGCAAGATCTCGTTGGATCAGCTTGATAATTCTCTTCCTCGGCGATTCCTGTACTTGCTATTCAGAGCCATCATGGTCCATCGAATCTGGAGTTACTCACTTCGTTTTTATTTAGTTCGCGTTCTGGGTTTAGTTAAAGTTAAATTTTGTAAACTTTGACTAAGAACTAAAAAAAATATCAATATCCATATTGCCAAATAGACATAATATGAAAATATGCTTTCAGGAGATTCTAATACAATAGTTTCTATATTGTAAATGTTTGTATTTTTAGATATTTGGTCAAAATTCAAAAAAATTGACTTTCACTAAACCCGGAACGCAAAGTATTTGCGAACGGAGGGAGTACCCACACACCACCACACCACTAGATTTTCTTCTCACCATCGCTAGGAGGCGGGCGACGGAGAGCATGTCACCGGAATTCAAGGGAGCGCATCCTGTAAATCCTACCTGAGGTGTCTATATAAATCTTTTTAGGAAACTCCAGCACAATTCATGTCTTTTGGTAAATTGGTAAGCATGTACGTGCAACACACATCTCTACAACAACTTAATAGTCAAAACGGTATGTCTCATATTTTATATATATTTGTAGGGTACTTGGGAAAACCTGAAACTGGCATCACGCCAAGAACATCTATGTAGTTAGATCTTTTTCTTAAGATGTATGAACCAATTTTATTGGTTTATTCTCTCGCTGGACCAGTTGATCAATAACAAGGATCTTAGGATGCATGCGAAGACGGGCAAGCTGCCCTCACAGACACATAGAATATATTTCTTCAAGTTTGCCATCTGTTGGTGTGCTTGAGAGGGCGACTATGGCTAGGTAGGCGACTCGGCGTGCCTGTTTTTGCCGGCGGCTGATGGTCATCTTGAGCACACCACTCTAACCTCCAGGAAGGAGGTCAGCGACAACAACGATGGTGCCCTGGGCACAGACACCATTACTTGAGCAGCAGCAGGCGCCCTAGGCCGCCTTTGCCGAGGAACATGCCGCCGGCCGGATTAACTCTGTTCATCGTGCACCTCCAGGCTCCAGATATGTGGTCGACACTATATTCTTTGACGCATCATCTTGTGCCACTTCTGACTCTGCATCAACATCTTGTATTTCCTCTTAAACTTTATAGGCAACAGAAAATACACCAATTTGTCATGACAGAAATAAAACATCGTGTGGTGCAAAGAGCAAGCAAATGTTAGATAGACCGACTTCTGTTCACAAACAGACACCATATGTTATCTGCAGTATCTAACTATAGTCCAATCTTATCAGCACTAGCATCTATTGAGCTTGAGGGACAAAATGCAACAACTGAAACTGACCGGTCAAACTCAATACTCTGTTAACAAGATATACAACATTCAGAGTCTTCACGCACACATTTCTGGAACATAGGAGATTCTGACAAAGCCAAGCCAACAAAAATGTTAGTTTTATTAGTGATACAGCTTCAGTGCCTTCACAAATGCTTAGTCTTCTGATTCACCTGCTCAACTCTATACAACATTTTCTGAGCGACCGAGTCTGAACAGAAAACATAAAGATGCTGGAGAAAAATATAGAGTATTAAAGTAGACAAAAAATAGCAACTAATGGTTCTTCGGTGTCTTAAAAATAGCAATGGTGCAATAAAACTAAAAGCAAACAACAATGATGTCCCCTATACCACCAGTACTCCTCATAACTCTCATACGGCAGACCAAGTTAGCCTTCCAGTTATATTCTGTGGCCTAGCTAGCCATTGTTGGTTCAGAAAGTCTTGACAAAGGCTGAACAGAGCTCACTCCCCCATGAGATGATACTTCGTCACTTTCACCATGTGGTTGATTCTGTATAGAGGGATTTTTCTCACAGAAACTTCTTGGTCACTTAGGTCTACCGTACCGCTTTGTTACACACAACTTAAACCTTATTATACCAAGTATCACATTTTGGTCTAGACTCGACACAAAGAGTCACTGGTATAGCACGTACAATAATAAACTTATGTTGTTGCTTTGTAAGGCCAGGGTTAAGAGAAAAGAAAAAGACCATTTAAAGTGGTGCATACCGACCGCCATTAAGTCTCATTTGGTGGCATCTGAAATACAATTAATCGAAGGTTTACAGTCCCATGGGCTGCACCTACTGCACAAGATGTATTTTGTACAGTCACCATTATCAAGAGGTCAATATAGCAGGAATCAGGTAAATGGAATTACCATTTTCCTTGTGTTGGTAATGCCAGTCAGAGGAGTGCACTGCATATAGACATCAAGGAAGATGCATGTGATTGTGGTTCCTCTACATTAGCAATATTTATAACTGCAACCTTTCTTTGTTGGCAGGCTATTCACTGCTTCTTTAGGTGTTCTTCTTTATACTCATCAGAAAACCAGGCATAGCAATTCATACAACTGTGTTCTTTATGTTCCCGATTTATCTGCAGCTTTGTTGGTTAACTCTATAAACGGGGTACGCTCCCCGGAGATCCAGATGCATTGAGTTGATTTTTCATCTGGAATGAATAGTAGGAGCAAGATAAAATATCAAAACTGCATATGTAGCTTAATTAAAATTGACCGTGTACTATCTCGCCAAACCAAAATTTGAAAAACAATACTAAAAACTATCAAGTATGTTGTCCACAAACCCAGAAGGCAAATACAATAGTGAGATTGAGGCATTGAGCTTTTACAATTCGCAACCTTGCAAACAAACAACTATTACCTTATTGTTCACAACCTTAGTAGTTGATATAACATACACTAGCATCATGCTGATCAGGCATATTGCACTTGCAGGTCATGTAGGTCAAGCTCTTGCGAAAGTTTCGATTAATACGCAATCCTGCCATCACCATCCATGATAATGTCCTTAAAAGCACCACCGCTAGGGATCATAGGCAGCACGTGCTCCTGGTGAGGGACGATGATATCCAACAAGTATGGCCCAGGAGTCTCAAGCATCTTCTTGATTGCTGCACGGACTTCGCTCTTCTCTGTCACACGAACAGCAGGAACATTGAACCCTTTAGCAATCGTCACAAAATCTGGATATATCTCGCTCTCATTTTCTGGGTTCCCAAGGTACGTATGCGCCCGATTGGCCTTGTAAAACCTGTCCTCCCACTGAACCACCATTCCCAGATGTTGGTTGTTCAATATCATCACTTTAACTGGGAGGTTCTCAATGTGAATCAGCGCCAGCTCCTGAATGTTCATGAGAAAGCTACCATCCCCATCAATGTCAACAACTGTAACACCTGGGTTGGCCACAGCGGCGCCAGCTGCAGCTGGCAACCCAAACCCCATTGCCCCAAGACCAGCCGATGACAACCACTGACGTGGCCGCTTGTAAGTGTAATACTGAGCTGCCCACATCTGGTGCTGCCCAACACCAGTGGCAATGATCGCCTCCCCTTTCGTCAGCTCATCCAGTACTTGGATGGCATATTGAGGTGGGATGGCCTCCCCAAAAGATTTGTATCCCAGAGGGAACTCCCTCTTCTGCTGCTCCAACTCCTCATGCCACGAACCAAAATCTAAACTCTTGTGTGATTTGCTCCCATTTAGCAGAGCATTCAAGCCCTGCAAAGCAAGCTTGACATCTGCACAAATGGAGACATGCGGCTGCTTGTTCTTGCCAATCTCTGCTGGATCGATGTCAATGTGCACAATCTTGGACCTGCTTGCAAAAGCCTCGATTTTCCCAGTCACGCGATCATCAAACCGCACACCAAATGCAAGCAACAGGTCAGCCTTATCTACTGCGTAATTTGCATAAACTGTACCATGCATCCCAAGCATACGCAGAGAGAGTGGGTCATCGCTGGGAAAGTTTCCAAGACCCATGAGGGTAGTTGTAACTGGGATCCCAGTGAGCTCAACAAAGCGGCGCAACTCCTCGCCGGATGCAGAGCAGCCACCGCCAACATACAGAAGTGGGCGTCGTGCCTCACCAACCAGACGCAGGACCTGCTCAAGCAATTCGGTAGCCGGTGGCTTAGGCAGGCGGGCGATGTACCCTGGCAAACTCATCAGCGCATCCCAGACAGGCACAGCCATCTGCTGCTGGATGTCCTTGGGGATGTCTACCAGCACCGGCCCTGGGCGGCCAGAGGAGGCGAGGAAGAAGGCCTCCTGAATGACGCGGGGGATGTCATCCACGTCAAGGACGAGGTAGTTGTGCTTGGTGATGGAGCGGGTGACCTCCACTATTGGCGTCTCCTGGAAGGCGTCCGTGCCGATCATGCGGCGGGGGACCTGCCCCGTGATGGCGACCATTGGGGTCGAGTCGAGGAGAGCGTCGGCGAGCGCGGAGACGAGGTTGGTAGCCCCCGGGCCGGAGGTGGCGACGCAGACCCCGACGCGCCCGGACGAGCGGGCGTATCCGGACGCCGCGAAGGCCTCCCCCTGCTCGTGGCGGAAGAGGTGGTTGGTGATGAGGGGCGAGCGCGTGAGCGCCTGGTGGATCTCCATGGATGCGCCGCCGGGGTAGGCGAAGACGTCGCTGATCCCGCAGCGCTCGAGGGCCTCGACGAGGATGTCAGCGCCCTTGCGGGGCTCGGATGGGCCCCATGGCCGGAGCGCGGTTGCAGGAGGGGCAGCCGAAGGCGAAGGGGACACCGCGGAGCACCTGATGCGGGCGGCGAGGGCGCGGCGTGAAGCTGGCAGGTAACGCGGGAGAATAGGTTTGGGTAAGGCGGCGGTGGCGCCCGAGAAGGCGACGGCTGTTGAAGCGGCTGTGGCCATAGCGGCGGCGGCGGCGGCGGCGGCGGCGGCGAGGGTTTGGGAGAGGGAGAAAGAAGGGGTGGAAGTGTTTTTGTCACGGACGGGGCTTGCCTGTGCCGCCCGCGTGCGACCATCCGTGCGGCGCTACGCGTGGACGGCATCCAGCGATCGTGGCTCCCGTACCCCCACCTCGGATTTTCTGCAAGAAAAACCGCCGCGGAAATAGAACCTGACTGTATCTTTTCCGATTCTACCGATTCCTTCCATGATACACGCATAACAGTAAAAGTAAAAAAACAGTACTGTATACAAGATGAGTAATCACATCACGCGGGAACACATACACAGGTGCGCGTCAAAATCCCCTCCGGCACTAATGAAAATAGAAAGGGTTTCAAGCGCAGAAATCAACACAAAATCAATTTCTCCAATTTACAGAGAAGAGTAACTCCACAGGCTCCAATTGAAAAGTGCAGCGACCAGCACAGGTCGTTGATGGCTTCTTCAAGTACTCCCGGGCAGGATGATGAAGATGGATCTCATGCACGAACAGTAAGAAATTTGACCTGATCTTCATGATAAATTGTAGTCAAAATCTGCAATTTCTTTTGATCCAATTGTGGGAGCTCTTCAATCGTGCCAACCCCTTGACAATCCCATGCGGTCCTTGTCCAAGATCATCTCCATCATTCAGACTTCGCCAAAAAGGAACTGAGAATTGCAAGATTTCCTAATCATTTGCAATCCAAGCAAAAAATCCTCGAGTGCTCTTCTTTGATCCAAGGAACCCCTGCCCAAATGCCATCTTAATCAGAAATATCGCACACACAACACTGCATGCAGCAAATGCAGGTAGGCTGGTGAACAGAAACTGAAGAAGACTTATAAAATTGAAGTATGGGAAAAATATGGATGAAAAATTCAAAAAAAAAAAATCATCACACATTAAAACTACCTCAGCAGAGTACCACAAAGCTTAGTAGTTAGTAGTGCCAAGTTCTTAAATGTGGATGTCCTGCCCATATGAAGATAAGTCTTAGAAACGGATTTTATGATGTTTATGAATTTGAGGCATCACATAACCACATTCTTGCTCCTGGAACCATGGCCATTGTTTGAGATCCCAGAGAAAAGTAACAGAAGCGCAAATAGCGAATGCAGAGGTTGCAAGTCGCAACCATATACTCCCTCCGTCAGGAATTACCCTGCATTCTGTGTTTGGTCAAAGTCAAACTTCTCTATAAATAGCGAATGCAGAGGTTGCAAGTCGCAACCATTATGCGGGAGACACGATCGCTGGATGCCGTCCACACATAGCGCCGCACGGATGATCGCACGCGGGCGGCACAGGCAAGCCCCGTCCGGCGGTCACGCGGCGTGAGAGATTCTGTACTTGATATCCACTTGGACGATATTGTCATTTTTTTAATGTGATTATTTTTCCATGTGATATTCTTGTATTCCCCGATTTTCCATGTGATAGTTTTGTACTAGAAGATCAACACAAGTAATGTCAGTGTTAGGCTGGTTTTTTTACTCTTCCGGTTCACTAATATTGGCATACAATGCGGGTACGCTTTTTTTCTATTAAAACTAGATAAATGTTCGTGCGTTGCTATAAGTTTTTTTTCCTTCACATCATTGTGTTTCATACTCGTCCTACTCTAACAATACCATCAATGTATTCCCTAGTCCTTCTACGTCGGCAGCACATCTCTCGCCATTACGTTGCAGTGTTTTTTCAAGCTCCCACATATCACCTAGTCATTTTCATGTCGCTTGACTTCCGAGTGGCGATAGGATAACATATATATCGAGGCAACATTCATCAAAATATACCTAGACCAAAATGTTAAAAGAGTGCATTGCTACTGAAACTCATAACATTATTATCTGTTTACATGTTGTCAAGAGCTCAACAACTCTGTCCGGAGCAAATTTTTTTGAAAGTAAATAGATAAGATTTCTTCATTAAAGAGCTTCTGCTAATTATGACGCGGGAGAAGACTGTGAGATTGGACGATAGAGCACATAAAATGTTCCATGTGATTTTAGGAGTTTCTTGCTTCGTCTCTCAATCGAAAGAGTGTGTTGTCGATAGCAGGAAGGGGGGAGTTCCAGTTCTTCTGCTAATCCGATTTGCTTCCTTTGTTAAAACATTTGTGTATTTGGATTTGTTTTTATGATTCAACAAAGGGTTGGTACTTAACTCTTTCTTTTGGCTCTCAGTCTTGGAAATGGTGCAATGCTGATTTGGATGTAGATATTGATGTGATTGTGCTCTTCGTGCCCTTCCTTAAAACGTGTTGACATTGTTCTTGCCATGGCTATCATGGCAGTCATGCACTTAACCACAATGGGCTTTCTCTTGCTCATGTGTGTGTCTTTCGTTGTCGTTGCCACGGACATTTACACGCCTACTATCATGCACTTGTGAATGACATACATGACTGTTTCTGGTGAGTCCCAAACTCCAAATCCAACAAAGTCGTGTTTAGCGTTACCCTCGCTGAGTCCGTGAAACTGCGACTGTCCGTACCAAGCCCTGTCAGCCAAAGACGGTCTTTAAGACGACCATGACCACTAACACCGTGCTCAGAAGTGCCATGGCCGCTGGTATTGCGACCACAAACAACGTCACTACACCGGCGTTGCGTCTATAAATTCTACTACACACCCGACAATGCCTACATGTGATTGGTGCGATTGCAATCGGGGATGTGGTGGCATTATTGCATTCCATGATTTGTGGTGACATAATTCCTTTCATTTTTTTGCTTTCATGATTGTTTCTTCGAACGGTTCAGATTGCGTGTTTGCTGTCGAATGGATGGTCGAGATGTCTCTAATATTTGATGTCAAACATGTTTCAGGCTAGATACCATCATGGATTTCAATTTAATAGCTGACTTAAAACGAGGGGTAAGAAAATACTCATGGTCACCCTGAGGATTTGACCAACACACGAGAAATGCAATTCAGCGCATTTCCTTATTTGTACTTCTAGAGATTTTGTATTATATTATATAATAGAGCCACCAGGTTTATTCACATCAACCAAATTAGTTTAATAGGTAGATCTAAGACTAGTGGTTATAATTTAATGAAAAATTATTATTTACGTACCCGTGTAGAACATTTAGAGGAGACGTGTCATAGTTCCTTTTAAACATGGACTCTCCTAATTGATTAAGCGCGCTAATCAATTTTTGAGAGAAACATATCACGGGTATAACACGATAAGCAATTTTTTAAAATAGAACAGTTAAGTATGTAGCACCATAGTCGCGTGCGTTGATGGATAATGAATTTACGGTATGATAGAGTTCAGATACACCTAGATCCTTATATGCGCCTTCCCCGCGCCCGCGCCCTAATTTGATGTTCCTTTTTCTTCCAAAACACTAATAATCAAGTCTGTCAAAACAAAATGTACTAAATGCAAACTTTAGGACATATAATGCTTTCACTCATCGGAACAATCCATATAGAACGTATGATGTGTTGTTGGAATGACTCCAAATGTTCATAAAAATCATAAGTTGCATTCTCACTAGTAGAAAAAGGGTCTTTGGTCCAGGGCTCAAAAGCCATCTGTCCCGGTTCAGTAGGCAAATCGAGACCAATGACAGACATTGGTCCCGGTTCGTGCCGTTTGGGTGCCGGTCCCGGTTCATTTCGGGGAATCGGTCCCGGTTTATGGTATGAACCGGGACCAATGCCTCCCCAGCAGGGCACGTGGCGCTCTGCGGAGCATTGGTCCCGGTTTATGGTATGAACCGGGATCAAAGATCCTCCCCTGGCTATAAATTGATACCCAGCCCTTTGCCCTTTGCCATAAAAATTTGCTGGATTGTGTGTGAGGTGTGGGTGCTAGCTTTTTTTCCCTTTGATTGCACACAAGGTGTTCGACAAAATGTCCATGCCACATTTAAGTTCGCACAACACGGTATCCTCCGCCGAGGTTAGCAACCTTATCTTCTTCATCTGTAACTGATACAAAAATCTTGCATGTGTGCGGATGGTCATTTCACTATTCAAGATGTTATTGTAATATTTAATTATTATAACGCAGATCGATGCGCGGATGCGATGGATGTACGGCGACCGACGCGGTTTCGATTTTATTGCAGGCCTGCATAAATTTATCGATGTGGCTAAGGCAAACAAAGTGGATAATTTTATGCCTTGTCCCTGCATCGACTGTCGGAATTTGACGGAGCACTCTGCCCCGAGAATCCTTCAAAGCCATCTGCTTCGGAGAGGTTTCATGCCCGGATATTATTGCTGGGCCATGCACGGAGAAAGAGGGGTTAGGCTGGAAGAAAATGAAGAAGAGGATGGTGACAGCTATCCTATGTCGCCTGAAGAATACGGAGATACTGCAATGCAAGACAATGAAGAAGAGGGAGGCGGCAATGAAGAAGAACAACGGGCATCGGATGAGCCCGGTGATGGTCTTGGTCGGGTCATTTCTGATGCAAAGCAACAATGCGATACAGAAAGGGAGAAGCTGAAGTTGGAGGCCATGCAAAAGGATCACAAGAAGTTGTTGTACCAAATTGCGAAGATGGCAGCACAAAGCTCGGTACCACACTTGAACTGCTGAAATGGAAGGCAGAGGCTGGTTTATCTGACAAGGGATTTGAGAAGTTACTGAAAATAATGAAGCCGAAGCTTCCAAAGGATAACAAGCTGCCCGAGACAACGTACGAAGCAAAGAAGACTATCTGCCCTCTAGGATTAGATGTGGAGAAGATACATGCATGCATTAATGACTGTATCCTGTATCGCGGTGAGAAGTACGAGAATTTGGATAAATGTCCGGTATGCACTGCATGTCGGTACAAGATCAGACAAGATGACCCTGGTGATATTGAGGGCGATGACGAGCCCCCCAGGAAGAAGATTCCTGCTAAGGTTATGTGGTATGCTCCTATAATACCACGGTTGAAACGTCTGTTCAGAAACAAAGAGCATGCCAGGTTGTTGCGATGGCACAAAGAAGAGCGTAAGAAAGACGGGAAACTGAGACACCCCACCGATGGGTCGCAGTGGAGAAACATCGAGAGAAAGTACTCGAACTTTGCAGGTGACACGAGGAACTTATGGTTTGGTCTAAGTACAGATGGCATGAATCCTTTTGGGGAGCAGAGCTGCAGTCACAGCACCTGGCCCGTGACTCTATGTATCTACAACCTTCCTCCTTGGTTGTGCATGAAGCGGAAGTTCAGTATGATGCCAGTGCTCATCCAAGTACCGAAGCAACCCAGCAACGACATTGATGCATACCTAAGGCCATTAGTCGATGAACTTTTGCAGCTGTGGGCAGAACCAGGTGTAAATGTGTGGGATGAGCACAAACAGGAGCCATTTGACCTACGAGCGTTGTTGTTCATAACCATCAATGATTGGCCTGCTCTTAGTAACATTTCAGGACAGTCAAACAAGGAATACAATGCATGCACGCACTGTTTAGATAAGACTAAAGGTACATATTTAGATAAATGTAAGAAGGTTGTGTACCTGGAGTGTCGTAAATTTCTTCCGACCAATCATCAAGTAAGAAAAAAAGGCAAGCATTTCAACGGTGAGGCAGATCACCGGAAGAAGCCTAAGCTCCCTAAAGGTGCTGATGCATTTGGTATGGTGAAGGACCTAGAAGTAATCTTTGGAAAGGGTCATGGCGGTCAATCTGTTCTGAATGACCCCATTACCGGACACACGGCCATGTGGAAGAAGAAATCTATATTTTGGGAGCTTGAGTATTGGAAAGACCTAGAGGTCCGTTCTTCAATCGACGTGACGCACGTGACGAAGAATCTTTGCGTGAACCTGCTAGGCTTCCTAGGCGTTTATGGGAAGACAAAAGATACACCAGAAGCACGGGAGGACCAGCAACGTATCAAAGACCCATACAACAAGCATACTGATAAAGGTCATCAATACTTAAGCAGCTACGCTCTTACCAAAGCAGAAAAGGAAATCTTTTTTGAATGCCTGAGCAGTATCAAGGTCCCGGCTGGGTTCTCGTCAAATATAAAGGGAATAATAAATATGGCAGAGAAAAAATTCTAGAACCTGAAGTCTCATGATTGTCACGTGATTATGACGCAGTTGCTTCCGGTTGCATTGAGGGGGCTTCTACCGGAAAATGTTTGAGTACCCATTGTGAAGCTATGTGCATTCCTCAATGCAATATCTCAGAAGGTGATCGATCGAGAAAGTCTGGAAAGGCTACAAAAGGATGTGGTCCAATGTCTCGTCAGTTTTGAGTTGGTGTTCCCCCCGTCCTTCTTCAATATTATGACGCATCTCTTAGTTCACCTAGTCGAAGAGATTTCAATTCTCGGTCCTGTATTTCTGCACAATATGTTCCCCTTCGAGAGGTTCATGGGAGTCTTAAAGAAATATGTTCGTAACCGTGCTAGGCCAGAAGGAAGCATCTCCAAGGGCTATGGAACAGAGGAGGTCATTGGGTTCTGTGTTGACTTTCTTCCTGACCTTAAGCCAATTGGTGTTCCTGAATCACGGTATGAGGGGAGACTGAGTGGAAAAGGCACGCTAGGAAACAAAGCAATGATATTTAGGGACAGGCATTCTTTGAATCAAGCACACTACACAGTTCTACAAAGTTCTACCTTCGTGGCTCCGTATATCAAGGAACACATGAATGTTGTATGCTCCAAGTTCCCGGGGAAGGCTGACTACTGGATTAAAGAAAATCACATGGAGACTTTCAACACTTGGTTGCAATTACATCTCATGAATGACACCACTATTGGAGAACAGCTCTACTTGTTGGCCGCGACACCATCTGCGACTGTATTGACTTTCCAAGGGTACGAGATAAATGGGAATACATTTTACACGATCTCCCAAGATAAAAAGAGCACTAACCAAAACAGTGGTGTCCGCTTTGATGCAATATGTGAGGATGGGCAAAAGGACACATACTATGGTTACATAGAGGAGATATGGGAACATGACTATGGACCTACTTTTAAGGTCCCTTTGTTTCGGTGCAGTTGGGTCAACATGAATGGAGAAGGGGTAAAGGTAGACCAGCTGTACGGAATGACAATAGTGGATCTCAAGAATCTTGGTTACAGAGACGAACCATTCGTCCTAGCCAATGATGTGGCTCAGGTTTTCTATGTGAAGGACATGTCCTCCAGACCGAAAAAAAGAAAAAATAAGGAAACGAATACATCAGACGATGAGCCCAGGCGTCACATAGTTCTTTCAGGGAAAAGAAACATCGCGGGAGTCGAGGACAAGACAGACATGTCAGCAGATTATGATAAGTTTGAAGAAATTCTGCCCTTCACTGTGAAAACTGACCCTTGCATCCCGTTAAATAATGAAGATGCTCCATGGTGACGGCCTAAGAAGTGATCATAGGTAAGGGATCGAAATACGCGATGCCAAACTTTAATTTGGTGGTTCCTTCATAGAACACCCCAATTTTGGCACCTCAAAAATGGAAATTGGCTATTTCGTGTGTCGAAAAGGAAAACTTCCTCCTGCAACATCGTAAGCCATCCCAAGATGCACATGTGTGCACAATATGGGCACATTATCACAAACTATGCCCTGATTCTATCCATAACATTGGTGGTTTGACCTAAATGCCATGAAACCTTGAACATGATAGGTCATTTTGTGAAGAATTTTTTATGATGTCTGCAATTTTCAAAGTTCAATATTTTTCCTTGCAACTATGACATATAGTATGACACCACGCGAAGGTTTCACATTGTTTGGATCATTTTTGCATTTCTTATGCCCGTTTGAAACTATATTCAAAACGGTGGGCATGAAGCTTCTTAGCCCGGGGCTGAGCCTCGTTAAACTTGACGGTTTGGGTACTGTACTGTAAAAATAGGTTTGAGATACCACTAGATAGATGACAGTAACATGAAGCTACTCCAAGTTGTTTCACTCCAAAATAATTTTTAGAAATCAAATGGTAATGAAAACAGTGATTTGAGTAAATTTAACAGTGGCAAGTTTATGCACGTTTCAAGTTTGAATTTTTTTTTATTCTAAAGTGTTCTACATGTTCCAAGGAATCCATAGACTACAAATTTGTAGCATTTGGACTTACAGAACAAAAGTTATGAAATAAAAGGGGTTTATAAGTCATTTTTGCTAATTTATTTTCACTTCAAAACTTTCTACAGTACCTCTGTGATTTCTCTACAGAAATGGATTCTACACATTTGTAGGATTCCACAGATACCAAATTTGCAATTTTTGGCCAAGTGGTTTATTTTATATCGAATTTACAAGATCTGCACAAAATCTGGAATTTAAATTTTGAATTTAAAAAATCACAAATTCGAAAATTAATAGACTTTGTTAACCGAAACAAAGGGAGTACATTTTTCCAAACATACTCATCGACATGGCTCAAAGGGAGTACATTTTCCAAGCAAGCTCATCCAACATTTTTCCATACATAATCATCCATCTAATTATTAAGGTTAAGACGATGAACATGACTATTGTAGCCCTTTAGCTTCCAGAATCTCCTAGCAATCTCAAAGCCTAGGCGAGCGTCTAAAGCGGCATATTTTAATTGGTTGAAGCTCAATGGAACTTTTTTCTAACCAAATATTAGTTCATCTTCTTCATTATCTTCACTATACCACAGCACTACATTCCCAACAAACAAATCGGTTGGGAAAGCAGCTTTCCCCAACAGAAAGTCGGTCGGGAGTTGGTTTTCCCGACCAACCTTGTCTGTCACCGTAGGTCCAGTCGGCAAAGACCTTTCCGGACCAACATTTCTTTGCCGACCAACCGTCTGTCACCACAACTTAAGTTTCCCCGACCAACATATATTTCCCGGCCGACATTTCCTTTCCCAACCAACATATGTTTCCCAACCAATAGTTTGATGGTGCTCGTTTTGCCGACCAGCAATCTGACATTGTCAATTTTCCCGACCAACTTTTCTTTAGCATGGAAAAATCATTTTCTCAGCTTACAATCTAACAATTCTAATGCCCAATAAACACTTCATTCCCACACCACAAAGCAAATTTTGATATTTTAAAAATGGCGTTGCCAAAGAAATATCAATCAGTTTACATATTTCACAGCTATAACATGCTTGTCCTTCAGTAATTAATCCTTACATACAGATATTTCATCTTTTCTCAAATAGTTGCCATCCAATTTTCTACAAATCTACGGGTAACTAGGTAGACAAAACCTTTTGGTTCCTATCCTAGACACAATACATCAGGTTTACAAAATGGTATCGAAAAGATGAATGCCCAATGAGACCAATTTGCTTCATTACAGAGCACACTGAGTTGACGCAGTTCTCTCCTCTTGCATGTCCTCCCTACAAATGTAAAGAAGTTATAATATTGAGATCAACATGCTAGAGTAATATGTATTAAAGGGTGTCTATACATACAAACATAAAAATCACAACATACAATTTCAGCCATGTACATAAATACTAATAGTTGCACAACAATGGAAGTCAAAAAACGATGAAAAAACGTGATCACAGAGTATGCAAGACTGTCTCAATGTTCCAGTTCCAAGATTATGTGGACAGTGCTCATGCAACGCAAGGCACAAAGGATTTCTAGGCGAAAAGATTCCTTAACACAGACAAAACGAGATTGCTTTCCACTATTTGCATGTTGTTTGATAGGCGACAAAGCTAATGGCGCTCTATGGTTTCTTCACACTCCATGGCTCAATATCTCTCATTTACCAAAACTCAAGACAGATGCTTATTCAGCAACATGTATAGGATGAACTAATTAACATGAAAGAATACTTGCAAACTGGTTTGCAGAGCTAGCATGCAACCATACAAACGAGGGGGCTCAGGGTCCCATGGTCCTCACTCGTCCAAGGCCACCACTAAGAACAATTCTGCTTTGTAGCGGTTGTCCTCTATTATGGCCATGAGTCAATGGCCCATCCATGTCTAAGGAAAAATTATTAGACCACAACAAACATATTATCAGATTTACAAAACTAGAAAGTTTCTTATGCTTATATAGTGTAGCATCATAACTCCTCTAATCACTATATTCGTATCATGTTACATATCTGTTTCAACAAGCTATGATTTCTAGGCGACTGTTTGAGATGACAAAGACCAGAATTTTTAAGGAGCAAAGTCTTACTTTAGGGTGCATCATGTCATCACACAAGGATAGATAGTGTTTGTTCAAACCCCACTCACCAACTTCATCATGCATAGTCAATTGCGCATATCAAATACAAAGCAGTAGCATGACAAACTAAAGGGCAGAGTATCCAGACCTGAGTGCATAGACAAGAAAGAGATCCATTAGCACAAGTTGAGGTGCAAGTTAAATTAGCTACTGAATAAAGTCTCAGAAACAACCATACATTACAAATTTCCAAGAGAGTTGCAAGATGAAGTAATAGTATCCCTAATACATTCGGCAAAGATTTAAAGATAAGGAATGAAGATATTTCATTCTGTATGATAGTCAGAGAAATTTTCCGAATCCTTAACCTGAAGAAATATGTGCAAGACAATAAGCTAAAATAAGATTATTATTTCACATTAGTGATACAAGAACTGTGAAAATATGTGATTCCAGCAATTCCCAGCTCCAACCAATAAATGAAATTTAAACTATCAGGCCTTTAGTTTAGTTCAAAGAATCTCAACACTGAACAGTAGAATAGTCAATCTGAATATTAAAGTAATCATGATTATATTGATACTTGGGTTTTCTACAAATACTTTGACAGACTTTGGAAAAAACGTGGTAGCATTTACTAGTGTCCATTCGTCCCATTTTTAAAAATATCCTTCAATTTGTACCTTTTCTGACCCAAAATGGGAACTAAACTAAAATTATGCACATTACAAAGCTAGAACCTGGAAGATACACATGGATTACAGAAAGAATTTTATACTTGAGTGACTCAACTACTTCAACAGCAGTATGTGGAAGATACCCCTGGCTTGGCTTAATCTAGCAAAATGATAATGAGTCGGCATCACACATCAAACAATACGTGTCAACATCAAACAATACGAGTCAGCATAATTCACTTGGATCTTGCTCAATTAAGGCTACAAAGCAAGAGAAATAACATTAAATGGATCCTAGAGCTTATTATGTGACTGCCACAGAAAAGCAAACTATCTTGTTTGGGAAATTTACTGCAGAACACCGTTATTTTCCTCCCGTTTGCCGAAACACACCGCCCAATTATGTCTTTGTCAAATACAATTACAAGTTTGTGGCATATTTGCCAGAACACACCACATTGCCCAAACCGAAAGTTTGACATTTTGCTTGAGATGACCATCCTACGACCTGTTCTGAACAGCTTTTCTTCCTTTAATTGAAATTTTGGTGCCAAAGCAGGCTGTGCAATGTCGGACACTGATAATCAACTACCAAGTAACGATCCTGCATAGTCCTATTACATATGACACAGTACAAGGGTCTTCGTTCTGCAGAATGTACTGAATTTACTTGCTATATAAATCACCTAATCCATATTGCATATGGGCCACTATGTAAGTAGTACAAACTAAGCCTCGTATATACAAAAAAAGACACATTTTTCAATACTAGCATCTAAGGGACGTCATCCTTGTTCGGTTAAACTATCTTGCCCTTTTTTGTTTTAAGAAAAGGCATCAATACTTCGGAGAAGGAACAATCTGACTAATTTGAGGCACATATAATACCACATCGCAAAAGGCTAATTAGCTCACTACAGGAAATAGGTAATTTGTTGTGCGTAATTTAGTTTGCTGTGAGCATATAGCCAAAAATTAACCAAAAATTGCTGGTCGGTTAACCTGGATCCAGTCTACTAGAAAGGCTTATTCCGTAACTGCACAACCAGATCCTGTAATCACCACTCAAATATACTATTGCCTCATGGAATATTAGTCAGACCGACCATTGTTTCTATAAAAAAATGCCAGTACATGAACTACCTGTTACGGTCTTTAGTCTATATATAAGTTTAGAATAAAAAGGGAACAAAACTGCGGGCAGAAGATGAAAACTCACAAGTGATAATCCTGATTAAGAGTAGCACGGTCTCCAGCGCATCAACTCATCCATGCCCCTCCGCCTCTCACCGCTGCTGCCGCCGGCATCTGCCATGTTTGCAGCAGGCCACGCCTGAAGGTGGTGGGGCCTTCACTTTGGCGCTGGTGGTCAGCCTGCTTGTTGGAGGAGGCCGCTCCGCTTGCCGGCGAGGCTCTCGCAGAGGCATGGCGTCGGGATCCGGCACCCTGCTCCCGGATCTGGTCGTCAGCAGAGGATGGTCGCTGTCACTTGTTATTGTGACTGTAGGGCAGGTGGTAGTTACCAAGTTGTGGATCCGGTCTGGATCTGCCACGAGGTGGCCAGGAGGCAAGCTATCCTGGCGTGGTGGGGATGGCAGAGATGACAGATGAGAGTGATGCCGTGAGCACAAGACGGCCGGAAGGTGAGGGAGTGGTGGTGAGAGGCAGATCTACGGGCGCACCCAGCCGAACGCTGTGCGTGGTCGACGGCCAGGAAGAAGTCGCCTGAGCGGAGGAAGATCGAGCGAGGCGGCTGACTGTTTTTCTTTTTTGTTTTTGATTTGATGAGGTACATGCTGAGAGAGTGAGAGGATAAGGAGCGTTGGATGCGGACGAAAAAATGGATGGAACCGCGGGGAAGGCTAAAATTTTGGCGCTTAGGTTTTCACTAGCGCGCGCACTAAAGATTTTCACTAGCACGCGCACCAACCTGTCCAAACTAGCCACCCTCAATCGGTCGGGATTGTTTACCGACCAACGGTTTGACAGCCATAATGGCATTTCCGACTGATAGTTGGACATAAAAGTTTATGATATTCCCGACCGAAAATCAGTCGTTACGTATAAGTATTGCCGACCAACGGTTCGTTAGCATTTTTCCCGACCAACAAACTGACATGTATATTGACTTTTCCCGACAGATGTTGGTTGGGAATGTAGTGCTGTGGTGTAGTGCTTCTTCTTCTTCTTCTCCCTTCTTCTTGTCGTCCTTCTTCTTGTCCTTCTTCTTCTTGTACTTCTTCTTATTGTCCTTCTTCTTCTCAAGATGTGTCCCAATAGTAGCATTGGCCAAATCATAGAGACTCAGCGTTAGCTTGCTAGTGGGGTTTGGGACAACCTCTTGAAGATCATACGCAGATGGAATAACAATTCCGTATGACCTCAACATGCGGAGATCATTGTTGATAGCCGCACCACAAAATTTGATGGTGGTGTCCTTCAAGAAGTCCTTGAGTAGTTGCGGCACGGCATTGGCCTTGCAAATTTGGAAGATCAATATCTCGGACGCCACGGAGAGTTGAAGGACGGCGGCACGTTGAGGGTGCGCGTGAGTGGTGAACTCACAATCCAAGCCCACGCACTTGGTCGGTGCGTCGTCGAGGAACCGCCGCTTGACGGCGCGGATCCACTTCTCCACCCTCGAAGCACGGAGAGTCTTCGTGATGGTGAAGTTCATCTCTTCGATGACGACGTAGTACACCCGAGATCTTGGCCAAAGTTGCTCCTCCATTGAGTCGTCGAGGGAGAGAAAGCTCTCGAGGCACCGATGATATGTGGAGATGTTTTGGGGAAGAAGATGCAATGGTGTGTGTGCTTAAGATGATGAATATGAGTGCTATAATATAGTGTAGAGAGAGGGAGATGAACAGCACACGCCGGCAGTTCCCGTATGAATGCAGTCGAGTTTTCAAAGCGTCGTCGGCGGTTCCCGATCAGCGCGCGCGCGATGAAGCGTCGTCGTTAATGCCGACCGTTCTGAAGCGTCGCCGATATGGTCCCGGTTCATCACATCAACCGGGACCAATGGATCAAGGGTCCCGGTTGATGCGATGAACCGGGACCAAAGATCCTGGGCACGTGGCGTCTCAGCAGCGCCCTCCCGCCCAGGTCATTGGTCCCGGTTCATCGCATCAACCGGGACCGTTGATCCATTGGTCCCGGTTGATGCGATGAACCGGGACCAATGACCCCCAAAAATATAACCAGCCCTTCTTCCTCCCCCCCTACTTCCCCCCCCAAATCGACGAAACTGCTAAGGACTTTTGCGCGCGGAGCAAAACCACGCCGGCAGGCTGCCCGTCCCCGCCGCAGAGAAGCTCTCCGCCGTCCTTGGTGAGTGCCACCGCCGCAACCTCTCCCTCTTCCCCCCGTGCCGGCGCTCACCCTTCCTCTCTCTGCAGGCGCCCCCCCTGCGCCACCGCCCCTCTGCGCCGCCGACGCCCTTCCGCCCCGGAGACGCCTCCCTGCGCCACCTCGGAGACGCCGCCCGCCCCAGAGATGCCCGCCCCTCGCTCCGCCACCGCCCCTCGCTCCGCCGCCCGTCGGTGAGCTCCTCTCGGGAGCTATCCTGGCCCGGCCGGCCGCCGGTCGAGATTAGCATTTCTTTTTTGACTATGCTAGAGCCAAAATGTTGCTATATTCCTTTTTTTACTCTTGTGATTAATTCTGCAAAGACAATTATATATAACACCAACTGATTAATTCTTGAAAATATTTTATGTATTTTTTTCTGCAAAATAATATTTCATGTATTATATGTATGTATTTTCTGCAATAATTTTTTACTGCACAATAATATTTCATGTATTATATGTATGGATTTTCTGCAATAATATTTTATTTATTCCAAAGATTATGTATGGATTTTCAAATATGTTGTGTTTTTAATAGGTATTATATAAAATATGTATGCATCTCTTAATTATAAGATGCAAATATTGTCATTGTCTTATAGTTATGAAAAACACACAAATGAACTTTGTATAAATTTATTTGTTATAAATTTATAAACCGTAGCAACGCACAGGTATTTAGCAACGCACGGGTTAAAAAAAACTAGTATCGACATATATATATATATTATAGGATTCACCGAGCTAGTATAGGATTCACCGAGCTCCTCACCCTACCTCGAGTCGAGGACGACGCCACATATCGACACATATCTCTCCTCTTCCTCCACCCCATATCGACACATATCGACACATATCCTCCCTCTTTCTCCACCCCATATCGACACGTATCGACATATCGACACATATCTCCCTTCTTCCTCCACCCCATATCGACACATATCCCACAATAATTATGGATTATTTGCATATGCTTATTTGCATTTGATTTTTTGCTTGATAATAACTTGCAATTCTTAATTTGCAGATACTATGGATCCAGCTGATGTCTACACACGCTTCTGTTCTTGTAGACAGTGTTGGGCCTCCAAGTGCAGAGGTTTGTAGAGCAGCAGCAAGTTTCCCTTAAGTGGATCACCCAAGGTTTATCGAACTCAGGGAGAAAGAGGTCAAAGCTATCCCTCTCAAACAACCCTACAATTACGATACAGAAAGTCTCTTGTGTCCCCAACACACCCAATACACTTGTCAGATGTATAGGTGCACTAGTTCGGCGAAGAGATAGTGAAATACAAGTGGTATGGATGATTATAAGTAGTAAATGCAATATAGAATAAAAATGGCAGCAAGCAAACAAGTAACAAAACAGCAAGTAAACGGTGTGCAAAGCTTGGAAACAAGGCCTAGGGATCATACTTTCACTAGTGGACACACTCCCAACAAATATAACATAATTGAACAAATAAATAACTTCTCTTCACTATGGTACTCTGAATTACTCTCCTATTGAATAACACTAATCATTGCGTAGGGCTACGAAGCACTCCTCAAAGTTCATCAAGTACTTGACAAACACCACCCATAGAGATATCCAAATCAAATCACAACTCAAGATAGATATTATTGCAACTTAGACCAAGTACTAACACGGTGCACACACTGTCAACATTACACCATGAAAGGAGGAATAGATCACTTCAATACTATCATAGTAATAATTATTCTCATAATCCATAAAAGATCACAATCGCAGCCTAGACCAAGTACCACCATGATGCACGCACTATCACCGTTACACCATGGCAGGAGGAATAGATTACTTTAATAATACCACTAGAGTACACATAATATCTGAATAATAACATCTACTTGTTCAACATGATACAAAGATCACGATCACATAAAGATCACATCATGGGAGAGAGAGGTGAACCACATAGCTACCGGTAGAGCCCTCAGCCCCGGGGATGAACTACTCCCTCCTCATCATAGGAGACAGCAAGGTTGATGGAGATGGCGGTGAGGTCGATGGAGACGGCGGAGACGGCGATGGAGACCGATGGAGATGGCTCCGGGGGCACTTCCCCGTCCCGGCAGGGTGCCGGAACAGAGACTTCTGTCCCCCGAAATTCATCGACGGCGGCGGCGGAACTACGGAACTCTTTCTGGAAAATTGCTGACTCCTTTAGGGTTTTCTGTCCCGAGGCTTTATATAGGCGAAGGGGCGTCGTCAGGGGGCAGCTAGGGGCTCCTCACACCAGGGTGGCGCGGCCAGGGCCTGGGCCGCACCACCTATGTGTGAGGGCGGCCTCTGGCCCCCCTCCGGCTCTCTTTCGGTCTTCGGGAAGCTTCCGGGAAAATAAGACTTCTGGCTTTTGTTTCGTCCAATTCCGAGAATATTTCCTGTGTAGCTTTTCTGAAACACAAAAACAGCAGAAAACAGGGAACTGGCACTGTGGCATCTTGTCAATAGGTTAGTTCCGGAAATCGCATAAAAACACCACGAAGTGTAACGAAACACAAGGCAAATGGTGTAAAAACAAGCATGGAGCATCAAAAATTATAGATACGTTTGAGACGTATCAGCATCCCCAAGCTTAACTCCTGCTCGTCCTCGAGTAGGTAAGTGATAACAAAAGAATAATTTTTGAGGTGACATGCACCTACACAATCTTGATCATATATGTAAGCATTTGTGAGCTGGGATCAAAAGAACTGAAAACATGGGCATGAAAGATATAATCTTGACAATAAGAACTTAGCAACCATGTTGTAAACATGAAAATGAACACAAACAAAAGATCATGAAAATGAAACAATGAAAGTCAAACGTGTGTTCGAATCATAAGGAAAAACATACAAGTGGTTTTCAGCTTGTCCTTAAAAGAGAGCAAAACATAAATGCATAGGACACCTTCAAGTTTAAGAGGGCGACTAGATACAAATAATTTGAGAACAAGTGAAACCAACAATATGAATCAATCAATGAAAACTTTGGGACAATGCACATTATACTCAGAATGACATTTATGCTCTCTTAGATGGTGCATAAAGGTAGAAGGTGGAGACTCAACATAAAAGTAAAAGAAAGGCCCTTCGCAGAGGGAAGCAGTGATTAAACATGTGCTAGAGCTTTTCATTTGTAAAACAGAGAGATAATACTTGAGTTTTGAGAGGTGGTTGCTTTTGTCAACGACTAGCAATGGGGTTCTTACTATCTTCCATACAAAAATGAAGCAAGTTTTTGAGAGAGAGATTGGCACTTTTTGTGCTCTTTTTATAAAACTTGGCACTCCTCCCCACCTTTTTTCCTTTCACAAACCATGGCTAACCGATTCCATCGGGTGCCCACCAACATTCACATTCCATGGAGGAGTGCATTTTTTCTTTCTTTTTCCTCTTTTTTTATTATTTTTGGAATAAGCAATATGGAAGATAGCAAATCCGACCACTACGTCCCCATGAGCTGAAAACAGTGTCACAAAACTAGAAGTGTTTTGAAGGTTTTTGAAAGGTAGCACATGAAAATTTACTTTGGAATGGCTTACAAATACCATGCATAGGAGTTTATAGTGGACACAATGGCAAACTTGGTTTTTGGGAGTTGGATGCACGAGTAGAGCTCATACTCAGTACAAAATGAGGGCTAGCAAAAGACTGTGAGCGACCAACTAAGAGAGCAATAATGGTCATAATCATGCAGAGCGACAAAGCGACATTAAAAGAAGCATAAGATGGCATCAAAAGTCAAAAACTAAATGATCATAGAGGCTATTGGCGACTTTGTAAGAGTCTAACATGTGTGAGCATGCGCCAAGTCAACCCAAATAAAGCATCAAGGAGAAAACCAAAATAATGCTTCCAAATAATTAAAACAACGCATGATTTTTTCAAAGGCTCATTAAACAATCTCAGTTATTTGAGACAAGTCATGCTACAGCAAAACCACTAAGCATACTATCAAAAAGACATCAAGCACGACATGAAAAAGTCTAAGCCGCAGTCTACACAAGCTCCTTCTTGTACCACTTTTTTGCATAAAGCTTTTTCTCTTTTCCAACACCATTCAAACTTTTTTAATCCAACTCTTTTGAGGAAAACCAACATGGTCCAGAGGCAAAAATACACCTTGATAAATAAATATAAGAAGATCTGAACGCAAATCAAGGCGAAAAATGCAAGCTAAACGCAGTTCTAGAAAAAGAGAACACTCGTTGCAACGATAAGAGTGAAAAACGAAGTGTTCTTGGCAAATGAAAAGTGAAGTATCTCCTCCAAAAGAAACATGATGTGATCTAACCATTTATTGCAGAAAATAAAACTAAACTAATACTGAAAACAAAAACAACTGACGCTCCAAGAAAAACACATAGTGCATGAAGCAATAATAATATAGTGTTTTGAAAGGTGACCTGGTTTTTGCCGATGAAGAAGGGGTGCCTCGGGGGCATCCCCAAGCTTTGACGCTTGTACTTCTTGGATATTTCTTGGGGTGATGCATGGGCATCCCCAAGCTTGAGCTTTTGTCCATTCTTCAACTCATCTCATCATTCTCCAATCCCTACACTTGAAAACTTCCTTCATATAAAACTAAACACAAATCTATTAGCAACATTAGTGTAGCATAACATAGAATCAACCCTTTTTGCTTCAGGTTTCAACCTAAAACCACCACATATAAAGCATATACTACTGTATCAACTTCCCCAAAAGTTCCGTGATCAAAAGAACTCGAAAGAAAGCGATAAAGCAGCAAACACAAATATTGGCAGAAATCTGTCAAAACAGAACAGCTGACAAAGGTCGAATTTTTAAGAGGTTTTCTGTTGCTCAAATCAAAAAGTGTTCAACTAATGAAAGTTTGGATATAACCTGGGGCATATGCACAAGAAATCGCAGGTCCAAAAGATATACAGAGAATTTTCACGATTTTTTACGGTGCAGCACCGAAAACTGTTTCAGGACAGCAACATCCCCAAATCTTACCTCACTCAAATTAGAGGCTTCTCTTGGCACAAAAACGAAATAAAAAGGATAAGGAGCGGTTATTACAGTAGTAATAACTTCCAAGACTCAAATAAAAGAAAAAATACTGAAAATAAGACAATGGGTTATCTCCCAAGAGTGCTTTTCTTTAACGCCTTTGAGCTAGGCGCAGTAATTTGCAAAGATGCTCATGTGGGCGTCATATAAGAGCTTGAGGCAAAGGCGCCATATAGGAACTTAAAGCAATAGAGAGCATCAAAAAGCAGGTATGGAACACATTTAAATCTAAACCACTTCCTATGAAAAATAGTCTTGTAAAGAGACAAGTCATGAAAGCGCAAAGCAAAAAGCATAGGAAGACAAAACAAGTACAACTTCAAGAATTGCAACATAAAGAGGGGAAACTCAATATTGTTGAGATCCATAAAACCATGTTTCCCTCTCTCATAATAACTTTCAGTAGCATTATGAATAGAACTAAAAATATAACTATCACATAAAGCATCCCTATCATGAGCCACATGCATAAAAGAATTAATACTCACCACAGGAACAATAGTAGTAGGAGCAGATTCAACAAAATAATTATTCTCATCACCATAATCATCATAAATAGGAGGCATATTGTAATCATAACTAATTTTATCCTCAATAGTAGGTGAACTGAAAATATTATACTCATCATCATAACCATCATAAACTAGAGGTTTAGTATCATCACAAGCTAGAGAACAACTATTTCGCAAAGCATATTCTTCAAACATATCATCATAAGAAGGAGCATGGATAGCACTAATGGTACAACAATTATTAACCTTAGAGTTGGTACCAAAAAGATTTTCAATATCAAAAGTAGAGTGCTTTTCCCAATCATGATCACTAACATAGGTAACAGGCATGGGAACATCATCCCAATCAGAATTATCATAATCTATAGCAGGATCATAATGCTTAGGGGAAATTACCGTGTCCTCTCGCCTCTTACTCCTCTTCTTCTTCTTCTTCATACTCTTCTTACTCTCTCCTTTAGGAGGGAGAGACTTGAAGGGCATCTTCTCCACATATTCTCTAGGAGGGAAAGGCATCTTCTCCACATAATCTGGTTTGCTGACAGGAACAATAGAAGAAACTTTGGAGGATTCCTCCTCTCTATTAATAAGATCGAAACATCTATTAGTCCTGTCATAGCTTGGCAAAACATCATGCTTTATAAGATCTTGTAAGTAAGTATTTGTGAGGCAATCTTTAGCACAATAGAGACGACAACCACGAAGGGTGCTATTAATATCAACATCTCTCATATCAACCAAAGAAATCTTTCTAGATATCTCTTCACAATTCAAAACAAAAGTAAGCTCATCATGCTGATTGAGAGTAATCTTATCATCACAATACAAATCTGCGGTACTCGTTCGATTAATTGGGCATTGAAAATTAAAGTGATCTTTTTCACCGCAAAATTCACAAAGAAAAGGATAAAGCTCACAAACCCTTTCACCAAGCACATCTAGACCCTTTAGCCACATACTGGTTTCTTCATTTGCGTGGGTGATGCAATAATCTTCCTTGTTGTAACTCTGTTCACAAGGTCTATGTATTCCACAAAAGTTAACATGCTTATAAGAAATAGTACTTTTAGAAGTTTGAGCATGTTTATTGCAATCATCAACAACAATATCACTTTCTATGCAAGTGTCCTTAAAAGGTTCATGATACACATCCCCATTTTCTTTAGGAACATTCATATGGGAAGCAAAGGCTTTAAAGCAATCAACCATAATTTGAGGATCAAGACCATATTTAGCACTAAGCTCTTGAAAATTAGCAGTTTCAGCGAAAGACTTAATGCAATCAAACTCGTAATTCATACCTGATCCTTTACCTTTGTCGCTATCCCAACCTTCAATATTGTTTTGAATTGTTTCAAGCAGATCCCACTTGGTGTCAACATCCTTGTTTGTGAAAGACCCATCAAAGCATGCATCTAGATAGTCCTTGTAATATCCTGAAAGCCTTGCATAAAAATTATTAATAACAATATTACGGAGAAGATCATGAATAGGACATTTATGCATTAGTAACTTCAATCTTCCCCACGCTTGGGCAATGCTTTCTCCCTCATGCGGCCAAAAGTTATATATCCGATTACGGTCTTTATGAATTTCACTTGGAGGATAAAACTTGGAATAAAAGAGATGCACAATTTCCTCCCATGCAATAGATGGACCATCTTTAAGCAGTCGATACCATTCCTCGGCTCTGCCCTTCAGTGATAAAGAAAATAGCTTCTTCTTAACTTGGTTCATTGAAATACCTGCACACTGGAACAACTCGCATAATTCATGTATAAAGAGCAGATGATCACCAGGATGGACAGTTCCATCTCCTAAATAGCAGTTATCCCTAATACGTTCAACAATCTTCGTAGGTATTTTAAAAGGATGAGGAGCACAAGCATCATTAGAAACATCACATATGGGAGACAAAATATCATCAGAGCAAACTTTCTCCACTAAAGCTGGGGAACTAAAAATATCATACTTAACAAAACCAGCTTCCCCAAGCTTAGACTTTTCTATAGCATTAGCATTAACGGTATTCAAAGCATTCGTACTAATAACATTGCTATGCGAAATAAGCTCCAAAGGATTTTCAATTTTCTCTTCAAATCTAAAATCAGGAAAAAGACTAAAAAACTCTTTGTTTTCTATTAAGCCTAACTAGTGAAAATAAAAACAAGAAACAAAAAGATGTAATTGCAGAATCTAAAGGAAATAACTTCGAGCACTCACACAGGAGGATGCGAGTACCTTTTACCTTACCTCCCCGGCAACGGCGCCAGAAAAGAGCTTGATGTCTACACACGCTTCTGTTCTTGTAGACAGTGTTGGGCCTCCAAGTGCAGAGGTTTGTAGAGCAGCAGCAAGATTCCCTTAAGTGGATCACCCAAGGTTTATCGAACTCAGGGAGGAAGAGGTCAAAGCTATCCCTCTCAAGCAACCCTGCAATTATGATACAGAAAGTCTCTTGTGTCCCCAACACACCCAATACACTTGTCAGATGTATAGGTGCACTAGTTCGGCGAAGAGATAGTGAAATACAAGTGGTATGGATGATTATAAGTAGCAAATGTGACTTGAAGTAAATATCGCTGCGAGCACACATGTAACAAAACAGGAAGTAAACGGTGTGCAATGCTTGGAAACAAGGCCTAGGGATCATACTTTCACTAATGGACACACTCCCAACAAATATAACATAATTGAACAAATAAATAACTTTTCTTCACTATGGTACTCTGAATTACTCTCCTATTGAATAACACTAATCATTGCGTAGGGCTACGAAGCACTCCTCAAAGTTCATCAAGTACTTGACAAACACCACTCATAGAGATATCCAAATCAAATCACAACTCAAGATAGATATTATTGCAACTTAGACCAAGTACTAACACGGTGCACACACTGTCAACATTACACCATGAAAGGAGGAATAGATCACTTCAATAGTATCATAGTAATAATTATTCTCATAATCCATAAAAGATCACAATCGCAGCTGCTGGTGCCAAGTTGACGAGGGAGATTATTCTTCTGCGTTCCCCGGCAACGGCGCCAGAAAATTAGCTGCTGCTGTTTGATGGCGTGTGGTTAACGTGGGAGCAGACTGTCCTTGTGCGTGGTGAATAACCAGCCCGTTGGGAACCCCAAGAGGAAGGTATGATGAGTATAGCAGCTAGTTTTCCCTCAGTTAAGAAACCAAGGTTTAATATCGGTCAGGAGAGGAGAGACAAACGACTGAAGGTGATGCGGAACCTGCACACACACAACCAAGTACTTTGTTCCCAACTTGCGATGAGGTTGTCAATCTCACCGGTTTGCTTGAAACAAAGATTATGAGTGTATCGAGTGGAAAACAATATAGTATGCGAGTAAAGTAAACAGTGCGAGTAAAGTAAACAGGTGATAGCAATATGATGGAAATAGGACCGGGGTCCACAGTTCACTAGTGGTGTCTCTCCATAGATAAAATAACACATGCTGGGTAAACAAATTACAGTTGGGCAATTGATAGAATAAAGATAAACGTGATATGCCAAGAAGATCACTATGAGATTTACTCTGGGCATTACAACAAAATACATAGACCGCCATCCAACTGCATCTATGACTAATAATCCACTCCCGGGGATATCAATCCGAACACCCCAGTAGTATTAAGTTGCGAACAACAGATAATTGCATTAAGCAAAGTGTGTAATGTAAACAAAGCATATGCCCTTGAGCATATGAATGTTGTTTTCTCCCTAGTAGCAACAGCACATCTACAACCTTAGAGGTTTCTGTCACTCCCCCAGATTAAATAGAGGCATGAACCCACTATCGAGCATAAATACCCCCTCTTGGAGTCACTAGCAACTACTCGGCCAAGATAGCTACTAACAACGGAGAGCATGCAAGATCATAAACAACATAGAGATAACAAAAGATAATATTCAGTACAGCAACTTAATCATAAACACCAATATTCATCGGATCCCAACAAACCAAACATGTAGAATTACATAATGGTGATCTCAATCATGTAGGGCAGCTCATGAGATCTAAACATGAAGCACATGGTGGAGAAGACAACCATCTAGCTACTGCTATGGACCCATAGTCCAAGGTAGACTACTCACTCATCGCTCCGGAGGCAAGCATGGCGATGAAGAAGACCTCCGGTGACGATTCCACTCTCCGGCAGGGTGCCGGGAAGAGCTTCTAGACCCTCCCGATCTTTGGGTCGACGGCGGCGGCGGATCGCGATGTGTTCTGGAAATCTGATCGGGTACTTAGGTTTTTTCAGTCGGGGGGTCTTTATAGGCGAAGGGGCGATGTCAGAGGAGGAGCCAGGCGCCCTCACGCGGGGCCCACGCGGCCAGGGGCCTGGCCGCGCCACCCCTGCGTGTGGGGCCCTGGTGGCCCCCCTCCTACTCTCCTTCGGATCTCTGGAAGCTTCCGGGTAAAATAAGACTTCAGGAACTTGTTTCGTCTAATTCCGAGAATATTTCCTGTGTATCACTTCTGAAACACAAAAACAGCAGAAAACAGGAAACTGGCACTGTGGCAACTCGTTAATAGGTTAGTTCCGGAAAATGCATAAAAGTGCCACTAAGTGTAACGAAACAATAGGCAAATGGTGTAAAAACAAGCATGGAGCATCAAAAATTATAGATACGTTGGAGACGTATCAAGCATCCCCAAGCTTAACTCCTGCTCGTCCTCGAGTAGGTAAGTGATAACAAAGAATAATTTTTTAGGTGACATGCACCTACACAATCTTGATCATATATGTAAGCATTGGTGAGCTGGGATCATAAGAACTTAAAACATGGGCATGAAGATATAATCATGACAATAAGAACTTAGCAACCATGTTGTAAACATGCAAATGAACACAAACAAAAGATCATGAAAATGAAACAATGAAAGTCAAACGTGTGTTCAAATCATAAGGAAAAACATACAAATGGTTTTCAGCTTGTCCTTTAAAGAGAGCAAAACATAAATGCATAGGACACCTTCAAGTTTAAGAGGGCGACTAGATACAAATAATTTAAGAACAACTGAAACCAACAATATGAATCAATCAATGAACTTTGGGACAATGCATATCACACTAAGAATGACAACTATGCTCTCTTAATGGTGCATAAAGAAAGAAGGTGGTGACTCAACATAAAAGTAGAAGAAAGGCCCTTCGCAGAGGGAAGCAGTGATTGCAAGTTTTATAACCTTCAAAAATTATGGTACTTACCGGCCTTGAGCTCTCATTGCCCCCATCATAAGCATCTTGAATGGTTAAAGTTAATGCGAGAACAATTATGATGCATATGCTTGACAAATCATAAGTTGAAGACCTCGTGCCCCGTGAATACGAGTACCCAAACCTCATGCTACTTTACTTAGAGTCCCAAGCAAGGCTCTTGTCATTGTAAGTATATGCATATCATTGAGAACCGCCAATGGGGTACCTCCGTGCCCGATGACATGGAACAAGCCCACACCAAAATGACAGGACAAGCAGACAATGAACACCTCGACATCTCTTTTATTTGCCTTTTGTTTAGCTTTTTTTTGTGAGATGCGTCGTCGAATGTTCACCATGGGTATGCTGCAAATTTCCACCATGAATTATGCATGGCTTAGATTGGCAGCCCGGCGTTTCCCTAACACATATACAAACTCCATGATCCCCACAAGATTCCCAATTCATTTCACACCGCGGGCATCCATAAACAAAAGATCACGATATCAACTCAAATAAGAAGTGCAATGTTGAAAGCTTGCCCCATGACAGCATGGCTGGGCTAGAATCCAACTTACAACTTGCAAGCATAATAACTCAACATAAGAGACCACAATGTCAAATTTTTAAGAACAGGAAAAAGTAAAATGTGCCTTCCGGTTCGTGAGAGCTTTACTGACCGAATTTCGCATAACACTGGTAAGAGTTTAATTTGAAGAGAAAATAAAAGCAAGTCAAATTTACTTGGAATAGCAAATTGCTAGTAGGTATGTATGGTGGACACTTTGGAAAACTTTGGCTTTTAGGAGTTGGATGCACGAGTAGAGCTCATACTCAGTACAAGGCGAGGGCTAGCAAAAGACTGGGAGCGACCAACTAAGAGAGCAAGAATGGCCATAATCATGCAAAGCGACAAAGCGACATTAAAAGAAGCATAAGATGGCATCAAAAGTCAAAAACTAAATGATCATGAAGGCTATTGGCGACTTTGTAAGAGTCTAACATGTGTGAGCATGCGCCAAGTCAAACCAAATAAAGCATCAAGGAGAAAACCAAAATAATGCTTCCATACAATAAAAACAACGCATGATTTTTTCAAAGGCTCATTAAGCAATCTCAGTTATTTGAGACAAGTCATGCTACAGCAAAACCACTAAGCATACTATCAAAAAGACATCAAGCATGACATGAAAAAGCCTAAGCCGCAGTCTATACAAGCTCCTTCTTGTACCACTATTTTGCACAAACTTTTTCTCTTTTCCAACACCATTTGAAATTTTTATAGACACCTCTTTTGATGAAAACCAATAAAGATCAGAGGCAAAAATACACCTTGATGAAAAGATATGACAATGTCTGAACGCAAATCAAGGCGAAAATGAAAACCAAAAGTAGTAGCAGAAAAAGAAGAACGCTCGATTTTTAATAAGAGTGAAAACTAGAGCGTTCTTTGCAAATGAAAACGAGTACATCTCCTCCAAAGGAAATTTGTTGGGTCCTACCATTTATTGCAGCAAACAAACAAATCTAACCAACTAATAAAACTAAAACAACTGACGCTCCAAGCAAAACACATAGTGCATGAAGCAATAAAAATATAGTGTTTTGAAAGGTGACCTGATTTTTGTCGATGAAGAAGGGGTGCCTCGGGGGCATCCCCAAGCTTTGACGCTGGTACTTCTTGGATATTTCTTGGGGTGATGCATGGGCATCCCCAAGCTTGAGCTTTTGTCCACTCTTCACTCATCTCATCATTCTCCAATCCCTACACTTGAAAACTTCCTTCATACAAAACTAAACACAATTCTATTAGCAACATTAGTGTAAGCATAACATATAATCAACCCTCTTTTTGCTTCAGTTTTCAACTCAAAACTACCACATATATAGCAAATACTACTGTAACAACCTCCCAAAAAGTTCCGTGATCAAAAGAACTCAAAAGAAAGCGATAAAGTGGCAAACACAAATATTGGCAGAAATCTGTCAAAACTGAACAGCTGACAAAGGTCGAATTTTTGAGGGATTTTTTGTTGATCAAATCAAAAAGTGTTCAACTAACAAAAGTTTAGATATAACCTGGTACATATGCACAAGAAATCGCAGGTCCAAAAGATAAACAGAGAATTTATACGAATTTTTACGGTGCAGCACCGAAAACAGTTTCAGGACAGCAACATCCCCAAATCTTTACCTCGCTCAAATTAGAGGCTTCTCTTGGCACAAAAACGAAATAAACAAGATAAGGAGCGGTCATTATAGTAGTAATGACTTCCAAGACTCAAATAAAAGAAAAAGTGCTGAAAAGAAAACATTGGGTTATCTCCCAAGAGTGCTTTTCTTTAACGCCTTTGAGCTAGGCGCAGAAAATTGCGAATCAAGTAATATCAAGTGATGAAGCATTAAGCTCATAATTTGCTCTAAGATTAGAGTCAAAAAGTAATTTCTTTCTTTTCCTAGGGAAGTGTTCCATACCTTTCTTTAGTGGGAATTGATATTTGATGGTGCCTTCCCTCATATCAATGATGGCACCTACAGTTCGGAGAAAAGGTCTTCCCAAAATAATAGGACATGAAGCATGGCATTCAACGTCCATAACAAGAAAATCAACGGGAACAAGGTTATTGTTAACCACAATAAGAACATCATTAATCCTTCCCAAAGGTTTCTTCTTAGCAACATCAGCAATAGGAACATCAAAATAACACTTTTCAAGCGGTGGTAAATCAAGCATGTCATAAATCTTTCTAGGCATGATAGAAATACTAGCACCTAGATCACATAAAGCATGGCAATCAAAACTATTAACATGCATATCAATGATGGGTTCCCAACCATCTTCTAACTTCTTGGGAACAGAGGCTTTTTGCTTCAACTTTTCATCCCTAATCTTTATGAGAGCATTGGTAATATGCTTAGTAAAAGAAATATTTAAAGAACTAGCATTGGGAGTCAAAGCAAGCTTTTGCAAGAACAAAATTACTTCAGATATATTGCAGCCATCAACATCAAAATCATTAAAGGAAATAGAGCTTTCATCTCCCACACTCCGAAAAATTTCAGCACTCTTTTGAGAAAAAGTTTTGGCAGTTTTAGGCTTTTTAACACAATGAGTGGGATTTTTCTCTACACCAATCAAAGTAAGAGGATTGATACCAGTAGGAGCAACATCATTAGAGGTAGTAATAGTACATACCTTCATCTCTCTAGTCATCTCATCTTCTCTTTCCCACCTGGCATGCAATTCCGCTAACAATCTAATATTTTCATCAATTCCAACTTGAATAGCATTAGCGGTAGCAAAAACATTGTTCTCTTTCACATCATTAGGCAACACTTTTAATTTCAGAATTTCAACATCATGAGCAAGGCTATCAACTTTAGAAGCAAGAATATCAATTTTGCCTAACTTTTCCTCAACAGACTTGTTAAAAGCAGTTTGCTTACCGATGAAGTCCTTGAGCATTACCTCAAGCTCGGAGGGCGCGGCCCTAGTGTTGTTGTAGGAATTACCATAAGAGTTACCATAACCATTACCATTGGTAGAAGGATACGGCCTATAATTGTTACTAGCAAAATTGTTCCTATAAGCATTGTTGTTAAAATTATTGTTTCTAATGAAATTCACATCAACATGCTCTTCTTGAGCAACCAAAGAGGCCAAAGGAACATTATTAGGATCAACATGAGTCCTATCATTAGCAATCATAGCCATAATGGTATCAATCTTATCATTCAAGGAAGAGGTTTCCTCAACAGAATTTACCTTCTTACCTTATGGAGCTCTCTCGGTGTGCCATTCAGAATAATTTACCATCATGTTGTCAAGTAGCTTCGATGCGGCACCCAAGGTAAGAGACATAAAAGTGCCTCCAGCAGCTGAATCAAGTAGGTTCCTCGAAGAAAAATTCAGTCCTGCATAAAAAGTTTGGATAATCATCCAAGTAGTCAGTCCATGAGTGGGGCAATTCTTTATCATAGATTTCATTCTTTCCCAAGCTTGAGCAACATGTTCATTATCAAACTGAGTAAACTTCATAATATTGCTACGCAAGGATATAATATTAGCAGGAGGATAGTATCTACCAATAAAAGCATCCTTACACTTAGCCCATGAATCAATACTATTCTTAGTCAAAGACAGCAACCAATCTTTAGCTTTTCCTCTCAAAGAAAAAGGAAACAACTTGAGCTTAATAATATCACTATCAACATCCTTATATTTCTGCATCTCACATAGCTCAACAAAATTGTTGAGATGAGCTGCAGCATCTTCAGTAATAGCACCAGAAAATTGCTCTTTCATAACAAGGTTCAATAAAGCAGGCTTAATCTCATAAAAGTTTGCAGCAGTAGCAGGTGGTGCAATAGGAGTGCAGATAAAATAACTATTGTTTGTGCTAGTAAAGTCACACAACTTGGTGTTTTCAGGATTGGCCATTTCAGCAAAATGAAAGTAAACAAGTAAAAACAACTACCAAGGATTCTATTTTTTTTTGGGTTTTTGATAAAAAGCAATGCAGGTAAAATAAATAAAGTAAAGCAAAACAATAACAAAGTAAAGGATGTGCGTGCGAAAACTCCCCTCGCAGAAGTCTTCTCTTCCTCCCCGGCAACGGCGCCAGAAAATTAGCTGCTGGTGCCAAGTTGACGAGAGAGATTATTCTTCTGCGTTCCCTGGCAACGGCGCCAGAAAATTAGCTGCTCCTGTTTGATGGCGTGTGGTTAACGTGGGAGCAGACTATCTTTGTGCGTGGTGAATAACCAGCCCGTTGGGAACCCCAAGAGGAAGGTATGATGAGTATAGCAGCTAGTTTTCCCTCAGTTAAGAAACCAAGATTTAATATCGGTCAGGAGAGGAGAGACAAACGACTGAAGGTGATGTGGAACCTGCACACACACAACCAAGTACTTTGTTCCCAACTTGCGATGAGGTTGTCAATCTCACCGGTTTGCTTGAAACAAAGATTATGAGTGTATCGAGTGGAAAACAATATAGTATGCGAGTAAAGTAAACAAGTGATAGCAATATGATAGAAATAGGACCGGGTCCACAGTTCACTAGTGGTGTCTCTCCATAGATAAAATAACACATGCTAGGTAAACAAATTACAGTTGGGCAATTGATAGAATAAAGATAAACGTGATATGTCAAGAAGATCACTATGAGATTTACTCTGGGCATAACAACAAAATACATAGACCGCCATCCAACTGCATCTATGACTAATAATCCACTCCCGAGGATATCAATCCGAACACCCCAGTAGTATTAAGTTGCGAACAACAAATAATTGCATTAAGCAAAGTGTGTAATGTAAACAAAGCATATGCCCTTGAGCATATGAATGTTGTTTTCTCCCTAGTAGCAACAGCACATCTACAACCTTAGAGGTTTCTGTCACTCCCCCAGATTAAATAGAGGCATGAACCCACTATCGAGCATAAATACCCCCTCTTGGAGTCACTAGCAACTACTCGGCCAAGATAGCTAATAACAACGGAGAGCATGCAAGATCATAAACAACATAGAGATAACAAAAGATAATATTCAGTACAGCAACTTAATCATAAACACCAATATTCATCGGATCCCAACAAACCAAACATGTAGAATTACATAACGGTGATCTCAATCATGTAGGGCAGCTCATGAGATCTAAACATGAAGCACATGGTGGAGAAGACAACCATCTAGCTACTGCTATGGACCCATAGTCCAAGGTAGACTACTCACTCATCGCTCCGGAGGCAAGCATGGCGATGAAGAAGACCTCCGGTGGCGATTCCTCTCTCCGGCAGGGTGCCGGAAAGAGCTTCTGGACCCTCCCGATCTTCGGGTCGACGGCGGCGGCGGATCGCGATGTGTTCTGGAAATCTGATCGGGTACTTAGGTTTTTTCCGTCGGGGGGTCTTTATAGGCGAAGGGGCGATGTCAGAGGAGGAGCCAGGCACCCTCACGCGGGGCCCGCGCGGCCAGGGGCCTGGCCGTGCCACCCCTGCATGTGGGGCCCTGGTGGCCCCCCTCCTACTCTCCTTCGGATCTCTGGAAGCTTCCGGGTAAAATAAGACTTCAGGAACTTGTTTCGTCCAATTCCGAGAATATATCCTGTGTATCACTTCTGAAACACAAAAATAGCAGAATACAGGAAACTGGCACTGTGGCAACTCGTTAATAGGTTAGTTCCAGAAAATGCATAAAAGTGCCACTAAGTGTAACGAAACAATAGGCAAATGGTGTAAAAACAAGCATGGAGCATCAAAAATTATAGATACGTTGGAGACGTATCAGCAGCCTAGACCAAGTACCACCATGATGCACGCACTGTCACCGTTACACCATGGCAGGAGGAATAGATTACTTTCATAATACCACTAGAGTACACATAATATCTGAATAATAACATCTACTTGTTCAACATGATACAAAGCTCACGATCACATAAAGATCACATCATGGGAGAGAGAGGTGAACCACATAGCTACCGGTAGAGCCCTCAGCCCCGGGGTGAACTACTCCCTCCTTATCATAGGAGACAGCAAGGTTGATGGAGATGGCGGTGAGGTCGATGGAGATGGCGGAGACGGCGATGGAGACCGATGGAGATGGCTCTGGGGGCACTTCCCCATCCCGGCAGGGTGCCGGAACAGAGACTTCTGTCCCCCGAAATTCATCGACGGCGGCGGCGGAACTGCGGAACTCTTTCTGGAAAATTGCTGACTCCTTTAGGGTTTTCTATCCCGAGGCTTTATATAGGCGAAGGGGCATCGTCAGGGGCCAGCTAGGGGCTCCTCACACCAGGGTGGTGCGGCCAGGGCCTGGGCCGCGCCACCTATGTGTGAGGGCGGCCTCTGGCCCCCCTTCGGCTCTCTTTCGGTCTTCGGGAAGCTTCCGGGAAAAATAAGACTTCTGGCTTTTGTTTTGTCCAATTCCGAGAATATTTCATGTGTAGCTTTTCTGAAACACAAAAACAGCAGAAAACAGGGAACTGGCACTGTGGCATCTTGTCAATAGGTTAGTTCCGGAAATCGCATAAAAACGCCACGAAGTGTAACGAAACACAAGGCAAATGGTGTAAAAACAAGCATGGATCATCAAAAATTATAGATACGTTTGAGACGTATCACCAGCACATGGCAAAACTCAAGATGATGAATACTTCCTCCAAGGAATGATCTACAAAAATGAAGATATCGTTGTCACCAGGACGTTTCTGAACGATTCCGGTGAGGGAGATGCATCTCTCAACCGAGGAGATGGCTTCGGTGAGGTAGAAGCCTCGGACGGGGGAGATGCCGGTGAGGGAGAAGCCGATAAGGGAGAGGCCGACGAGGGAGAAGGCGACGGCTCCGGCCGAACCTTAAATCTCGAAAACTCCGGCGAGGTGTATATATGTGTTTTTGTAATGCCCGACTGTCTATATATATACATGCATATATTAACACTCTTTCTTCTTTTAGCCCTCCGGATCGAGCACTTCTTCCGTCAGAACAAAACGAGGCCCAACAAAAAAGTTGGATAACACTGTGAGATATAGGATCGAAGTGGTCGATGTAGACGGCGAACCGCAAGCTCCTGAAGAGGTCGCAAAAAAATTTGTCAAGCAATGCGGAGTTCTTGCGAGGGACCACATCCCGATCATCGTTCAAGAATGGAATCGGCCAAGCAGCGGCGGAGTCCCGTATGTCGGCGACATCGCCAAAGATAGGCTTTTTGACAGGCTCATGCTTAATTTCCTCCTGCCGAGGCTAGATGTGAATCCAGATGAGGAGGAGAAAGCAAATAAGGAGCTACTTAAAAGAGTCAAGAAGTTTGCTCTGATCAAGATGGCCGAGGCATTCAAGAACTGGAAGAAGAAACTGTACCTTAAGTTTGTCAAGTTAGACAAGACTCCGGATTTCAATCAAGCCAGCTATGCTAATTTAAGACACCAGTGGGCTGATTTTGTGAAGTACAAGACATCGGAGAAAGCTTTGGAAAGGTCGAGAATAAATCAGGAGAACGCTGCTTAGAAAGTGTACCACCATAATATGGGGTCTGCTGGCTACGCCGGTTGCATGCCTAAGTGGGATGCACTTGAGGTCAAGTATATTGCTGCCGGGATCAGACCAGAGCCCACAACATGGACACCACGGGCGAGAAACTGGTTTTACGGTCATGGGGGCACGTTGGACAAAGAAGGGAGGGCAATATATACCCAGAAACACAAAGATCATCCCCTACTGCCCATCGAAGATATTAGAAGTGCCATACAAGATATTGCTGCGGGACGGTTCGTTCCCGATAGAGAGAACGACGAGCTCACACGCGCCCTTAAAAATGATGAACACACCGGATGAGCACGAGGCACACCAGGCTCCAAGCCGTGGAATGTTGCCTTCCCCGCGGAAATGAAGAGATATCCCGATAAAAGTCATCAGAGGAGAAAGGAAAGGGAGGCAGCTGAGAAAACGGCAGCTGCAGACCGGCTGCGTATTGTAGAAGAAGCATTAAAGCGGCAGCAGGATCAACTCGACAGACTTAGCCAGCAAGGTATCAGCGGCCAATCTCAGCGGCACATGGTAGAAGCTGCATTCGATGGTACAGGCGCCCTATCGAATAAGAAAAGCAGCGTCGCTTCCACCCAGCTCCAGGATGGTGATGATGATGCACTGACGATGGCTCCTCCTAAACGCTACCCAGTGGATGATATCACGGAGAGCACAGCTTGTGAGCTAAAGGTGCAAGTTATGAACTTAAGGGTGACGGCGGCGTTAGGCATGGCCGTACCAATTGCGCCTAACGCAACTTGGCATTGCAGACCGGTTCCAAAAGGGTACGCTGTCGTCACGGTGGATGATGTCAAGCAAGATTTTGAGGAGCTGAAGCTGGACCACCCTGCAGGGGAAGATAGGGACCTGACCGAACTAGGATAAGCCAAAGGGGGGGGACTGTTGTATGGCCAAAGGAGCACATCGTGCTTCCAAATTATGTCCCGCCAAGGCCACCCACTCCTCAGAGCAGCAATCCACCTTCGCCGCCACCTCACCATTCTCCAGCGTAACCGTCGCCTTCACCGCCTCACCACTCAGCGCAACCGTCGCCTTCACCGACTCACCACTCAGTGCAGCCGTGTCCACCGCTGCCTCAGCCGTCTCCGCCACCGCGTCAGCCGTCTCCGTCCCCTGAGCCTCAGAGACTAAAGCGGAAGTATACTAAGAGGGGGAGCACCACCAGCAGCAGCAAGAGCACGTTACGATCACCGAAACGTAAGCTATCGCCCCTCCCAAGAGTACCTCATCAGAATATGAAGAAGCTTCCTTACGAGAAGACAGATGAGGAAAATACTGCGGCCGCAGATGCCCATTATCAACAGTGGAAGACTGACATGGCTAACAAGAAAAAGCCAAAGCCGACGGAGCCATTGATCTTCCCGGTCACCGCAGAAGATAAAGCCAAAGCAGCCGCGCTTAAGATTCAGCTTCACCAACCAATAGCGCTCACACCTGACTATAATCGCTCAATTACCAAGTCGGCTGAGGCAAAAGAGCCGAGAGTCGGGAAAGTAATTGCCCAGCTTGGACAACAGAAAAATCAATCGATCGAACCGCTCAAAGTGTACGATACCAATGAGTGGAGAGCCCAGGAGCGGCATGATCCGAACATTGATCCAGAGTTTATTCAACTCTATGGAGAAAAGGCCAAGTTATATGGACTATCTATTGCTGAGTACATCAGCCGTCTGGATGAGTTCGAGGGGTACCAGCAAATAGCGTACATATACCGGTACGGGGCTCCTCTTGTCAAACCAGAGTTAGTCAAAGATGTACCAACAAAAATGCGGAGATTGCATAACTGGTACAAGCAAGCCTGTGCTGAATCCTCAAACTGGATCTATGCTGGATATAAACACCACCATTATGGTCATGGAGATGGCTTCTTACTGATTGAATTTCTAGAATTATTTCAGTTTTACCAACAAGACGCCCTCGACAAAACTATGCTCAGTGCCTATTGTCTGTAAGTATTATTAAGTCTTTCTAGCTCAGCTCATTCGTTGCTTGTATAATCTTACTCATCATTATACTAATTATATATGCAGAATGAAGATTCTCGAATGCAACAAAGGAGGAATCTATGACCTTGGGTTCATTGACTGCAATTTCGTTCATGAAGATACTCTAAAAAAACCCAGAGAGATAGAGGATAACTTGGTACAATCGTTGAAGTATTTCAGCAACAGAAGGGAAATACTATTTCCTTACAACTTCGAGTGAGTGTTACTGTCTTGTACACATTCTGTTTTCGCTTACTCGATGTTAAGCGTATAATTGACTCGTTATGTCTGTGCAGCTTCCACTTTATTCTGTTAATCATTAGTATTGACGAAGGAGTAGTTAAAGTCATGGACTCAAAATGCACACCTTTAGGAAACTGGGCGAACATGCAGGAATGCCTCCAAAAGGCTTGGAAACGGTTCACCGCCAACACTAGGGGTGTTTGGAAGCCACAGCTTACATTTCAACCATTGAATGTAAGTACTACTTGCTAGATCCGCGCATCTCTTTGATTCTAGTTTCAGTACCATTATCATGCTTGATTCTTATTTTGATTGAACTCCGTTCTCGTAAAGTGCTTGAGGCAGGAAGCTGGGAATAACTTATGTGGATACTATGTCTGCGAGTTCATTCGCCAGACGACCAAAGAGAAGGGCGCATACCGAAACTTCAAAAAACTTGAAGTACGATAAACAATAATCACAACTTTATTTTATTACCATCAACTATGTTTAGTTTCATTCATATATATTGATCCCCTTCTTTAAATTAGATCGAACGGATGCGGGACGGTCTTCTACCACGGGAACGCGTGCAAGCAATTCAAGAGGAACTTGCCGGATTCTTATTAGAACAAGTCATAGATCCGAAAGGAGAATACTATTACCCGGTTCATTTAGAAGGGTGAAGTGTAAAAAAGAAGATATAAAATCAAATTTGTGTGAGTTACCGTTTGTAATAGCGACCAAGCACGACGGATGAGACGGTGAATAATATATTTGTGACCATGATGTGTAATATATATATATATAGTGTGGTTCCTTCATTATTTGTTGTATATATATAGTACCATTAAATTGAATACAAAACACACCAAATAAAACCCTAAACCCTAAAATGGAAAAACAACAGAAAACCCAGAGATCAACGATCCCGGTTCGTGCTACGAACCGGGACCAATGACCTGGGGGCCCTCGCGCTTGAGCGCGTCCACGTGGAGGCCTATCGGTCCCGGTTCGTGCTGGAACCGGGACCAACATTGGTCCCGAGTAATGGATCCCGGTTCGGCAACCGGGACCAATGGCCCTAATGAACCGGGACCATAGGGCCTTTTTCCACTAGTGTCTATAATCCCAACCGAAGACTGTAGAAGATTCGGCAAGCAATAGAGACAAAATTGAAAAGAGTTATCTGAAGCTTGTATCGAATTAGCTATGCAGCTACTGACTTCAGCCAAATATATGCCACTCAGACAGTTGAAGACTAAAATGTTTCATATTTTGAAACTACGTAAATAATTGCGAGGAACAAATACAGATAGAGGTAGCAATTCTAACAACTTAATTTGGCCTAAGCATTAACGCTGCTAAATTATTTCCTTTGTGATCATCAGGAAAATTTATCAGTGTAATTATCCTCACTACAGTTTTTGAGTTTTAGCATTGAGCTAATATTACATACAAACTACTTGTGTGGATGTTTGGACAGATCACACAATAATCATTATCCAACAAATTTAGGTTAGTTAAAGTTGTTACTTGCATATGTGATACTTTAGTTACCGTACACTTTTTGTATAGTCTTTAGAACTATATTATTTTGTATCACGAAATTAGATCACTAGTAGGGAAAACCTCATCTGTGGCGCACCAGTATTCATATTCTGTGGTGCATGGGTGGTGCGCCATAGAATCTTCGCCACAAAAATAAGAATTCTGTGGCGCACCAGTACATGCGCCATAGAAATAAGGCATTCTGTGGCGCACCAATTCATATGCGCCACAGAAATAAGGCATTCTATGGCGCATGAGTACTAGGTGCGCCACAGAAATAGGTGCGCCACTGAATTAAGTTTTAGTGCGCCACAGAAATAGTACAGGTTTTATACAGAACTTGTTCTGTCTGGTGTAGATATATAGGTTTTATACAGTTATATATAGTATACATGTTATATACAGATAGAATATTAATAGATATAATATAGCAACATTATACATCATCATTACATTACTTAGAGCCCGATCGAGTTATACATATAGCTCCATATACAACTCATCATACATATATATCTCCATACAACTCATAATCCATGCAAATTAAGTGCATCATCTCAAGATACAAATGAAGTGACACCGACCGTCGCCTACACTAGGATGAAATAGAGTACCGCTGCGACGATGGTGAGCAAGAGCGAGAGCACAACGAAGGTCTTCATCTTGCTCTTGTTCGACTGGTGCTTCCTCCACTTGGCAACCGCCTCTTGTTGAGTCGGGTATCCTTTGTAGCAGTTGCCGCTGAACTTGTGCACCTGTTTCTTGCAGTCCGCCCACTCCTCGTAGACTCCTGGAACCCGCCCCTCGAACACGACGTACCACGTCATCTCTATGGACACAAGGCATATTAGTATATAATGCAATGGAAAGAATTAGAGGGTTCACATGCATACATATTCACAAGAATTAAAGCAAGGAAATAATAATAAACCTAAAAGTCATATAGCATCGGTATCACATAAGTAATCAAGTTCAACGACATCGACTACAATAGTAATTGAAGTCCAACAACGACATTAAGAAAGTTTAGTTTACAACACAGTACACACATTGTCCATCGATTCAAAGTAATGGTAGGCACACCGGCGTCTCGATCAATGAGACGTCTTGTTCATGGGCTCCGGGAATGGTTTGTACATGTCCTTCGTCGTCCACGTCCTTCCATCACCCTGCCTATGTAGGCGTTCTTCTATATCCCTCTTACACAACCCTCTGAGTTGGTGTAAGAGCCCCGATCTGTTGCATACATCTTCTACGATAATTTTCGATAGCTTTACTTGGATGAGATAGAAGTCTTCTCTAAGATCAGCATCGCTGATGTCCCCCGCCATTTTTTGGGGTCTCGCTTACTAGGTGGCAGACGCATCATCTTTGCATCCGCGATGAACCCTTTAAGGTGGTGGAGGACATAGAAGGCCTCCTTCATGCTGTCATCTGGCTGCTTGATGCAAGGGAAGTTGATCACGTGCTTGAACCCGTGCTCTTTAGTGTCCGGCCTGATAAATTTCCCCTTCTCGTGGAAGATGCCTCCATTTTTGGAGTAGAAAAGGATAGCCTCATCGAGAACACCCCTTATTCTGTTGTAGTCTTTCTTCGTCGTCGTACTCGACGAGTCGAAATACTGGGCTAGTGACCACTTCGGGCAAAGGACGACGAGTGTGCAGTATGTGTCCCTGCTCAACACATGCAATTTAAATGGAATGTTGGAAAGGATCGGCAATGGAAGAAATATATAAGAAAGCATAAGTTACGACGGCCGCGAGCGAATGTGCACTTACTCGGGAAAGACAGGCAGAAGAATGGTGTTCTTCTCTTTGTTCATGAGCATGAAGCTCTGGAGGTACTGCACCGCCGCGGTCCGTGTGCTTGAGCCATCCACCAGCTGGCTATCGCGCATGTAGTAGGGATCCGCTACCTCGACGTTGGGGGGTCTCTCTCTCTTGATCTTCATCTGAAGATTGATCGCGTATAGGCGAACCAAGTTATAGTCGAGCCGTTTCTAGTGAAATAGATTGAAGACGTCCTCGAACGCTATGAAGAAGATATCCGCGGGGTATGCTTGGACGAAGTTCGGGTCTACTGCTGGCACCTTGACCGTGAACACCGGGTAATTTGGATCCTTGTCTTTAAGAAGGAGGGTCTCTAGAAATTGAATATTTTGCTGCAAACTGATCATTGGTCCACTTGCGAGGTGTTCGAGGTCCTCAGGCAGTATCAGTTTACCAGCTTCATGAAGCCGGGGCAAGCCACCCGGTATCCGTGGTACCATGTCGTCGGCCCGCACCCTCTTAGGAAGAGTCTGGCTCAAAGATGCGCCCTTCTTATTTCCTCTCTTCCTTGGCTTCTTCACCTGACCTGCTGGGGGTGCTTCGGGTGCTGGTGGTGCTGATGGTGGGGTTGCTTGGGGTGCTGGTGGTGATGATGGTGGTGCTTCGGGTGGTGGGGTTGCTTGGGGTGCTGGTGGTGCTGATGGTGGAGCTTCGGGTGCTGGGGTTGCTTGGGGTGCTGGGGTTGATTCGCTTGGCTCCCCGACGATCGTCTTATACAGCGTGTTAGGGCTGAAAATGGTAGCCGGCTTGACTTGAGCTGGATTGACAGCCTCCGGAGGAGTGTCTTGCAGAGAAAAACCCGTGAAGGTCAGGCGCTGCATGACTGTAGTGGGACGACCAAGTTGATCGCCGTGAGTGCGGAAGGCTTCTTCATCCATACGAGGCATGTACATATCTTGGCTGCAGGCGCCAGTGTTGATGTAGGCATCGATGTCATCATCATCTTCGTTGCCATCAAGTGGCGCCATGTCCTGTAAGTTAGGTGGTGGCGGTTGCGATGCCGGCACTTGGCGTACCTTGCGTTTGGTCGACGGTCGTTGCGGTAGCTTTCCCAACAGCTGTTGGTGGCGTGTGGTGGTGGCGGCGATCGCTGGTTCCTTCCGGGTGGCAGCAGCGACCACCGGTTCCTTCAGGGTAGTGGCGGCGGTGACCGCTGGTTCCTTTCGGGTGGCGGCGGCGGCCGCCGGTTCCTTCAGGGTAGTGGCGGCGGCGACCGCCGGTTCCTTAAGGGTGGCGGCGGCGCGGGGCCGGACGATCTTGGGCCGGATGATAGGGGAGGTGGCGCCGATGTTGCGCCTAACACTCGGATGACCCCCCCCCCCCCGACGGATCTGGTTCTTCGGCCATGTCATAAGCCAACCGGTGCAATTCCCAAGGACCATAACGTCGTCCTCCTCTGCGCCCGAAGGTTGATGGGGGGAAGGATGTCGCGGTACTCCGGCACTACCATTGCGAACTTGACCTTCATCAAATCTTCTGCAATGTTTCTGTGGTGCATAATTCGGCCGGGCATGGCAGTGCCGCTAGCAACATCCATCAACTTGCCGCCGGGCTCCACCACATGCAGGAGTATGCAAGATTCGTCCTGAGTCAGGGGCATGTTGGATAAGATCAGCGCAAGGCATATATAGTTAAAGAAGATGACGCGGAGGACTAACTAATGAGTTACCTTCTTGACGGCGTTGATCTCTGCTAATGTCGATACAAGGGCGTCGGTGCCGGCGCCGGGCCGCTCACTCTCGGGTGCATTATCAGGCACCGCCACCCTATCAGCTTCCGCGGTTGGGGGCGTCGATGCGACCAGGTGGAGCAGCGGCGTCGGGGTCACCAGCGGCGACACTTGGTGACTTGAGTTACTACCGCTGACGCTGGGCACATATATCGGCCCCTGTTGACCTGCCGCATTCCAAGCAGCTAACCCCTCCATCAACCCAGGGGGGATGATCTGCCGGAGCTTCTCGTGTAACTTCTCGTCCACTAACTTACTCATCTCGGTCGGGTCCATCAACCCAGGATATACAGACCATCTAAACACGAGGAAGCGGGACACACAATTGTTTCAACAAAAAGCAATTGCCAATGTTAAATGACTAGGAATGTGAAAGCCGCCCACTGTTTTGGTCTGTGAAGCTACTGAAACCCATTATTTTTAGTCTCATCTAAATTTTTTAAGTCAAAACTGTTAAGGTTTTTTTGTCTAGGTTGGATACCTTCGTATGCAGAAACAAAGAAGCAGGAAAAAAAGCATTGTAAATTGGAACTGAAGCGAGAGCACACAACTATCTAAGCCTGTAGTTGGCAAACCAGATTGTAATGGACAGAATAACCAACTAGAAATTCAAAAAGTATATCTGAATCTTTTTCAAGATACTCATTGATGATAACAGGCACACAACGTGGAAAATAACAGTCCACTTCATGCAATCAACTTCTACTTGCTAGCTTCAGTGCAGGCTATTAAAGGCATCCTAACATTGTTTAGTCAAATAATGAAAGATTATTCAGAGTTTCATAGTGATTTGAAAGGAATAATGCTGGCTGCTACATGAATAATGCTGGCTGCTACATTATATAGAAAAGGCACAAGTCAAAAGCATGAATCACCTATTATCACCTATTATGTAATCAATGCTGGCTGCTACATGTAGGCACAATAGTCCATGTTGGAGCAAAATTTCATGTACCATTAGCGTTGCATGCTTCCTAACCTGTTTTGCAAGTTACTCCTGATCCTTTATGCGGGTATACAATTATACAACCAAAATCTATGTGTTGCGCAGTGATCGATTCTGCTCATATGCAACATATCACATTGAACAAACCGTGTAGCTGAACCATTAGCATACCAAATTACGAGAGGAGTAACACATACGCGTAAAGAAGCATTAAAAGGAATAGAAATTCAGCTGAATCTGTGTATACTTAAGAAGCATTATTTGTTCAATTTGCATAAGAATATGCCCATGAATATCGTGAACTCGCCCTAGTCTCAGCTACATGAAATAGAGCAATCTTGAATCATAACCAATTTGCATGATTCAGTCCCCGCATACAAGAATCAAACAAAGTTTTCCCGAACTGGTATGATCTGGAATCGCAGGCAGCAGTGCAATTACCTTCGTCGGTCGGCGTCTTGGGGAGCGACGGAGGCAGGTAGCTCAGGTAGGCAAGCAGCAGTCTGGCACAGGGGGTCGCCGGGCGGGCAGTTCCTTCCGGCGAGGGTGGGGCGTCGGGCGGGGCCCACGGCTAGGGAACGGAACTGCCTCGGACGGAGAGGAGGGGAGGTGCGGGGCAGACCGGCAACAGCGAGGATCCTGCGTCCAAGGGGAGGCGGCGCGTGCGTAGCCAGTTTTGCTTAGGGCACAAGGTGGAGGATGGAGGGCCACCGAGCGGTGCCGGAGGGTGGGTGGCGAGCGGCCTGGAGGCAGGGAGGGGTGGGGATCGCTCCGGCGGCTATCTAGGGTTCGCAGCGCTAGTGCGGGCTCAGTGGAGGGGATAGAGAGAAAGAAGGCAGTGCGGGCTCAGTGGAGGGCGTGATCCCCGTTTTACTAAGTGTAAAACTTTTGCGGCGCATCTACTGGTGGGATGCGCCACAGAATTGGAGAATTCTGTGGCGCATCGCACCAGTAGATGCGCCACAGAATTTATTTCCTTTTTTAAAATATTTTAGTTATTAGATGCATACATGTGCATACATAAAACATGTGCATATCTTTTTGCTCTTTCTTGTCTAACATGTGCATATCTTTTTGCTCTTTTTTGTCTAACACACACATGTGCATACACACACAAAATTAAAAGTCTTGATCACACACACATGTGCATACATAAAAAAAGTCTCGATCACACACATATGTGCATACTTAAAAGTCTTCTCCGTCCGGTTCTGAGCTAGCTTAGTGTTTCTTCACAATCTTCTTGCCCTTCTTGTTGGCGGTTGAATACTTTATGCCGGCCACCTTGAGATTTCTTCATGTGAACGGACAACCTTTAGTAGGTAGGGAGGTCTTCCTTCTTACTTTACTAGTAGTAGGCATGTCGAAGTGCTTGTCGAATTCCTCCTCGATCTTCGGGTCACCGTTCTTGTCCAAGTCTTTCTCGTTTGCGTCTCCTTCCATTCCTATGATGCTCCTCTTGCCCCTCCTCACGACAACATGGCTAGGCCTCGACGGGTCGGTGATGAAGAAGCATTGGTCAACTTGGCTACCGAGTACCCATGGCTCATTTTTGGCGGATGGGTTCTTCGATTTGGCATCCGGTATAACCATGGTGGTGAAATATCGGCCTTCTTTTTCGACCTTCTTGGCCCATCTCACATGGAACATTGGCACCATCTCTCCACAGTAATTGAGCTCCCATATCTCCTCGATCCTTCCAAAAAATCTTTCCTTGACACTAGTCTCGTCATCGGCGTATGATAGCATAGTTACTCCTGAGTTTTGATTTTCACTATTCCTGTCCTTTTCCTCGGTGTAGAATCTGTAACCGTTGATGTCGTACCCCTGATAGGTCCTTACGTTATGCCCGGGGCCCTGTGATAAGGTGTATATGAGTTTTTCATCTTCGGTAGAAGGCCTTCTGCTCTGTGCTTGAAGCAGTTGACTTTGCTTAAACCAACGCGTGAAGCTGGAGTTGTGCTCTTTGGTTACATCTCCCATCTTCCTTGGCCGGCCCATATCGATGTAATTCTGCTCGATTATGCTTTTGTGCAAAAGGTTCGACCAATTTTAAGTGTTGTAGCGCGACCCGGTGAGCCCTTTCAAAGTCGTCGCGTCAATTGACAATGCCGACATAGACTGAGCGGTAGCCCTCGCGGTGACCGACTCCAGCGAGCCTGCCGAGGTGCGTCCTGGTGGGCAGACCAACATGATCCTGGTCGTCCTCGGTGCTTAGATAATTCTGGCAGAAGGAGATGCACTCGTAGGTTAGGAACCCCTTGGCCATGCTTGCGTCTGGACGGGCCCTGTTGCGAACGTATCCTTTTATGACACAGTTCTGCCTTTCAAAAGGCATCATGTTGTGGAGGAACGTCGGGCTGAGCTGCCTGATGTCATCAACGACATGGAGAAGGAGATGGACGCATATATCACAGAATGCGGGCGGGAAGTAAATCTCGAGCTCACATAGTATCACCACGATCTCATCCTGTAGCATCTTGAGATGCCTCACGCCGATCGACTTCCTGGTGATAATGTCAAAGAAGTTGCAAAGGCCAAACAACGTATCACGGACGTGCTCGTCCATTATCCCTCGGATCGCAACGGGAAGTATCTGCGTCATGAGCACGTGACAATCGTGAGACTTCAGCCCGGTGAACCTCTTCTTCGCTACGTCCAGATATTTTCTTATATTCCCCGAGTAACCATGAGGAACTTTCACTCGTAGGAGGCACCTAAAAAACTGCTCGAGCTCCTCCGGACTCATTGTGAAGCAGACAGCGGGAAGCACCACCGCGTTCTTCTTAGCCCTTTTGCGGAGACGTTGAGTCCCTTCCGTCTGATCATCATCATCATCGTCGTCGTTGTCATCAGTATCGGGGGCTTGAAGAGCTTTTCTGATACCAAAATGTTTCAGATCGTATCTTGCTTTCGGCCCATCCTTGGACTTTTCCGAGTTGCAAAGAGTGCCAAGCAGACTCTCGGTAACGTTCTTCATAATGTGCATGACATCGAGGCTGTGGGGCGTGTGGAGGACCTTCCAGTACTCCAAGTCGTGGAAAATAGACCTCGCTTTCCATACACCGAGCAGCGGCTCTGGCTTCAATCGCTTCTTTCCCGGCGCTGGGCACTCCTTCCAATTTTCCAGAAGATCGTCGATTTCTGCGCCGCTCCTCTGTCGCGGGGGTCCATCAGGCTCATCTTTACCATTGAATAGATCACCGCGTTTTCTCCACGGGTGATCCAAGCGAAGCCACCTTCGAGCACCTGGGTACACAGTTTTTGAGGACCCGAGATCCCTTGGTAGCTGTAGATGCGGGGTCTCGTCCATGCACTTCACACAGCCGCAGAATCCGTGACTGACCTGGGCAGATACGTATGCGCAACCAGGATAGTCCGTGACCATCGTGATCAACGCGGCTCTCATATCGAAATAAGTTCTACTGTAGGCGTCCCACGTACGGGGTGGCGTCTTCCACAACGTGTCTAACTCCTCTTTCAGCAGCCCGAGATACAAATGCATGTCGACACCTGGTTGTTTCGGCCCCTGAATGAGAATACTCAGGTGTATGTACCTTTGCTTGGTGCACAGCCACGGGGGTAGGTTGTAAGGCCATACAAACACATGCCAGGTGCTATGCGTGCTACTCTGGTTGCCAAACGGATTGAGTCCATCGGTGCTCATACCCAGCCTGATGTTCCTTCCGTCGCCCCCGAACCTAGGGAAGGCGATGTCCAATGCTTCCCACTGGCCAGCGTCTGAAGGGTGTGTCAGCATATAGCCCATCTCTGGATCTTCTTCGGGCTTCTCCCTTTCCGCGTGCCATTGCATAAGCTTTGCTTCCTTAGGGTCCACGAAATACCGCTGCAGACGGGGAGTGATAGGAAAGTACCATACCACTTTTCGAGGTACCTTCTTGTTCCCAACCTTGTACCATCCGTGGCCGCACACCGGACATGTGGTCATGTCCTTGTACTCCCCCCGATAAATCACGCAATCATTGATGCAGGCGTGGTATCTTTCGTGCGGTAGGTCAAGAGGGCACACAACTTTCTTGGCCTCCTCGATACTACTTGGCAATGTGTTCCCCTCTGGGAGACGATCGTGCCAGAATTTCATGTTCTTGCTGAAGATGGAATCGGTCCATTTGTTCTGCGTCTTCATCTGCAGACAATCAAGCGTTACATGCAAGCGCGTATCTTGTGGACGGCACCCAGGAAAGATCGGAGTCATCCCGTCTTTCTCCATTTGCGCCAGCTTGGCTCTCTCTCTGGCTGCAGCTCTGTCGTTGCTCGTCTCCTGGAGGAGCAGATCTTGAACATGAGAGTCCCGCAAGGCCGAAATTAGCGGAGTCACGCCGGAATCTTCTTCTTCATCATGATCTTCTCCGCCGGCAACTTCTACTTCATGATGATCTTCTCCGCCGACTTCTTCTTCATGATGATCTTCTCCGCCGACTTCTTCTTCGTCATCTCGCTCGCCACCATGGTCTTCATGCGCACCATTTGTTGGGGCCGGCCGCGCCTGGTTGTCCTGCGTGAAACCGCGCCTCAGCAGGTGCTCCTCCAGTTGTCCGGAATCAGGGTTGATCCAGCGCCCGAGTTTGCATGATCGACACGGACATCTTATCTGGCGCCTATTGTTCCGAATCATGTCCTCCTTCGCGTCTTTCTTGTATCTACTAATTTGAGCAGAACTCATCGAGAGGACCATGGTTGTCTGCCAATGGTATACATAGAGCAGAAAATTAGAACCGCAACACATGCCCACACATGCATGGACCTCTCCTAAAGGTATACATAGAGCGGAAAAATTCGGCATAACCTCTCCTAAAGGTAGGACGTATGGGTAGTGCAAAAATTTGCCGGAACGAAAATGAATCAACGTCTCGACAAACATCCGTGCACCACACCGGCACACACACAAGCGCTTCACGTGCAACAATCATCCATACACAAGATCGACATGCATATGCATGTCCCCTCCAAATACTCACCTTGTAGATTCGATACCGAGACGAGACCGCGATCGATGAGTTGGAGAGGAGGAGAGAGTATGGAGAGGCTTCTCCTCACCACCAATTATGTATCCAGTGGCGGCGCCAGGGGTATGCACCTGTATTCGTATGAATACCCAATATTCTAAGCCCACAAAATATCTTATGCATGTATTAATCAGGCTTAGTTATATGGCCCATAGAACTACAGAACTGCTACCCACTACATAATGTCCCAGCCAGCTAGCCCATCGATCTACTCGCTCACACCCATCTCGAACAGACACAGCTGCAGGCGGCAGCCCTTGCGATTGCAGTGAGGCGGTGACAGGCGGCGAGCCCCAGCGATTGCGGTGTAGCCGTGCAGGCGATCGTGGCACGGTGGGTGGCGGCCGGTACTCTTATTTTAACAGCGTATGCACATAGAAGATTAACATAGCATTAGATGCAAGTTTCTTCGCGCAATTGTGAAAATTAGGGGGATCTGAACTGGCACATAGCAGATTAGCAGAGTATAGCATGTTTGCAGATCAGGGAAGAGATCTAATTTCATGAATTAGGGGAGCGATCTAATTTCCTTATCACTGCATATATTATATTTAGATTTTTTTTTTTGCAATGAATACCTACGCTTCAGAACCTGGCGCCGCCACTGTATGTATCAACCAAAGTAAGTATAATAAGTACCAAAGAAAGTGAAAAGTATGGCCAAAATGGGATGAGATGGAAGGGAGCTAGAGCTAGATCTAGATGGAGGAGAGAAAGATGAATGGCTTGGGAGTGTGGTAGGTGGGAGGTTGGCACTTTTCTAGGTGGGACGAGCTAATTCTGTGGCGCACCAAGACCAGTGCGCCACAGAATTAGAGCATTCTGTGGCGCACCAGGGCCAGTGCACCACAGAATTGCCAGTGCACCACAGAATTGCCCTAATTCTGTGGCGCACTGGTCTTGGTGCGCCACAGAATGCTCTAATTCTGTGGCGCACTGGCCCTGATGCGCCACAGAAATAGAGAAACCAATGATTGGGGCTGGCAGGGCGTGGGTCTCACCCTATTTCTGTGGCGCATGGTCTTTTGGTGCGCCACAGAAATGACATATTTCTGTGGCTTACCTGGTTTGGTGCGCCACAGAAATAATTTCTGTGGCGCACTGCTGGCTTGTGCGCCACAGAATTGCATCCCATTTATAAGGGCTTTCCTACTAGTGGATATCCATGAAATCATAACTTTATTTCGCAAACGCTTTGAACCCATTTAAGATGATACCCTCGCATTTGCAAGGGCTACTGGGCTAGTTAAGATATAAAGAGTCATGGTTTTTTGTGTCACCCTCCAAAAAAAAAACAGGAGTAAGTACCAGTTCTATTCTTTGCTTCAAATTGATATTCCCGTAGTAAATAAGAGATTAAGTCGCTTACTGGACAACTATTTGGATAGATTTACGGAAGCACTGATTGCACAATAATTAAGCGAGAACAATGATCGCTTGGACATTTTTAGAGCAACACAGATGATATCCCCGGTTCACCTGCAGCAACGTGCAAACCTGCAGGCAGATCTGAAAATAGTCGCGGGAGCAATTTTAGAGATTTTCCGCCTACGATCCAAAACCACCCATGGCTACAAGATCATCTTTACACTAGGTCGCGTGGTTCTCAGGCTACTTAGTTTCCCAGTTGGAACATGTGACAAATCTGAAAGAGACGCTTCTACCGTATGGCACATACATGGATGTCATGTGACAATTATGCTTGCAGCTACAAGTCCGCTCTTACACGGTGTCGAAAAACCCGTTCCTGTATTTGTGTTTTTCCCTATGCCTCCTAGTCATATGTGTTTACCTACATCTTCTCCATTTTGCGTTCCTATGTTTCCGTCTACTGCAGCCTATGTATCAATCGATCAGAAATGCTCAAGTGAAGAGTTATGTGGAAGTGCATGCTAATGAGAGATACATGATGGGCTATCCTACGTGCTCAGGGTAGATAGTGTAGAATATATATAGGAGAAACGAGAAAAGGTAGTTGTGATGCTAGGACATAAGACATGTGAGTGATATAAGTGTTATCGGCTTGGTTATTTGGATATTGTGTATGGGAAATTTAATTCGCCTCCCGGATACATATGCTCATAGGAAAACTAGATTATATATAGGAAAATGAGATGGTATCCCTGGGTGTACATACTCCCACGTTCAATATACCTCATATACAAGGGTATTATACCTCTTTATCATTTTTAATATACTTCATTAGTTAATACTAGATACCTCAAAGTGAGTTTTATGAAAATTTCATTTGAGTATATATACCTCATATTATTTACGTATATACTGCATTATGCACGTAAAAGTGATATATTAAAAAAATAAGGGTTCCGATGGATTTTTTGCATACTACTTATATTGAGGTATATTAGAATAATTAATGAGGTATATTAAAAATGATAAAGAGGTATAATATCTTTGTATATGAGGTATATTGAATATGAGAGTATGTACACCCAGGATCTACGGTGAGAAATGCCTTATAGGCTAATTTGATGGTTGGATGGAGGTGCACAGCTAGCCGGGTGGGTATCCCGCTATTTCCCATATATATATATATATATATATATATATATAGGAAAACTAGATTATATATATATATATTTCAGATTTTTAAAAAATAAAAAATTGCATGTACTTCCCCACAATCTATGTACGTCTGTAAAGTTTTCGTGGAAAACAAATATTTTCTAATGTCTATGTAAGACAAAATTTATCTTGTGAAAAGTGTTTTATTTTCAGTACCAAATTTTATCTTTTTACACACGATAAGTCAATTTTTCGTGAAATGACTTTGTGAAAACGTAGCATGTGAAGATGTACGTGCGAATTTTTTATTTCAATTTTTTACATTTCAAAATATATCAAATATGCATTTTAAATAAAAAGGAGCATATGCTCACATGAGCCAAAACACCACTCCCTTTGTTTATTTTGTTATAAATGATTAAGAGGCTGTTGGGCAAGCTGTGTGAGAAGGGAAATAGTGTTTGCAGAAGTGAAGGTCGGTGAGGACGGCACGATTTATATACGAACTCTTGTCTAGAGACAACATTTTGGTTCTTGGCCACATTTGCACTCCACAGTAAATACACAAAAATATGTTCTTCATTTTTATTGTAAAGATGAAACTATTTAACATTGTACATATTATTTGTGTCTTACATTTACAAACAGAACAAAACAGAAAACAGAACACAAGTCTTTAAAAAGCAACTTTAAAAGCACTAGATTTGTTTTTCGTGCACATGACACCGAATTGTCATTTTTTTACGAAAATTAACTTCTACACATGGCATGTACACATGAATACATGCATAATTTCTCTAGATATTTTTTTCATAATAAAACCATTTTTCATCAAGGGATCATCGTGTACATGACACCGAACTTGTCGTTTCTTCACAAAAATAAATATATACACATGGCATGTACTACCTCCGTTCCTATTTAATCAACGCAAGCAGGATGGATTTTTGAGTCACCACGTCCTGTACGAGTAGGTACACTCACATCGATTAAAATGGAACTGAGGGAGTACACATGAACATGCATAATTTCTCTAAATATTTTTTTTATAATAATACCATTTTTCATCACGGGATTAGATGCACTAGGGTGCAACTTTGTTGTCGTACTTCCATCACTACTCCCTCGGATTTATAATAAGTCTCGGTGACTTAGTAGTACAAGTACTAAGTCACTGACACTTACCTGAGTTATGATCCTTTGGGGCTGTGGCCGAGGAAAATGACCCAGTAAAATATTTTCAGCCGTTTGCATAATCATTGGTTTTACCTTTCTGAGTTTTTTAAATGTGCTAAGTACTAAGTACCAACTCCTAACTGAAATGTGTTTTCTCGCCTGTAATCCACATTACATTTTACTTTAACCTATCTAAACTATTTCTTTTTCAGAAACAGTCCATTTAAGTAATTTTCTGTAATCAACAACTCGAAAATATTGCTCATCCCATTACCCGGAACAGAAATTATTCTTTGTTTCGCCATGATTCTGTTCCAAAGGCTCCGTCTAAGTACACCATTTAAAACGTGGTTTTCTTTAACGACCCGAATCCATGAGAGCGACATCTTCTCCAATCATCCGACTATAATAATGGAGCATGCTGATCACGCTCTCCACCAACCAAATCGGCATCTAGTCCAAACGGAGCACATTTAAGCTTTGCTCGCTCGCTCCCAGTCCATTCCAGGAATGGCCATGGAGCTCTCCAGCCTGAAAATGGCGCCGACGGTCCTGCTGCTCTGCTTCTTGCAGCTGGCGCGCTCGTCGATGGCCCTGCCGGCACTGCCTGGGATGGACCGGGTGCGGTGGCAGGTCGACAGGGCAAACCGGCGCGGCCCGTCCATCGGACTTGTCATGTCCTACGTCGACGAGGACACCGCGCTCCAGGCCTCCGGCTACTTCAGGCCCTGGAGTGTCCAACCCTTCATTGACCTCTACGGTGAGTCCCCACCTCCCGTTTCTGATCCAAAGTGATTGCCTGTAGATTTAGAAGATGGAGACTGGGTGAGTTTGACTGTTCCTAGTTGACTCTCATGGGTGTTTCAAAACAGCCTCAGTGAATGCGGAATTGCTGCTAACTGAACTCAGATACCCATCATTCCAACAGAGAACCCATTATGAGAAGATAAAATTGGAGAAAACTGCACATATATCTAAGAATATGATGTCTTTTTCGGTACCCAGCATATCAACACCAAAGGAGGAAGAATACAAAAAATTTAGATATTGAAGCTGTGTATGTGTGAAAGCTTACTTGCTCTACGGATTGTATGATTTGCACCAAGCTAAGACGTGAACTAAACTCCCTTCCAACATGAGTTTTTTTTCACATAATAGTAACTGACGACTTCATTGTGTAGATTAGCCCTTTGGCTGGTGCTGGATAAAATTCTCACAAAGAGGTCCAGAAAGCTAAACTACAAGTCATATATCAAAAGAAACCACATGAAAATAACTCGATGTCAGAAAGAGAGACTAAGAAGGACAGATCAGTGGCGGCGCAAGGGGTATGCACCTGTATTCGTATGAATACCCAATATTCTAAGCCCACAAAATATCGTATGCATGTATTAATCAGGCTTAGTTATATGGCCCATAGAACTACAGAACTGCTACCCACTACATAATGTCCCAGCCAGCTAGCCCATCAATCTACTCGCTCACACCCATCTCGAACAGACACAGCTGCAGGCGGCAGCCCTTGCGATTGCAGTGAGGCGGTGACAGGCGGCGAGCCCCAGCGATTGCGGTGTAGCCGTGCAGGCGATCGTGGCACGGTGGGTGGCGGCCGGTACTCTTATTTTAACAGCGTATGCACATAGAAGATTAACATAGCATTAGATGCAAGTTTCTTCGCGCAATTGTGAAAATTAGGGGGATCTGAACTGGCGCATAGCAGATTAGCAGAGTATAGCATGTTTGCAGATCAGGGAAGAGATCTAATTTCATGAATTAGGGGAGCGATCTAATTTCCTTATCACTTGCATATATTATATTTAGATTTTTTTTTTTTGCAATGAATACCTACGCTTCAGAACCTGGCGCCGCCACTGGGACAGATAGACATAAACCAAGTACCCTGCTGTACGTTAGTGTGTTTTATCACATGTTTTGATCTTGCTATTCTGCTGATATGCTGAACTCTCATCCAGATTCATGACATAATGTTCATAACAGTGCTTTAGTGCATAGATGTATTTAACTTTTAATGGTGCCAGAGTACAGTCTCACTTCATAGTATTTCAGGGCGAAGGTTTCACATCGGCAGTATTCGAGGCGTGAATGTTATATACGCACTGACAGGACAGCGCAGGGTACTAAAACAATAACTTCTGCATTGATATTATGTATTATCATTACTTCCACCATATGGAGGAGCTCCTTTTGATTTATCAGAAGTAATCAAAACAAACTACTTCTAGACACATAATTAATGTTCTTCCAGTTGAATGCAGCTGTTACTGTACAAACTCTCCTCGATGTCTTTACTGTGTCTGGTATTGTCCATTATGGAACAGCAGGAAGCACTAACGATTCAATGTCATTTGGTGATGTCAGTGTCCCCAAGTTAGTTGGTTATACGGGCGCTTGGACATGGAAGGTAATCTCCTACTGTATATAGATTCTACTCCCAGTTTCATGATGTAATGCTGGTGCGTGCAGATACAGATGAAAGCAACTCAAATCTGTTAATCTTTCACTATCTAACACTCTGAACTCACTACTTAACAAGACTTCTGGTATTCTGATTTTGATTTTTCAGAAGTTCAAATCATTAAAAGAATCATCAACAGAGCTAAGCTTTGCACAATTTAACGTCCCGAATGGAGGAGATAACCTACTAGGGTCTCTGAAATACAGAAACGAGGAGCTATACTCTGTTGGCAAGCCCATGGAAGAAGTTTTTTGGTTACCTGTAGATTCAGCATGGTTCAAAATAGCAGAAGGACTTAAGGTGAGAGATCAGAGATACACTATATTCAGCAGTATAGCAAAATGCAGGCCTACGCATAGCCAATTACAGCCTAAAACATGTACTAACTGTGAAATATCAATATATGTAGGTTAACCTTGAAAGATGCAATGACACTTTCTGCTTACCAACAACCCCACAAGTGGTTCATGGGCTAAAAGGAGCATCAGCCGACATGTTTCTAGACAATGCAGAGTACCGGAATTTCCTTTTCAGAGAATTTGGGGTGTCAACAACAGATGAGGAGAGCGCAGCTGTTGTGATGGTGAAGTTCTATATTTTTGTCTCTAGTAGTTTTTTTTCGAGAAAACGTCTCTAGTAGTTTTAACTTAAATATCTGCCAACATTTCAGTTCATTGAATTTTTTAACATATCCCTATGAGAACGTACTCGCTATTTTCAACAGACAGCAATATCACCTGGCGTACCGGTGATTGTTTTCCGGGGAGTATCTGATCTGGCTGGAGGGGAGCCAACGTGGTCATCAACAAGCCTGATGAACCTGGCATCTATCAATGCACTTAAAGTGGCCGTCGAGTTCATCGCTACAATTGGCAGGCAGAAGTCAACACCATCAGTACAAAGTTCTAATAACTGAACAAAGAGTGCCATGCCAACAGATCAGATCTGCAATGTAATGTAATTTTAAGCAGTAGATGGAAACTACATTCAAAGTGAGAAGTGATCATTCGCTTCGAAATACGCGTAACATTCCAGTAGAGGAATTAGTGATGTACTCAATTGTAAGCATCCTATGTGGATCCATTTTTAGTTGAATTTGGGATAATTCTGGAACAAAATGGTGAAAAAAACAAATTTTCATACAAAATAACACAGAATGTTTGTTACACTCATTGATTTTCATTACAAAATACCAGATTTTGTTGCATACTTGATTTTCATTACAGAATACCAGATTTTGTTACGTACTCATCTCGCAATTCTCAAGTACAGAAATAGTAAAACAAAGGTAATTTTTATTTAGTTATCAACAGTTGGAACTCATCATCTAATCCCAGACGAGAATAAAAATAGCAGTGTTTGCTATGGTCAACAGCTTCCATGTGCACTATTTTAAATGAAGGTCTTGAAATGTGTTACAGTACCAATGTAATGAGCTGACATTTTCAGTATGCTCCATGAGATGGTGAGATGATCATTATTAAAGCTCCCTGGAGCTTCACTATCTGGTCCACATAGTGTTGATAAAGAAGGTAGCTGCTATAGCTCTAACAAATGTGGTACAAAAGCCCATTCAGATTTCGTGGGCAGCTCTAAAAGTCTGAACATGAAGAACAGAAAATATTTCTAAAGAATGCTGCAGTGAAACAATGAGCGCCACAGATTAAACTCAGCAAGTACCTTAAATACATGCCAATTAGTTACGTTCACCTGATATACTGATACTGTGACCTTACAGTCCTACTTGTATTAGTTGCATGAAGTCTCATCTCAAAATCCATATATTTGGCCTGCCTAAAAAACACCACTACCAATAGTCTCCACATGAACATTTACCATCCTTAAAATGGTGAAATCGTTGAATATCTCTCATGATAATTTCCCGTCCTGTCACTAGAGATATAAACTTGGTTGCATTGTGACAGTCATTACAGACTCGGAGGTTCTTCTTTATCTGAATTGTTGTACCAGGGGCAGTGCGAATGAGCCCATATGCAATTGCGAGCTTCTCACTGTGGGTGTTGAGCAACTGTGCCTTGACATCATCTTCTACATCATGTATAGAGTCAGTGTCAGGCACATATCCCACAGCTTTGATCTCTTCTATTAGCTTAGCCAACTTTGCATATATATCCTTTGCCTGCTGGTGATTTGTGCTTCCGGAATAGAAGGTATGAATCTCATTCTTGAGCTGAACAATACTCCACCCAGGACTCTTTTGGAGGCCTTTCTTCTCCATAGCAGTTCTAACTCTTGCAACATCCTTCCACATTGAAGCATTTGCATAAATATTAGCTAGGAGGACATGGTAGACCCCCTCTTCTGGCCCTAGCTCAAAGATCCTGTTCGCTGATTCTTCTGCCAACTCCACATTCTTGTGTAACTTGCAAGCACCTAACATTGCACCATAAACACTAATGCCAGGATCAATAGGCATCTTTTGGATGAAAGACCATGCTTCATCTAGCTTCCCAGCTCTGCCAAGCAGATCCACAATGGTGCCATAGTGCTCCATCCCAGGTTCAAGCCCATAGTCCTTCATGCTCGAAAAATATTTCCGTCCTTCATCAACCAAACCAGCATGACTGCATGCTGAGAGTACCGAAAGGAAGGTTGTCTCGTTGGGTACTCTGCCAGTGCTCTTCATCTCTTCAAACAGCTCAACTGCGACCTTACCAAAACCATGTGAGCCATACCCATGGATCATTGCATTCCATGTGATAACATGCCTCTCCCTTGCTGAATTGAAGAGATTTCGAGCAATACCAACACGGCCACATTTTGCATACATGTCAATAAGGGCCGTGAGAACATAGACATCCTGATCTAGGTGCAGCCTGATAGAGTATCCATGGATCCATCTTGCCTGCAGTGGATCTGAAATGTCTGCAAGAGCAGGAATGACACTGACGAGAGTAAACGAATCAGGTTTCACGTTTTCCAGCTGCATCCTAGAGAAGAGCCTCACCGCATCATCTGACCTTCCATTCTGCGTGCACCCAAGTATCATGGCGTTCCATGAGATTCGTGTCTTGTAGCGCAACGCATCAAACACCTGGGCAGCAAGGTCGGTCCTCTTGCACTTGCAGTACATGGTGATCAGCGCATTCATCACCGACACGTTGGACTCCAGTCCAATCCTCACAAGTAGCTCATGGACGCGCGTCCCCTCATCAAGAAACCCGAGCTCGCCGCAAGCATGCAATGCTGCCAATATAGACACATCGGTCACATCCACTCCCTCTCCCACCATCCTCTTGAACAGAGCCAGAGCCTCCGTGACATTCCCATTTTCAGCATACCCCTTAATCATGGCATTCCAGGACACAGAGTTCTTGACCGGCATGCGATCGAATACCACCTGCGCCGCCTCGACTGCCCCACACTTGCAGTACACGTCAAGGATCGCAGTGGAGACATTCACGAGGTCATCAAATGCACCACGGACAGCAAAAGCGTGCACCTCGCGGCAGGCCCCGAGGACCTGGGCGTCAGCGCAGGCAGGCAGCACGGACACGAGCGTGACCGAGTCAGGCCGCTCGCCGTCCTCCTCCTGCATCCTGATGACCATCTCTATCGCCGCCCCGGCAAGCCCGTTCCGCGCGTACCCGGCAACGAGCGCGTTCCAGGCGACGCGGTCCCGCACGGGCATCCGGTCGAACACCCTTCGCGCGTCCCCAGGCCGGCGGCACTTGGCGTACATGTTGGCGAGCGCCGTCGCCGCGAGGGCTTCCGCCACGAGCCCGCGCGCGGCGAGCTGGGCGTGTACGGCTCGTCCCGTAGCGAGGTCAGCGCGCGCCGCGCAGAGCTTGAGGAGGGAGGTGAACGTGCGGAGGACTGGGCCGGCCGCGGACCCGGGCGCGGAGGACATGGCGACGAACGCGGCGAGCGCGCCCGGAAGGTCGGAGCGCGCAGCCGCGGTCCTCAGGCGCGCGTGGTGGTCGGAGGCGGCTGTCCCGCCAGCGGGAGGAGACGGCGGGGTCGAGGCCGAGCAGAGCATCACCGCTTGCTCCGTCTTGCTGTGTATTATCTCTCCACAGCTCACAAAGAGCACGCACAACCTAAGGGCCTCGCACCAATATCAAAGTATATTTTGTCCGTTTTTCAGTTCTCAAAACTAATTTATATCCTCAGTCGAGCGCTAAACCATCAAATTTGCATCCTGATTTATAAAATTGAGTTGCAAGTTAAATTGTAACTGAGATTTTTCACGTGGAAAATAATTCCGGATCTTTAGATTTACTTCGTGATTCTTTCTAATGGTAAGAGCATCTCCAACAGCCGCGCTAAATTTCGGCGCTGCAAACGGCGCTGCTACCACGCTGTAAACGTATACCGCGCGTTGGAGCGACTTTCCCCCCACCGGAAGCGCTAAACTGGAGCGAGCTCGCGAGCGCTAAAAACGTTCCTTCGCCGGGCGCTCCATTATACAGCGCGCAGCACCGGCGAAAATAACAATCACACCCAACTATGCATCAAAGAAGATCGAACAAACTTCATAAATTCACAAATAAATATACCATACAAATAAACAAATTGTTCACAACAAATACAACAAATACATCAAATTATTCACAACAAATACAATAAGTTTACGGATCAACATACAACAATATAACATAGTTTTGAAATAATACACCATATAGTTTTCAAACAGTATGCAACTATTATTGTCCATGCCAATTCCACCATTCTTCCATGAGATCTTTTTGGAGCTCATCATGTGTGTCGTTGGAGCGAATAGCATGGTATGAGGCAATGAACCGGGCAATCCTATGTGTGGACCTCCTCACTTGCACGGGAACCCCCATCAACTCATAGTGGGTATGATCAACATTTTTCCCACGATCATCCTCTATAATCATGTTATGCATGATGACACAAGCGGTCATGATATACCAAAGGCACTCTTGGTCCCAAAATTTAGCAGGCCCCCTCACAATGGCAAATTGAGCTTGCAAAATCCCAAATGCTCTCTCTACATCTTTCCTAGCCGCCGCTTGTGCACCGTAAAATTGGGTTTGTTTCTTACCTCGTGGATGACTAATTGGCTTCACAAATGTTTGTCACCTTGGATATATGCCGTCGGCGAGGAAGTAGCCATAGTTGTAGTTGTGGCCATTTGCTTCAAACTCCACCGATGGACCTTCCCGCATTGCAAGTCTTGTCATTAGTGGTGACCGTTGAAGAACATTGATGTCATTGCAAGACCCGGGCATTCCAAAAAATGCATGCCATATCCAAGTCTCATGATCGGCGACCGCTTCAAGGACTATAGTGGGATCCTTTTTGTACCCTTTGAATTGTCTATGCCATGCCGCTGGACAATTCTTCTAACTCCAATGCATACAATCAATAGAGCCAAGCATACCTGGAAATCCTTGGTCGGCGTTGAACTCCAAAAGTCTTGTCGTGTCTTGAGCATTGGGGGCTCTCAAGTATGTAGATCCGAAAATATTCATAATTGCCACGGCAAAGCGCTTCACACACAAGATAGAAGTGCTCTCTCCCATGGTCAAATGATCGTTAATTAGATCAGCCGGTATACCATATGCCAACATACGCAAGGCGGCGGTCACCTTTTGGTATGTGCTATGACCAAGTTCTCCGGCGGCATTTCTTCGTTGCTCAAAGAATCGATCATACCTGGTCACCTCCGTTGCGATGTGCTTGAACAAGTCGATGCTCATCCAAAAACGCCGCCGAAAATAGTTTTCGGGAAATATCGGATTCTCATTGAAATATGACCGCATCAACTTCTCATGCCCTTCAATCCTTTCTCTCCGCAACTTTTGTCTACCGAACACCGATCCACCTATTTTTGGCTTCTTGACGGCGCGGTATGCTAATAGCATGGATATGTTCTCTTCTTCCTCTTGGTCGTACTTGTCATCCGATGTATTGGATGATGAACTCTACAACTATACGTATAAAATGACTTCACTACCACTAGCTAGTACGAAAAAATTGGCTAAAAATGATGGCGGCCGGCCGAAGCGCATACCTTGGAAGCAAACCGGCGAGCGTCTTGGCGGCGCCATGTTGACAGCAGGCTCGACGCCATGGCGACGGCGGTGCGGAGAGGGGCGGAGAGAAGCAGCGGCGGCGTCTCGGGCGACGGCGTCAGGCGACGGCGCGGGGCGACGGTGCGGGGGCGACGGCGCCGGGAGGAGGCGCGGGCGAGGCTGATCTACGGCGCGGCGGCGAGCTAAAGCACGGCCGGCGGTGGAATCGACCGGCGGCGGCGAAATCTTGCGGCGGCGGCGCGGGAGGGGGGGGGGATGGAGGGCGCGGGGGGAAATTTCAGCCCGTTGGGCATTCGCGCGCGTCCAAAGAGTTGCCGCGCGCTGCAGCCGACGCCTCACATTTGGTGCTCCGGATAGTGCAAACGCCCGCGCGCCACAAAAAATTTGCAGCGCCGCCGCGGATACCGTGCCTGCTGGAGGGCCGATTCCGCCTCCGCGCGCGGTATACTGGCTGTTTTTTTAGCGCGTTCGCGTTATAGCGCGTCTGTTGGAGATGCTCTAAGTTGAAACTGAGATTTGATAATGTCATCTAACTAAGAACTATGTTAGTTCGCAATCTACTAAAACTTAGTTACACCCATATTTTTTCAATGTTTCATCACCAAAATTACAAGGACAGTGTGGTGGTGTGTGGGTGGGTGTGGGGGGTGGGTGGGTGGGTGGGTGGGGGGGGGTGTGGGGTGGGGAGGGGGCGTCTATTTGTACACAAATAGAAAAACTACAGAACTAAAAATGGAAAGGAATTCTAACATGAGTTTGGAGTTGATGGAAATTTTCCTAGGAAATAGAGGGCAAATGAATCATTTGAAAGAATTAGTAGAAAAGGGTTCCAACCCTTTGAATCAGAGATTACCTTGTACAAATATTTTCTAAGGTAAAACATCCTTGATGAATCCTTTGAAAATTCTTCAAGTCAAAGGAGCCCTAGAACATAACTCGACGGACCGCGCATCACCAACTGTGAGCCAGCGCGTGATGAAGTGCACGTCCTGCTTCAGCCGCGACGAAGCCCCTCTGTATTTCTCACCATCTGAACCATGGCGTAGTGGACACCGAAGGCTTTGACAACGTTTGATCAGTATTGCTACATCAGTTGCTTGGTGTATAGCATGAACGTTTGTTGACAGATATCAAACAATCTTGCGGCGCCAGAGCTCCCTTCCTGGTGTCTCCTATTCTCAAAGCTAAGCTAGGTTCTGGTGTAGGACACAAATCGTAAACGTATATATGGTGCCTCTGCGGCGAGCCTCGTGGTAAATCCGAATTTACCGGCCGTCCGATCGTGCCTCCCAGCGAATCTCGGCCGTTTATGTTTTTTCACCGCGGCGATATAAAAACGCTGCCCGACGGTGAAAACCCTAGCGGAATTGGCCCGCGCGGCTTCGCCCCGTCCTCCTTCTCCTTCTTTCTCCCCTGGCGGCTGCACTCGCTCGCCCTCCACAGAGCCCCATCGCCACTCGCCCGCCGCCACGGCGCAAGGATGGCGCAAGGCAGCGGCGGCAATGAAGACGCGGGGACGGGCGCGAAGAGGCGGCGGCGGCCCGGCGCGGGGACGACGCGAGGACGGCGGCGGCGGCCCAGCGCGAGGACGGCGCGAGGTGGCGGCGGCCAGAACATGGCAGCCGCGCATGCCGCGACGATGGAGGTGGACCGCGCGTCGGGGCCGAAACACGGACGCAGCCGGCAGCGGTGGCCCGAGCACGGCGGCGGCGGCCTCTTCTCTGCCGACCTCTTCTCCTCCCCATAGCTGAGCTCGAGCCGTCGCTGCGCTGCCGCATCTTTGCCCTTGCAGGAAGGAGGTGTAGCTGTGGGACAGGCTTGGCTCCGATTCGTTGGGGAGGACGCCTAGCAGCACGGCTGAACAAAGTGGATGCAGGTCCAAGCTCCTCTGCCTCCATCGTTGTTTCTTGCCGCACGACCCCTCACTAATACAGTTTCAGTTTACTGAATTACAGAATATGTGGTAGTTATTTCTTACTTTTTAGCAAATCCAAGAAAGTAGTTCTCTCGCATTCTTATCAATGTTTCATTGAAAGAGATAGTTGATAGATGGAAAATGAAAGACCTAAGTTTGATTCCCATCGTTGCTTATTTGAGTCTTCCATGTACTGATTATAGCATGTAAGGCCTTAAGAGTTTCAGATTCGTTTGCACAGCATTAGTCATCTTTGAAATCCGACAATAGTTAGCGTTGTCTGCTTTATTGGTACTAATTTACATTTAGTTGAGGTGAACAACGGTGGGTTCCTGTTATATGTTAGTATCTCATTATACTGAGCCCTTAATTTCAACTAGAGGTTTAACTCATGTGCAACAATTGTTAGTGTTGTCTCCTAGATTTTACTCGAGTGTGTTGCATATTTATAGAACATTCAATAGTATCTTTGTATATATTTGCAACAATAACTTTTGTTTTGGGCTTTATGAATTGCTAGAATTTGCACACAGTATTGCACACTGATGGTAAGCAACGGGCATAATGGTGGTGTTGATGGGGATGACAAGGTGGATGAGGGACAGCACGTGGGTATGCTCATGTGAGGGCTAGGAGGGTACAGGCCACGGACAAACCGCAACGTTACAGAGATGGTACATATGTGCTTACTTGTTCTTCTGATACCTCAACAAATCTACTGATGAATAATAGGCAATTGTTCAGACAGAAATAATCATAGTTTGTTTCACCATTGTAAGAAAAGAATAAGCATAATAGTGATAATTATTTAATTTGTGTAGTTGAGAAGGGAGAGGATCAGTGAGAAGATTAAGATGCTACAGAGCCAGGTTCCTAACTGTGACAAGGTAATCATTTAACTAAGCAGGTTCTCTGTTTGGTTGGATTTATGGTCTTGCTTTTTTACTTCTTGTGTATGTAGCTTACAGGAAAAACTTTGCTAAATGATCATCATCGATGTGCAGTCGTTGCAGAGCCACTGGAATGGCGCTACACCACTGGAGAATAAGATACTGTGAGTTTTTCCCTTCTTCGGTTTAACATAGTTTGGTCTTCTCTTCAAGGTAATATATTTGATAATTGTGATTACCAGAAGTTTGGAGCCCATTTCTTGCAAGTTTACCTTTAGGAGTATACTAAGATGTTTATTTGATTTGAAGAACTCCTTTAACAGGACGTATTTCTCTCCCGTCTTTTTCGCTGTAGGACTTTGGTCTCATTAAGATTATTAGCTCATGATGTCAACAAGCTCCGTATTAGTGCAGACATTAAATAAGGACCATTTTCTTGCATATCATTGATTGGGCCAGTCGCAAAAAAATGGGATTCTTTCCTTGTCTTCCTGCTCCTGCATTTTTCAAATCTTGGGAACCAGTGACCCTAAAGATAATCTACATCTTGGTTCACAGCTCTTTTCCTTGCTAATAAATACATATGCATCTTTTTCAGCCTTGAGTCACTTCACAGGCAACTCAGATGTACTGGATATTCTAGGCGAAACAACACATTACATTCTTCCAGCAGCAACTTCTAAAAGACAGCAACACTTCTAAGGTAATGCGGAGGCACTACTTCCAAAGATGATTAAAAGGTCAATAATATTCAGCTGACAGGATCAAGGTATAATATATTTCCCCCAATATATCCTGTTTGTTTTATCATAGCACACATGATGACATTATCTTCATGAATCCTAAACATCATGATTATATCCAAACAATGTTACAGCAGATTCAAAGCATGTATTACTGCATTTTCAGAAATGAAAACCCAGTTCTGAACTTGTTTAGACATCACCCAAATATATGCCACTACTAGGAAGTGTTTGACAGGGACAATTTCTCACAGGGAAAGGTGTGTGTGTGTGTGTGTGTGTGGCTAAACAGGAGTTTCTACAGAACTGTACTAGATGAGCAAGCTTTTGATTATCTTGTGCCTTAATTTTTTCTACCTTAGGTTTGAGGATCAGCGTTGTGGGCTCTGGATACCACTAAATAGACTTGGATCAGAGAACATGACAGAGACAATGGATCCACAGTTTCTACCTCGACATCAAGCCCGACGAATACAATGACATCGAAGCAAGGTAAGATCGTTGGTGCATGGTACCTTTACAACTTTCTGAAATTTCAGTAAAATTAAATGCTATCCATCAAAACAGTGACGTTGTCCACCAGGTTTCGAGGAACCTTAAACCTTAACAGAAGTAGGTCAGCTTGCACCCTCGCTCTCCAAAGGTCTCTGGATGGTCTAATATTTTTGAAAATGTAATTGTTCCGTTCCTTCCAAACCCCCTACGCAGCAATAGTAAACACCTCAAAATATAAGGGACCTTGAAAGAGAGTTCTTGCTTGCTTTGTTCAGAATTCGTTGAGTCGAGTCGAGTCGAGCTCAAAGATTTGAGTTGACATGTCGACATGTCGCCGATTAGGCGACAACTGGGCGTTGGGCGTAATAATAATAAATAATATATAATATGATAGGAAAATGAATTTATGCATCATATTTCAGCAAATTAGGAGATCATTTGACTTGGCTCTCCTTTTTGGATCCTTCTTTGGATCATACTGCCCAGCATTATCAGCCATCTCAGTCTGTCACAGCAACGAACAAAGCAGCAGACAGCTAGCAGCAAACAGAACAGAGCGGGAGAGGGATGAGCAGCAGAGCTACAGAGAGGGCGGCGGGAGAGGGATGAGCAGGCCTGCAGAAGGGGCGGCGGGAGATGGAGGAGCAGGCCTGCAGAAGGGGCGCCGCTTCCCTCTGTCTCCTGCCCGATGTCTCCCGCCCGATGTGCTTCCGCCTCCCTCTGTCTTCCGCTCGATTTCCCCCTCTCTCCTGCTCGATTCCCCCTCTCTTCCGCTCGATTTCCCTTCCCTCCCGCTCGATTCCCTTTTCCCTTCACAGGTATGCGCCAATTTCATCTATTTCCCACCGATTCCCTCCCAAAAATCCCGCTAATTTGCCCTGGGCGAGCGACCTAACTCGGAATTTCTGGGCGTCGCTCCCAGTCGTCCTCTCCAGCGCGACCCGACGACTAGACGCCGTTTAGGCGACGATTAGGCGACGACTCGTGAACAAAGCTTGCTTGAGTGAATAAATCAATTCTACTATCAATCGGAGGCCAGATTATATTTAGGCTTGTCTAGCATGAGCTACTGAAGCTACAATTAAAGAAGAGATGTTCCACTGTTTCTTCTTGACCTGAATTGCATAAGCCGCATGTCTGGTTCTGACCAGTATTTAAGTGCCTCCTTTTTAGAATATTTCTTGTGTTTAATCTATCGGATAGAAGGAGCCATGCAAGTACCTTCAGTTTTGGCCAAATCTTAGATTTTCTAAATCCACAAGAAATGCGTTGGTGGAGTAATATTGATGTTTTCTGTATCTCGAAGTTTCAAATAAAATAATTGATGTTTTCTGTATTTCTTTCCCATAGGGTAATGGATTTATCTATAAAATATTAGGTAATGGATTTATTTGAAAGAACTATTTTTATTTTTTCCTTTTCTTGGCTTATGTGGACAATTCACCCTTAATATGTATGACAACACCAAAATCTGTTGCTCCTAAATAACAAGCCTTTCGTCACCTGCTTCTTTGACAGATATGCCAATGACATCTTCTAATGTTAGTTGATGCATTATCCAACACAAAACAACTGGCCATTTTTGTGGCAGTACTAGGTTTAATTATAGTGCAGTACCAATTTATTTCAATTAACTATCAATTTTTATTTTTTCTTCTTGGTTTCCTTTTAGTTTATGCATCTTTTCCAATTTGGAATGAGCTCATGCATATTATCTTTGTAACTGTGTATGGGCGCACACAGACTAATCTAAACAGGCAATTAACTGACTATGAATGATCTGTGAGCACATGTATCCGATTTTTATTCTAGCTGTGTGCAAAGCTACATTTCTTCTATTTTCTTCAGTTCTTTATTCTCCTCTCTATTTTTATTTTCTAGCATTGGTTTGCATATGGCGTCACTGACATGTTGTTTAGTATAAAATTATAAGGTATGTTTTGGTCTACAGGTTGTGATTATTTCAAACCTTTGCATTCAGTCTCTGAGGTGAGCTCTTTATGTGATTCTGTGTGCACTCTCTTTCTCCCTTTGTAAGTACGGCACCATTTTAGCGCGCCTGAGTTTTCTCCTATTGCTTATTGATATTCAATCCTTCTGTTGGCATCTGCACAAAATGACATATTTGGTGGCACTTTGGCATTGTATTTCATTGGATAAATAGAATGGAGTATAATACATAGGTGGTTGCATGCCTCACTGCATCTAGGTCAATAGTTTCAGTTGTCATATGCTAGCTGTGTCATGCTTACTAGATTTTTTACCTACACAAGATGTCAAAATTTTCAAGTGAAAGCTATGGATAGGTAGTGTCTTATTAACTTTGATGGAAACAAGTTTTTACTTGCTATTTTTATGATAAAAAATGGGAAAATAAGATGTCATAAAACTCAGTGAGAAGAACTAAAAAATATTTTTAGGCCACTGTTTGTGTTTCCTATTTATTTATTTTGTCAGATTTATCACATGGAAAATTTGTGATAGTTCTTCTCCTTCTGCAATCCATGTATTTTGTGGTACCGAGATTTCGTGAGCTCGAAGCTTGGTGGCTTCTGAACAGTGAACAACTATTATGTACTTCCGTTTATTTCTTATGATATTTCTAAACTTATTATGATGCATACCTTAAGAAGCACATTGATGGTTTCAGCTCAAAACTGTTCACTCTTTGGGTTGGGCCTTTTATTTTATAAAAGGGATCAGTATCACAATTGATGGAGTTCATATAAATGTGCTTATTTATTATATAAAATTAAAATGGGTCAACTTGTAATTGATCTGGTAGCCTGTGCTGAACACTTGGTTTGGTATTCTTTCTTTTTACACTGAGATAAAAAATATGCAATTTGTAATTTATATGTTTCCTCTTTTGTTGGACGCTTTCCGTATGGATACTCTCCCTGGTTGTATGTATCTAATTCAACTATATTTTGCTCTCCTATTGACAAGATTTATCTAAATGATAGAAAGGTATGCCTTCTGAGATTATATATTAACACAAATCCTATTCTTTGTAGCTGAAGTGTTTACATGATATCACCACAACACGGAAGGCAGTATGTTAGGTATTCTTCTTCCTGGACACAGTTAATTACTTCCATTCTCTCTGATATTACCTACCTAAGCATGATCCCAGTTAATTATTTTCTTGCATTCAGTTTCTCTTACTGTCTCTATTAGATTTACTTCCATGGTATTTCTTTTAAAATGTTATTACTTGCCAAAATTTCATATTTTGCCCTGTTATATACTCTGGGTGATATCACTAGATATTTTGGCTGTTTGACTAAAAAGGATCTGAAACATCCGTGTGACTTTGCTTAGGTATTTGTTACTAATACCGATGTACTTATGGTTAAACATTGGATACATACTTATATTTAATGATAACATAGCTTTAAATAGTAGTGTTTAAGATTCGGAATGTCTGGTAACGACCAATATTGCTATCTAGAATAAAAATGACTGCTTTGAATCCTCAGTTCAAAAAAACTATTCCAAACTCTGTTTTACTTGATCGCGTGAAAAATTTAAAAGCTTTGAAACATATTTTTTTATAGTATTCATTTATGCCTTTTGGCTTCCATATGCATCAGACATTTAGTTTGGAGATCACATATCAACCTTTCTCCGTAACTTAAAAACTTAGAAGAATTGTTCATTCTAAATTGGTACGTTATTTTGCACGGACCCAGTCCAATTTAGTGTACCAAATATGTTCCTTCATATACAAAAACATATATTTGGTTTTGTAGGCCCTGATCAACAGGGCAAAGCAAGGTTAGATGCTTGCTAGCCTATAAAAAGGGGAAGCTAGAACAATTCAGTGCAAAGGGCAAATGAAATTGTGTGAAAAAATCATTGAAAAATACTGTCTGTTCTTAAGAAGTAAATTTTTACTTGCTTTTTCTCTGGTAATCTGCACAACAATTTACCTTTATATGGCTTGGATATATATTTTTCAGAATATCTGAGTGTCAAATAAAATAATTGTTGTTTTCCGTATTTTCTATCCCATAGGGAACTATTGATTTTATGATTTAGATGCAAATATCTTACATAAATATTTCATGTTGATGTATGCCCTTGCAGTTATCATGTGCTGTTTTCCAAATCCATTTTTGTTTTAACCCAGCCATTAGACTGAAAGGATATTCATGAGAAATTAAAGAGATAGGAAGAGCTATGGGAGTGCAACATGACACGAGAGAGAACAGAAAGATCCGTCATACATGATACTTCTGATCCCAGAACTCCTGTAATAGTCAAAAGTGTTGTTTATTACCTTCTCAGTTCAATTATTTTATTGTTTTTGACACCATGTATTGATAAATTGGACTGATCAATGTATATTTATAATAGATTTTCATACGATCATTACAACATTTCTTAGCTTATGATTATAAGTGCGGAAAGTGGGGCCGCATGCCAAGGCAAGTTATGTTGATGTTGCTTTTGCTTTTCCTTACATGTTTTTGCTACTCGACTCTAATATATTCAACGAATTCCTTTGATTGTATATAAGCAGATCTTTTTGTAGTTTCATGTGCTTTCTCTTAGCTTCATCATAATAGCATCTTTTTGTTAAACCTAACAACACAAAATCCACGGGATCGTGCGCCAAGGCGCACATCTAAATCTAGTTACTCCTTTAAATGAGGCGGAGCAACCCGGCCTCTCAGGCCATCCTCACAAATTTTTGCTCGACAGCCGTTCGATCGGATGAAAATAGTGTTCGTTCTCGTCCCGCCTCAATAACAGCCGATGGATGCAGTCAATTTTTTTGCCACTTTCCTTCTCTCTGGCTTGCTCAATGACATGTAGGCCGGGATCATGTGGGGCCCAAGTGTCATCGCAGCAAAGGCTTATCTCGGTGTCGCAACTCGCAACCCATCTCGCCCACGTCGCTTGCTTTGACTTTTGAACAATGGGTCGCAGAGCCTGCTTTCCCATTTTCACGTGATCTCTTAGCCTTTCTCTCACTGTGTCTAGACCCGAGGCCCATGGGGTCCAGTTGGTCAAGACCTGTGCGTGTCCTGCGAGGTTAACAGACTTTCTCTCTTCCTTTTATTGCGCTGAAAATAGACTGTGCTAGGCTCATGCGTCTGAGCGACGTGGGCCAACACCCCCTGAACGAGATCCTCTGACGTAAACCAAACAACTGCAGAGGGAAGTAAACGAGTTTCGTTCGTCCGATCTGGTTTCAACGGCAGCTGGTCCGATTCCTGGAAACGCAGCGCAGCAGTCGGCCCAAGGCCCAGTCTAGCGAACCTGAGAGGGAAACGACCCGCTCCAGCTGAGGAAAGGGCGACAGAAAACAGAAAAGGACGCGAGAAGTCAGAGAGCGAAGAAACAACGGGAAGAACGAGATCGCCAGGTCGAGATCGCTGGACCTGGAGCGGATGCGCTGCTCTGTTTTTTCATTCTCACGTAAATCCCTGTAGCCTGATATTCGTTTCTCCTCGTACAGTTTTCCACTTCAGATTGCTTTGAACTTGATCAATTCCATTGTTTCTCATGGAAGTAGTTCAGTTAACTTGATCAAACATCTTGTTTGCCTATGGAAGAAGAAACTGAGAAACAAAGAGAGATGGCAGAAGAGACCGAGAAAGAAACCGAGAAAGAAGCAGAGATGGCAGAAGAGATCGAGAAAGAAATTGATCAAACGTCGCCTAATTTCAATCGGTAATTTAATTATCCCAAGTACTTTGGCATGAGATCTCCCACATTTTAGTAAGAGGCTATATGTTTTCTTTGCCAACATATTCTCCGCATTTACGAATTCCCATGCTAATTTTATTTTTACATTGCAGACTTGTATTGCTTGGTTTGGTACCTCATGTTGGCATGGAATTTAGGAATTCAGATGAAGCTTGGGCATTTTGGCTAAGCTATAGTGGGTAGAAAGGATTTGAGGTCATAAAAAGGTATACAAACAAAAGTGTCATCTGATGGCAAAGTTTCCTCGATCACAAGACAAAAGGGATAATTTAACAAAGTTTCCTCGAGCTGAAACTAGAACCGATTGCCAAGTTCACATGAATCTTAAAATGGACCGAATAAAAGTGTGTTTTCAATGTTTCCATTATGTTCATCAATCCTCATAACTATCCTATTTCTTTCATTTCAGATAGAAGAGGTTGGGGAAGAGGATGGTAGTGGTAGTGCACAAGCACATGCACAAGTACAACTTGCAAATGATAGTGCTTGTAGTGGCAAAGGGAAAGGATCTGAATTTTACAATGCCAACCTTAGCTTCACTCAATTATTAACGGTAATCTTGTTTCCCTTTGTTAATTCATGAATTTAGAGATCATAACTATGTCAAAAAGCTCAATTATTTATTTAATTTGCAGGGACCTATTGTTTGACACGAGAAAAAACGTAGGACACTCCGCGAGATAGGGGCGGGATCGCAGCTCTCTCATTCGCACCAGGGAACGGTAAAAAGAAAGTGTGTGTGCGGGCGTGCCAGTGTAAAATGATACACAAAGAAAACAAAGAGAGGGAAAAGTATTTCATTAATCATATTGATAACAAATACAATTCCCAAGCGCTCCGTAGCCTGCTAGCACGGCCAGCCTAACTATAGCGATTGTGCGATCTGCTGGTTCCCGGGGCCTCGCGCCGTCATCGTCAGCTTCGGCAAGTGTTGAGGGCATCCTTATCTCGTGATCTTCGGAACGGCACGCGTGCAAGCCTAGCCGCGCAGACGGACGCCTGTGTCACGCATCTGGCAGGTGCGTAGAGTTGGGTCGGCCGCGATGCATCGTGCTGATCACATGCGCCCGTAGGTATAGGTTAAACCAACCAGACTAGAGCTAGCCAGCTCGAGCGAACGCATCCACTCCGAATAGCTCGGTCGTACGTACGTATATACTTTGTACACATACGCCTACATCAAATTCTAATTTTATTAGCTTAATTGTCTTTTTTCATTGGCATTGCTTAGGGCGCTTTCGCACGTTAGTGCTAGCTGCCTGGACGAGCCATCCATGCATATTGGGTGGATGCCATCTTGATGCATGCATACACACTTGAATTCGTCCATCTAATGATCGACCAGCTTGACGCTAGCATAATCATAATCAGCTAGCTTATTAGCTTAGCTCCTCCTCCACTGGTACAAATCAGCGTCGAACACCTATCACAGATGACTATATTAATTACTGGGATGTGGTGAAATAGTTTTGCTTGATGTCATGGACGCCGTAGTACTTCAGACAATATGCATACTACGCAATTTTTGTCACTGCTGTTTGGCGTAGATTTAAATTCCAAAGTCATCTGAAGATGCATAGCCGGAATCGCCATCCTCCTGGAGGATCGGAGGCGGAGACGTGGACGCGCGCCACCAGCTGGATTCGGTCGGGGAGGGGAGCTGCGGCGAAGCGATCGATCTACGGCGATGAGCGGAGCTTGAGCGACTCCATGGTCAACGCGATGAGGGGAGCGGTATGCTTCTGAGTTGGGCTGGGCTTTGGGTGCTACGCTGCGTTTCCAGGAATCGGACCAGCTGCCGTTGAAACCAGATCGGACGAACGAAACTCGTTTACTTCCCTCTGCAGTTGTTTAGTTTACGTCAGAGGATCTCGTTCCTTATTTTACTCCCCTCTAAAAGCCTGCCCGAGCGGACCGGGCGCCTTTTTGTTACCAATGAATGCCTCCCGTCTATCGTTGCTTGTGGGACAGGGAGGCTAGGGCCCATTAATCAGTTGGTGGGTCGAGCGTGCGTGTGCGTTCGTTCGTTCGTTTTCCTTCTCATCCAGTCGCTCGCGTCGACCACTTCTTCTCCCCTTCCCCTGCCCGATTCCTCTCTGTCTGCTCCACTTTTTGTTCTTGACTTCACTGTTTGCGCGCGAAAGACTCTTCTTCTTGCCTGCTCTTCCCCCTCTATTTCTTTTATTTGCTCTGCGGATGGAGTTTATGGTGGATCGCGCGTATGGTTGAGGTCAGTTCCTCAGTCTTCTCTACGTTGTTTGGCTATAGCTTACCTTGTTCGTTGCCCTCCCCTGCCTATTCTTGCTAATTGTTTTGGCTAATTATTTTTTCCCCTTTGCATCCAGGTCGATATTGCTCATGTTCATCTTGTGCGCTTCTTTCTGCTCAGGTATCCTTATCCTGGTGGGACTCCTTTGTCCTTTTCCATGTCTCTTATCCACCCTTTCTCTTTCTTGCGCTTAGCATGTTTGTTGCAATGCCTGGCTGCTGATTGCTAATTTGTCTCTGCTATTTGCGACTTGGAACTAAACGTTTGATCCATAAAGTAGGTTGGACGAGTTTAGGTTGGGTTTAGGACCAAGACCAACAACACCGAACGCGTCCGATCTCTTGGGTATCGCCGACGACCGGGCAGAGCTGCAGAGCAAGGGTTCCTCGCTCCGCCACTGCGCCACCGCAGAGCTTCATCGGATCTACGCCACCCCGCTGCCTCAGGACACTGAATCAGGGTTAGGTGAGAAAACTCACATGACGTGCACGGATCTAAATCTTGTCGATATAAGTTGGTGATTTCACAACAACTCTTGTGTATTATTGGGATTTTGTTTTTAGTGTCCACTTTAGACCAGAGTAGCTGCGTAGGATTCGCTCGCCTAACTAGGAAGCTATGCGCCCGTAGGGTTGTTATGAGGTGGAATAATAAAAGATGGTACAATAGATATTAACAATGTATGACAAACCAGCTATAGTTCAAAAGTAAAAAACACCACCTAAAGCATTTTCAGATCAGTTATAGATTGTGGAACGTAAGTGGCCACATAGGAGCAAGTAGACACACATGCTAGCTCTTCTAGGTAGGAAATTGATCATCGCAAGATGCTTCGTCCTTGTAAGAATTGGAACTGCCTTCTGCTTGTCAGAAATGCAGTTGGTTAGGTGTTATTATTGGAAAATGTGTTATTGCTGCTGTTTTTGTTACTGCTTAATTTTCCTTGTTTGAAATTGCTTCTATTTGAGCTTCAGGCTGTTGGTTAGGTCTTATTATTGGAAGGTGTGTTCTTGCCGCTGCTAGCTTATGTTTAGTTACTGCTTTCTTTCCTTATTTCAAATTGCTTCTATTCGAGCTTCAACTAAATTGCTGAATAGACGCTGTTATTTGATATTGGTTTATTCATTCTAAAATGCCTTTTAATCATCCAGTTCTTCTGTCGAAAAATGCTATTTGGGTGGTGTGTGCTTGCTGCTTGTTCTATTTGTTTACTTTAGAAGCAAATGTTATACTTTCGGTATTCATAGCCTGTTCTTGTTCTGTATTTATGTATCTGACTGTTTCCTTTTTACATTGCTCCTCCTTCTCTGTTACCAGTGTTGTTTGCGGGGTGGTGTGGGTGCGTGTAGCTGTGCCTTCTCCATGACATTCCTTCTGCCAATGTCGTAGCAATGCTACCATGGTTGGTCCTCGAACAGTTCGTCGCAGGGGCCCTGGAAAACGCAAGGTTCCTTTGGTGCCGGTGATCGTTGGATTTATTTCTTCTGGCATGCCCAAGAGAAAATGTATGTCCTTTTATGTTTTGTTTCTGGTGCTGTCCTGTTCCTTCTATATGAGCTTGCTGATATATTCATGTGCATGTTGCTTCTGTTATTCCTATAGGGGATGGTTTCTTTCCTATCGTTAGTCCAGAGGTTTCTTCTAGAAATCGAAAGAGGCGCAAAGTCATACATGATAGGCTGCGTGGTCGTATACCAGGTGCTGACTTACTTATCTCGCTGGTGCTTATTTAACTTAACCTGTTGCCTGCTCTTTGCATCATGTGAACTTTTCCGTATGCATGCTTGCTACAGATGCTCCCTTTTCTTCTCCATTAGACCCTTCATGGGTCGGGTTCAGTACTGAGGAGACAGACATTTTAAAAGGTAATGCACGCTCTGTGTAGTTTGCGCGACCTTTGTATTGTGTTGTTTTAGTCCCCTCTATTTGATTCTAAAAAACAAAAAAAATACCTAGCTGGCTATGCAGATAAGTCCTTTTATGGAGGTCCAGACTATATGTGTGGTCGCTGCAAGGCGAGCTTCTGGTTCCAGGAGAGGAACAAGTCTGACTCAGCCATCACGGAAAGGCGGGTTGTCTACAACCTCTGCTGCAAGGGTGGCAAGGTTTTTGTTGAGCCATTCAAAAAGCCTCCTCCATTTCTGCATGACCTTCTGAACTTTGATGGTCCGCCGCATACCAAAGAGTTCATTAATAAAATTAGGCAATACAACTGTCTTTTTGCTTTTACTTCCATGGGAGCGACCATAGATCGTTCGGTAAATGATGGTGGAGGTCCAAACATTTTTAAAATATCTGGTGCTGTCTGTCATACTGTCCTGGTTCTGCTTGTTAGGGAGGTCAGTGCTGCAACTCCAAACTTTTTGTGCATCCATGGTACTAGAGTTAGATTTCTTGTTTCTTTTTTTTGTCGGCTGTAAGATGATTCCCTGTTCTGTACGTATAGGTTAACTGCGTTTGCAGATATCCCAAAGCCCAGTGTCACTTCTACACGCTTCATTGGTAAGTTATCCTGAATCTACTATGCCTGTATGGCACATTTGCCTGCTTCGTTTTGACTTATGTGTTTAGATTCCAGTTTTACAATTTGCTTTGGTGCAGATGCTATCGGGAAGATCACCAACTTTTCTGATGTAATCCCTGTTCAGGTTATGCACCAGCCGACGGCTTCCAACACCAAGACTGTCATACTGATAGATCTGTTGTAAGTGTCACCACTGTTATTTGATCTGCCTCACACCCCTTATATTTCTTAATGGTCCCTTATGTGCCTATGTAGAGGCCATGAGATAAAGCTTGTTCTTTCGGGCAATCGTGCAGTTGAGTTGATGCAGACGTTGTTCGGGCTATGGGTGAAAAAGAGCCGGTGATGCTATCTTTGTGGGGACATTACCTTAGAGGGCTCGAGGTAATTAATATGAACATTATTTCTTTGTGCTTGCTATGTTAGTGGTTACGTGCCTTTCCTGCCACATTCTGTTGTACATTGTATGATGCGTTTTTTCATAAGCTTGCTTGCATCTGCTCATCTCCAGGTGTTCCTTTTATTTATATTTTGGTTCTTACAAGTTTCTCATTTCTTCTCATATGTTCTTTCTGCAGGTGTTACAGGGCTAAGTGGTAGTTCTGCCTGATATTAATTCCTTCCGTGCAAGGTTGTTATCCAGACCACCTCTCTTATATTCAATGTTTGGTTTTCCTCTCTGTTTGTTTTCTAATTATTGGTATCATTTCCACTACAGCCTTGGAGAACAATTTATTCTGCTCTCATTTTCAATGTTTGGTTTTCCTCTCTGTTTGTCTTCTAATTATATTGGCTTCATTCCACTACAGCCTTGGAGAATAATTTATTCCCCTCAGTGCTTATGTTCCCATGGGTCCGGATGCCTTTATACCCCGCGTCCAGCTGGATGCAGTTCCTAAAACTATCGAGGAGCTCAATAACCTTGATCCTTTTGTGGATTATGGTGAGCCCAGTGTGTTTCAAATATTTGTTCTTCATGAAGGGCGCTTTTACAGGCTGCCATGGTTTTTATGTTACCTTCCATTTTGTGTGCGGAACAAGTGGTTTATTTGCACTGTTACTGTTACCAAGGCTTCTCTTGATCAACGTTGGTGGTTTCCTTCATGTTCGATGTGTCACAAGTCTGCTAAGCGTGATGGATATAAGTATAAATGCTCGGATGATGCTTGCTCTTCTGTTGATGCAGATCTAATGTAGGTGGAGCGGCCATTTGTTGTTTAACCTTCCTACATTTGTCAGCTGATACCATGCTTCGTTCTCTGTTTCCAGATGTGTTTCTGTCTTCGCGCCTGATGGTACAACAGAAGCTGAATTTGTGTTCTTTGACAAGGTCGCGGTAGGGCCTTAGGAAAACCATTGGTTGCGGTACTGCATCATAGGCACTCAGGTCATGCCTCGGCTGAGGCCTTGGCCACTGCTGCAATTGATACGGGTATTCCACCAGAGATTGGTCGTCTCATTGGGCAAAGGTGCTAGCTTTGGTCCGCATATCGAAGAAATGGAGGTCCAAAAAATAGTGAGGACGACAACTTGTCTTTCCAGATCAACATGATTGAAGAAACTATAAGCCTGAGTTACCATCCTGTGTTTTTGTTGCTGCATCTGGATCTGCTGGTTCCTCATAGTTGGCTAGCGGATCAAACATGCAGCTCCCAGTACTTCTGCCTCCAGTTATGTCGCCTGATTCTGATCAGTCCTTCCGCGCTGGACATGGGTCTCTTGCGGTCCAGGTATAGTCCATGTGAAAGATTGGTAGATGCTTTTACATGTTCTGTTCTTTTCCTTTCTAACTGATATTCTCTTTTTCCATGCAGACGCCTGCTTCTCCTCCTGCTAGCCTCAGCCCATCCACTCCTGGTGATAAGTTCAGCCCATCACTCCAACTGCCCCTGCAGGTACTGTCCTTAGGAGTGGTATCGATGTGTATAAACCTTGCTTATTCTTTTTCTCAGTCGTATCGTTACATTGCTACTCATTGTACCAGGTCATCCGCTCCTATGCGTGGTGCGAGGTGTTCTTTATTCAACACCCCTGCCAAAGACAAGTCACAACCTATTGTGAAGAACGCTCTTTTAGCTGAAGATGCGGCAGATGTTGGTTTTCCAAGTAGGTTCGACAATCAAGACACAAAGGCAGAAGCTGGTCTGCTGTGTTTGCAGACGACATTTGTACATAAGGTATAACCTAATTACTTGATGTATACAACTATCTGTCTTTCAGTTCGGCCATCTTACAGTACTCTGTTTCTATATTGTTCCTTTCTTCTCACAACCCTCCTTTTGTTTTCTAATATAGTAAGCTGGTTTTCTTATCATTGTGCTATACTGATTTTTGCCCTTTCTTCTTTATCTCTGTCGACAAGGTACTTCTATGTAGAGCCCTATCTTCATGTATGGTTCCTATTAACTCGCGGGCACCAGCTGAAGAGCTTATAGGTAGTGTTACTCGCTACCTCGACGTCCGCTGGTGTTCAGCTAGCCTTCCTTACTACTTGGTCGAGCTAACGGGTCTGGCTCATCTCCTTGACACACACTGCTACTCCCTCTGAGTTCTGTGCTACCAAGTCAAGCTAAAGTGATGCCCTTGGTTTGTGCCATCATGCAACCGCTGGACGTGTCTTCTTTGCTGCAGCGCGGACCTGACGTGGTTGTTGTGTAAATATCTATGTGGAGGATTTTTTATATAAGCGCAGCTGCTCTAGGAGCATGCTTTTGTAAGCAATCCTTCCGCCCCATAGGGAAGGAATACTGCTACGCCATCCCTTGGCCAGATCCTCTATCCAGACTATGGGATTAACTTTGTACGAGTGGCACTAAGTATTGCCCAACCCTGAACTTTATCTATTTCTATGCATGGCACGAACTGTTGCCCATAATTCTTTGTGTATGCCGATGTCCTTTACATATGTTTCAACTCGCTGCTATATATATAGCTTGTTATTTTCCTTAAGAAAAAATAGATTGGAAAGGAGTCTATCCTTAGGGTTATGTTTAATGTTTGTAGCTCGATGGTTCAGAAACCAAAATCACTGGTTACATTCAAATCAGTATTTATACCCATGTTTGTTCTACTGCCTGTTTATGCAGCAGTTGTGACCTACATCCGATAATGGTTCTGACATCATGCCATATAGCAACATGCATCTGAGATATAACGCGATAAAGCTTATGGTTCAAATTTTGCCCTGATTTTGCCTCTTGCGCCAGTGGCGCAACGGGTCATCTAGTTAGTTAAGGGAGGTGGAACTCACTGACTAGCGGAGCAAGAAGAAAACAGTTGTGAATGCATGAGAATATATATGTGGGGAAAGAGAAATCATTATCTACATGGTTGGTAAGACATTCAACAACATCGATTATTTAATATAAATTTATGCTAGATCTGAACAAATGTATAAACCATGTCCATTGCCACCGAAATCTAAAGCAAAGACACTCGATACTGCTTGATTTCTGGAACGGCATAAAATTTGTCTCTCAGCCGGTCAAAACAGTTTGACTAGTAGGTATTTGGTACACACACTGGAACTCGGTCAACACAAAAAAAAAACGTTAAAGAAAATGTATGTTTAAAAATCCATTTAAAGTACCTGGGGATTTATAAAGATGGATAACGTCGAAAACCACAAATGTAGCTCGTTTTTGAAAAATTCAAAAAATACAATTTTGAAGTTTCAAAATAAATCTGAAATTAAATCTACATGTAGACAATGTTGTGATCTACAATCATGCAAATTTTCAAATCAAAATACCTTTTATTTTGAGCTGTGCAAAAATGACAAATTCTGACATCAGTAATAGTGAGCAGTGTAGATTTTTGAAATCTCACAATCTGTCAGAGTTTGTTATTTTTGTACAGTCCAGAATATTATAGGAATCTCGAGTTCAAATTTTGCACGTTGGTAGATTCTATCATCGTCTACATCTGGATTTTTTTCAGAATTTTTTAAAACTTTAAAATATGATTTTCGATTTTTTCAAAAAAAGAGCTACATGTAGCTCGAGCTACAAAAATCCTCTCTCTGGATAACGTTATGTAACAAAACAAAAATTTATTTCATAAGAAACTAACTATTTCCACAAGGCCAACCTACTTAAAATTACATAGCCGGGAATCCAAACCCTAATACTAGAAAATCACACGACACGACTTCGCCTCTGTGACTGTGAGCCAGGGCAAAAATTTAATCAATGTTTGCACCTAAGCAAACATTGAAAAAGTCTCTCACATGGCCAGTTGGACACACCTCTTAAACTGTGAGCCAGGGCGTGATGAAAGTTCTGTCCCGCCTGTGCCCAGCATTGCAGTGTAGCCGCTGACAAAGCCGCCTTAAATTCCCCACTACACCAAACGCTTTGACAACGTTTTAGCAATATTGCTGTACATCATTTGCTTGTGAACGAATCTCTGTTCATTTGCCCACACCCCATCTAGCAAACAGGTGGCACACATATTTTTCAAGGTCTAATTAAGTTGAACAGTAATTTAATAAAAAATATGGATTATATGTCATGAAAGGTATACCATTCAACTTAATAGTGCAAATTTTATAACAAGTATCACATATACTATTATTTGTTAAATTGGTGGCCATAGTTAAAGCATGAAAAACAAGGGCGTCACATGAGTTGAAACGGGGACTATGAAACAATATTGCGTCGCGGGGCTTTTATTAGAATTCATGGCAGAAACAATCTGATCATGAGTACACAGCCTTTGTTAGGTGCGAAGAGCTTTTTTCCTGGTGTGTATCGTATTCTCAAACTATACTAGGCTTCATTTTTTTTCTTCCATCTATTGTTGTTGCTAGGCATTGTTGTAGGAGACAATTACTTAAGACGGTGGAACTCACCGACTCATTTAGCAAGAAGAGAGCAGTAAAAACACACTTATCATGTTCTAAGAAAAGAACGGAGTGTTGTGACACATTGCGTATGAATGAAGAGTGCGTTAATAATATGCATGAGAATATATATGTTGGGAAAGAGAAAGCATTATCTACATGGTTGGTGAGCCATTCAACAACATCAATTTTTTTCATATAAATTCATGATGGATCTGAACAAATTTAAATCATATTCATTGCCACCGAAATATTTAACCATAGAAACGTGAACAAATGCATTGTCTAAATACTTGATTGCTGGACCAGAATAAATTTGATTTCTTGGCCCAGTCAAAACAGTTAGACTTGTGGGTATTTGGTGCACACACTGCAACTCAGTCAAAAAATAAGTTAAAGAAAATTTATGAAATGTATGTTTAAAAGTCCATTTTAAAGTACTTGTGGATTTAAAGATGGATAACGTTGTCATAATAAACTAATTATTTTCAAATCATGGAAACTTGGTAAAATATGAAGCAACCTAGGAAATTTAGTACCCCCTCCCACCGGATTTAACCAGTTTGGTGGCCATATACATTCGAATGTGCTATGTCCAGTTTACCTCCACTTCAGTTAAATGGGGGCCAAGGTGAGTAAGAAATTTTGTAATCTTATAATCTTTTAAAAAATTGAGTGTTTAAGGAAAATAGTGTGGAAGTGCTATGGAAATCAAAGAACCGGAGAAACATTAAAAAAAAATGATTGGATCAATTTGTTTTACCATATTTCCTTATTTTGTCATTATTCTTAACTTGTTACATTACCTTTTATATAGTATATGATTTTCCATAAAAGCAACTGATTTAATATGAAATTTCATTGTGTATTTATTATTTACTTACTTTATGTCGATTGTGTGTTGTAGTGCCAGAACTTGTCATGCCATACCGTCTTGAGAAAAAATTCAAATTGCCCTGTATATTTCTTATTTGTTTCTTTTTCCTCGGTTGTGTGTTGTACCATCGACACTCAAATAGTGCGAGAACCTCGTCATGGCATCCCTGAGATCAAACATGGCAACCCATCAAATACGGCCATTTCAATCTTTATAATGTCGCATTTTCAGTACACATCGAGGCTAAGCAGGCATCATCCACATTTACTTTTGGTGATCATCAACATTATAGGGTAGTCACATAACCAAAATATATGATCAACTATATTCAATTTTTTTAATGTTTACCATCTTGATTCCTAAAACAAATATTCAAAATCCTTGAAATATATCTTATGCATTCCTTTTTCCTTGATTTTGTGTCGTTTCATCCTCATGGATATTGCAAGAGCCTGATGGCATCCTCGTTCTCTGCATATCCATCGAGCCTTGAGCACATCACTAGGACAACATTTCTTGCTCATGCACTCTTACCTCCTCTCCGTTGTCATGAGTGCACCATTGTTGCTCATTCAAATTTATCTCAATTACAAGCTAAGTTCCTCAAAATTAAAAAAGCAAGAGATATAAGTGATGCTCGAGATGACGGTTCCCACTTGAAGGTGTACTCCAAGTGCCTGTTTGGATGTATGAATTGGGGCTTGAAATTGCCCATTTGGAATTTAGAGGCCCGAATTCCGCTGTTTGGATGGCTATGGAATTCGAGTGTGGAAATTGGCCGAAATTCCGAGCCAAATCTACCATGTGTTATTTCGGCCTCCCATATTTCCGAGCTGCCCTGCTCCGAATTGGCCGGAATTGTAAAAAATAAAAATAAAAACTATAAATAATATAAAAAAATCAAAAAATGTGAAAAATTCAAAAAACAAAAATTTAAAAAATTTAAAACTTGAAAAATAGAAAACTTAAAAAATAGGAAATGTAAAAAAATTCTAATAAAAATCCAAAATAAAAAACTCAGAAAAATTATAAAATAAATTTTTGAAAATTATAAATATGAAAAACAAAAATTATAAAATAAAAACTTCTAAAAATTCTAAAAAATAAAAAATTGAAAATATAAAGTGAGAAAAACCCTAACCCTAGATCGGAATCCAAGTCCATGTTTTGTACATCCAAACAGGATTTGGAATTAGGTGCTATTCTTTGATTCCAACAAGAATTTCCATACACATCCAAACAACAAAATTGGAAATGGAGGTCATTTCCTTTCCATCTTAGATTTGGAATTTTCAGTCCAATTCATTTTCAAGCAAAAATTCCTACATCCAAACAGACCCCAAGGGAAATAAAATTGTAAGACGGCTTGACCGAGGCGTACTGCAGGGTTCTAGACGTCTCGCTATGGCCTACAGTGAAAAAGCATTGATGCCGCCCCAGGCTGGTACAGGGCCATCTCATGCGGGAGCAAGACAACAAGCACTACTGCTGCCGTAGCTGAAACTATGCTTTCTTCTCCCGATGTCTTCTATTCTCAAGTTGATACTATTTCTCTCCTTTTCCTCTCTCATTATGTTGTCATGAAGGTGTTGAGATGACTTTGAGGTACTATGGAAAGAACATACTAGATAGATCGATGGTAATATATAAAACGTTAAGCATGCAAGTTATGCGGTAGCTGGGAGTATATCTCTCGAATCGGTTCCAAAGATATATTTTTTGCCGGAAAAGTTTTTATCAGTAATGGCTGTCTCCAACGCTATAGCCGATGCATGGGCTTTAATGAAGCCATGTTTTTACGAGAACTGGAATCGGTTTCAAAGATTTATTGGCTGAATTTTTCATAGACTGCTCATAGTGGGAGTAACATTAGTAGTAACATAGAGCTATATGCAGTGCCAACTAAGTATTTTAGTGACATGGCAAGTTATTAATTGAAGAAAGAGAGTGTTGTGGTAACTAGTAGCTATGTTACCATAACATTACACTTTTCAAGACAAGATGAGTCTATAACCTAATAAATATGACTTTGCATAATACTACAAATATGTTACTCTCCATTATAGAGGTAGTAACATAGATTAGTAACATGTGCATGTTACTACTCTATGTTACTATGCACTATGAGCAGCCTAAGTAATGGATGTCTCCAATGCAGCCCATGCGTATAGGCTTGAATGAAGGCATGTTTATATGCAGATGAACAAAGAGAAATAATTGCTGGCTCATTCATTGTTGGGCAAAAAAATATTTATATTTTAGACAAACTTATATTTTAAGACAAACTTTAACCATTAATAGGCAAATATATATTTTAAGATAAACTTTAACCATTAATTTTAGACAAAAAATATGAGATATTTGACATAAAATTATACCGTTGGAAAAATCTTTTGAATACGAATCCAATGTTATAATTTTATATAATATATCTTATATTTTCTTGACTAAAATTAAAGGTCAAAGTTTGTCTCAAAGTAGTAATTGCCCTATAATCCGGTATGGAGGGAGTAGACCATTTAGGCTGGTGTGGAAACTAGAAAGTATTACTACCTCCGTCCAGGTTTAACAGGCACGCAAAACTTTAACCATTGATTTGGTCAATAAAATACTCCTTGATTAAAAAAAATCCTGCCGTGGAAGCATTGGTATTCCTTGATTAAAGTGCAGCTTTTTGGGGGAAATATCCTTACTCGGGTTCGGGCATTTATTAGTAGTGAAACTTAGTTTTGCTTCCACCCAAGAATATTTTGTTCTCATTGGCTAGCTAGACTGCTTCCAGGATAACTAACTGGAGGTTGTTACCTCCAAGTATTTTTTTTCCACCGCATAAAAGATAAAATAAATATTGATATGTATCAACATTGCTTCCAATAGAGAATATAATACACTTATAATAAAATAGTGTTTGCTTACAATGTACTCCTAACTAACATTATGTTTTCCTCAACATTGGGTTCCATAAAAGCATATAATTTGCTTCCAACAAAATTAGTATCTACTTCGAATAAAACAAATATCTATTTCTTCATCATTGCTTTCTACAATATATAATTTGCGTTCAAAGAAATTAAGTGTATTTTGCTTCGATTAGTATCATAATGTGCTTTTGTATACAATAAGAATCATTCACAACGGTTGGCACAATGCCCGATGTCCACCTCTCATGGCGATGACACATGCGCATTGATGGGAAAAATCATAAGCTTGTGGATGACCGGGAAAAACTACTGATATCAGCATTGGTGACACTCCCTTCCGTCTGGAGTGCCTACACACACTCGTGAAGGACCCCGAGGTACTAGGAGCAGCAGAACGGTCTGTTTCCCATGGTGTGAAGAAGTTGTCTGTCCAGCGGTTGCTACAAACATGGAAGAAAAAACTTATGCATGTCGGGTTGTGCCCCTTCCAGGCCTATCACACAAGCTACCGCAACTGCGAAAGGGCAACGAGAGGTTGAATGTGGTCCAATAGCGTGGACAAAGGGGTGGGCGGGGTTGGTGGCTCTTTGATGGCCCTTGTGCACATCGAGGATGCTCCGATCGATGGATTGACACTGGGATTCAAGAAGCTCGGCTAGCGCTGTCCCTAACCCAGAATCTGGCTGAATCTGGGAATAAATGGGCGGGATTCAGCTAAGATGTCATAGAGGGTTTGAATCTGGAAAGGGTGGCATTGAGTAAGTCAAAGTACAAATGCTGCAGCTGCTTTTTTTTTTTCGAGAAAGGACAATATATTAATATCAAGATGATGCCAGTTAGACTCAATCTCTGCAAGAACAACACACCATATCAAGACTCCAGTAAAGACAATCAAAGATGTACACAACTAAATTAGTACAAAACAAGAAAAATAAAGGAGCAACTGTGATGTAGTAGGAGCAACAACCACCTAACATCTCCTAACAACATATGCACTTTGAGAATGGCTCTTCAAAAGCAATGCCTTCAGAAAGTGTATAACGTACAAACGCCACCATTGCCAAATGAAACCACTTAAGGATATGCGATGTGTGTTTTCACCATAGGCATTCCACTACCATATGCATTCAACAAGATCTCCATAATTTCTTGTACTTAGTCATTTTTTGTTCTATGATTGTCAGTCGGTTTTTTGTTTAGTTGAAGGAAGTACTAAAAGAAAGTAGTTATGGCTAACTCAAGCATTCAGCAAGGTAGTACAAACAACCAAAGCGTGCTAGGTCTCTATCCACTAGCCTTGTTATCGTTTGATGCAAATGTGCCTCCTGTCGTGTCTGATTCTGATATTGCCTCCGTCGACGACATCAACAGTAGTAGTTCGAGATGGAAAAATGTTTTTTTAAATGGGAGCAAGAACGCTCCAGCCTCTGCATCAAAATGATGCACACGGCCTTATTTATTAAAGCAGTATACAAAGTATTCAAAGTATTATTACAACCATCACGGGTCAATCAAAGTTGCTGCAAATATCAGCCAATGAAAAAAGGAACAAGCTATAAAAAGTCTATGCGACATCTCCAATATGTCGAGATGGAAAAACGTAAGCAAATATATTCTGCATGATAGCTAGTTTCAGAGAATTTGCTGCTAATTTTGTACAATACTAGCACATTGCGCTGTTGACTGCAGCAATTAGACAAAGTCGTGACACCCAAGCAACAATCCACATATGACGCTCGTTGATGGTTTTCCTAAGTGTCCAGTTACTGATGCCTCCTAATCTTGACACAAGAATTTCTTCAAGGTGTTTTTGCATGCAATGTAAGTGTTATGTCTCTATTTGTCTATCTTGTTAGCTTGGGTTGATCAGAAATGTGGTGAAGCCGGTGGTCAAGCATAGATAAAAGGTATGGTGAAGTTGAAAGCACATATGTTATATACAGGTTCCCTAGCTCAATTTACTAGCAATATTCTACTACTACCACTACAGACATACAATACATATGGTTGTTGGAAACATTATAGAAAATAAACTTTAGATAAATTTAATATTTCTATACCGATGGCATTCATAATGCCTATATATGCGCAAAAGGGCACATACATGTGTGAGTATCTGTTGTCTTCAGCAAAACTTGTAGGCTTAATAGTATCACATTTTATGAGTCAATGCAGTTAAATTTATTTTCTACATAAGAGATCATCCCTTAGCTAATTAAGTGAGTCAGCCTTCTCTTTCTTTGTTCTTTCTCCTTCAACTAAGAAAAAAATCCAACGTGGAAACTGTAAGAAAAGGCTGACGCTATTCTACATGCAATTATTTCAATATTCTCTTTATTCATTCTTTCCTTCAACTAAACAAAATACAGACGCAGCAACCATAAGGAAAGACTGATGCTACTTCATACTGTATATGTGCCTATTTTATAGGAGATCATATCTTAGCTAAGACAAGGCAATCTTCTCTTTACTCATTAATTCTTTCCTCTAACTAAACAAAAAACCGACTGACAATCGTAAGAGAAGACTGATGTCACCCACCGAATTGAGGATTGCCGTCCCTTGCAGACACAAATTTCCAGAGATGGCTTCTTTTAGTACAATTCATGAGTGCCCTAGTCAAGACGCTGTGAGGAAATTATTTTTTTCTGGTACATGTGTTGGTGGCTGAAAAGTGACACCGATGATAGCATCGCGTCCTAATTTTGTGATGTACTGACTTTTAGAGGAATCTTTGAATTTTTTCCCCTGCAGTTATCCTTGATCACATCACCAAACATTATACCATAATGGCGCACCAGATTTTTCCAAAACTAAAATACTGGTCAAATATCTTTGGTGTATTGCATAGCATGAAATTCATATACGGTCTCCCAAACAAATTATCAAAGTCTAATTCTGAAATTTCTTGACATGATTGGACAATGCGTACCTTGCGGCGACCTAGCTAGTTAAATCTATAGTTTCAAAGTGACCATCTGAAAAACAGGATCTAGTATTAACTAGTATGTCACGATAGTGACTGATTAAGTTTTTTATATAGTCGAACTCAGACCGGTTCCGGGGCTAGAGACGAACGCATAATTAGTTGGCGTGTCCCATCACCCCAGATGGTTTGTTTACAATTTACAGTGCCCCAGTTAAGACGTTTGTGTGGAAATTATTTGTTGCTGGTACATGTGCTGTTCATAGAACAGTGACACCGTGGTCCATTCTGAAAGATGAAGCCAGGAATATACTTACAAAGAGACATGGAAAAACTTTTGCATACCAGAGAGCAACAATATGCCAAATGAGAAAATATCAAAGTTCGTGACAAAAACGTGAAGCGCCTTTTTTGTCTTGATTAGAAAGAAAAACGAACATAACTCCACAGAACTTTTCTATTCTAGAGAGGATAGATGGCATGCGACCGCTGAAGACAGGGTGAGGTGAACGAATGATTCCAAAACAAAATTCCTGGTTAGTTCAAATAAATATAAAAATCATTATTTTAGTATCATTAATATGTTCACGTCAAGCTAGTTTTTGAAGGATCTAAATAAAATATGTTGACGTGAAATTGTTACATCGAGCTTTATCATATTCATGTCTTACGTGATTTCTACTCTCTTACCATTTCAAATTAATTTTTTGTAGTTCTTTCTAAAATTAGCAAACTTGTACATTAAAAAGCATCTAGATACATGTGTATCTAGATTAAATTTGATCAAACCTGCAAAGAGATTAATTTGAACGCTGCAAGTACCTTCTAAATGTTTATAATGGGTTGGCTTTGAGAGCGTCATTTTGACTCCCGGTCCCGGTCACACTGCATCCCTTAAATTTAAACATTAAAAAAAATGTAATTTTGAATATTAAAAAGATCATAAAAAATATTGACATGTAAGCAATGATGTATACTATCAAATCTGCAAAGTCTCAATGCCAAATATAGTGTACTCTACTCTACACAAAAAAGACAAGATTATAGATGTGTGAATAGTGCACCTTTAAACCTAGTCAGATTATATATTTTTTGTGTAGCCCGGAGTACAAAACATTTTGTAGTAAGATATTACACATTTGAACTATACATCATTATCTATGTACATATTTTTTCAGAAACTTTTGAAACTTAAAATTGTCATTTTTAAAATTTTAAAATAAAGAGCTCCAGCTTGGGCACCAAATTCATTATCTGGTTGGCTTTGCTCTACCAACACGGCAACACCGTACCTGCAATTGGTACTGTCAATACCTGTTGCCGTACCTGAAATTGGTACTATCAATACCTCGATGCATGGTCAGATATGCGTCGGTGGATTCTGCAGTTTTTTAGGAAGTGATATAATAGCCATTACACTATAGTACCTGCATCACATCCATCGCAAGGGATTCAGTATTTTTTATTGCAAGGAGAAGGTGCCAGCCAAGCGAAAAAAATATGCACAGGCACCTGCCCTCTTGCAAGTGCTGTTTTAACACCTGCTATACTGAGCTTAGCTTGGAGATTATGTACTACTTCAGCAGCGAAGCAAAGATATTGGTAGTCGATGAAGAAAGTTGGGGTCAGTCGGAAAATGATCTCCACTATGCACATTATCAAGTTATCAATTCACAAGCTAGATCGCTAATAAGCCAGTTGGTACTAACTGACTGTCAGCCACATGCATGAGTTGAGGGGTTGAACCAAAAAATGCAGTGACAATTTACTAAATTACAAACAGATCGGAACGCCCCAGTTTCGACTTCCACAAGTTGGAAGGAGGCCCAATTCCATCGTCCTCTTCCGGCAGATGAAGCCTTCAGAGTCTGAGGCGATGCCCGCCCTCACCAACACTATGCACGCCCTGGCAGCGATGCTGCCACTGGACCGACGGCTACCCCCTCAATGTCCTCCTCTACCTCTCTCTCCTCTACAGCGTTTTCAACCTCAGAGCTCGCCCTGGTGCTGGACGAGGTCTGTGGGCGCTGTCGCGCTGTCCCTCCTCAGCTCTACTGCCGGCTCACCGCTCCGCCTCCTCCCAGTGAAGGCCATCGTGACCTTCCCTCCTGTTGCCTCTAGCCGATGCTGGGCTTCCTCCGCCACCGGCTGGCCACTCTACCACGACCACTTTTGCGTCGCCGGCAAGTTTCTCGAAATGTTTTATTTTCTTATCTGTGGACGATGGGCGAAGCGGTACGGTGGTCTAAGTGATTTGGTGGGAGGGCATCGGACAAAAGCGTACTTTTTGTGGATTGAAAGTGTACTTGTGACAGCCACCATATCTATAATAATATTATTAGTAGAGATAATGGGTAGATTAATTTCACAAACGTCTCTTGGAAAACTCTCTAGAAAAATATCTCTTAAAAACTATAGCCAAGTTGAGGTTAAGCATACACGCTTGGAGCAGCTACACCTAGCTTGTAATCTTCGGTCAAACTGCTTGACTTGATTCCTGCTGCGTAAGTGGGGTGACCAACAATGATGGATTAGCCTGAAGAATACTGCTCTGCTCGTGTGCATGATGAGGAGCTGCACCGCAGCGTCAATGATGCCTTGCCTGCACACGCGCCTCTGGTGCAGGATGCTTCATCGAGTCGAGTCGCCGTGCGGCATACATCCCACACCACGCAGGTGGGCGTTAACTGAATCCAAGTTCAGGTTAAAGCTGTCATGGGAGAGCTTCAAGAACGGAATCCACACCGCAGATCGAGTCCGACATCGGGGGCCTCTCGTAGTCCAGCGTCTCCACCGTCCATGACCTATTTGTCCACCCCGACCCCTATGCCTCTGGCCTGCTTGCTCCCCCGGCGTCTCCATCCCCGTAATATACTTGCTCCTCCGCACACCCCATGCCGATGGCGCAGTCTGTCGGCCCCACGACACATATGTAGGGTCGACCATGGCTGGGCTCACCCAACGCGGGCCAATCGACCCTTGCGAGCTTGGTCACGGTGCTGACCATGCCAGCGATGGCCAGAGAACGTCCAAAACAGCCTCACCATCCATAGTCTACGCTGCAGCAAAATCGCATGTGAGCCACGATTGCTGATTCAAGCGAACAACAAATCAATCCTGAGGCAACGCATACTGGAAAGCCAAGCACCGACCACGGGGTGTTCCGGTCAAGGGATATTCTGTTTCGCTGGCTGGAGGAGGGCGGGAGCTCAAGTGACCAGAGATAGAGATGGTTGGCGGCGGCAGGCGGCTTATGTTCTCATCGGGAGGAAGGGTCTCTCGGGAAGAGAGGAGGATATTTTCTTTTATGTGGACGATAGGCGAAGTGGTACGCAGTTTAAGTGATTTGGTGGGAGGGTATGACCAAAGCGTACTCTTGGTGGACGGAAACGTATTTTGCGACCACCACGGACCATACATGTAGCAATATTATTAGTAGAGATTGTCACGCCAGATGGTTTCTTTATAATTGACAGCGCCCTAGTCAAGACGTCGTGTGGAAATCCTTTGTTGCTGATACATGTGTGGTTCACAGATAAGTGAGACACTGCGCGGTCCATTCTGATAGATGAAACCAGGAATATACATACAAAGAGACATATGGAAAAACTTGTGCATACCAAATAGCAACAATGCTAAATGAGAAAATATCAAAGTTCCTGACAAAACAAAGTGAAGCGCCCTTTTGTCTTGATTTGCAAGAAAACGGGCCTTTGGCCTGGACCCTTTAGTCCCGGCCTCCATCTGGACCGGGACTAAAGGCCCAGCCACGTCGCCCCAAAATCGCCAAGCCGCCCACGAGGCTTTGGTCCCGGCCCGTAACGAGCCTTTAGTCCCGGTTTGAGACACAAACCGGGAGTAAAGGGCTATGCGGTGTGCAGCCCGCATGTGCGCCACCTTTAGTCCCGGTTTGTGTCTCAAACCGGGACTAAAGGCCCCTGCCTATATATATTGGCCACAGCCCCCCTCTCCCATCTTCCTTGCATTTTTCTTGGATGGAAGAGTGTGGGTGTGTGCTAGCTCTCTATTTTTCTTGGATGCACTAGAGGTGTTTGTTGAAATGTGTGTTAGAGCAATGCCGCTTCAGTTCACCGAACACAACTACGATATGAGATGCCCGAGCCACGCTTAAACCTCTTCCTCTTTATTTCTACATATTCTAAAAGGTTAGCAACTATATTTCCTCGTTTAGACCGTGCGGTACTAATTTTTAGGATCGTGATTGTATTTGATATACTGTCGTATAACGCAGATGAGCCATCCATGGATGTACGGTGATCGACGCACAGCCGCTTACAGAGAAGGCGTGCATTCTTTTTGAGATGCCGCCGATGCGAACAAGCATGGTGGTGGCTATATGTTTTGTCCATGTGTTGAATGTCGGAACGAGAAGGATTACACTTCCTCAAGAGTCATTCAGAGACACCTGCTTCGGTCCGGTTTTATGTCGGGCTATAATGTTTAGACCAAGCACGGAGAAAGAGGGGTTATGATGGAAGACGACGATGAAGAAGAAGAGAACGATGATGACAACTACCGATCTATGTTCCCTGAGTATGCTGATACCGCAATGGAAGACAATGAAGAAGAAGATCAGGGTGAAGAACGGGAACCAGATGAGCCCGCTGATGATCTTGGCCGGGTCATTTCTGATGCACGGCGAGGCTGCGACACAGAAAAGGAGAGGTTGCAGTTCGAGCAGATGTTACAGGACCACAACAAATTGTTGTACCCAACTTGTGAAGATGGCCAGAAGAAGCTGGGTAGCACACTGGAATTGCTGAAGTGGAAGGCAGAGACCGGTGTGACTGACTCGTCATTTGAAAAGTTGCTGGTACTGATGAAGAAGATGCTTCCAAGAAAGAACGAATTGCCCGCCAGCACGTACGAAGCAAAGAAGCTTGTCTGCCCTCTAGGATTAGACGTGCAGAAGATACATGCATGCCCTAATGACTGCATCCTCTACCGCGGTGAGAAGTACGAGAATATGGATAAATGCCCGGTATGCACTGCATTGCGGTATAAGATCAGAAAAGATGACCATGGTGATATTGAGGGCGAGCCACCCAGGAAGAAGGTTCCTGCCAAGGTGATGTGGCATGCTCCTATAATACCACGGTTGAAACGTCTGTTTAGAAATAAAGATCATGCGAAGTTGTTGCGATGGCACATGGAAGATCGTATGAAAGACGATAAGTTGAGGCACCCCGCTGATGGTCGGCAGTGGAGAAAAATCGAGAGAGAGTTCCCGAGATTTGCAGGTGACGCAAGAAACTTATGGTTTGGTCTGAGTACAGATGGCATGAATCCTTTTGGGGAGCAGAGTTGCAGTCACAGCACCTGGCCCGTTACTCTATGTATCTACAACCTTCCTCCTTGGTTGTGCATGAAGCGGAAGTTCATTATGATGCCAGTGCTTATCCAAGGTCCAAAGCAACCCGGCAACGATATTGATGTGTACCTAAGGCCATTAGTTGATGAACTTTTACAGCTGTGGGCCGAACCAGGTGTACGTGTGTGGGACGAGCACAAACAAGAGGAATTTGACCTACGAGCGTTGCTTTTCGTAACCATCAATGATTGGCCTGCTCTTAGTAACATTTCAGGACAGTCAAACAAGGGATACAATGCATGCACGCACTGTTTGGATCAGACAGAAAGTATATATCTGGACAAATGTAGGAAGAATGTGTACCCGTACAATCGTCGTTTTCTTCCGCCCAAGCATCCCTTAAAGAAAAAAGGCAAGCATTTCAATGGCAAGGCAGAACCCCGGGGGAAGCCTGTCATCCGTACTGGTGCTGAAGTATTTGATATGGTCAAAGATTTAAAAGTAATCTTTGGAAAGGGTCCTGGCAGCCAACCTGTTCCTAACGGCCCTGATAAGCGCGTACCCATGTGGAAGAAGAAATCTATATTTTGGGAGCTACCCTATTGGGAAGTCCATGAGGTCCGCTCCGCAATCGAGGTGATGCAGCTGACGAAGAATCTCTGCGTGAATATTCTAGGCTTCCTGGGCTTGTATGGGAAGTCAAAAGATACACCGGAAGCACGGGAGGACCAGGAACGTCATAAAGGAAGAGATGGCATGCATCCAGGGCAGTTTCAAGGGCGTGCCAGCTATGCTCTTACCAAGGAAGAGAAGGAAATCTTCTTTGAAGTCCTTTTCAGTATCAAGGTCCCGACTGGCTTCTCGTCAAATATAAAGGGAATCGTAAATATGAAAGACAAAAAATTCCAAAACCTAAAGTCTCATGACTGCCACGTGCTTATGACGCAATTGCTTCCGGTTGCATTGAGGGGAATTCTACCGGAAAATGTTCGCCTGGCAATTGTGAAGGTATGTGCATTCCTCAATGCAATTTCTTAGAAGGTAATCGATCGAGAAAGTCTATCAGGGTTACAGATTGATGTGGTCCAATGTCTGGTCAGCTTCGAGTTGTTGTTCCCGCCATCCTTTTTCAATATAATGACACACCTCCTAGTTCACCTAGTCGAAGAGATTAGAATTCTCGGTCCTGTGTTTCTACATAATATGTTCCCCTTCGAGAGGTTCATGGGAGTCTTAAAGAAATATGTTCGTAACCGTGCTAGGCTAGAAGGAAGCATCTCCAAGGGCTATGGAACAGAGGAGGTCATTGAGTTTTGTGTGGACTTTCTTCCTGACCTTAAGCCGATTGGTGTTCCTGAATCTCGGTATGAGGGTAGGCTGACAGGAAAAGGCACACTAGGAAGGAAATCAAAAGTATGTATGGACAGGTATTCTTTCTCTCAAGCACACTACACAGTTCTACACAATTCCACCGTGGTGGCTCCGTATATCGTGAGACACAAGAATATTCTACGCTCCGAAAACCCGGGGAAGACTGACTCTTGGATTAAAGGGGAACACGAGAAGACCTTCGGCAGTTGGTTGCAGACACATCTCATGAATGACGACACCGTTGGAGATCAGCTGTACTGTTTGGCCAGGCCACCATCTTCTACTATATGTACTTTCCAAGGGTATGAGATAAATGGGAATACATTTTACACGGTTGCCCAAGATAAAAAGAGCACCAACCAAAACAGTGGTGTTCGCTTTGATGCAATAGACGAGAATGGGCACTGTTTGGAAACATATTACGGGTACATAGAGGAGATATGAGAACTTGACTATGGACCTACTTTTAAGATCCCTTTGTTTCGGTGCAAATGGGTGAAGCTGACAGGAGGCGGGGTAGTTGTAGACCAAAAGTACGGTATGACAACAGTGGATCTCAACAATCTTGCGTACATGGACGAACCATTCGTCCTAGCCAACGATGTCGCTCAGGTTTTCTATGTGAAGGACATGTCTACAAAAACGAGAAAAAGAAATCAGCAAAAGAAGACATCGTCCGATGAGCCAAAGCGCCACATAGTTCTTTCAGGGAAAAAAAACATCGTGAGAGTAGATGACAAGACAGACATGTCAGTAGATTATAATAAGTTTCATGAAATTCCGCCCTTCAAAGTGAAAACTGACCCAAGCATCCTACTGAATGATGAAGATTCTCCATGGCTACGACCCAGAAGAAAACAGAAATAATAGATAGGAATGTTGGTGCAATAATGTAATAATGTATTAAACCTTTTATGTAATGCATGATGAAGATTCTCCATGGCTACGACAGACACGGTTACATGGATGGCTGGATGTGAAGAATTGTATGGATCGGTCATCACCGTGCTGCGTCTTCCTAAAGCGCCTCCCCTCAATGCCAAAACGAAAGCAATGGCACTCCTCCTGGCGGGCTACTACCTCTCCCCTAACCCTGCCGCCGCTATAGGATAGTTAAAATAATTAATTTTGAAAATAGAAAATAGTTTTGAATTAGTTATTAAATTTCAAACACTTTTCATATTAATAGTTTTGTCAAATTCTAAAATATATAAAAAGAATATTAATCAATATAGTTTTAATTGAAAATGGTAAAATAGTTAATAGTTTGGATAGTTAAAATAATTAATTTTGAAAATAGAAAATAGTTTTGAATTAGTTATTAAATTTCAAACACTTTTCATATTAATAGTTTTGTCAAATTCTAAAATATATATAAAGAATATTAATCAATATAGTTTTAATTGAAAATGGTAAAATAGTTAATAGTTTGGATAGTTAAAATAATTAATTTTTAAAATAGAAAATGGTTTTGAATTAGTTATTAAATTTCAAACACTTTTCATATTAATAGTTTTGTCAAATTCTAAAATATACAAAAAGAATATTAATCAATATAGTTTTAATTGAAAATGGTAAAATAGTTAATAGTTTGGATAGTTAAAATAATTAATTTTGAAAATAGGAAATGGTTTTGAATTAGTTATTAAATTTCAAACACTTTTCATATTAATAGTTTTGTCAAATTCTAAAATATTCCAAAAGAATATTAATCAATATAGTTTTAATTGAAAATAGCAAAATAGTTAATAGTTTGGATAGTTAAAATAATTAATTTTGAAAATAGAAAATGGTTTTGAATTAGTTAATCAATTTCAAACACTTTTCATTTTGAAAGTTTCATCAGATTCTAAAATATACAGAAGTTATTAAATTCAAAATTACAAATTCATATTTGAAATGAAAAACGGAAAAAATTTCAGCTTGCCGCGCATTAATTGCACCTTTAGTCCCGGTTGGGGGTTCCAACCGGGACTAAAGGGGGGGGCTCGGGCGGTTACCGCCCACCACCCTTTAGTCCCGGCTGGTGGCTTAAACCGGGACTAAAGGCCCCCTTTAGTCCCGGTTTAAGCCCCCAGCCGGGACTAAAGGGGGTGGGGGTATATAAGCCCGCCCCGCCCCCTGCTCTTCTTCTTCCACACTTAGCCGTGCGCGAGGAGTTGCCGAGGACGAACGTTGCGGCCAGCGAAATTCTCGGGCCTCCCGCCGCCGCGCCGCCGCCGCCAGCGCCGCCACCGAAGGCCGCCCGCCGCCGCCGGCCACCGCCACCGCGCCGGCCTCCCGCGTCACCGTGCCCCGCCGGCCACCGCGTCACGGGCCCCGCCGGCCACCGCCACCGCGCCGGCCTCCCGCCACCGCGCCCCGCCGGCCTCCCGCCACCGCGCCGCCACCGGCCACCGCGTCCTCTCGGTGAGAGACCGAGGCCGCCCGCCGCCGCCCCTTTTTTTAAATTTATTATTTGTTAGGTTTGGTTAGGTTAAAATTTGTTAGCTTTAGTTTTTTTAAAATTTTGTTATTTGTTAGATATAATTGTTATTTGTTATTTATTAGATAGAATTATTATTTGTTAGATAGAATTTATTTGTAAGATAGAATTTATTTGTTAGATATAATTATTAATTGTTAGATATAATTATTATTTGTTAGATAGAATTTATTTGTTAGATATAATTATTATTTGTTATTTGTTAGATAGAATTATTATTTGTTAGATAGAATTTATTTGTTAGATATAATTATTATTTGTTAGATATAATTATTATTTATTATTTGTAAGATAGAATTTATTTGTTAGATATAATTATTATTTGTTAGATAGAATTATTATTTGTTAGATAGAATTTATTTGTTAGATAGAATTATTATTTGTTAGATATAATTATTATTTGTTAGATATAATTGTTATTTGTTATTTGTTAGATAGAATTATTATTTGTTAGATATAATTGTTAGTAAATATTTGTTAAGTAGTAATAATTGTTAGCAAATATTTGTTAAGTAGTAATAATTGTTAGCAAAATAATTGTTAGGGTTAGTAGTAAGATAATAAGTAAGATAATAGTTAGAAAATTCCATATAGCGTTCATAATTAAAATATAAATGTCGGGTTTTTGCAGAAACTATGGATCCACATAGCAGGAACCTCGAAGAGGAAGAACTTCTCGAAGATATAATCAAAGACGCCCCTGACGTTGAACCAGCTGAATCTCCGTCGTCATTTCTGAACCCCTCCGGAGATGGAATGGAGGTCGACCGACACGAAGATGAAGCCGACGGGGCAGGAGATAGCTCCAATGACGGAGAAGGGGATAGCTCCACTGATGGAGAAGCCGGTGGTGAAATAACAAAGTCCGGCGAGGTATTCATATGAAGTTCGGCAATCACTTGTAATATGTGAAAAATATTGGAGATAGCTCTATATTGTATACATATACATTCATTTGACGAATGTTTCTCCCTCTTAGGCCTCCACATCGAGCAAAGCTACGAAACGAGGCCCGACTAAAAAGTTGGATGCACGGACGCATTACACCTTTGAGGTGATATTGCCTACGGGTGAACCCAAGCTTCCTAAGAATGTTGCTGACACATTCAAGAAGCAATGCGGAGTTCTCGTTAGGGATCACGTCCCGATCAGCGTTCGGGAGTGGAACAAGCGCAAAGGGGCAGCCGATAGTGACTATGTCGCCGAAAGGTACAAAGATAATCTTTGGAATGATCTCATGTCACATTTCAACCTTCCAGAATGTGAGAATGAAGACGCCGCAAATAAACTGAGGGCCAAAGTCAAGCAGTGGACTCTAAAGAAGATGGCCGAACTGTTCCGTAGCTGGAAGAAGAAGCTATGGAAAAACTATCTGAAGACAAAGAAAGTGCCAGTATTCGAGGGGTATCTAGCCAAGCAGGCGAATCACTGGAAGGCATTTCAAGAGTACAAGGAGTCAGAAGATGCCAAGGCATTATCAGAAAAGAACAAGAAAAATGCCGATAAGAAGAAATATCACCACACGCTGGGGCCAGGGGGCTATGAGACTGCCATCCCAAAGTGGGATAAGAAAGAGCAAGATCTGCTAGCTAAAGGCATCATACCTGAACCCATTCGTGATGAGTGGGAATTGAGAGCAAGAAATTGGTTCCTTGCGCATGGTGGTTCGTACGACGAAGAAACAGGGGACCTCATCTGCAGTGACGGTCTTAGGATACCCAGGGAGAATTGGAAAAAGATAGTGAAATAAATTAAAGAGGGAAAAAGACAGTTCACTGCAGATAGAGAGAAAGATTTGCTCACACTGGTCCTCGGCAATGAAGAACATGGAGGACGAACGCGAGGCTTCGGTCCTTCTTACCCGTGGTGGCTTGGGTTTGCCAGAGACCAAGACACTTACAGAAGCCGAGCGAGAGCAAAGAAGCGACAGCAGGATGAGGAGAACGACAAGTTCAACCAGTTGCTTGCCAGGCTTAACGAGCAACAGAAGCAGATTGATGAGCTTAGAGGAGTAGCGCGCCAGGAAGATCCTGCACTCGATATTACCGGCGCCCCATCTAAGCGGAAAAGCAGCGTGGCTGAATCTGAGGCCCCGCCCGACGATGCACGAAGAATGATAGAGGGCGGTCCCGGCTACCCCGTGGATGGAATCAAGGAGTCAACATCATGTGAACTCCATCAGAAATTCAAGAACATATCCATGAAGGTGGCCGTCGGACAAGCTTTACCTTCTGGCCCTGATGCACGCTGGCATGGCCGTGAGATTCCAGCTGGCTTTGCTAAAGTCGGGGTGGATGAAATCATGGCGGGGTTTCATGATATGGAGCTCGACATAGCTGGACCCGAAGATGAGAGGACACTCAGAGAAGTACTGGGTGGAGTCATCCTATGGGACAAGAACTACATCAAGCTTCCAGGCTCGGCCCCAAGGACAACACCGCCTCCGAGTCGTCGCAGGTCACCTACACCTCCATCACCTCCAAGCCCTCCACATGACGACGGCCACCACAACACGAGTCCATCTCGATCACCGCCTCCGGACTTGGGTCGGCCGTCTCCGCCGCCGCCCGCTAAGGATACTAAGCGGAAGCGTGCCAGCAAGAACGCTTCGTTGATGAGTTCTAAGCGACGGAGCTCCCCAAAGCGCAAACTGTCGCCCCTCCCAAAGGTACCTTATGCTAATCTTCCTATCAGACCTTATGATCGTACCGACGAGGAAAACGCCAGGATAGCAAAGGAACATTATGATGCACAGATGAAAAAGAAGGAACCCGAGCCCCGCACGGAATACACCGAGAAGCAAATAGCATATGCAAAATACTTCATGACCCTTCCATCACAGTATGACTTACACCATAAGCCTGACGACTATACACGCACATTGCAGAAGGAAGGGAAAAAGAGCAGATCACGTGCAAGTGCAAGTGGGAGCAAATCAAGTTCAACTACAAGCAAAAAAAGATCAGACGTTCCTCAGCTTGGACAACAGGCCAAACAGTCGATCCCACCCCTCAGGGTGTTACCCGAGAATGTTCCCTCTCTGGTGCAGGGGCAAGATTTGGAATTAGCAAAGAAGTGGGCGGCTGAATGGGGTATCCCGGTTGAAGACGTTCTGGCTTCCCAAGACGACATGTTACCCAAGGCTATGGTAGCCCCTAAGCCACAGTTTGTCATGGGAGCGCCTTTGGTCAGCAAAGATAAGTTTGATGATCTCCCAACAAATATGCGTTACTTGCATACATGGTACTTAAGTGAAGCAAAGAATGGGAGAACGATGATCGTGGCGCGTGTCCCACGGGAGTACTACAGCCGTCCCGAAGACATCCATATCGACTTTGATGAACTCTTCCAGATGTACAATGCCGACGCCCTCGACAAATCGCTTATGAGTTGCTATTGTCTGTAAGTTTTTCAATTCGTTGTCTACATATAACTTGTTCAGTTAATTCAATTCATTGTCTACATATAACTTGTTCCGTTCTGACTTGTACTCTATTATGCAGAATGAAGATTCTGGAATGTAAAAGTAGGAACATCCTAAATATTGGGTTTATTGACCCAGATAAAATACATATAACGACGCTAACTGATAACCCCAAGGAGACGGAGGAAAACCTTCTAAGGTTTCTAACAGATCAAAATTTCTGTGACCACATACTGTTTCCATACAACTTCAGGTGAGGGTCTTACTCTGTTGTGTCCATTCACTTATAAGTGTAATTGATAAGTTACTGACACATATATATATACATGTGCAGCTACCACTGGATTCTGTTGGACATTCAAATTGATAAGGGAAGAGTTGATGCCTTCGACCCATTATCGAGACCCTTGGAACAGTTCCAAAGCCTGCAGGACATGCTCCAAGGGTAATTTCAATCATTCTTGCGCTCTATCGGTCTCTTTCGATGATTTTCTGATATATCAATTAATGAAAAACTTAGCAAATCATTTTCCTTGTCGGGCAGGGTTTGGAAGCGGTTCAAGTGCGTGACTGACGGTATCGAGCATGAGAAGCTGACCTTTAGAGCGGCTCAGGTAAGTAGTAGTATGATATACTTCTATTTTCAATACATTTATGATGCTAGATTATTATTTTGATTATATATATTCTATTCTCGTAAAGTGCGACCAGCAGCCACGGGGGACGCATCTACGCGGATACTATGTTTGCGAGACCATTCGCATGTTTACCTCTGAGCACAAGGATTACAAATACGACGTAAGCAATGAACATTCACACCTCTATTTTTACCCGTCATTCTTTGTTATCATAATTGATATTCATATTCATCTCCTCTTCTTATATAGTACACGGCCATGAGGGAGAAGTACCTACCAGAGCAACGCGCGATTGCTGTTGCAGAGGAGCTAGCGACCTTTCTGAGGACGGAAGCTATAGATGACAAAGGACGATTTAGTGTAGCTAGGGGCCATTACTGATGTTGGTCCATGTAATCGAATAGACGGGCTCTAGTCCCGATAATTCTGATCTCCATATAATTGTATATATATGCTCGCTTGTAAGATAAATTAATCTTATATATATGCATAAACTAATTCCCGAACACCAAACCAGACACCAAACGAGGCATCATGTTAATCCTCCGAACACGTAAACCCTAAAACCCTAAATCAAAAAACAAAATCTGTAGATGCCTTTAGTCCCGGTCTGTGTTACAAACCGGGACTAAAGGTCCTGGCCCTGGATGCGCTCGGAGGCGCCCACGTGGACACCCTCCAGTCCCGGCAGGTAACCGGGCCGGGACTAAAGGTTTAGCTTTTAGTCCCGCCTCTGGAGTCCCGGTTTGCAAACCGGGACTAAAGGCCTTTACGGGCCGGGACTGGAGGCCCTGTCCCCACTAGTGACTAGCCTTGTTATTGTTTGATGCAAATGTGCCTCCTGTCGTGTCTGATTCTGATATTGCCTCCGTCGACGACATCAACAGTAGTAGTTCGAGATGGAAAAATGTTTTTTTTAAATGGGAGCAAGAACGCTCCAGCCTCTGCATCAAAATGATGCACACGGCCTTATTTATTAAAGCAGTATACAAAGTATTCAAAGTATTATTACAACCATCACGGGTCGATCAAAGTTGCTGCAAATATCAGCCAATGAAAAAAGGAACAAGCTATAAAAAGTCTATGCGACATCTCCAATATGTCGAGATGGAAAAACGTAAGCAAATATATTCTGCATGATAGCTAGTTTCAGAGAATTTGCTGCTAATTTTGTACAATACTAGCACATTGCGCTGTTGACTGCAGCAATTAGACAAAGTCGTGACACCCAAGCAACAATCCACATATGACGCTCGTTGATGGTTTTCCTAAGTGTCCAGTTACTGATGCCTCCTAATCTTGACACAAGAATTTCTTCAAGGTGTTTTTGCATGCAATGTAAGTGTTATGTCTCTATTTGTCTATCTTGTTAGCTTGGGTTGATCAGAAATGAGGTGAAGCCGGTGGTCAAGCATAGATAAAAGGTATGGTGAAGTTGAAAGCACATATGTTATATACAGGTTCCCTAGCTCAATTTACTAGCAATACTCTACTACTACCACTACAGACATACAATACATATGGTTGTTGGAAACATTATAGAAAATAAACTTTAGATAAATTTAATATTTCTATACCGATGGCATTCATAATGCCTATATATGCGCAAAAGGGCACATACATGTGTGAGTATCTGTTGTCTTCAGCAAAACTTGTAGGCTTAATAGTATCACATTTTATGAGTCAATGCAGTTAAATTTATTTTCTACATAAGAGATCATCCCTTAGCTACTTAAGTGAGTCGGCCTTCTCTTTCTTTGTTCTTTCTCCTTCAACTAAGAAAAAAATCCAACGTGGAAACTGTAAGAAAAGGCTGACGCTATTCTACATGCAATTATTTCAATATTCTCTTTATTCATTCTTTCCTTCAACTAAACAAAATACAGACGCAGCAACCATAAGGAAAGGCTGATGCTACTTCATACTGTATATGTGCCTATTTTATAGGAGATCATATCTTAGCTAAGACAAGGCAATGTTCTCTTTACTCATTAATTCTTTCCTCTAACTAAACAAAAAACCGACTGACAATCGTAAGAGAAGACTGATGTCACCCACCGAATTGAGGATTGCCGTCCCTTGCAGACACAAATTTCCAGAGATGGCTTCTTTTAGTACAATTCATGAGTGCCCTAGTCAAGACGCTGTGAGGAAATTATTTTTTTCTGGTACATGTGTTGGTGGCTGAAAAGTGACACCGATGATAGCATCGCGTCCTAATTTTGTGATGTACTGACTTTTAGAGGAATCTTTGAATTTTTTCCCCTGCAGTTATCCTTGATCACATCACCAAACATTATACCATAATGGCGCACCAGATTTTTCCAAAACTAAAATACTGGTCAAATATCTTTGGTGTATTGCATAGCATGAAATTCATATACGGTCTCCCAAACAAATTATCAAAGTCTAATTCTGAAATTTCTTGACATGATTGGACAATGCGTACCTTGCGGCGACCTAGCTAGTTAAATCTATAGTTTCAAAGTGACCATCTGAAAAACAGGATCTAGTATTAACTAGTATGTCACGATAGTGACTGATTAAGTTTTTTATATAGTCGAACTCAGACCGGTTCCGGGGCTAGAGACGAACGCATAATTAGTTGGCGTGTCCCATCACCCCAGATGGTTTGTTTACAATTTACAGTGCCCCAGTTAAGACGTTTGTGTGGAAATTATTTGTTGCTGGTACATGTGCTGTTCATAGAACAGTGACACCGTGGTCCATTCTGAAAGATGAAGCCAGGAATATACTTACAAAGAGACATGGAAAAACTTTTGCATACCAGATAGCAACAATATGCCAAATGAGAAAATATCAAAGTTCGTGACAAAAACGTGAAGCGCCTTTTTTGTCTTGATTAGAAAGAAAAACGAACATAACTCCACAGAACTTTTCTATTCTAGAGAGGATAGATGGCATGCGACCGCTGAAGACCGGGTGAGGTGAACGAATGATTCCAAAAATTAAGTATGATTGTCACGCTAGATGGTTTCTTTATAATTGACAGCGCCCTAGTCAAGACGTCGTGTGGAAATCCTTTGTTGCTGATACATGTGTGGTTCACAGATAAGTGAGACACTGCGCGGTCCATTCTGATAGATGAAACCAGGAATATACATACAAAGAGACATATGGAAAAACTTGTGCATACCAGATAGCAACAATGCTAAATGAGAAAATATCAAAGTTCCTGACAAAACAAAGTGAAGCGCCTTTTTGTCTTGATTTGCAAGAAAACGGGCCTTTGGCCAGGACCCTTTAGTCCCGGCCTCCATCTGGACCGGGACTAAAGGCCCGGCCACGTCGCCCCAAAATCGCCAAGCCGCCCACGAGGCTTTGGTCCTGGCCCGTAACGAGCCTTTAGTCCCGGTTTGAGACACAAACCGGGAGTAAAGGGCTATGCGGTGTGCAGCCCGCATGTGCGCCACCTTTAGTCCCGGTTTGTGTCTCAAACCGGGACTAAAGGCCCCTGCCTATATATATTGGCCACAGCCCCCCTCTCCCATCTTCCTTGCATTTTTCTTGGATGGAAGAGTGTGGGTGTGTGCTAGCTCTCTATTTTTCTTGGATGCACTAGAGGTGTTTGTTGAAATGTGTGTTAGAGCAATGCCGCTTCAGTTCACCGAACACAACTACGATATGAGATGCCCGAGCCACGCTTAAACCTCTTCCTCTTTATTTCTACATATTCTAAAAGGTTAGCAACTATATTTCCTCGTTTAGACCGTGCGGTACTAATTTTTAGGATTGTGATTGTATTTGATATACTGTCGTATAACGCAGATGAGCCATCCATGGATGTACGGTGATCGACGCACAGCCGCTTACAGAGAAGGCGTGCATTCTTTTTGAGATGCCGCCGATGCGAACAAGCATGGTGGTGGCTATATGTTTTGTCCATGTGTTGAATGTCGGAACGAGAAGGATTACACTTCCTCAAGAGTCATTCAGAGCCACCTGCTTCGGTCCGGTTTTATGTCGGGCTATAATGTTTGGACCAAGCACGGAGAAAGAGGGGTTATGATGGAAGACGACGATGAAGAAGAAGAGAACGATGATGACAACTACCGATCTATGTTCCCTGAGTATGCTGATACCGCAATGGAAGACAATGAAGAAGAAGATCAGGGTGAAGAACGGGAACCAGATGAGCCCACTGATGATCTTGGCCGGGTCATTTCTGATGCACGGCGAGGCTGCGACACAGAAAAGGAGAGGTTGCAGTTCGAGCAGATGTTACAGGACCACAACAAATTGTTGTACCCAACTTGTGAAGATGGCCAGAAGAAGCTGGGTAGCACACTGGAATTGCTGAAGTGGAAGGCAGAGACCGGTGTGACTGACTCGTCATTTGAAAAGTTGCTGGTACTGATGAAGAAGATGCTTCCAAGAAAGAACGAATTGCCCGCCAGCACGTACGAAGCAAAGAAGCTTGTCTGCCCTCTAGGATTAGACGTGCAGAAGATACATGCATGCCCTAATGACTGCATCCTCTACCGCGGTGAGAAGTACGAGAATATGGATAAATGCCCGGTATGCACTGCATTGCGGTATAAGATCAGAAAAGATGACCCTGGTGATATTGAGGGCGAGCCACCCAGGAAGAGGGTTCCTGCCAAGGTGATGTGGTATGCTCCTATAATACCACGGTTGAAACGTCTATTTAGAAATAAAGATCATGCGAAGTTGTTGCGATGGCACATGGTAGATCGTATGAAAGACGATAAGTTGAGGCACCCCGCTGATGGTCGGCAGTGGAGAAAAATCGAGAGAGAGTTCCCGAGATTTGCAGGTGATGCAAGGAACTTATGGTTTGGTCTGAGTACAGATGGCATGAATCCTTTTGGGGAGCAGAGTTGCAGTCACAGCACCTGGCCCGTTACTCTATGTATCTACAACCTTCCTCCTTGGTTGTGCGTGAAGCGGAAGTTCATTATGATGCCAGTGCTTATCCAAGGTCCAAAGCAACCCGGCAACGATATTGATGTGTACCTAAGGCCATTAGTTGATGAACTTTTACGGCTGTGGGCCGAACCAGGTGTACGTGTGTGGGACGAGCACAAACAAGAGGAATTTGACCTACGAGCGTTGCTTTTCGTAACCATCAATGATTGGCCTGCTCTTAGTAACATTTCAGGACAGTCAAACAAGGGATACAATGCATGCACGCACTGTTTGGATCAGACAGAAAGTATATATCTGGACAAATGTAGGAAGAATGTGTACCCATACAATCGTCATTTTCTTCCGCCCAAGCATCCCTTAAAGAAAAAAAGGCAAGCATTTCAATGGCAAGGCAGAACCCCGGGGGAAGCCTGTCATCCGTACTGGTGCTGAATTATTTGATATGGTCAAAGATTTAAAAGTAATCTTTGGAAAGGGTCCTGGCAGCCAACCTGTTCCTAACGGCCCTGATAAGCGCGTACCCATGTGGAAGAAGAAATCTATATTTTGGGAGCTACCCTATTGGGAAGTCCATGAGGTCCGCTCCGCAATCGACGTGATGCACATGACGAAGAATCTCTGCGTGAATATTCTAGGCTTCCTGGGCTTGTATGGGAAGTCAAAAGATACACCGGAAGCACGGGAGGACCAGGAACGTCATAAAGGAAGAGATGGCATGCATCCAGGGCAGTTTCAAGGGCGTGCCAGCTATGCTCTTACCAAGGAAGAGAAGGAAATCTTGTTTGAAGTCTTTTTCAGTATCAAGGTCCCGACTGGCTTCTCGTCAAATATAAAGGGAATCGTAAATATGAAAGACAAAAAATTCCAAAACCTAAAGTCTCATGACTGCCACGTGCTTATGACGCAATTGCTTCCGGTTGCATTGAGGGGAATTCTACCGGAAAATGTTCGCCTGGCAATTGTGAAGGTATGTGCATTCCTTAATGCAATTTCTCAGAAGGTAATCGATCGAGAAAGTCTATCAGGCTTACAGATTGATGTGGTCCAATATCTGGTCAGCTTCGAGTTGTTGTTCCCGCCATCCTTTTTCAATATAATGACACACCTCCTAGTTCACCTAGTCGAAGAGATTAGAATTCTCGGTCATGTGTTTCTACATAATATGTTCCCCTTCGAGAGGTTCATGGGAGTCTTAAAGAAATATGTTCGTAACCGTGCTAGGCCAGAAGGAAGCATCTCCAAGGGCTATGGAACAGAGGAGGTCATTGAGTTTTGTGTGGACTTTCTTCCTAACCTTAAGCCGATTAGTGTTCCTGAATCTCGGTATGAGGGTAGGCTGACAGGAAAAGGCACACTAGGAAGGAAAGCAAAAGTATGTATGGACGAGTATTCTTTCTCTCAAGCACACTACACAGTTCTACACAATTCCACCGTGGTGGCTCCGTATATCGTGAGACACAAGAATATTATACGCTCCGAAAACCCGAGGAAGACTGACTCTTGGATTAAAGGGGAACACGAGAAGACTTTCGGCAGTTGGTTGCAGACACATCTCATGAATGACGGCACCGTTGGAGATCAGCTGTACTGTTTGGCCAGGCCACCATCTTCTACTATATGTACTTTCCAAGGGTACGAGATAAATGGGAATACATTTTACACGGTTGCCCAAGATAAAAAGAGCACCAACCAAAACAGTGGTGTTCGCTTTGATGCAACAGACGAGAATGGGCACTCTTTGGAAACATATTACGGGTACATAGAGGAGATATGGGAACTTGATTATGGACCTACTTTTAAGATCCCTTTGTTTTGGTACAAATGGGTGAAGCTGACAGGAGGCGGGGTAGTTGTAGACCAAAAGTACGGTATGACAACAGTGGATCTCAACAATCTTGCGTACATGGACGAACCATTCGTCCTAGCCAACGATGTCGCTCAGGTTTTCTATGTGAAGGACATGTCTACAAAAACGAGAAAAAGAAATCAGCAAAAGAAGACATCGTCCGATGAGCCAAAGCGCCACATAGTTCTTTCAGGGAAAAGAAACATCGTGGGAGTAGATGACAAGACAGACATGTCAGTAGATTATAATAAGTTTCATGAAATTCCGCCCTTCAAAGTGAAAACTGACCCAAGCATCCTACTGAATGATGAAGATTCTCCATGGCTACGACCCAGAAGAAAACAGAAATAATACATAGGAATGTTGGTGCAATAATGTAATAATGTATTAAACCTTTTATGTAATGCATGATGAAGATTCTCCATGGCTACGACAGACACGGTTACATGGATGGCTGGATGTGAAGAATTGTATGGATCGGTCATCACCGTGCTGCGTCTTCCTAAAGCGCCTCCCCTCAATGCCAAAACGAAAGCAATGGCACTCCTCCTGGCGGGCTACTACCTCTCCCCTAACCCTGCCGCCGGTATAGGATAGTTAAAATAATTAATTTTGAAAATAGAAAATAGTTTTGAATTAGTTATTAAATTTCAAACACTTTTCATATTAATAGTTTTGTCAAATTCTAAAATATATAAAAAGAATATTAATCAATATAGTTTTAATTGAAAATGGTAAAATAGTTAATAGTTTGGATAGTTAAATTAATTAATTTTGAAAATAGAAAATAGTTTTGAATTAGTTATTAAATTTCAAACACTTTTCATATTAATAGTTTTGTCAAATTCTAAAATATATAAAAAGAATATTAATCAATATAGTTTTAATTGAAAATGGTAAAATAGTTAATAGTTTGGATAGTTAAAATAATTAATTTTGAAAATAGAAAATGGTTTTGAATTAGTTAATCAATTTCAAACACTTTTCATTTTGAAAGTTTCATCAGATTCTAAAATATACAGAAGTTATTAAATTCAAAATTACAAATTCATATTTGAAATGAAAAACTGAAAAAATTTCAGCTTGCCGCGCATTAATTGCACCTTTAGTCCCAGTTGGGGGTTCCAACTGGGACTAAGGGGGGGGGGGGCTCGGGCGGTTACCGCCCACCACCCTTTAGTCCCGGCTGGTGGCTTAAACCGGGACTAAAGGCCCCCTTTAGTCCCGGTTTAAGCCCCCAGCCGGGACTAAAGGGGGTGGGGGTATATAAGCCCGCCCCGCCCCCCTGCTCTTCTTCTTCCACACTTAGCCGCGCGCGAGGAGTTGCCGAGGACGAACGTTGCGGCCAGCGAAATTCTCGGGCCTCCCGCGTCACCGTGCCCCGCCGGCCACCGCGTCATGAGCCCCGCCGGCCACCGCCACCGCGCCGGCCTCCCGCCACCGCGCCCCGCCGGCCTCCCGCCACCGCGCCGCCACCGGCCACCGCGTCCTCTCGGTGAGAGACCGAGGCCGCCCGCCGCCGCCCTTTTTTTTTAATTTATTATTTGTTAGGTTTGGTTAGGTTAAAATTTGTTAGGTTTAGTTTTTTTAAAATTTTGTTATTTGTTAGATATAATTGTTATTTATTAGATAAAATTATTATTTGTTAGATAGAATTTATTTGTAAGATAGAATTTATTTGTTAGATATAATTATTAATTGTTAGATATAATTATTATTTGTTAGATAGAATTTATTTGTTAGATAGAATTATTATTTGTTAGATAGAATTTATTTGTTAGATATAATTATTATTTGTTAGATATAATTATAATTTATTATTTGTAAGATAGAATTTATTTGTTAGATATAATTATTATTTGTTAGATAGAATTATTATTTGTTAGATAGAATTTATTGGTTAGATAGAATTATTATTTGTTAGATATAATTATTATTTGTTAGATATAATTGTTATTTGTTAGATAGAATTATTATTTGTTAGATATAATTGTTAGTAAATATTTGTTAAGTAGTAATAATTGTTAGCAAATATTTGTTAAGTAGTAATAATTGTTAGCAAAATAATTGTTAGGGTTAGTAGTAAGATAATAAGTAAGATAATAGTTAGAAAATTCCATATAGCGTTCATAATTAAAATATAAATGTCGGTTTTTTGCAGAAACTATGGATCCACATAGCAGGAACCTCGAAGAGGAAGAACTTCTAGAAGATATAATCAAAGACGCCCCCGACGTTGAACCAGCTGAATCTCCGTCGTCGTTTCTGAACCCCTCCGGAGATGGAATAGAGGTCGACCGACACGAAGATGAAGCCGACGGGGCAGGAGATAGCTCCAATGACGGAGAAGGGGATAGCTCCACTGATGGAGAAGCGGTGGAGAAATAACAAAGTCCGGCGAGGTATTCATATGAAGTTCGGCAATCACTTGTAATATGTGAAAAATATTGGAGATAGCTCTATATTGTATACATATACATTCATTTGACGAATGTTTCTCCCTCTTAGGCCTCCACATCGAGCAAAGCTACGAAACGAGGCCCGACTAAAAAGTTGGATGCACGGACGCATTACACCTTTGAGGTGATATTGCCTACGGGTGAACCCAAGCTTCCTAAGAATGTTGCTGACATATTCAAGAAGCAATGCGGAGTTCTCGTTAGGGATCACGTCCCGATCAGCGTTCGGGAGTGGAACAAGCGCAAAGGGGCAGCCGATAGTGACTATGTCGCCGAAAGGTACAAAGATAATCTTTGGAATGATCTCATGTCACATTTCAACCTGCCAGAATGTGAGAATGAAGACGCCGCAAATAAACTGAGGGCCAAAGTCAAGCAGTGGACTCTAAAGAAGATGGCCGAACTGTTCCGTAGCTGGAAGAAGAAGCTATGGAAAAACTATCTGAAGACAAAGAAAGTGCCAGTATTCGAGGGGTATCTAGCCAAGCAGGCGAATCACTGGAAGGCATTTCAAGAGTACAAGGAGTCAGAAGATGCCAAGGCATTATCAGAAAAGAACAAGAAAAATGCCGATAAGAAGAAATATCACCACACGCTGGGGCGAGGGGGCTATGAGACTGCCATCCCAAAGTGGGATAAGAAAGAGCAAGATCTGCTAGCTAAAGGCATCATACCTGAACCCATTCGTGATGAGTGGGAATTGAGAGCAAGAAATTGGTTCCTTGCGCATGGTGGTTCGTACGACGAAGAAACAGGGGACCTCATCTGCAGTGACGGTCTTAGGATACCCAGGGAGAATTGGAAAAAGATAGTGAAATAAATTAAAGAGGGAAAAAGACAGTTCACTGCAGATAGAGAGAAAGATTTGCTCACACTGGTCCTCGGCAATGAAGAACATGGAGGACGAACGCGAGGCTTCGGTCCTTCTTACCCGTGGTGGCTTGGGTTTGCCAGAGACCAAGACACTTACAGAAGCCGAGCGAGAGCAAAGAAGCGACAGCAGGATGAGGAGAATGACAAGTTCAACCAGTTGCTTGCCAGGCTTAACGAGCAACAGAAGCAGATTGATGAGCTTAGAGGAGTAGCGCGCCAGGAAGATCCTGCACTCGATATTACCGCCGCCCCATCTAAGAGGACACTCAGAGAAGTACTGGGTGGTGTCATCCTATGGGACAAGAACTACATCAAGCTTCCAGGCTCGGCCCCAAGGACAACACCGCCTCCGAGTCATCGCAGGTCACCTACACCTCCATCACCTCCAAGCCCTCCACATGACGACGGCCACCACAACACGAGTCCATCTCGATCACCGCCTCCGGACTTGGGTCGGCCGTCTCCGCCGCCGCCCGCTAAGGATACTAAGCGGAAGCGTGCCAGCAAGAACGCTTCGTCGATGAGTTCTAAGCGACGGAGCTCCCCAAAGCGCAAACTGTCGCCCCTCCCAAAGGTACCTTATGCTAATCTTCCTATCAGACCTTATGATCGTACCGACGAGGAAAACGCCAGGATAGCAAAGGAACATTATGATGCGCAGATGAAAAAGAAGGAACCCGAGCCCCGCCCGGAATACACCGAGAAGCAAATAGCATATGCAAAATACTTCATGACCCTTCCATCACAGTATGACTTACACCATAAGCCTGACGACTATACACGCACATTGCAGAAGGAAGGGAAAAAGAGCAGATCACGTGCAAGTGCAAGTGGGAGCAAATCAAGTTCAACTACAAGCAAAAAAAGATCAGACGTTCCTCAGCTTGGACAACAGGCCAAACAGTCGATCCCACCCCTCAGGGTGTTACCCGAGAATGTTCCCTCTCTGGTGCAGGGGCAAGATTTGGAATTAGCAAAGAAGTGGGCGGCTGAATGGGGTATCCCGGTTGAAGACGTTCTGGCTTCCCAAGACGACATGTTACCCAAGGCTGTGGTAGCCCCTAAGCCACAGTTTGTCATGGGAGCGCCTTTGGTTAGCAAAGATAAGTTTGATGATCTCCCAACAAATATGCGTTACTTGCATACATGGTACTTAAGTGAAGCAAAGAATGGGAGAACGATGATCGTGGCGCGTGTCCCACGGGAGTACTACGGCCGTCCCGAAGACATCCATATCGACTTTGGTGAACTCTTCCAGATGTACAATGCCGACGCCCTCGACAAATCGCTTATGAGTTGCTATTGTCTGTAAGTTTTTCAATTCGTTGTCTACATATAACTTGTTCAGTTAATTCAATTCATTGTCTACATATAACTTGTTCCGTTCTGACTTGTACTCTATTATGCAGAATGAAGATTCTGGAATGTAAAAGTAGGAACATCCTAAATATTGGGTTTATTGACCCAGATAAAATACATATAACGACGCTAACTGATAACCCCAAGGAGACGGAGGAAAACCTTCTAAGGTTTCTAACAGATCAAAATTTCTGTGACCACATACTGTTTCCATACAACTTCAGGTGAGGGTCTTACTCTGTAGTGTCCATTCACTTATAAGTGTAATTGATAAGTTACTGACACATATATATATACATGTGCAGCTACCACTGGATTCTGTTGGACATTCAAATTGATAAGGGAAGAGTTGATGCCTTCGACCCATTATCGAGACCCTTGGAACAGTTCCAAAGCCTGCAGGACATGCTCCAAGGGTAATTTCAATCATTCTTGCGCTCTATCGGTCTCTTTCGATGATTTTCTGATATATCAATTAATGAAAAACTTAGCAAATCATTTTCCTTGTCGGGCAGGGTTTGGAAGCGGTTCAAGTGCGTGACTGACGGTATCGAGCATGAGAAGCTGACCTTTAGAGCGGCTCAGGTAAGTAGTAGTATGATATACTTCTATTTTCAATACATTTATGATGCTAGATTATTATTTTGATTATATATATTCTATTCTCGTAAAGTGCGACCAGCAGCCACGGGGGACGCATCTATGCGGATACTATGTTTGCGAGACCATTCGCACGTTTACCTCTGAGCACAAGGATTACAGATACGACGTAAGCAATGAACATTCACACTTCTATTTTTACCCGTCATTCTTTGTTATCATAATTGATATTCATATTGATCTCCTCTTCTTATATAGTACACGGCCATGAGGGAGAAGTACCTACCAGAGCAATGCGCGATTGCTGTTGCAGAGGAGCTAGCGACCTTTTTGAGGACGGAAGCTATAGATGACAAAGGACGATTTAGTGTAGCTAGGGGCCATTACTGATGTTGGTCCATGTAATCGAATAGACGGGCTCTAGTCCCGATAATTCTGATCTCCATATAATTGTATATATATGCTCGCTTGTAAGATAAATTAATCTTATATATATGCATAAACTAATTCCCGAACACCAAACCAGGCACCAAACGAGGCATCACGTTAATCCCCCGAACACGTAAACCCTAAAACCCTAAATCAAAAAACAAAATCTGTAGATGCCTTTAGTCCCGGTCTGTGTTACAAACCGGGACTAAAGGTCCTGGCCCTGGATGCGCTCGGAGGCGCCCACGTGGACACCCTCCAGTCCCGGCTGGTAACCGGGCCGGGACTAAAGGTTTAGCCTTTAGTCCCGCCTCTGGAGTCCCGGTTTGCAAACCGGGACTAAAGGCCTTTACGGGCCGGGACTGGAGGCCATGTCCCCACTAGTGACTAGCCTTGTTATTGTTTGATGCAAATGTGCCTCCTGTCGTGTCTGATTCTGATATTGCCTCCGTCGACGACATCAACAGTAGTAGTTCGAGATGGAAAAATGTTTTTTTAAATGGGAGCAAGAACGCTCTAGCCTCTGCATCAAAATGATGCACACGGCCTTATTTATTAAAGCAGTATACAAAGTATTCAAAGTATTATTACAACCATCACGGGTCGATCAAAGTTGCTGCAAATATCAGCCAATGAAAAAAAGGAACAAGCTATAAAAAGTCTATGCGACATCTCCAATATGTCGAGATGGAAAAACGTAAGCAAATATATTCTGCATGATAGCTAGTTTCAGAGAATTTGCTGCTAATTTTGTACAATACTAGCACATTGCGCTGTTGACTGCAGCAATTAGACAAAGTCGTGACACCCAAGCAACAATCCACATATGACGCTCGTTGATGGTTTTCCTAAGTGTCCAGTTACTGATGCCTCCTAATCTTGACACAAGAATTTCTTCAAGGTGTTTTTGCATGCAATGTAAGTGTTATGTCTCTATTTGTCTATCTTGTTAGCTTGGGTTGATCAGAAATGAGGTGAAGCCGGTGGTCAAGCATAGATAAAAGGTATGGTGAAGTTGAAAGCACATATGTTATATACAGGTTCCCTAGCTCAATTTACTAGCAATACTCTACTACTACCACTACAGACATACAATACATATGGTTGTTGGAAACATTATAGAAAATAAACTTTAGATAAATTTAATATTTCTATACCGATGGCATTCATAATGCATATATATGCGCAAAAGGGCACATACATGTGTGAGTATCTGTTGTCTTCAGCAAAACTTGTAGGCTTAATAGTATCACATTTTATCAGTCAATGCAGTTAAATTTATTTTCTACATAAGAGATCATCCCTTAGCTAATTAAGTGAGTCGGCCTTCTCTTTCTTTGTTCTTTCTCCTTCAACTAAGAAAAAAATCCAACGTGGAAACTGTAAGAAAAGGCTGACGCTATTCTACATGCAATTATTTCAATATTCTCTTTATTCATTCTTTCCTTCAACTAAACAAAATACAGACGCAGCAACCATAAGGAAAGGCTGATGCTACTTCATACTGTATATGTGCCTATTTTATAGGAGATCATATCTTAGCTAAGACAAGGCAATCTTCTCTTTACTCATTAATTCTTTCCTCTAACTAAACAAAAAACCGACTGACAATCGTAAGAGAAGACTGATGTCACCCACCGAATTGAGGATTGCCGTCCCTTGCAGACACAAATTTCCAGAGATGGCTTCTTTTAGTACAATTCATGAGTGCCCTAGTCAAGACGCTGTGAGGAAATTATTTTTTTCTGGTACATGTGTTGGTGGCTGAAAAGTGACACCGATGATAGCATCCCGTCCTAATTTTGTGATGTACTGACTTTTAGAGGAATCTTTGAATTTTTTCCCCTGCAGTTATCCTTGATCACATCACCAAACATTATACCATAATGGCGCACCAGATTTTTCCAAAACTAAAATACTGGTCAAATATCTTTGGTGTATTGCATAGCATGAAATTCATATACGGTCTCCCAAACAAATTATCAAAGTCTAATTCTGAAATTTCTTGACATGATTGGACAATGCGTACCTTGCGGCGACCTAGCTAGTTAAATCTATAGTTTCAAAGTGACCATCTGAAAAACAGGATCTAGTATTAACTAGTATGTCACGATAATGACTGATTAAGTTTTTTATATAGTCGAACTCAGACCGGTTCCGGGGCTAGAGACGAACGCATAATTAGTTGGCGTGTCCCATCACCCCAGATGGTTTGTTTACAATTTACAGTGCCCCAGTTAAGACGTTTGTGTGGAAATTATTTGTTGCTGGTACATGTGCTGTTCATAGAACAGTGACACCGTGGTCCATTCTGAAAGATGAAGCCAGGAATATAGATATAATAAGTAAATACTTCAACCCGTATAATTTACTCCCCCGGTAATTTTGGCTATAACTATCTGATAGTACTTTTCAATGGAGCGTCAACAAAAACACTCTAAATAAATAATAAACTACTAAAAATAACACCACGGGCGCGGCGTGCCGCCGCGGCAAATTTCCTAGTATATATATAAAGTTGATGGGATTTAGAGCTCCACCAGCCCTACCACGTCATCAAACACTGTTCATATGTGGTGGTTTTGGGTTGAAACCTGAAGCTAAAGGAGGTTGAATATATTTTATGCTTACACTAATGTTGCTAATAGAATTGTGTTTAGTTTTGTATGAAGGAAGTTTTCAAGTGTTGGGATTGGAGAATGATGAGATGAGTTGAAGAATGGACAAAAGCTCAAGCTTGGGGATGCCCATGCATCACCCCAAGAAATATCCAAGAAGTACAAGAGTCAAAGCTTGGGGATGCCCCCGAGGCACCCCTTCTTCATCGGCAAAAATCAGGTCACCTTTCAAAACACTATATTTTTATTGCTTCATGCACTATGTGTTTTTCTTGGAGCGTCAGTCGTTTTATTTTTCTTAGTTTGTTTAGTTTGTTTGTTTGCTGCAATAAATGGTTGGACCCCAACAAATTTCCCTTGGGAGGAGATGTACTCGTTTTCATTTGCAAAGAACGCTCTAGTTTTCACTCTTATTAAAATCTAGTGTTCTACTTTTTCTGCTACTGCTTTTGGTTTTCGTTTTCGTCTTGATTTGCGTTCAGATCTTGTCATATCTTTTTATCAAGGTGTATTTTTGCCTCTGATCTTTATTGGTTTTCATCAAAAGAGGTGTTTATAAAAATTTCAAATGGTGTTGGAAAAGAGAAAAAGCTTTGTGCAAAATAGTGGTACAAGAAGGAGCTTGTGTAGACTGCGGCTTAGGCTTTTTCATGTCATGCTTGATGTCTTTTTGATAGTATGCTTAGTGGTTTTGCTGTAGCATGACTTGTCTCAAATAACTGAGATTGCTTAATGAGCCTTTGAAAAAAATCATGCGCTGTTTTTATTGTATGGAAGCATTATTTTGGTTTTCTCCTTGATGCTTTACTTGGGTTGACTTGGCGCATGCTCACACATGTTAGACTCTTACAAAGTCGCCATTAGCCTTCATGATCATTTAGTTTTTGACTTTTGATGCCATCGTATGCTTCTTTTAATGTCGCTTTGTCGCTTTGCATGATTATGGCCATTATTGCTCTCTTAGTTGGTCGCTCCCAGTCTTTTGCTAGCCCTCGCCTTGTACTGAGTATGAGCTCTACTCGTGCATCCAACTCCTAAAAGCCAAAGTTTTCCAAAGTGTCCACCATACATACCTACTAGCAATTTGCTATTCCAAGTAAATTTGACTTGCTTTTATATTCTCTTCAAATTAAACTCTTACCAGTGTTATGCGAAATTCGGTCAGTAAAGCTCTCACGAACCGGAAGGCACACTTTACTTTTTCCTGTTCTTAAAATTTTGACATTGTGGTCTTTTATGCTGAGTTGTTATGCTTGCAAGTTGTAAGTTGGATTCTAGCCCAGCCATGCTGTCATGGGGCAAGCTTTCAACATTGCACTTCTTTTTGAGTTGATATCGTGATCTTTTGTTTATGGATGCCCGCTGTGTGAAATGAATTGGGAATCTTGTGAGGATCATGGAGTTTTTATATGTGTTAGGGAAACGCCGGGCCGCCAATCTAAGCCATGCATAATTCATGGTGGAAATTTGCAGCATACCCATGGTGAACATTCGACGACGCATCTCACAATAAAAAGCTAAACAATATAGCAAATAAAAGAGATGTCGAGGTGTTCATTGTCTGCTTGTCCTGTCATTTTGGTGTGGGCTTGTTCCATGTCATCGGGCACGGAGGTACCCCATTGGCTGTTCTCAATGATATGCATATACTTACAATGACAAGAGCCTTGCTTGGGACTCTAAGTAAATTAGCATGGTTTGGGTACTCGTATTCACGGGACACGAGGTTTTCAACTTATGATTTGTCAAGCATATGCATCATAATTGTTCTCACATTAACTTTAACCATTCAAGATGCTTATGATGGGGGCAATGAGAGCTCAAAGCCGGTAAGTACCATAATTTTTGAAGGTTATAAAACTTGCAATCACTGCTTCCCTCTGCGAAGGGCCTTTCTTTTACTTTTATGTTGAGTCACCACCTTCTTTCTTTATGCACCATTAAGAGAGCATAGTTGTCATTCTTAGTGTGATATGCATTGTCCCAAAGTTCATTGATTGATTCATATTGTTGGTTTCACTTGTTCTTAAATTATTTGTATCTAGTCGCTCTCTTAAACTTTGAGGTGTCCTATGCATTTATGTTTTGCTCTCTTTGAAGGACAAGCTGAAAACCATTTGTATGTTTTTCCTTATGATTTGAACACACGTTTGACTTTCATTGTTTCATTATCATGATCTTTTGTTTGTGTTCATTTGCATGTTTACAACATGATTGCTAAGTTTTTATTGTTATGATTATATCTTTCATGCCCATGTTTTAAGTTCTATTGATCCCAGCTCACCAATGCTTGCATATATGATCAAGATTGTGTAGGTGCATGTCACCTCAAAAATTATTCTTTGTTATCACTTACCTACTCGAGGACGAGCAGGAGTTAAGCTTGGGGATGCTAGATACGTCTCAAACGTATCTATAATTTTTGATGCTCCATGCTTGTTTTTACACCATTTGCCTATTGTTTCGTTACACTTAGTGGTACTTTTATACGTTTTCCGGAACTAACCTATTAACGAAGTGCCACAGTGCCAGTTTCCTATTTTCTGCTGTTTTTGTGGTTCAGAAGTGATACACAGGAAATATTCTCGGAATTGGACGAAACAAGTTCCTGAAGTCTTATATCAAGGGGAGGCTTCCAGACATCCAAAGAGCTGACGGAGGGGGCCACGTGGGCCCCAGACACAGGGGCGGCGCGGCCACCCCCCTGGCCGCGCCAGCCCCGTGTGAGGGGGCCTGGTCCCTCCTCTGACATCACCCCTTCGCCTATATATACCCCCTGACGAGAAAAACCTAAGGCCCCCGATCAGTTTTCCAGAATACATCGCGATCCGCCGCCGCCGTCGACCCGAAGATCAGGAGGGTCCAGAAGCTCTTCCCGGCACCCTGCCGGAGAGGGGAATCGCCACCGGAGGTCTTCTTCATCGCCATGCTTGCCTCCGGAGCGATGAGTGAGTAGTCTACCTTGGACTATGGGTCCATAGCAGTAGCTAGATGGTTGTCTTCTCCACCATGTGCTTCATGTTTAGATCTCATGAGCTGCCCTACATGATTGAGATCACCGTTATGTAATTCTATGATGTTGGTTTGTTGGGATCCGATGAATATTGGTGTTTATGATTAAGTTGCTGTACTGAATTATATCTTTTGTTATCTCTATGTTGTTTATGATCTTGCATGCTCTCCGTTGTTAGTAGCTATCTTGGCCGAGTAGTTGCTAGTGACTCCAAGAGGGGGTATTTATGCTCGATAGTGGGTTCATGTCTCTATTTCACCTGGGGGAGTGACAGAAACCTCTAAGGTGGTAGATGTGCTGTTGCTACTAGGGAGAAAACAACATTCATATGCTCAAGGGCATATGCTTTGTTCACATTACACACTTTGCTTAATGCAATTATCTGTTGTTCGCAACTTAATACTTCTAGGGTGTTCGGATGATATCCCCGGGGGTGGATTATTAGTCATAGATGCAGTTGGATGGCGGTCTATGTATTTTGTTATAATGCCCAGAGTAAATCTCATAGTGATCTTCTTGACATATCATGTTATCTTTATTCTATCAATTGCCCAACTGTAATTTGTTTACCCAGCATGTTATTTTATCTATGGAGAGACACCACTAGTGAACTGTGGACCCCGGTCCTATTTTAATCATATTGCAATCACCTGTTTACTTTTCCCGCACTGTTTACTTTACTCGCATATTACTACTGTTTTCCACTCGATACACTCATAACCTTTGTTTCAAGCAAACCGGTGAGATTGACAACCTCATCGCAAGTTGGGAACAAAGTATTTGTTTGTGTGTGTGCAGGTTCCACAACACCTTCAGTCGTCATCGTCTCCCTTCTCCTGTTCGATAAACCTTGGTTTCTTAACTGAGGGAAAACTTGCTGCTGCACTCATCATACCTTCCTCTTGGGGTTCCCAACGGGCTGGTCATTCACCACGCACAAGGACTGTCTGTTGCCACATTCACTTGGAGCATCAAGCATCACTAACAGTAGCCATCCAGTTTAATTATCAAGCAAGGATTGTGAACCTCACATGGAGGAAGCACAATCAACACTCAATAATAACAGTTACATGCTGTCAATGAATAACATGATTTAGAAAGCAACAAAACCTTCAGCAACACACAATTCAAGCATGAATTGCTTGATAGAAATATCATTACTGAAACAAGTTCAGTTCATAAAAATCAACAGAATTAGCACAAGCTTAAGCTTAGCATGTTCATATCATCATAAAGACAATCACATGAATCAACTGGCAGCAGTTTGCACTGCAAGCCAGAGAGCATCACCTAGACAGTTGCTTGATAAGCACATCATCAGAGAGCCAAGCAAGCATCACAGAGGATGCATCACAAGTAAGCAACACTTAATTCAGTTAAGAAGCTCTTAACTGAATTTCATGCTAACAGTAGCCACAATTACACATCACATGATCAGGCTATCAGCACAGGGGAAAATCCCTAGGTAAACATACCAAGTTCAGTTAAGAAATCCTTAACTGAACCTTGCACTAACACTTGCACTAGAATTCACAGTAGCAGAGTACAGAGACTAGCAGCACAAGCTCAAGCAGAACAACAACAGCAATAGCACAAGCTTGAGCAGAGCAGCAGCAACAGCATGGCACAGCAACAGCATAGTCAAGCATGCCTGGCTCGCTGGCCAGGCCACCAAAGTAAGAACATAGAAGCTAGGAGGAGAAGAAGAAACTCACAGGAGTGTTCCCAGTGGAGCAGAGTAGAAGACCAGGGCGGCGACACGATGGCGCAGCCCGGTTGTGGCAGCAAGGCCACCGTCCAGGAGCTGCACCGGCGAGGAGGCGGCATCCTGCTCACGGCCGAGCGGCCGAGCACAGCACGGCGACGACGTCGGGGTTGCGGCAGCCGTCCAACCGACACGACGACGAGGAGATCATCGCCAGCACGGGGGAGCGAGGGCAGGAGCTCCAGCAAAGCTCGCCGGAGTAGATCAAGCCGCTTGGGCAAGATCTACTGGGGCGAAGCTCGGCGGCAATGGCGGCGATTGGAGGCAGAGACGACGAAACCCCATGGCCAGGAGGAAGTGCGCAACGAGGCGGAGCAGAATCGCCATAGGGCGGCAGCGGATCTCGCCGGAGCTCGCTGGAGCCGGGAGAGGAGTTCGTCGGCGATTCGCAATCGCCAGAGAGGATTAGGGTTAGGGTTTTAGACCGAGAGGGCAGACGAGTGAGGGGGCGGCTGGATGGGCCGAGCCGGTCTGGTCAAGCCCACTCGGGTGGACTGACCGGTGGGCCCAGGCTGTCAGCCTAGCCTTTTTAATTGTTTTAATTCAAAAAAACCCTTAAGAAAACCCTAATTTGCCTAAAATAAATCTAGAAAAATACCAAAAATAAACTAAAAATAGAAATTAGTTATTTTTAGCTCTTCTTGTATTTTTGGACCTATTAAAGTGAATAAAATAATCCCATGAGTCAATTACACAAAAGAAAAAGAAGTTAATTGATTTGTCCTGAAAATAATAAAAATTATCCATTTTGAGACAATTTGGTAAATCTTAATAAATTCCATTCAAGAATATTGATAAATATCCTTGAATGAAATTACCTTAACATATATTCTTTAAAATCATAAAAAGAATATATCAAGTTTAATAAGTAAATAAACCATTTCTGGGGGGGAATAATTCCAACACACCATAAAGCATGCATTTTTGAATCTTTAAACATTGCCCTTATTGGACAATGATGCTGTTTTCCAGAACCCGAGGTCCCGGGTCACTTCAACAAATCCAACTGCACTACCTTGCAGTTTGCAGGCAAGTTCACTCTTGCTCATATCTCTTGTTTAATTTTAGCAAATTACTTGCAAATATACCGGTGGTATTATTATTACTGTATTTAAAAGCAAAAGGTTCTGTCTTCATAAATAACATGACTAGTGGTTAGCAACCACGGTGGTTGTCGATCTAGGAAGGTGGGCAGTGGGACCATGGTAAGAGTATGGTGGAGGTCCCACTGTAACTGGAATGTTCACCTAGGACTTAACAACCAATGTCGCCAGTGATTCTAGCGCCGTAAAATACGGTCAACCATGAGATCTGGAATGGGACGGAGAAGTCAGCTGTATCTTTTCCCTCTCGCATGCCAACGGATCAGTTTGGTGGTTGTCTTGCCTAGGCTACTATAGCGTAAAGGGGGGAAATGCATTTCCTGCTAGCCTACCTATGGTATAGGGGGGGGGCAATTCTTGCAAATTGATCTATGATGGATTGTAAGGTCATCCGGATCAGGCTACCCATATTGTATAGGAGCGGGCACCGGGGTCCGGGCTAGTCTACCTATGGGGTCGTCCATAGTGTAAAGGGGAAGGACCAGTGCGCCAATCAGTCTACATATGTGGTATAGGAGAGGATGGACTTACAAATGGGTGGGTCTGCGGGGTCACGGAGAACAACGGTGATTGGCTTGGATCATCAACTGGGCCCCATACAAAAAGGGTATGGACGGGAAAGTACGCCCGGTTGTGCAGCAAAGTGTTGATCTCTCATGGGTACAAGTGACCACCTCTGCAGAGTGTACAAAAAGTATCAAGATACTCCCTGTTCCGGGAAGGAGCTACGAACGCGACAGAAAAGGAGCCCATCGAAGCTCTAATCAACCTGTGAAGACTGATGGACATAGTTCTGTTAAATAAAAGCAATCTTTGAAGAAATGATTATAAAACTGCATTTGACCTAAGACTTTCGAGTCGGTGGTCGTAGCTAGTGCATTAAACACATCTATCCTGTTAAATGAACTTGCTGGGTCACGCTCGTTACTCACCCCATTCCCTCTTAACCCTTGCTTAGACTTGGAGGGCCAGAACGAGGAAACTGAAGGAGCATCGGAGGACTACGAGGAAGTCTGCTATGAAGAACCGGACCTTTCCGGTGGAGTCGAAGGCGTGGATTACACAATTGTCTACGAGAACAACGAAGGAGCCGAGGAGGAGGCCGACAACTAATAGTATAGGGTAGTAGTTTAAGTCACAGGAACCTTATAGAATAAAGTGACTTAAGCCAGTTATCATGATTGGACTACTTCTATCCATCATAGTTAAGGTTTATAACATCAGAGTAGAACCTACTAGTGTTCCTCTTTGGACTGAGGAGGAACTAGAATCCTTTGTAAGATTATGGCTTGTAATATTAAGTGCTTGAATAAAGACCGCTATATTTCTGTTGTACCACTCTGAGGGATGTAATATTTGTGAAATGGTACTTCACGAGTGTTATGTCAACGACTTGATACTACAACATGCAGTGGTATGCTGGGTCACCACAGTTGGTATCAGAGCAAAAGCTATGACCTTAGGTTGGACGCCTAGTTAATGGGAATGACCTGTAGGAGTCAAATAGGAATAGTAAAGAGTTCTCTAAAATGGTCATGACGTTATTCACTCGAGAATAACAAAGTCATACTTTTTAGTGTTACAATTCTTTATTGTTACTATGATGATGCATCATGTACTAAATTTCTTTATCTTTTATATAGACTGCCAGGATGGCACGCACCAATCCGTCAAGGACTGTGCAAGTTCGAGATGTGACGTTGGATGAGTATGATGGGAACCTATCCGATCTGTTACGGGGCATCCTACAGGAGTGCGGGTGTGAAACCCGTATCCCTGTCAAGAAGTATGCATTCTATGAGGGTAGAGTCTTTCAGAAGTACAAGGTAGGAATCATGCTTCCTGCCAAATTGGGCATGAGCGTGGTCATGCCAGCTGGAGAAGCACGTACAGTTAGTACCGCATACAAGATAGCTGTCACAAAAGCCATCACTGATATTCGTGAACACAAAACGGAGAAGTTGTTAGGTACTAAGTTCACGCACATCCCACACGACGAGGAAGGAGAAGATCCTTGTCGGGATAGCTACAAATTTGCGAAGAGACACCCACATGCCACAGCAGAGCACATGGACAGGTGTAAGCATCTGCTTAGTGTGTTCTATCACGTTCACGGAGCTTTAGTTGGTGAGATACAGAGTCTAGTGGACGAGATCGCCGAGCTGACACATACGGGAGAAACTTCCGGACCACCATGAGTACATACTCCATGGCATACGGGAGAGACTTCTGGACCACCACGAGTACATACTCCGTGGCATACGGGAGAGACTTCTGGACCACCACGAGCACCTACTCCAGCTTTCTCCGCTGGAAACTTTGTTAACATAGATGAGGAGGACGATCCCGAGGAGCGGGAGTTCGAGCCTGAGGCCGAACCGGAGATGCCACCAGCACACTTTGCATACGGCTTGACTGGAGCCGGATATGAGGCAGGCTTGGAGTCGTGGGGAATGCCACATAACGACAGTTTTGGGGGAAACTCCATGGGCTGGCATTTCGACGAGTACATGGGAACGGCCGGAGATCTGATTCCGTGTGACTCGGAGCACGAGGTCACGAGTAAGTTTAGGGTTGCTCACCGCACCGGAGACGTGGCGGGGAGGCCTATAGAGATCGAGTCGGATGACGAGGGATGGTTACCAAGCTATATGGAGCGAGGAGAGTGCTCGAGGCCCAAGATGGAGAGAAGTGCCACTGAGGTTGTATACCCATCGTTGAGCGGTTATCTGGGGATGACTGACTTCAACTTAGGCCCTACACCCGATCTCGACTATATGCCGGCAGAGTCATCTTACACCCCTGCTTCAGTCAGGAGGACATCCCGAGCGACAGGATGGACACCGGGGATGTATCGGGAGTTTGACTACCTGTAGAAGACTACCATCGATAAGGAGGCGATATGTTGTAACATATGTACCATATGTGTATTATGTAGTAGTTGCTTTCGCAAATGGGAATAAGTGAGTGTAGCTACTCACTGTGACACCCACAAATTTATAACAAATTCGAAGTGCCCGTTATGCAATCCATCACAATCCCAGAATCATTGTTGTGATTTACATAACATAGTTGATATCACAGTCATAGCCATTAATAGTAAATAAAGGGGATTACATAGGTGGTCGCACAGACCAAACCTTACATTACATCAACATGCAGTGGAATAACACTTTGGGTCCATATTATCAAACTTCAACCGCACAGGCAAAGCGGACAGTAGGAAACGAGCCTAATTCGCAAAGTCGTCAATGAGTCCTTCCTTCTTGATCTTGCTCCTTCAAGTCTGGCCAAGTTAATAGCCAGGGACAGAGCCATGAGTACATTGAATGCACTCGCAAACCATCTTATAAATAAATGAAAAGGGACATGCATGGCTCATATAGTGGACTATAGCTCTAAGTTTATTTGCAAAATGCTAGCTTTATTTCCCAAGAGAGTTCATTAAAAGAGAAGAAAATTTAATTCTCTACATTAGAACTAAAGAGGAACTTCAAGTGTTGGTCACCTTCACTGTTCAAGTCAAATCATTCACCAAGTTCACCGTAAGTTGTTATCATTCTTGACAAAAGTCAAGTACAGCTTGCCAACTGTCCATGACCGCGGACGCGGCTATTCGAATAGTTTAAAAACCTCTGCAGAGGGGTACACTTTACCCACAAGATTTGATACATCTGCCGGGAGAAATCCACGGATCGTCATACACCAAGTATGCGAGTTTCAGATAATCAAACAAACTCTTTCACTTGTTCACTCTAGTATAGGATCCTTTCCTAGAGCCCGAGACACAGACATCTCCGTTTCGGTGTCTCTAGTTTTGCCCGTTACAGGATGCTGCATGAATGGAAATTTCCACCCGGTTCGGAAGTGCCCGCGCACGGTGCACTTCTATAAAGGATGATACAAGGTCTCCCATACTAGGGTAAACAAGCTACGGACTAAGCCCCTTCCCATTTAGGGGTAATGTGGTCGTACGGTAATGGTTGGCTCACATGGTACATCACTTATTATCATTTAGAAATACATTCCATAGTCCTTAGTCAAGATTACTTTCCTTCATAAAACCATCATGTAGGAGAAGTCTCCAATTCAAGTTTTCAAGTTCAAGTCACCAGTTTCAAGTAGGGTTCCCCTTATAGATGGCCTCAATTTTATTAGCGACTAAGCAACTACATTGAGTGATGATACCACTAAATAGTGTAGGATGAACTCAGTTTGATACTCTTGCTAAGCAAGATATCACTACACAACTACCATTCTAAAGTAGCAATTCAATCATGCAATTTACTTAAAAACAAGTAGAATGCAATAGGAAAACTAGGCATTTGGAGTATGATTCAAAAGATGGCTTGCCTGGCTTGGCAACGTCAAAATAGTCTTCATCTTCCTCTTGGGTTGATTGATCACCATCTCCATTTCTTGGTGGACTTTAGGATCCATTCTCCTTACTCTCTTTGTCGTCTAATCGTCGAAAAAAAATACATACAATCACCAAGCATTTCACAAACCACACACATTCAACAATCAAGGTTACTAGGGTAAGGAAAGTTATCTAAGAATGCTATGGAGAGTGGCTTCAACTTAATTGATTTCATATAGATGGGATTATCACTTTCTTGACTTAAGTGAGGATTTAATTTACTTTGAATCATGAAATATCTCTTGCAAGTCCTTATTGACCATGGTCATAGACCACAAGTAGATAATCAAGATTATGGTTCAACCAAAGAGGCTTCATAGGATTTGGAGTCTTTTTCTTTTATCGAAGCTATTTCTAGTTTGCAAGTATTTAGTAATCAAGTTTGAATCTATAAGTGCAATCTATTAACCCTAGTTGACTTGTATTAGGGGTTATGGATTAATATTTAGAAATGTGGTTGATTCAAATTGGTTTCATATCATTTCCATTATTTTGAAATAGCTGTGGAAGTTTGAGTTTCTAATTACTACCATGTAGTATTAAATTTCCAAATATCTCATACAAATCCACATGGACTAAGATCAATACCTACAGATAGGTATTTGGAAATGTGGTTTAACACTAAGAGTTCCATAGGTATTTTGATTAGAGGTTTGAGTTTAATAAAATCCTATATGGCAAATGCTTATTTAACCATATAGGTAAATAGTATTTACTTTAAAAGGTTAAAAAATGAGATCTACTGCTATAGGCAGATGGGTATAACTAATTGTGAATTCCTAGAGTTGGATTTATATTTTTAGGAATTTTATTTGATTTGATATGGATTTTCTAAGGTGGAAAAGCTTATGTTTTGTTATTTTTACTGCAACCACTATGTACATGTAATTGTGATAAAACCACTTCTAATGGATAGCTCATGTTCTAAGGTTTCCAGAACATATTCAAATGCTAAATTTGGATTTCTAGATCTCTAGGAATTTAAATTCTAAAACTAGGTCAGATCTAGATTTTCTAATTCCAACTCTATTTTTTTTTCTTATAGACTGGAAACGGGCCGCACGCTGGAGAGTTGCCAGGCCAGCCCAGCTAGACTTGCTACGGGCGAGAGAAGGAAAAAAAATATAAAAACAAAGCGGTACGTTCTTCTTCCTCGTGCTACAGGATCGAGCCTCACCGGCGCTCTGCAGGGGAACAGCTCGGAGGCAGGGTGCGGCGTAGAGGAAGAAGAGCTTGGCGATGATGTAGCAGAAAAGGCCGCGGAGGCTCTTCTCGTCCACCTCCCACAATCCGTTCCTCGAACGGTGGCCGGTCGCGATGGCGCCGCCCGCGCTCCGAACCTCGCCGGCGTCGACGGCTACGTCCACCGAGAGAGAGTTGGAGAGGGAGATGATGTCTGGGAGGGTGCTGGGGATGGTGTGAGCTCGATGGTGTGCTCGGAGGGCCGTTTTATAGGCCAGAGAGACCGGGAACAGGGGTGGCCAGTATGGGCGCGGGCGCGGTCTCCGTCGATGCTCCAGTGGCCGGGATGGTCGAGGCGGTGTGGGCGTGGTCTGCAGGTGTCCTGGCGATGCTGAGGGCGTGCTAGCGTCGCACGGTGACGAAAGAAACAACAGGGAGCTGTGGCATCTGGGAGTGGCCGGGCGGAGACTTTTCCGTCTCTTCTTCATCGTGGTTCGGCATTGAGAGGGCAGGGGATGGGAGGAGGACAGTGAGGCGACGTCGGGCACGTAGTGGGGAGCGGATGGGCTCGTAGAGAGGCGTAGGGATGCACTGTGTTGCAATAGTTGCAACAAGTGGCCTGACCTGTAAGCAAGGTGTTTGACTAAATGCCTGCATGAGTTCAAACTTCAATTTTTTAAAAAATTCCGGTTGGGTTGGACCATGCATTGGATAAGGATCCTAGATATACGTTTTTCCTGTCCAAAGGTGTTGGTTTGGTTGAAAAAGAATAAGATATTGGAATGGTCTCTGTATAGGATTCAAAGTTTGGCCGAAATTTGAAAGGTGTTAAAGTTTGAGTTTTTGTCCAAACTTGTGCAGTCTTGCAAGATGGTGGTTTGGTCTTGCTAACCCAGCTGATCCAACCTTCAGTTGAGTTGAGGATTTCTTAATCTAGGAGTCCAAAGTAGGGTAGTCAATAATATGCTGCAGATCATGTTTGTTGTTTGTTTCCAATTTAGGATTTTGTGTTTCTTCTCATTTCTTTCTGTTTTGACTTCCCATTGTTTATGATTTGCTGACTTCAATACTTAAGTAGGTGTAGCATGAATTCATGCAAAGATTAAATATGTAGAAAACAATTCTAATGAAATAAATCATTTATAAACAAAGTTTTCTTTTGGACTTAAAAACTTAGCCCAGAAACCATTTGGGGGTTTACAAAGGTTTTGAAAAATAAGTTTTCAAAATGTTGATTCAAATATTTTTGGACATATCAACTTGAGAACATGATAGTTTGAAAATAGATCTTTTTATTTCACTCTTTTATAACAAAGCTAGTTTTCTTGAGATACGATTTTACTATCTTTCCAAATGATGGTTTTCAAAAATTAGGCTCAAAGGATTGGATTTAAAAACCTTTCTCATACTCTTTTTATTTGAAGCATGGGAGCAAGGGCTCAAATTCACAGGTTTTAAAAGACAAGAAATTAATCTTGTATTTAAAATAAAAGTTTTTGTTGGCTCCAAAATTTGGTATTTTAATAAATCCATTTATTTCTATTTCCCAAAAATTTGGGTTGTTACAATCTTCCCCCCTTAAAAAGAATCTCGTCCCGAGATTCATAAGTTAAGATTGAGATGGATTGAGAAATGAGATTACTAGATAAAAGAAAGAGTGTGTATTGATTCCTATCAAGATAGAAAGATTGGGTACACCCAAAATGTGATAAGGCCAAATGGGCCAAAACACATATTCATCAATCACATAGCATTTTCAACAAACAATCATACTTTTCAAACACAAAACATTTAGGCTTTAACCCTAGGATTTCATTAATAACGATCCTGCAGATTACAAGTCTCGTTCTTGTTTTACAACCAGATAAACAAGACTACTAGTACCAAACTAAGGTGACTGAGGCTTCTTCTTGGCTTGGATCCACACACTTGATTCAACTTGTTCTTACTAACTTTATGGCTACGAGCAACTTTGGGGTTCTTGGTGGCTTGTCCTTGATGTTCTTCTCTCTGTGCCTTCAGGTTGAAAAATTATTTCACGGTATTCTGGGAAGGTGGCTTTCTTCGTATGCGAACGTTGGGATTGTAGACTCCTTTAGCACTATCTTCAATAATTACGGGGTTTTGGATACTTGTGATAGGTGGTGGGTGCAAGGTTAAGCTTCTTTGGGCACTCATTTGAGTAGTGCCCCTTGATACCGCACTCCCAGCAGACAATGTTGACTTTCTGCTGTTGTATAAGATCTTCATGCTTTTTGCTGGCCTAGACCACATGTGCTGCTAGTTGAAAATTGTTTGGCTGGATCTTGGATATAGCTGACACCAAGTAGTTGATGGGACAGTTGGCTGGAACATGGGTACTACTCTCACATTGGAAACAGGTGATATGACTTGTAGGGCATTCTCCAAATGGATGGTTGTCTTCACAGTTGGGACAGTTGCCGGGGCACTGGCTGGCTTGATGACCTTCTTCTCCACAACGGCTACAAGCCTTCTTCTTTAGGTGATCTAGACTTGAAACCTTTTTATTGGGGCATAAACGGGCAACATGGCATGTTTCTCCACATGCATAACATATTGGTTGAGTGTAAACATTTCCTAGGTCCCTTATTGGAATCTGCTTCAGGTGGGACTTCCTTTGGTACTCTTGGGCAATTCCATTGAGGTGAAACTCAAACTCTGAGTTGGCTTTACCGCGGTTAGTACATAGCTTAAATGGTGGGCTTGCAAGCATTGGATGCATGTTCAGGATCACGCTCTGCAATAGAGGAGTGGACAAAGTTTTCATAAAGTTTCTCATAGACTTTGTATATATTTTTGGGCTTATGTTGGGCTAGAAAAGCCAAAACATTTTTGAACAGATAACTTGTTGGGATGGCTGCTACATGTTGACGGATGGCATATGAGCAACACATCTCAAAACAAATCAATCATTCAAACACACAAGGCAGTAAGCACACTTAGTAATCGTGAGGTAAGGGTAGCTCAATGAAATCAACTGAGCATTTCCTATAAATCCTGTGGGTCAAAAGGTTGCTGGGTCTTCATCATTTCTGATCACTCTCTCTTTGCTCTTGAAGTCTTTGTCTCACAGGGTTGACTCTTGTTGGAAGATTTCTGGATCAGATGAAGAGACTCTCTTTCGATGGTAGCGGTCGTAGTTGACATCCAAGCTTGAAGTCTTGAAAAATATTGAGTCCCTAATCTTTTGATCCAAAAGTCCCTCGGTCTTAGGTCGGTATATCGTCCATAGTATATATTTGAAGTAGATGAGGAATAGAGTAGAACAAATCAAAAAAAATTGTAATCAAAGAGGTTCATAAAAAAAATTCTTTGTCAAAATATTTTGAGAGCATAAGTGGAGAGTATAAGATATTTCAAGTGAATACGAGGAGGGTATAAGATTGGCTTTGTATACCAAAGAAAATAAGTTTCTTTTGTAGAAATAAGTGTTTGCCAAAATATTACTTTCTTAGCTAACGACCATTCTAACTAAGGTCTCTTAAGGTCATGATAGTCCTCATACCAAACTTGTGATATCAAAGGTATCATTTTCTAACGACCATGCTAGCTAGGGTTTCCTAGAGTCAGCCTAGGCTCTGATACCAACTTGTGACACCCACAAATTTATAACAAATTCGAAGTGCCCGTTATGCAATCCATCACAATCCCAGAATCATTGTTGTGATTTACATAACGCAGTTGATATCACAGTCATAGCCATTAATAGTAAATCAAGGGGATTACATAGGTGGTCGCACAGACCAAACCTTACATTACATCAACATGCAGCGGAATAACACTTTGAGTCCATATTGTCAAGCTTCAACCGCACAGGCAAAGCGGATAGTAGGAAACGAGCCTAATTCGCAAAGTCGTCAATGAGTCCTTCCTTCTTGATCTTGCTCCTTCAAGTCTGGCCAAGTTAATAGCCAGGGACAGAGCCATGAGTACATTGAATGCACTCGCAAACCATCTTATAAATAAATGAAAAGGGACATGCATGGCTCATATAGTGGACTATAGCTCTAAGTTTATTTGCAAAATGCTAGCTTTATTTCCCAAGAGAGTTCATTAAAAGAGAAGAAAATTTAATTCTCTACATTAGAACTAAAGAGGAACTTCAAGTGTTGGTCACCTTCACTGTTCAAGTCAAATCATTCACCAAGTTCACCATAAGTTGTTATCATTCTTGACAAAAGTCAAGTACAGCTTGCCAACTGTCCATGACCGCGGACGCGGCTATTCGAATAGTTTAAAAACCTCTGCAGAGGGGTACACTTTACCCACAAGATTTGATACATCTGCCGGGAGAAATCCACGGATCGTCATACACCAAGTATGCGAGTTTCCGATAATCAAACAAACTCTTTTACTTGTTCACTCTAGTATAGGATCCTTTCCTAGAGCCCGAGACACGGACATCTCCGTTTCGGCGTCTCTAGTTTTGCCCGTTACAGGATGCTGCATGAATGGAAATTTCCACCCGGTTCGGAAGTGCCCGCGCATGGTGCACTTCTATAAAGGATGATACAAGGTCTCCCATACTAGGGTAAACAAGCTACGGACTAAGCCCCTTCCCATTTAGGGGTAATGTGGTCGTACGGTAATGGTTGGCTCACATGGTACATCAGTTATTATCATTTAGAAATACATTCCATAGTCCTTAGTCAAGATTACTTTCCTTTATAAAACCATCATGTAGGAGAAGTCTCCAATTCAAGTTTTCAAGTTCAAGTCACCAGTTTCAAGTAGGGTTCCCCTTATAGATGGCCTCAATTTTATTAGCGACTAAGCAACTACATTGAGTGATGATACCACTAAATAGTTTAGGATAAACTCAGCTTGATACTCTTGCTAAGCAAGATATCACTACACAACTACCATTCTAAAGTAGCAATTCAATCATGCAATTTACTTAAAAACAAGTAGAATGCAATAGGAAAACTAGGCATTTGGAGTATGATTCAAAAGATGGCTTGCCTGGCTTGGCAACATCAAAATAGTCTTCATCTTCCTCTTGGGTTGATTGATCACCATCTCCATTTCTTGGTGGACTATAGGATCCATTCTCCTTACTCTCTTTGTCATCTAATCGTCGAAAAAAATACATACAATCACCAAGCATTTCACAAACCACACACATTCAACAATCAAGGTTACTAGGGTAAGGAAAGTTATCTAAGAATGCTATGGAGAGTGGCTTCAACTTAATTGATTTCATATAGATGGGATTATCACTTTCTTGACTTAAGTGAGGATTTAATTTACTTTGAATCATGAAATATCTCTTACAAGTCCTTATTGACCATGGTCATAGACCACAAGTAGATAATCAAGATTATGGTTCAACCAAAGAGGCTTCATAGGATTTGGAGTCTTTTTCTTTTATCGAAGCTATTTCTAGTTTGCAAGTATTTAGTAATCAAGTTTGAATCTATAAGTGCAATCTATTAACCCTAGTTGACTTGTATTAGGGGTTATGGATTAATATTTAGAAATGTGGTTGATTCGAATTGGTTTCATATCATTTCCATTATTTTGAAATAGCTGTGGAAGTTTGAGTTTCTAATTACTACCATGTAGTATTAAATTTCCAAATAGCTCATACAAATCCACATGGACTAAGATCAATACCTACAGATAGGTATTTGGAAATGTGGTTTAACACTAAGAGTTCCATAGGTATTTTGATTAGAGGTTTGAGTTTAATAAAATCCTATATGGCAAATGCTTATTTAACCATATAGGTAAATAGCATTTACTTTAAAAGGTTCAAAAATGAGATCTAATGCTATAGGCATATGGGTATAACTAATTGTGAATTTCTAGAGTTGGATTTATATTTTTAGGAATTTTATTTGATTTGATATGGATTTTCTAAGGTGGAAAAGCCTATGTTTTGTTATTTTTACTGCAACCACTATGTACATGTAATTGTGTTAAAACCACTTCTAATGGATAGCTCATGTTCTAAGGTTTCCAGAACATATTCAAATGCTAAATTTGGATTTCTAGATCTCTAGGAATTTAAATTCTAAAACTAGGTCAGATCTAGATTTTCTAATTCCAACTCTATATTTTTTTCTTATAGACTGGAGACGGGCCGCACACTGGAGAGTTGCCAGGCTGGCCCAGCTAGACTTGCTACGGGCGAGAGAAGGAAAAAAAAATATAAAAACAAAGCAGTACGTTCTTCTTCCTCATGCTACAGGATCGAGCCTCACCGGCGCTCTGCAGGGGAACAGCTCGGAGGCGGGGTGCGGCGTAGAGGAAGAAGAGCTTGGCGATGATGTAGCAGAAAAGGTCGCGGAGGCTCTTCTTGTCCACCTCCCACAATCCGTTCCTCGAACGGTGGCTATACGCGATGGCACCGCCCGCGCTCCGAACCTCGCCGGCGTCGGCGGCTATGGCCACCGAGAGAGAGCTGGAGAGGGAGATGATGTCTAGGAGGGTGCTGGGGATGGTGTGAGCTCGATGGTGTGCTCGGAGGGCCGTTTTATAGGCCGGAGAGACCGGGAACGGGGGTGGCCAGTATGGGCGCGGGCGCTGTCTCCGTCGACGCTCCAGTGGACGGGATGGTCGAGGCGGTGTGGGCGTGGTCTGCAGGTGTCCTGGCGATGCTGAGGGCGTGCTAGCGTCGCACAGTGACAAAAGAAACAACAGGGAGCAGTGGCATCTGGGAGTGGCCGGGCGGAGACTTTTCCGTCTCTTCTTCATCGTGGTTCGGCATTGAGAGGGCAGGGGATGGGAGGAGGACAGTGAGGCGACGTCGGGCACGTAGTGGGGAGCGGATGGGCTCGCAGAGGCGCGCAGGGATGCACTGTGTTGCAATAGTTGCAACAAGTGGCCTGACCTGTAAGCAAGGTGTTTGACTAAATGCCTGCATGAGTTCAAACTTCAATTTTTTTAAAATTTCTAGTTGGGTTGGACCATGCATTGGATAAGGATCCTAGATATACGTTTTTCCTGTCCAAAGGTGTTGGTTTGATTGAAAAAGAATAAGATATTGGAATGGTCTCTGTATAGGATTCAAAGTTTGGCCGAAATTTGAAAGGTGTTAAAGTTTGAGTTTTTGTCCAAACTTGTGCAGTCTTGCAAGATGGTGGTTTGGTCTTGCTAACCCAGCTGATCCAACCTTCAGTTGAGTTGACGATTTCTTAATCTAGGAGTCCAAAGTAGGGTAGTAAATAATATGATGCAGATCATGTTTGTTGTTTGTTTGCAATTTAGGATTTTGTGTTTCTTCTCATTTCTTTCTGTTTTGACTTCCCATTGTTTATGATTTGCTGACTTCAATACTTAAGTAGGTGTAGCATGAATTCATGCAAAGATTAAATATGTAGAAAACAATTCTAATGAAATAAATCATTTATAAACAAAGTTTTCTTTTGGACTTAAAAACTTAGCCCAGAAACCATTTGGGGGTTTACAAAGGTTTTGAAAAATAAGTTTTCAAAATGTTGATTCAAATATTTTTGGACATATCAACTTGAGAACATGATAGTTTGAAAATAGATCTTTTTATTTCACTCTTTTATAACAAAGCTAGTTTTCTTGAGATACGATTTTACTATCTTTCCAAATAATGGTTTTCAAAAATTAGGCTCAAAGGATTGGATTTAAAAACCTTTCTCATACTCTTTTTATTTGAAGCATGGGAGCAAGGGCTCAAATTCACAGGTTTTAAAAGACAAGAAATTAATCTTGTATTTAAAATAAAAGTTTTTGTTGGCTCCAAAATTTGGTATTTTAATAAATCCATTTATTTCTATTTCCCAAAAATTTGGGTTGTTACACTCACGGTGCAGTGTGTAACACTATGTTGTTTTTACCCATGTATATACATGGTATATGTTTGTTGTGATTTGGCCATGTTTTATTTGGATTTTATTGTGTGACTAACACTGTGCATAAATTTGAGCTCAGAAAGCATGGGCATGGTGTAACTATGAGTTTCGCTTGATGTAACAGGGTTAGGGGGATAAAATGGCGACGGTAGTTGGTGAAGAGTCCAAGCAACAGAGGATGGAGACCGAAGCCAAGGCAAAGGAGGCAGCCGATGCAGCGGCAAGGGAACCATTACCACCACCACCATTTCTCACACAGCAAGATTTTGCCCAATATATGATGATGGCAGATGAAAGGCAACGGATGCTTATTGAGTGCCAGACCAAGATGATGCAAGATGTGATGGATCGCAACCGAGAAGGACGGAATGAAGGTGTACATGGAGTCTCACTGGCAGACTTTCTGAATACAAGACCACTTCCATTTTCATCAGTGCTGGAACCAATGGACGCCAAGGATTGGTTGATGGACACAGAAAGGAAGCTCAACACTGTGAATTGCAATGACAGTGAGAAGCTTAGGTATGCCACTCATCTATTATGTGGACCCGCAGCAGCCTGGTGGGATAATATTGTGGCAATACATCCTCCAGGAAGGGTATTCACCTGGGAGGAATTTAAAAAGAAGTTCAGAGAGGCAAATGTGCCAGAAAGTATCATGGAGTTAAAGAGGAGAGAGTTTGACAACCTAGAACAGAAGGACAAGACTATCATGAGGTATGTCAAGGAATTCACTCTTCTATCGCGTTATGCTATGGATGCAGTAAACACGGATGAGAAGAGGAAGAAGCGATTTATGAGGGGTTTGCACCCAATGACTAAGATGCAACTCAGAATGTTAAGGGCAGCGGATTTTCAAGAACTTGTTGATGCGGCTATCACCATGGAGGATGATTTCAAGCAAGTTCAGGAGGAACGCTGTAAGAAAGCCAAGATGGAACCAAGAAGATATCCAGTCAATAAACCAACTCCAGATCTTACTTTCAAACCTCAACAACCAAGTCGTGGAACGCTACCTCGAGGAGGCGGGGGAGGAAATCCTAAGGCAATAATCACCTGTAATGAGTGTGGAGCTAGAGGACATCTGCTAAGGGATTGCCCAAGACCCAAGATAATCTATTATGGCTGTAACCAAGAGGGACACATGAAGAAAAATTGTCCCAATAGAGCTGCATGGGGAAAGAAGCCAACCGGAGGAGGTTTTAACCGTGGAGGTAATTCAGGAGGAAATGGTGCAGGCAAGAGATCTCGACCTTATGGGAAATTAAATTGCACCAACTTGGAGGAAGTGAATGAATCAGAGAAAACCGTGATAGGTACGCTTCAAATCCTATCTCACCCTGGCAAAGTACTTTTCGATACTGGTGCAACTACTTCATTCATTTCGTAAGAGTTTGTCGATCTTTATGGACTCACTTGCAATAAGTTAGAATACCCCATCACTGTTTTATCTGCGGGGGGAACGATTCTAGTCACACACCTCAAGCAAGAGTAGGTCATTATGATCAGCGATTGCGTCTATCTAGCCGATCTTTTTCTTATCCCTATGAAGGATATGGCTGTGATCCTTGGAATAGATTGGTTAGAAGAGAATGGAGCCCAGATAGATTGTAAAGAGAAAACTGTGTCACTTAGATGTCCAGGAGGAGGAAGGATAGTTTATCAAGGAGACCGTCATGCACATATTGAAGTTCAACTACAGCTCAATGCTTTGAAGGAAGCTAAACTTAAAGACATTCCAGTGGTCAACGAATTCCAAGATGTATTTCCAAAGGAATTACCAGGTATGCCACCAGACAGGGAGATTGAGTTCACTATTGATTTGATTCCTGGAACAACACCTATAGCTCAGGCACCATATAAGATGGGGCCTAAGGAGTTAGTTGAGTTAAAGGAACAATTGGATGAGTTAGAACAGAAAAGATTCATACAAGAAAGCATTTCACCTTGGGGTACACCCGTGATATTTGTGGATAAGCGGGATGGAGGACGCAGAATGTGTGGAGATTACAGAAACCTCAATAATGTTACTATCAAGAACAAGTATCCATTACCCAGAATCCAGGACTTATTTGATCAAGTCTGGGGAGCCGGAGTATTTTCCAAGATGGATCTTTGATCCGGATACCATCAGATTAAGATCAAGAAGGAGGATGTTCCGAAGACAGCTTTTGTGTCCAGGTACGGACATCATGAGTATTTGGTCATACCTTTTGGATTGACAAATGCACCAGCCATTTTCATGAATCTCATGAACAAGATCTTTATGCCTTACTTGGACAAGTTTGTGATAGTCTTCATCGATGATATCTTGATTTATTCAAAGGACAAGCAAGAGCATGCCAAACATTTGAGGATTGCCCTACAGATTCTCAGAGAACATCAGTTATATGCCAAGTTTAGTAAGTGTGAATTTTGGTTGGACCAAGTAGAATTTCTCGGGCATGTGATCAGCAAGGAGGGCATAGCAGTAAATCCCAGTAAAGTAGCGTCTGTTTTAGAATGGGAAGCACCAAAGAATGTCAAGCAGATTAGAGGATTCCTAGGAATGGCAGGCTACTATAGGAGGTTCATAGAAGGATTTTCCAAGATTGCAGGACCAATGACAAAGTTACTTCGAAAGAATACACCATTTGTTTGGTCGGAATTGTGTGAGATCAGTTTCCAGACACTTAAAGACAAGTTGACCACAGCACCCGTGTTAGCCGTACCAGAAACTGGCAAAGATTACACGGTATATTGTGATGCGTCCAAGAATTCACTTGGATGTGTGTTGATGCAAGATAGAAAGGTTATTGCTTATGGGTCTAGGCAATTAAGACCGCATGAAGTTAACTACCCAACACATGATCTGGAATTAGCAGCCGTGGTGTTTGCTTTGAAAGGATGGAGACATTTTCTATATGGAGCTAAGTGTGAACTTTATACAGACCATAAGAGTCTCAAGTACTTCTTTACTCAGAAGGAACTGAATATGAGGCAACGGCGATGGTTAGAATTGATCAAGGACTATGATTTGACCATCAATTATACTCCAGGGAAGGCTAATGTTGTAGCCGATGCGTTGAGTAGAAAAAGTACGGATACTCAGCCAATGAGCCGGGAACTACCTAAAGAGTTGCTTATGGATCTGGAAAGGTTAGAAATTCAATGCTTAGAAGTGGAATCTTTGGGCAGCTTGTCTACCATAAAGGTAATGGAGGAAAGACAAAGTGATCTTAAGTATACAATCTTCCGTCGGCAAAGTGAAGATCCATTCATTGAGGAAGAGATCCGAAGGATTGAAGAGGGAAGACCGTCTGAGTTTCGTTTAGGCGATTTCAATTTGCTCTGGTTTCATAATAGGATATGTGTGCCAGACATACTTGAAATCAAACAGTTGATACTCAAAGAAGCACATGAAACTCCATATTCAATACATCCGGGAAGCACCAAGATGTACATGGATCTTAAGGAACTGTTTTGGTGGAACAACATGAAGCGGGAAATAGCCAAGTTTGTATCTGAATGCCATACTTGTCAAAGAGTGAAAGCGGAACATCAAAGTCCTGCTGGACTCATGCAACCATTGGATATACCCGAGTGGAAATGGGAAGAGATTGGAATGGATTTTATCACCGGATTACCGTTGACACCAAAGAAGAAGGACATGATTTGGGTTATCATAGACAGGTTAACAAAAAATGCACATTTCTTAGCCGTTAATCAAAAGGATTCCGGAGAGAAGTTAGTAAATTCATATGTTCAGGAAATCGTGAGCAAGCATGGAGTACCGAAGACAATAGTATCGGACTGAGGGTCCGTATTCACTTCAGCTTTCTGGAATCAATTACATGAAGCTCTAGGATCCCGGTTAGACTTCAGCACTGCTTATCACCCACAGACAGGGGGACAAACTGAAAGAACCAATCAGATTTTGGAGGATATGCTTAGAGCATGTGCGTTGGATTTTGGAGGATCATGGGAAGAACATCTACCACTGGCAGAATTTTCATACAACAACAGTTACCAAAGTAGCATTCAAATGGCACCATTTGAAGCACTCTACGGAAGAAAGTGCCGATCACCCATCTGCTGGTATGAATCGGGAGCCGGTAAGGAATTTCATCTGGACTATGTGAAGGAAAGACAACATGCCATTGACATCATCCGTGATCGATTAAAGATTGCTCAGAGTAGGCAGAAGAGTTATGTAGATTCAAAGAGGAGAACATGGGAACCACAAGTTGGGGACATGGTTTATCTTCGAGTTAGCCCAATGAAAGGAGTACATCGTTTCAGAATCAAGGGAAAGCTTAGTCCAAGACACACTGGACCTTTCAAGATTCTAAGTCAAAAGCGAGGAGTAGCTTTTGAATTGGAGCTACCAACACAACTATCAAAGGTTCATAATGTATTTCATTCTTCACAACTTCGAAAGTGTATGAAGATACCAGAGGAAACTGTATCCTATGAAGACGTGGAATTGCAAGCAGATTTGACCTATGTTAAGGAACCGTCAAAGATTCTAGCAGAAAACTGGAAGCAACTTAGCAATAGAGCCATCAAATATTGCAAGGTGCAGTGGAAACATCACCCGGAAAGAGAAGCTACCTGGGAGAAGGAAGAAGATCTAAGAACAGCCTATCCCGAATTCTTCAGGTACACCTTACCCCTAACTTCGGGACAAAGTTTTTGTTAAGGGGGGAAGTCTGTAATATCCCAGCACGTAGGGCAACTCCGGGGTAGAATAGAGGGGTTCTGTGCATTTCATCTGAAATTACGGGATTTTTTCACGCTTTTGTTACTAAAACCTAAGAGTGATCGAATCTCTCTTCGAGGGGGGAAGGTGAACTCTCGAAGTGCTAAAGATTTGGACATGATCTCTTTTGATCTATTGCTTGCGGGAAACAATTGAGTTAAATGCCTGAAGCCTATTAAACATTTGAATTCAAAACTTGAATTTGAATTTAAACTTAACTTAAATTCAAAAGGCCCATTTAGAAAGGATAAATAATTTTAAATAAGAAAAACTTAGACTTTATTAATTACCAACACAATATACATTGTCTTTACAATGTTATGAATAAAAGAATATTACAACATTGGTAATTCACAGAATGTTACAATCTGAAGCTAAAGAGAAAAGAAAAGAAGAAAAGAAAATAAATACAAGTTATAACTAAATCCTAAATTATCTTGATCATCCAATCTTTCTTTTCTTCTTCATTCTTCTTATCACCTGCATACAAAAGGAATACAAAGAGAAAAGCCACCATGGTAATACAAGTGGCAGTCAAAATTAAAAGGAGCACTATTGATAATCATCAAAAGGATGATCTTATCAACATGACTCACACACAAATATCTGCCTTGAACCAATCTGGCCAGCCAAGCCACCAAGCAAGCAAGCAGCTGGTCACCAGATGCATGCTAGGAGGTGTCAAGACACCAGAACTCAGGGAGAAGTATAAAGAGGAGCACTGTGTGCAAAACTGGTCGACCAAGAACCCTAGTCGACCAGCACACATCACCAGCACCACAGCACAGCACCAGCACCACAGCACAGCACCAGCACCAGCACCACAGCACACAGCACTAGCACCACAGCACAAGTTCTCTCTGCTCATGAGTTGAGCATCAGGAGGGAATTCACCTCACTAATCAAAACCAATAACCAAAGCCCAAAGCAACATGGTCACTTAATCAAGATCAGGAGCAGCAAGGAGCAAGCCAAGCACCTGGGAGGTGCAGGGCAGGCAAGGTGGGGAGCCAAGCACAAGGAGGTGCAGGGCAAGCCACTGGGAGGAGCAGGGCAAACACAGGAGCCAGTGATCAAGCTCAAGCCAAAAACATCAACAACATCACCACCAGCCTTTCAGAAAAGCCAACAAAGGACCAAGGTATAAATAGGACTTGCATATCCATGAATAAGACATTGCAAGCATCCAGATCTTTGCATACACAAGTTAAACAGCAACCAGTAAAACACTCACCACCAAGTCCTTCTACCAAGCATACCACTTAGGAGGTTTTGGGGAGGTTTTTCTCCTCAGACTTACAGAGAAGTGCTCTGTACAATCTTGATTGGAAGATTTAGCTAGGGGAAACAAAGTATCAAGCACCAGCAAGAGTAAAAGCCTCAGACCATGCATCCTAGGCTGAGTATAAGATCATCATGAGGATCTATTCTTATCAATAAATTTATTACCCTATATGATGATCTAGCCACTGACAGAAACCACCAAGCATGTTTAGCATCACTAACAGCAGCCATCCAGTTTAATTATCAAGCAAGGATTGTGAACCTCACATGGAGGAAGCACAATCAACACTCAATAATAACAGTTACATGCTATCAATGAATAACATGATTTAGAAAGCAACAAAACCTTCAGCAACACACAATTCAAGCATGAATTGCTTGATAGAAATATCATTACTGAAACAAGTTTAGTTCATAAAAATCAACAGAATTAGCACAAGCTTAAGCTCAGCATGTTCATATCATCATAAAGACAATCACATGAATCAACTGGCAGCAGTTTGCACTGCAAGCCAGAGAGCATCACCTAGACAGTTGCTTGATAAGCACATCATCAGAGAGCCAAGCAAGCATCACAGAGGAGGCATCACAAGTAAGCAACACTTAATTTAGTTAAGAAGCTCTTAACTGAATTTCATGCTAACAGTAGCCACAATTACACAGCACATGATCAGGCTATCAGCACAGGGGAAAATCCCTAGGTAAACATACCAAGTCCAGTTAAGAAATCCTTAACTGAACCTTGCACTAACACTTGCACTAGAATTCACAGTAGCAGAGTACAGAGACTAGCAGCACAAGCTCAAGCAGAACAACAACAGCAACAACACAAGCTTGAGCAGAGCAGCAGCAACAGCATGGCACAACAACAGCATAGGCAAGCATGCCTGGCTCGCTGGCCATGCCACCAAAGTAAGAACACAGAAGCTAGGAGGAGAAGAAGAAACTCACAGGAGTGTTCCCAGTGGAGCAGAGTAGAAGACCAGGGCGGCGACACGACGGCGCAGCCCAGTTGTGGCAGCAAGGCCACCGTCCAGGAGCTGCACCGGCGAGGAGGCGGCATCGTGATCACGGCCGAGCGGCCGAGCACAGCACGACGACGACATCGGGGTTGCGGCAGCCGTCCAACCGACGCGACGACGAGGAGATCATCGCCAGCACTGGGGAGCGAGGGCAGGAGCTCCAGCAAAGCTCGCCGGAGTAGATCAAGCCGCTTGGGCAAGATCTACTGGGGCGAAGCTCGGCGATGATGGCAGCGGTTGGAGGCAGAGACGACGAAACCCCATGGCCAGGAGGAAGCGCGCAATGAGGCGGAGCAGAATCGCCATAGGGCGGCGGCAGATCTCGCCGGAGCCGGGCGAGGAGTTCATCGGCGATTCGCAATCGCCAGAGAGGATTAGGGTTAGGGTTAGACCGAGAGGGGAGACGAGTGAGGGGGCGGCTGGCTGGGCCGAGCCGGTCCGGTCAAGCCCACTCGGGTGGACTGACCGGTGGGCCCAGGCTGTCAGCCTAGCCTTTTTAATTGTTTTAATTCAAAAAACCCTTAAGAAAACCCTAATTTGCCTAAAATAAATCCAGAAAAATACCAAAAATAACCTAAAAATAGAAAGTAGTTATTTTTAGCTCTTCTTGTATTTTTGGACCTATTAAAGTGAATAAAATAATCCCATGAGTCAATTACACAAAAGAAAAAGAAGTTAATTGATTTGTCCTGAAAATAATAAAAATTATCCATTTTGAGACAATTTGGTAAATCTTAATAAATTCCATTCAAGAATATTGATAAATATCCTTGAATGAAATTACCTTAACATATATTCTTTAAAATCATAAAAAGAATATATCAAGTTTAATAAGTAAATAAACCATTTCTGGGGGGGAATAATTCCAACACACCATAAAGCATGCATTTTTTAATCTTTAAACATTGCCCTTATTGGACAATGATGCTGTTTTCCAGAACCCGAGGTCCCGGGTCACTTCAACAACTCTAACTGCACTACATTGCAGTTTGCAGGCAAGTTCACTCTTGCTCATATCTCTTGTTTAATTTTAGCAAATTACTTGCAAATATACCGGTGGTATTATTATTACTGCATTTAAAAGCAAAAGTAGATGTCTTCATAAATAACATGACTAGTGGTTAGCAACCACGGTGGTTGTCGATCTAGGAAGGTGGGCAGTAGGACCATGGTAAGAGTATGGTGGAGGTCCCACTGTAACTGGAATGTTCACCTAGGACTTAACAACCAATGTCGCCAGTGATTCTAGCGCCGTAAAATACGGTCAACCATGAGATCTGGAATGGGACGGAGAAGTCAGCTGTATCTTTTCCCTCTCGCATGCCAACGGATCAGTTTGGGGGTTGTCTTGCCTAGGCTACTATAGCGTAAAGGGGGGAAATGCATTTCCTGCTAGCCTACCTATGGTATAGGGGGGAAATTCTTGCAAATTGATCTATGATGGATTGTAAGGTCATCCGAATCAGGCTACCCATATTGTATAAGAGCGGGCACCGGGGTCCGGGCTAGTCTACCTATGGGGTCATCCATAGTGTAAAGTGGAAGGACCAGTGCGCCAATCAGTCTACATATGTGGTATAGGAGAGGATGGACTTACAAATGGGTGGGTCTGCGGGGTCGCGGAGAAGAACGGTGATTGGCTTGGATCATCAACTGGGCCCCATACAAAAAGGGTATAGACGGGAAAGTACGCCCGGTTGTGCAGCAAAGTGTTGATCTCTCATGGGTACAAGTGACCACCTCTGCAGAGTGTACAAAAAGTATCAAGATACTCCCTGTTCCGGGAAGGAGCTACGAACGCGGCAGGAAAGGAGCCCATCGAAGCTCTAATCAACCTATGAAGACTGACGGACATAGTTCTGTTAAATAAAAGCAATCTTTGAAGAAATGATTATAAAACTGCAGTTGACCTAAGACTTTCGAGTCGGTGGTCGTAGCTAGTGCATTAAACACCTCTATCCTGTTAAATGAACTTGCTGGGTAATGCTTGTTACTCACCCCATTCCCTCTTAACCCTTGCTTAGACTTGGAGGGCTAGAACGAGGAAACTGAAGGAGCATCGGAGGACTACGAGGAAGTCTGCTATGAAGAACCGGACCTTTCCGGTGGAGTCGAAGGCGTGGATTACACAATTGTCTACGGGAACAACAAAGGAGCCGAGGAGGAGGCCGACAACTAATAGTATAGGGTGGTAGTTTAAGTCACAGGAAACTTATAGAATAAAGTGACTTAAGCCAGTTATCATGTTTGGACTACTTCTATCCGTCGTAGTTAAGGTTTATAACATCAGAGTAGAACCTACTAGTGTTCCTCTTTGGACCGTGGAGGAACTGGAATCCTTTGTAAGATTATGGCTTGTAATATTAAGTGCTTGAATAAAGACCGCTATGTTTCTGTTGTACCACTTTGAGGGATGTGATATTTTTGAAATGGTACTTCACGAGTGTTATGTCAACGACTTGCATACTACAACATGCAGTGGTATGCTGGGTCACCACAGCCACGTTGTGCAGGAACAAGACGTACAACGCTGATAGAGGACGGCTCCATGTCATCTGCACGAACCGCCGTATAAGTGACAGTGCCGTCAGTCCGCTGACGTGGCACGGACTTGCCAGCGCGAAGGCGTGTCTGCATCTGGTGTGGACGAGCTGGTGCAGGAGGTACTGGAACCATCCGCGAGGAAGTCGATGGAGGCGAGACTTGTGGTGCAGGCGATGATGAGGAGTCCTCGTGGGCCGAATCATCAGACTCGCCTTGTTCTGGCCCATCATGATCTGGGTCGTTTCCCAGTTTGGGTCCAGCATGCGTCCCAGCATGGAACGGCTGATGCGCGTGATTGATGTCGTCAGCTGAGGTTCCTGCACATGGAAAAACAACAGGGTTTTGCACATCGATATGATCATTAGTACAATTAACAGTACTGCCAGGATCAAGAAGGGACTCACGTGTGTATGACGGGATATTTTGGGAGGAGGCTGACCGGGAGAACAGAAAAACTTGTTCGTCAAAGATGATGTCATGGGAGATGTACACCCGTCCTGTTGCCACATCAAGGCACTTGTACCCCTTGTGATGGGCACTGTACCCAATGAAAATGCACTCCTTAGACCTAAAAGAAAGTTTTTGAGCATTGTACGGATGGAGAAGCAGCCAGCACACACAACCAAAAGATTTAAGCATACTGTAGTTTGGCTTGGCCTTGTCTCCTAGAAGGCGCTCAAGGGGAGTTGCATTGTCAATAACTCGTGTAGGCAAGCGATTGATAAGGAAAGTGGCGGTGGAGAAAGCTTCATCCCAAAATTTAACCGGCATAGATGCTTGTGCAATAAGAGAGAGACCCATTTCAACGATGTGCCTATGTTTCCTTTCGGCGGATCCGTTTTGTTAGTAGGTGTGAGGACAAGAAATTGTATGAGATATTCCAGTAGAATCAAAATACTTGTGAAGACGACGATACTCCCCTCCCCAATCAGATTGAACCCCTTTGATTTTATGGTTAACAAGAAGTTCAACATGTTTCTGAAATTTTAGGAAAATATCCTCAACCTCAGATTTGGCATGGAGAAGGTATATCCAAGTGAATTTACTAAAGTCGTCGATGAAACTCACATAGTACTTAAAACCCCCAACAGAGGAAATCGCAGGACCCCAAACGTCAGTGTAAACAAGCTCAAGTGGAGAAGTAGACACATGTCTAGAAATTGAATAAGGGAGCTGATGGCTCTTAGCAAGTTGACAGGCATTGCAAACATTTGCATGCTCAGAATTATTACAAAAAGATAAATTATTGAGTCTCAAAATAGATTGCACTACTTGAGAAGAAGGATGTCCTAGGCGCCGATGCCATTGCTCTTTGCTAATCCTAGCGGTGAACATAGCACACTTCAGGGCGCTTATTTCTGATGCCTCAATCGGATAGAGGCCTCCCCTACACCTGCCGCGAAGCAGCACCTTCCTCGATGCCAGATCCTTGATGAGAAAATAATAAGGATGAAATTCGATAAATACTCTGTTATCTTTGGCAAGTTTATGAACAGAGAGGAGGGAAATTTGGGGAACACGTAGGACATTTTTAAGAGTAAGAGAATTGGCAGTAGTGCTAATTGAACTTTGACCAATGTGAGTAATGTGCAAACTTGCGCCGTTCCCAACTTGCATGCGATCGTTGCCATTGTAGCCGTCGCGGACATGGAGACGCTCTAGATCACCGGTGATGTGGTCAGTGGCCCCCGAGTCCATGTACCAGTTTGTGTCCACCTGGTACGAGGTGGAGGCGTGGTTGGCGTGGTGCTCCTCCTCGCCTCCATACGCGTGATCGAAGCGGATCTAGCAGCAAAGGGCAATGTGCCCAACCTTGTTGCAGATTTTGCAGACTGGGCACGGCGCACCGTTGCCTGTGTTGTCGCCGCCGCGGCCTCCGCCGCGGCCGCCACCATTGCCACGGCCGCCATTACCGTTGCCTCCACCGTTGCCGCCGCCGCGTCCTTGACCACGGCCGCGTCCACCACCGTTGCCGCCACTGCGGCCTCCGGGGTTGCCACTATGAGGTCCGCCACCACGTCCACCGTTGCCGCCTCCACGGCTGCTGAAGTTGGCCAAACTGACGATGGTGTAATCGGCATCCTAGACCTCGTGGCGATGCTCGTATGCCAGCAGATGGGAGTACACCTCGTCCAAGGTGAGGTCATCCTTGACGCTGAGCAAAGTGACCAGCGCGTCGTAGTTGGGCCCAAGCCAGGCGAGGACATAGGAGATGATCTCCTCCTCCTTGAATGGCTGACAGATGGCGGCGAGGTTGTCAGCCAACGTCTTCATGTTGCGGAAGTAGTCGGCAGCAGAGATGCCCGTCTTCTTTGCCGAGGTCAGTTGCGATCGAATCTGGATGACTCGAGCGCATGATCGGGAGGAGAACATGCCCTCCAGGATCACCCAGGCAGAGCGCGCCATCGACGCTTTCATGATGTGCGCGATGACCTCCTCCATCACAGTGGAGAAGAACCCGCTGAGCACAGTCTGGTCGCGAACGAACCAGGTAGCATACTCCGGGTTCACGACCTCGGAGCGGCCAGCCGTGTCAGTGGTGGCGGAGACAGTTTCCGCTGGCGCCTTGATGGAACCGTCGATGTAGCCGAGCAGGGAGTGCCCGCGCAGGTGGGTGAGCATCTGCGCCTTCCAGAGCATGAAGTTGGAGGCGGAGAGCTTGACGGTAACCGCAGAGGTCACAGAGGTGGGCGCCATGGTGGAGATCGACATTTGCCGCCATATAGGCTCTGATACCATGTAAGTTAATAGAGAGATCGGGAAGGCAAGATGACCATCAGGCTCATCTGCCGTGAGTATATATGACAAGGGTATAGACAATACAGCCCGTCAGTTAAGTACCCCTGAGGCCCATTAAGCTAGACCCCGTTGTAACGCTAGTCGAAATACGAGTTCATGTCGTATGTCGATATTGTAATCTGTATCGGATCCCTCCTGATCCTTGGGACCTGGCCACCTATATATAGGGGCCAGGAGAGGACGGTGGGGGACAGATTGAAAGGAAGCCAAATTTTACCTTCGAGTTCATCCGACTCCCTACTACCCCGATCCTAAGTCTTTCATATTGGACATTTGTCGAGTTAACCCTCGTCAATTGGCGCCGACCGTGGGGAGTCTGGGCATTGAAATCATGAATTCGACGGCTTTTTCGCTTTTAGCCAACAACAATCCGGAAGTCGATGAAATCTATATACCCTTCGGAACCGTCGATTTTCAACCTCACCAGTCAAGTTTCACGCAAGTATTCGAGAGCATGGATCAAGATATGGATTTGACGATCGGAAGTCTAAACTTTCACATCAGATCACTAGGTTCGATTTGATACGTCTCAAACGTATCTATAATTTTTGATGCTCCATGCTTGTTTTTGCACCATTTGCCTTGTGTTTCGTTACACTTCGTGGCATTTTTATGCGATTTCTGGAACTAACCTATTGACAAGATGCCACCGTGCCAGTTACCTGTTTTCTGCTGTTTTTGTGTTTCAGAAATGCTACACAGGAAATATTCTCGGAATTGGACGAAACAAGTTCCAGAACTCCTATTTTTCCCGGACGAAGGACGAGGACCGAAAGAGAGTCGGAGGGGGGCCAGGGGCCAGCCTCACACCAGGGCGGCGCGGCCCAGCCCCTGGCCGCGCCCCCTATGTGTGAGGACACCCTGGCAGCCCCCTGACGACGCCCCTTCGCCTATATAAAGCCTCGGGACAGAAAACCCTAGGAGAGTCAGCGTTTTTCCCAGAATAGTTCCGTAGCGCCGCCGCCGTCGAAGACAAATTTCGGGGCACAAAAGTCTCTATTCCGGCACCCTGCCGGGATGGGGAAGTGCCCCTGGAGCCATCTCCATCGGTCTCCATCGCCGTCTCCGCCGTCTCCATCGACCTCACCGCCATCTCCATCAACCTTGCTGTCTCCTATGATGAGGAGGGAGTAGTTCTCCCCCGGGGCTGAGGGCTCTACCGGTAGCTATGTGGTTCACCTCTCTCTCCCATGATGTGATCTTTATGTGATCGTGAGCTTTGTATCATGTTGAATAAGTAGATGCTACTCTTCATCATTATGTGTACTCTAGTGGTGTTATTAAAGTAATCTATTTCTCCTGCCATGGTGTAACGGTGACAGTGTGTGCATCATGGTGGTACTTGGTCTAGGCTACGATTGTGATCTCTTATGGATTATGAGAATAATTATCACTATGATAGTATTGAAGTGATCTATTCCTCCTTTCATGGTGTAATGTTGACAGTGTGTGCACCGTGTTAGTACTTGGTCTAAGTTGCAATAATATTTATCTTGAGTTGTGATTTGATTTGGATATCTCTATGAGTGGTGTTTGTCAAGTACTTGATGAACTTTAAGGGGTGCTTCTGTAGCCACTACGCAATGATTAGTGTTATTCAATAGGAGAGTAATTCAGAGTAGCATAGTGAAGAGAAGTTATTTATTTGTTCAATTATGTTATATTTGTTGGGAGTGTGTCCACTAGTGAAAGTATGATCCCTAGGCCTTGTTTCCAAGCTTTGCACACTGTTTACTTGCTGTTTTGTTACTTGTTTGCTTGCTGCCATTTTTATTCCAGATTGTATTTACTACTTATAATCATCCATACCACTTGTATTTCACTATCTCTTCGCCGAACTAGTGCACCTATACATCTGACAAGTGTATTGGGTGTGTTGGGGGCACAAGAGACTTTATGTATCGTAATTGCAGGGTTGCTTGAGAGGGATAGCTTTGACCTCTTCCTCCCTAAGTTCGATAAACCTTGGGTGATCCACTTAAGGGAAACTTGTTGCTGCTCTACAAACCTCTGCACTTGGAGGCCCAACACTGTCTACAAGAACAGACGCGTGCGTAGACATCACGATTCGCCTTTCAGATCCGGCGAAACCGGGTCCGTCGGCAAGCGAATCCAAGACAGTAGTAATGTCGGAATCATCAGAAGGCTCTTCCAGCGAGGTAAACTCGCCGGTCAGCTTCGCAGAAGCAGAAGAAGGAAAAATCGCAGGAGGCAACAAAACCATGGAGAATTTCGACTTGGAAGTCCAACTCGAAGATCTCATGATCTGCCACGATGATACTTCAAACAAATCAACAGATACATGGAAGACAGGATTAGAGCTTCATGAAGATGACAGTTCGATCTTCTCAGGCTTCAACAGCAAACTCGACAATCGATACCAAGTACTCGCCATTGTAGGAGGCAACTCAGAAGAACTTGACGAAAACAACAATCCAGTGTTCATCCCAGCAAACGTAAACAGAGGAGCGAATTATTTAGCAGAAGGAGAAACTGCAAATTCCCTTGCAACTAGGGAGAAAGTTTGACTATCAGTCGACGAGTGGAGAACAATCAAGACAGTCGTGGAGCACGGCATGCCAATACCAACAAACGCCAACAAGAATATGCTTTTAGGGTATCAGTACGCCTTAAGACAGAAGTCGAAGCAACTAGCAAAGGAAAGGATTGAAATACAGAAGAGAAAAGACTCAGCCATTGCAGCAAGCGACGCTGCTCACAGAGCACGTAGCGACGTGTCATACACAAACGGCAAAAGGCATCGTCGGCACGGATCAAGGTTCGAAAACCTTGAGTATTCAGAAAGGCAAAGCCTCTCCAAAAACCTCGACTCGTCCTTTCTATCGGTCGACAAGCAAGGAAACATTATACCAAAGACTCCTGAAGCAGCACTGGTGGCAGATCAAGCATACCTACATACAACACGACCAAACCCAGGAGACCCAAGGGAACATATGCACTGGGCAGCACTAAATGGATTGAAGATGGTAGGCAACAAATTATCAGCAAAAGAAGAGGAGGCATATCACAACAAAGGAAACCATAAGCCAAGATCACCACGCCGTCACAATAGTCCTCGGCACAGAAGCGGCAGTCAACAATCTAGAACACCATCACCAAGGCGACACAGAAGCCCGAAGTATGGAGGAACCCAAAGATCCAGGTCTCCAAACAAGACATACGATTATGAAGATGACGAAAAAGAGATGGGGGCATCATGCTTTACTCACAGAGTTCGCACCACGCCAGTACCCAAGGGTTTCAAACTACCCCATGATCAGCAAAAATACAACGGATCTCAGGAGCCACAGTCATGGCTCTCGGATTATTTGCAAGCAGTAAAAATATTGGGAGGAACCAAGGAAACAACTATGCAAAGTTTGCAATTACACCTCACCGGCGCGGCAAGGTCATGGTTGAGCAAATTAGAAAAAGAAACAATTGGAAGTTGGGAGGAGCTCACAAAGCAATTTATGAGCAACTTCAAGTCGACATATAAGCGGCCAGCGTCCATAGAAGAAGTCAAAGCTTGCGTACAGCAACACAATGAGACATTAAGGGCGTATATTCAAAGATGGAGCATAATCAAAAATTCAGCAGTCGAAGTCTCAGACGAAAGAGCAATAGATGCATTCATACTCGGGTTGACGCGAGGAGACCTAGTCAAAGAGATGGGCAAAATCAAGCCAAAAACAGTGTCAGATTTAATGGATATAGCGAACAGATTTGTAGATGGAGAAGATGCGTGCAACAACAAACAGACACGATTGCCAGAGGATGATAGAGGAAACAGGTATGGAGGCCAAAGGAGGAGATCCCGCAATTACGATAACTACGGCTCTCACAGCCAAGTAGCCGCAGGGTACAAGGATAATGCTACCAAGGGAACGACCGTAAAAGCTCGGGATATCGTAGCTACGGAAAAGAAGACTACAAAAAGTTTCAGACAAGGGAATCCAGAGAGTACAACCCATCACCAGAAGATATGCTAAACGGACCATGTCACATACACTCCGCGTTTGTCGATGGGAAACGAGTATCCAGGCATGTGATGAAAGATTGCACAACGTTCTTGAAACTACAGGAAGCAGCACTAAACAAGCAAGCCGAAGCAAAACGGCAAGGATACGAAGGAAACACAAATAACACGCCTACAATTCAACAAGGAAACAATGGCGTTCCTCAAAATCAAGACCAGCCGAACCAGGAACGCGATGACGATGGAGGATATGTTCCATCCAAAGGGCACATCACAGCAATGATACAGTCTGTGCCAAAGTCGAACAAAGAGGAAAAAAGCATAACTCACCAAGTTAACCTAGCAATAACCTCGCCCCCAGCAATAACGGAATATCTACACTGGTTGGAGCAACCCATAGAATTCAGCAGAGACGATCACCCCATAACAGTACCTCGGCTAGGAAATGCGCCTCTGGTACTCAAAGCCCAAATTGGGACATACAATGTCGACAGAATATTTATGGATGCAGGAAGCGGAATAAATCTTATATATGCAAAAAACTCTATGAGCAATGCACATCTCATTAGAATTCCTGAAGCCAACTGATTGCTCCTTCCACGGAATTGTCCCAGGAAGCGCTAACTATCTACTAGGTCGAATAGCAGTCAACGTTTGTTTTGGAAATCGGCAGAACTACAGAAGAGAGATGCTCGACTTCGAAGTCATGGATTTGCCATCACAATATCACGCGATCCTCGGGCGACCCGCGTTTTCACGATTCATGGCAGTACCTCACTATACGTACCTCATACTCAAAATGCCAGGACCCAACAGAATCATCATAGTAAAAGGAAGCTTCGAACTCTCAGATTTATGTGACAAGGAATTTCACAAGATGGCACAAAAGTTTGGCATGATGGCAAACTACGGGGAACCCAAAGACAAGGCAAAAAGCACGACTACAGGAGCCGCACAACAACTTGAAGGGAACCCAGCAGAGCCGGAGGTGAAAAAACCGTGGGTACAGCCTTCAGACCAAGGCAAACCTACAGGAGAAGAATAGAAGACCTCAGCAACATAGGCGGCAAAATACGTCAAAAAAGTAGAGTAGGCAAATAAGGCTGTAAAAGCCATGAGCTATTCCAGGGCAATGCCCTCTAGATCTAGAACACTAGTCATTGGACGGATCTCTTGGGACACCCCATGTATCTTACATTATAAGCATAAATAAATACAAAGTTCCTCCTATTCGAGTTTACATGTCTTCAAAAAAATTTGCGGTAAACGCACCAAAACTCATAATATAAAACGTTCTGAGAATAAAAATTTCTGACAAGAGAAGTTAGAAAATAGAAACTCTCGCGTTCCATACACAAAGTACATACATGAGCATCATAACATTGGGTTATCAGAATCATCTACTCCCAGGGGGTCTAAATAATGATGCTCGCAAAAAAACACGGTATCCTCTCGAAGAAACCTAGATATGATCCTTCTTGCTGGTTGAAGGGTAACCTCCAGATGAACTCGCAAACTAGCTCCCCCTGAAGGAAAACTTAGTGACATAGAACTATAATTGAGCCTTGGATGCCACTTACGTGTCCACCCAAGAGCAAAATTGGCGCCAGCCACCAAGTTGAGCTCTATCAGCCGATGAATTCGCTGACTAGATCTAAAAGCGTCGAGTAGCTGCGGAAAGCTTCTAGGCAGAGGATTGCGAGGGAGCATGATAGAATACATGGTCGTCAAATATCTTTGACAACCATCAACTGCTTCTCCAATGTGCTGAGCACGATCTTAAAGAAGCACAATGTCACGACGGCATCGGGGATCAGACCACAAACTGTCGATTCCCTCTAACACTTTCTCGAGAGCCGCAATCCGTTTAGAAACCCGACGTGCCTCACCAACAAAGTCCAGGCAAGTACCTGAGATAACAAAAAGGTATTAGCCAACAATAGTGGAATAAAAAGGAAAAGAGAAAGGCTGCAAGGAACCTTACATCGCAACATCTCACAGACGGACTCGACAATACCAATAAGAAAGGAGTCACATTCTTCAAGATGCACAATTTTGGCCATCAGACCCGACACCTTATCCTCAAGTATGGATATCTGTTTCATAAAGCCGCAAGATTTGCTGGCCTTGTCCAAAGCAAGCTTCGCCTGGTGTTTCATCAAGGATAAACGGCCTTCAAGGTCTGAAATCCTTAACGAATATTCCGTACATCGACAAGAAGGATGAGGAGGCGAAGAAGCTCCGGAGTCAAACATATTGGCAGGAGATGAAGCCCGATCATGACCCGATGATCCACCAGCATGCATAGGCTGGAAGCCAACACAAAGGAAAAAGACAACATCTCAGAAACTCAGTCCAAGCACGACATTTCATAAAAGAAAAAGTATTTACAACGAGTACAAGCCCCCTGATTGACTCTCGGGCAAAATATAAATAAAGTTTACTACATCAAAAGAAATGAAGGATACAAAGGAAGACTAAGTCTATGCCACCTCAGCATCAGGCTCCATGGCAGAAGTAGGTGCAGCAGAGGTAGCACCAGCATTGGGAGGAGGCATCGATCCACTTGTCGCCGGAGTCAAAGAAATCGGCGTAGCAGAGGTTGAAGAAGCCACTGAAGGAGAAATAATCGACACGATGCCTGGCGCGTACTTCTTCGCCTTCTCGAAGAAACCCCGCAGCTCCGAAAGAGGTCGACCGTGGGAAGAGCTCACCTTCTCCCAGTTAACCTCCTCGCCATGTGCATAAGTAAGCGCAATGGCCCCCTCCGCACCTCGCTTCACGGAGCGGCCCTTCAACAGAAGTATAGGATCTTCGGGGGTGTCAAACGCCTTTGCAAGATTCTTCAATTCAGCATCTGGCACATCCCCTTTTTGCTTGGGCCACAACCCGACGAAAATCCGCGTTAGCACGCGGCTAGCCAACTCAAAGATCTCCTGGATAGAAATCCAATTCGACTCCAGCAAGTTAACTGCGACCATGAGAGAATCATCGTCTGGCTGCAAAGATGTCGAAGACACCCCAGTATGTTCTAAAGAACCAAGGGGACAAAGACAGGGAAAAAGCATACATCAGCAAGTTTAAGAATGGGCAAATCAACAAAAGAAGGGAAAAGCATGGTATTTACCTCTAGCAAGAGCCAAAATTTTATTAAGGCGTTCAGTTACGGCTTGATCCCTCTGGATACGCTCCTTATTAGCGTCAGCAAGGGCTTTCTCCGCTTTCTTGGCCCTAGCCAATGCTGACTTAGTGGACTTCTCAGCAGTGGTTTTGGCAGCGGTGGCGGCATCCCAAGCTTTTCTGGAAGCTTCGAGTTCAGCTTCCAGAGACGATATGCGAGTGTTAGCCACCGCCAAATCATCTGCAGCGCAAGAAGAGGAAAGAAAACTCGATATAGGAACCATAAAAGCGCAAAATTAGGCAAATAAAAGACACAGGAAAGAAGGTTACCCTGAGAAGCTCTAGTAGCTTTCAAATATCCGACACATTCAGTGCCCAAAGAGACGAACTTCCTCATCAAGATCTGTCCAGAAAAAGACATGAGTAGAAGGTTCACGCAAGGAACAAAGCAAAAATACCAGGATCAATACGCACATCGTCAGAAGAGCTCGTGGACCGATGGGTGTCGAGGGAGGCGCCGGCATCTGTCGACTTCTTTAAACGCTTGGAACCACGAGTAGAGGCGACCTTCTTAATAGGAGCTTTTGGAAACTTCACCACCGGAGCAGCTTCTTGCAAAGAAGGTTCATCGGCGGCCGTAGCCTCAACGGAAGGAGCAGTGGCAGCATCTTTCTTCGGGTTCTCATTGTCACTGCGAAGGAAACAAAAGGCAGAGACCTCACATAAGTAAAAAAAAAGGAAGAAAGTAAAAAATAAAATTTGGAGTTAGCAAAAAAAAACTCACGAGTCCAAAGCGTCGAAAAGCTCTTCTTCATCCTCTAGAGCAGAAGCCTCCCCGGCCACATTCTTGTGAGCGGAGGCACTCGAAGAAGCGAGCTCCTCGACACGTTTCCCCTTCTTGTCGAGGCCAAGATCTTCGGAAAGCGCAGGCGGAGGCGACGTAGTCGAGCTGGTTCTTTCCAGCGAATCTTCGGCTTCATCTTCATCTTGGCTGTCCTCAGCCTCGGGGGCTTCAGACGCAGAATCGACAAGAACATCCTAAATAGGTCCTCCCTCTGGAAGGGGAGGGCGAGAAATAAGGAACTGATGACCCTGGAAGGAAAAAAAAGGCGAAAGTTATAAGAAAAACAGTGATAAGGTAAAAGAAGATGAATAAATGAAGACATTGCACATACCGCAGGCAAGTGATGTTCGGAGTCGAAGTAACCAGCGGTCAAAGCTGGAATTTTATGTTCTTTCGTGAGAGTAGTCAGAGCTCTCACTCGCTTGTCGAGATCCTTCTTCTCCATAAGATCATCAGATACTCGAGAAGAATCTCCCAAGCCAGAGAACGACCAAAGCTTAGAAATACGATGCTGAAGAGGCTGAACTCGACGTTGCAGAAAAAACGCCATTAGTTGAGTCCCTAATAGCGCACCTCCGCTACTACTCTTCAGAGCCTGGATGCGAGCTAGCAATGGCTTGATATCCTCCATCTCAGCTTCCATGGGAGGCGAATCCCACGAAGCCAATTTCTTCAGATTTTTAGCGGCATCAAAAGGAGCAATGCCGTATTGGTCAGAGGGAGAGACTTTTTGGTCTTTTAAGTAAAACCACTTCTTCCTCCAAGCTTGCACTAAAGCAGCCATGGAAAATTCAAAGTACTGAGACTCGGCATGGACAGAAACAACAACCCCGCCTAGTTCCGGCCTTTTTGATAAAGCAACACTGGGACAGAGGCGAAAGAGATATTTCCAGAGAAGAAAATGGGGTTCGATCCCCAAGAACAACTCGCAAAGAGTAATGAAACAGGCGATGTGCAGAATCAAGTTTGCTGTGAGCTGGTGGAGCTGCACACCGTACACAAAGAGAAGCCCACGAAGGAACTCGTGGGCAGGGAAAGAGAGACCGCGTAAGAGAAAAACAAGAAACATCACCCGGAACCCGCTCGGGGGCTTGGGGATGCGCTCGGTGCTGGGAAATATAACCTGGTCGCCGTCAGCGATGAGACCATCAGCTTGGGCCTTGGTGAGATCCATTTGCTTGAACTCAGTGGGCACCTAGTTGGTTGATGCATTGGTGGAAGTACTCTTCCCCATCTTGTTCTTTTGCGCGCGGGTCTTGAAGCGCATCGACGAGCTGCGCGCGGGGGCTGTGCAGGAGCTCAGAAGCGCGCAAGGTTTGCAGCAATGGTGGCGGCGGCAGAAGCGAGGAACTGGTAAACAATACATCCCCACTCTCCCCCTTATATAGCTTCCTGATGAAGGAACGTGGGCTGAGACGTGGCGCAAGGAGCGAAAATGGCAGCCCACTAACGGGCAGGAAAATTGCAAAATTACTGCGCTGCCCACGAGCAATGGTCAGCGCCCAGTCAAATCATTTAAAGAGTGACTTTGTTAATGACATCACAAGAATTCGAGTACCAGGGAAATCAGAATATGATAATTAGTGGACACTGATAGGGGAAAATTCAGCAAAAGTATGGTATAACATATCTATGTATTGATGATGGCCAAGGAGGTCGACAAAAATATGACACAAAAGGTACAGAGGGATCAAGGAAGAAAACTCATTCTTTGAGTCTATACCCGAAAATATTCGACTATAGCCTCGGGGGCTACTACCATCGGGAGCGCTGGGCGCGCACCCGACGATATTATCAAATAAAGCTATGATCTGATGAGTAAAAGTAGGCACAATATATTTGAGCCTATACTCGAAATAAGTTTTTTCGACTATAGCCTCGGGGGCTACTCCCATCGGGAGCGCTGGGCGCGCACCCGACAATGTTTTTTCATGAAAAATGGAGCAAAGAAGGCGAAAGAAGATTTGGGAAGCATCATTACTACCATCGGGAGGGAGTTTATATCAATCAAGGTTGAATAACCCGAATATTTTTAGAATTGAAACAGTCAAACAAGGCTGCGACATATGATTCTCGAGTTGCGTCATCACGACAAAACTTGAATGCCGTGGTTGAAATATATCATGAAGGTAAGACCCCAGGAACCGTCCTGTGTGGATTGGTATATGCACATGGATGCGCTCTGCTGGTACTTATCCGTGTCTACGACGCAAAGAAAATCCTGGTGGACGCACTGGGTACCCTGAGAACCACTGGGATTCATTCTTTGTAAGTCCTAAATGCGGCAAAAGAATGGGTTTGACCGGTTTCCCAAATTCAAGTCCAAGGGGATTGAATTTGAAGTAGGTAGAATCTCGGGGGCTACTGACAAGGGTATAGACAATAGAGCCCGTCAGTTAAGTACCCCTGAGGCCCGTTAAGCTAGGCCTAGTTGTAATGCTAGTCGAAATACGAGTTCATGTCGTATGTCGATATTGTAATCTGTATCGGATCCATCCCGATCCTTGGGACCTAGCCACCTATATATAGGGGCCATGAGAGGACGGTGGGGGACAGATTGAAAGGAAGCCAAATTTACTCTTACGTCTACTTTCGATACGCACCTTGTTCGACTGATTTTACCTTCGAGTACATCCGACGCCCTACTCCCCCGATCCTAAGTCCTTCATATTGGACATTTGTCGAGTTAACCCTCGTTAATATATATCACAGATATCTTGTACAAGGGTTTAGAAACAACCATATGGTTGATCTCTACAGCTGGCTATCTTATCTCTACATAACAACCTCTGAATCTATCTCTACAATAGACTCACGCGCTACACAATCCTAAATGTCTAACAATAAGGCACTAGTCGAGTGATCATCTTGACTGAGGGAAGAAGAACAACAAGCACTTGTAGCCATATGGCGATCATTCTACTGCTCCTCCTACTCCACACCTTCAGGCCCTTCCAGGCGGCTGCCCAGTCCGCCGTATTCTGCGACAACGTCAAGGACGTCGCCGCCACCCTCCCCAACAAAACCTCCTCATCACCGGTACACTTCGCCACCGCCACTGTCGGCCAGGCTCCTGACGTTGTCTACGCGCTCGCCCTCTGCCGCGGCGACATCCTCAATGACTCCACCTGTGCCAGCTGCATCGCTAACAAGTTCCAAATCATGGCCAACGCTACGCTGGCTGGCGTACAGTGTTTCGGGAGCGGCTCCTTCTACGGCGACTGCATCCTCGTCTACAACGGCAACAACATCCTCGTGGCACCCCTAAATACCGTGGGAGCAAACGGCGACAGCGGGCTACCATTCGTGAGATGGAACGTCAAAAATGTCACCGGCGACGTGCCATTCATCGCCGGCCTCATCCACGATCTGCTGCTGGAAACGGTGGAGAAGGCGGCCAGCGCATCGCCGAGGCGGTTCGCCATGGGTGTCATGGACAGCAGAACCACCTTCCCAATTGTGTACTCCCTAGCGCAGTGCACGCCGGACCTCTCCGCCGGTGACTGTCTGGCATGCCTGAATCGTCTTCACGGCATGATCAACTCCACCTTGGCTCTGCGCATGGGAGGACAGATCGGCATCATACAGTGTTATTTCAGATACGATGCGTCTAAGTTCTACGGTGGCAAACCCATGCTAAGTCTCGGGCCGCCTTGGGCTAGGCATGTCACTGGTATTCTCAAAAAAGAAAAGCAACGTTTATCATCTACTATAGATAGCCTTGAGGCCTTAGCTGAAGTGAGACCATTATCTGGAGAGGACATTGAGCTGAAAAGCCAATCGAATGTGCAAATAGCTAGTCTCCTTCGCGAGGAGGAACTCAAATGGTACCAACGATCCAAAGCTCAGTTTATCCTAGAGGGAGATTCTAATACAAGATACTTCCATGGTGTGGCCAATGGCAGACATCGGAAGAAACGCATTCATTCTCTGATTCAGGATGATGGACGGATTGAAGGTCACAAGCAACTTAAGGCCCATATTACTAATTATTACAGGAATCTGTTTGGGGCTCCGGAGGAAAGTTCCTTTTCTCTTGACGAGACCCAAACAAATGATATTCCCCAGGTTTCTATGGAGGAAAATGGTTTTCTTACTGAACCTTATTCAGAGGAAGAGGTTATGAAAGCTATTTTTCTAATGGAGCATAATAAAGCATCGGGTCCGGATGGTTTTCCTGCGGAGTTTTATCAAACTTTTTGGGATACCATTAAATCGGATCTTCTAGATTTGTTCAACGTGCTGCACGCTGAACAACTGGAACTATTTTGTCTAAATTTTGGTGAGGTCATCTTGTTACCCAAAGTTAATCAGGCAGAAAGGATTCAGCAGTTTAGACCTATCTGCCTATTGAACGTAAGTTTCAAGATATTCACGAAAGTGGCCACCATTAGACTTAATACGGTGGCTGATCATGTGGTTCGCCCTTCACAAACTGCTTTTATGCAAGCAAGGAACATCCTTGATGGAGTTGTCATCTTGCACGAAGCGGTTCACGAACTCCATACCAAAAAGTTGAATGGGGTAATTTTGAAACTAGATTTCGAAAAGGCCTATGATAAGGTCAAGTGGTCTTTCCTTCAGCAAACACTAAGGATGAAAGGTTTTTTTTCCTGAGTGGCACGCTTTGATCAATGATTTCATGTCTGGAGGTAGTGTGGCCATCAGAGTCAATGATGATACTGGCTGCTACTTTCAGACTAGAAAGGGGCTTTGGCAAGGTGATCCTTTATCACCCATGTTATTTAACATTGTAGCCGATATGCTTGCTATATTGATTGAACGTGCTAAGGCGGATGGTCAAATTGAAGGTGTGATTCCTCATCTAGTTGATGGTGGCTTATCGATCCTTCAATATGCCGACGACACAATTCTTTTTATGGAACATGACCTTGAGAAAGCTCGGAACCTCAAATTAATTTTGGCGACTTTCAAACAGCTATCTGGTCTCAAGATAAACTTCCATAAGAGTGAATTGTTTTGTTTTGGGGAAGCCCAGGACGCAGCTAGCAGTTATGCAGAGCTGTTTGGCTGTGGGCAAGGCAAATTTCCTATCCGGTATCTAGGCATTCCGATTCATTATCGGAGATTGACCATTGCCGAATGGAAAGCTGTCGAGGAGAGACTCCAAAAACGCCTAAGTAGTTGGAAAGGTAAATTACTGTCCCTGGGTGGAAGACTGGTTCTCATTAACTCAGTACTCTCTAATATGGTACTGTATATGATATCCTTCTTTCTTTTGCCTAAAGAAGTCTTGCAAAAACTCGATTACTATCGATCTAGATTCTTTTGGCAAGTGGATAGTGAGAAAAAGAAGTATCGACTGGTCTGTAGACCGAAGGACCAAGGGGGGCTCGGAGTTCATGACCTTCAGGTCAAAAATTCCGCCTTACTAGGTAAGTGGCTCTTTAAGCTGCTTACCGAAGATGGTGTTTGGCAGACCCTCCTTAAGAGGAAGTACATTGGATCGAAAGCGTTGTCTCAAGTTTTTTGGAAACCTGGTGACTCGCATTTTTGGGCTGGCCTCATGGCGTCGAAGAAATTTTTCTTCCCTCATGGTACTTTCTCTATTAATGATGGGTCGCAGATACGGTTTTGGGAGGACACCTGGTTGGATAATGTCCCATTACGAGACCAATATCCTGCCTTGTATAGTATAGTCCGGTATAAAAGTGATACCATTGCTAAGGTAATGGTAACCTCACCGTCGGCTGTATCGTTTAGACGAGATCTATTGGGTAACAGATTAAATGCTTGGAATACCTTACAACAACGTTTGGAATCCATTCAGTTATCCCCGGGTCCAGATGAGTTCCGTTGGAATCTCCATTCCAATGGGACCTTCTCGGTAGACTCTCTATACAAAACAATTCTGCAATCCGATATTCTAGTTGATAATGACAAGAAGATTTGGAAGATGAAGATACCACTAAAAACCAAAAAATTTGCGTGGTATCTACGTCGGGGAGTGATCCTAACCAAAGACAATTTTGCTAGGCGTAACTGGCATGGAAGTAAAACGTGTGTGTTTTGTCATCAGGACGAAACTATTAAACACCTTTTCTTCCCATGCCGCTTTGCCTGATCTATATGGTTAATCATCCAAGCTGCTTCAAGCCTGTACCCTCCGACTAGTGTTGCCAATGTTTTCGGAAATTGGCTTCATGGTATCGATCTCAGGTTTAGAACGCTTATTAGGGTGGGAGCGATAGCCATTATTTGGTCGCTTTGGCTATGTAAGAATGACAAAGTTTTTGATGATAAAAATTGTTCTCTTCTGCAGGTAATTTACATATGTACCGCTACGCTCCGTTTATGGTCACCTCTTCAACGACTGGAGAACAGAGACCTATTTACAGAGGTCTCTACACGATTGGAGGCTACGGCGAGGGATATTTTTTTCCCACATGGGTGGCCGCATAATCTCAGGATTGGTCCTTCTTCATCTGCTTAGGCGATCTACAATTGCTCGTAACGATATGTATTTTGCCTTTTGTCTTGGACTTGAATTTTGGACGGCTGTGTGCATCTTGTTATACAGAGGCCGGGTGTATTACTTGACTAAGTAATAAAATCCCTTTATCGAAAAAAAAGTCTCGGACCGCCATCGCCAGCTCCAACTCCGGGTGAAAACAAGAGTAAGTCCAGCAGGAACAATCTGTTATCACATTTACTTGGAATTACTATTTGCACGCTTACTTGGCATGTTATCATCACTAGTAGGGAAAAGCCTACCGCCGGCGCACCAAATTTGCTTACCGCCGGCGAATTACAACTCGCCAGCGACACCAATGCCGGCGGTAATGCATTATCCCTGGCGAATAATGCTATGCGCCGGCAGTAGGTGCCGCATCGCCGGCGAATTTGCAATGCGCTAGGAATAACTGTTCTATGCGCCAGCACAAATAATTACAGGAGCAAAAAAATAAAATTTTATACAGCAGATATATAGCAGATATACAGCACATAATACACAGAATAACAGCAGCAAAACAAGGAATTATGTTTACAAGTGATCAAGACTCCAATATTACAAACAAGTCTCCAATATTACACACAAGTGTTCAAGACTCCAATATTCACAAGTTGCACCAATTCTCGATCCGGACTTACAAGTTTTGTTCGAGAGAGTACACAAAGTAGCTAAACAAGGAACACATAGAAAATAAAGACAGTGGCGGCTGGCGAATAAGTACGCTATGCGCCGGCGATAAACCGTTATTGCCGGCGAATATTATGCTATGCGCCAGGGGTAATATTACCACCGGCGAGTTACATTCTGATGCGCCGGCGATAAGCCTGCCGGCTATAAGCTTTTCTCTACTAGTGCATGTTCATATATATCAGGGCGTATGAGCAAGCTGTGGGTAATTCCTACAGTTGTCGTTCCTTTAGCGGCAGCAGCATTTGTATTTGTGTTTTTATACTGTCGTCGGCTCATAAAGCAAAGAAAAGGTATGCTAATTTCTTTCTGAAACGAAGCGAGCTCCAATTGATATACTTCATCATTCTTTCAACTACACATGCCGTCAATCAAATATTCAGGTAATGTGCTGAGATTTGAAGGATCCAGGCATCAGGATTCAGAAGGAGAGGAACAACTAGTTTGGCAAGGGAAAAATTCGGAGTTCTCCATGTTTGACGTTAAACAGCTACTAGAGGCGACAGATAATTTCTCAGAAGAAAACAAACTTGGGCAAGGTGTCTTTGGAGCCGTCTACAAGGTAAATTCGTATGTGTATGTGGTTTTCATATTTCGCTGGAACTATTTTAGTCTGCTAACATGACTGGATGAATTGGAGTTACTGTCAACCAAAACAATTACCAAGACTAGGTTCTTCTGACCAGCCTAGCTGATAGTTAATAACAGGAACAGTAGGAAGCTTTACTGCAAGCTCGAAAAGCTTAACTTTTGAATACCTATTTTCCAAGGGCAAGCTTCCTGATGGATTGGATATAGCAGTGAAGAGACTTGCTTCACATTCAGGACAAGGTTTCACAGAGTTCAAAAATGAAGTCCAACTCATTGCCAAACTCCAGCATAGTAATTTGGTAAGGCTCTTGGGATGTTGCTCTCAGGAAGAGGAGAAAATATTGGTGTATGAATACTTGCCTAACAAAAGCTTGGATTTCTTCATCTTTGGTATGCATGTGCATTTCTTCACTCTACATACTGTTTTTGGCACTTAATCATTCTTCCTTCAAATATTATTGTGTTGCACTAATATGTAACCACTATATAGATGAAAAAACAAGAGATTTACTAGATTGGTCCAATATTATAGCAATCATTGAAGGGATAGCGCATGTACTTCTTTACCTACATAAGCACTCTCGGCTGCGTGTTATACATCGAGATCTTAAACCAAGTAACATTCTCTTGGACAACAAAATGAATCCAAAAATTTCAGATTTTGGGTTAGCAAAAATATCCACCTCAAATAACAATGAAGGCAACACTACAAGAAGAGTGGTTGGTACATAGTAATTTCCATGCATTAGTATTTATATTATAGTTTGACCATGTACAATATTTTTGACATATATGATATACCATTTTAGTGGCTACATGGCCCCTGAGTATGCTTCGGAGGGCATCTTTTCTATTAAATCCGACGTATTCAGCTTTGGTGTTATTATCTTCGAGATCCTTAGCGGAGTACGAAATTCTGGAAGCAAACAATGCGGAGATTTCATCAATCTTCTTGGATATGTAAATACACACAGAGACATAAGAATTTAAAATTCAATTTTATTTTATGCTATAACCTATGTTTATACAATTTTCAAGATATAATGAAACCTCAAAATTGTAAACAGGCATGGCAATTATGGGAAGATGGAAGGTGGGTTGATATCATTGATGGAAAATTGCTTCCCAAAAGTCACTCGGTGAAGATCATGAGGTACTTTAATATAGCATTGCTATGTGTACAAGAGAATGCAGCAGATCGACCAACCATGGGAGATGTTATCTCAATGCTGAGCAGCGACACTATGATCCTTGCTGAGCCTACGCAACCAGCTTATTTCAATGTTAGGGTAGGAAACGAAGAGTCATACACCGCTACTGAGTCGTGTAGTATAAATGATATGACCATAACCGTCACAGTTGGGAGATAGTGATTTACTCGTATGATGCGGTTTCCAATATCCTAATCTATATTCTTGTGAAAGTAAACTTGGTCTCCCACTCCCTATTTGTGTATACACTTTGTTGTTTTTTCAAAAGTTACATTGCACGTCTATTTTTAATTTTGGACGCGGCTAGGCAGCCCCCGGGGGCTGGTTAGGCCGATCCAGCCCTCACCCCATAAAAGGAAAGTATCCTCGGTCTCTTTACCCCACTTCTAAAAAAGGAAATTTCCAGAGCGCGGGGGTAATCGCGTGATTACCTTGCTGTTTGCACGCGCGAACCAACTAACCACAGTTCTCCCTATCCCCGAACACCTAGACGGAACAAAAACCTGCTCCAACTTTCTTCCTCCTCCATATCTCCAGGTTTCTCCCTCCTCTACATCTCCATGGATTCTTTCTGAATCAAAGGCAACGACTGAAAAAAAGGCAACAACCGAAGAAAAACCTCTGACTTCAACTTGCAGTAGAATCAAAGGTAACTGGAGGCTTCACTCTTCCCCCTTTTATAGGAACGCCCCCATGTGAAAATCCCCAGCTTGATCAAAATAGATTGGCTGTAGCCTCCATGAAGTAGAACAAAGCAGATTATCCAGAACAAATTGGATGAAACCTCCGAGTTACAAGTAGACCAAGCAAAAAATAATATTCCGTAGGCAGTAAAAACTCCAGGTACCAGGTTCAAACAGATCGTGCAAACCAAAACTATATCTGGTGCAACTAGATCTTTTGCTTTACGGACACTAGGAAAGGAACACACTTCTTTATAGCCAAGAAGCATATTAGTAGGGTACAACTTAGTACCATGCCAGTGACAACATAAAAAAGGATGTACATGCTTACTTGAAAAAAACATGAATGACAGGGAAGTACAACTGCAAAAACCATAACTCCCAGGCGCAACTTATCATGGCATAGTAGAAGAAAACTTGAACAGAGCAGCTGTACCAAACATATACCAATGCAAACATAACAGAATATATTAAGCAGTTGTAACACAAACTTGAGGCTCCCCGGAATCAGACATGCTACTTGTAGTTCCCATTTTGCGCCACAAAAAACTAACATGGTATGACAGAAAAGGTAAAGTTCAGAAATACGTTCTCGAGATGACAGTAACTTCAATTACTAGTAATTTCTAAACACTAAGCATCTGTCTTATCTAACTTTGTATATATGTGTTGTAGCGTCGATGTAGGAATAGCATTTTGCTTCCATGATCATGCTGCCAGCACCGCAACTGCTTGTCTAGAAAAAAAAAGCAATCAAATCAGTACAGCAGTGAGTTTTTTGTGGGTTGTTGTACTGAAAAATGCATAAAAGTTACTTATCATTTATCTGTAGCTTGCAAGAACTGGGTTGTTTAAAAATCTGAATAATCTAACTCAATTACTTTCAGAATCCAACTTAGGCATAATTATCAAAGCAGCTTAATTTCTTTCAGAAACCAACTTAGCCATAATTATGGAAACAACTCAATTACTTTCAGAAGCCAAGTTAAGCATGGTATCAGAACAACTAATTTACTTTTTAGTAACCAACTTAGATGTAATTATCTAAACAACTCAATTACTTTCACTCTTTCATAAGCGAAGTTAAGCATGGTATCAAAAAAACTCATTTATTTTAAGAGCCAACTTAGACATAATTATCTAATCAACTCAATTACTTTCACTATTTCAGAAGCCAAGTGAAGCATGGTATCAAAACAACTCAATTACTTTCAGAAGCAAACTAGTCATAATTATCAAAACAACTCAATTACTTTCAGAAGCCAACTTAGGCATTATTATCAAAACAACTCAATTATTTTTAGCAGCCAACTTAAATATGGCATCAAAACAACTCAATTACTTTTAGAAGCCAACTTGGACATAATTATCACTCAATTATTTCAGAAGCCAACTTAGGAATTATTATTCAAAAAACCTCAATTACTTTCAGAAGCCAATTTAAGCATGGCATCAAAACAACTCAATTACTTTCAGAAGCCAACTTAAGCATGGCATCAAAATAACTCAATTATTTTTAGAAGCCAACTTGAACATAATTATCACTCAATTATTTCAGAAGCCAACTTAGGAATTATTATCAAAACAACTCAATTACTTTTAGAAGCCAACTTAAGCATGGTATCAAAACAACTTAATTACTTTTAGAAGCCAACTTAACCATAATGATAAAACAACTTGATTAAGGATAGTGCTAAAAAAACCCAATCTAAAAAGATGAAAACCAAACTAAAGTATGCTAACAAAAAGCAACTTAGTATGAATTTTAGTAACCCAAACATAACCTTGTTGACTAGTGTATTATAGGAAAATTTTAGGTTCAATACTTGTGGTGATGGTCTGTCCTATGGTGCTCCAGAGATGGTAACCCTCTCATCAGTGTGACAGTCGTGGAGATTCCCACCATCGTGGTCATCGTCGCCATCATCGCGAGCCGTTACAGCTCCCTCCACCGTCATCTCCTCTGGATGGTCCAATGCCACGAGTTTCTGAAGCTACTGCTGTTCCTGACAACAAGTTGCTCGTCAGCAGCCGGTTGAAGCGCATGTAAGTGCGGGAATATATTTCTGGTCAGCATACTATTTCTATTGCATGATTCCTACATGACTAAGTGCACGCAACTGCAGGAATATATATATATATATATATATATAAGGCAATTGTTCCTGCAAGTTATTTATACTACACCATATATTTCTCCTATGTAACCACTTTAACACCTCACATCCACATTTACTTGATGAAAACAGTATATCTGTCCTAATTGTACTAAATATATTCATCTGCATCAATCGAAGCATATTATCCACTGCGCAATAGCAGCTACCAGAGCTAACCAGTACCCAAACAACAAGCCCTACTCGACCAGATCAGGAGCTGACCAAGTAATCAACACGGAATGAACTAGGACACATATACCATCAGATCAACCCGGAGCTGAACAAGGAATGAACTAGGACACATATACCAGCAGATCAACCACGCAACCAATACCAATCCACCACAAGAACATAATGCACATATGACTATTACCACTTCATCACAGTGCACGGGAGATGGCATGGGAGAGCCGAGGAACTACCTGACCAAAGTAGTTGAAGCAAAGGGAGGGGCCAACTGAGCCTACTACCACCGGTGCAGGAGGCTACGACCAGCGCAGGCAGCAACAGCATCACCACAGTACCATAACCACACCACCGTAGAGCCAAGGCAGCAGGGTCGAACTGGGGCCCGAGATCGAAGGAGAGGGTGGCGCAGTGCCGGCGGAGAGGAGGTCGAAGGATAAGCACCATAGGGTGAGGTCGACGGAGAGGAGTCGTGGGAGCAGCGCCGGCAGCCAAGCCGTACGACTAGGGTTTGCCGCGGGCGAGCGTTGGAGGCTTGATGGCTTGGGGCGGTGGGGAGCTAGCAGATATTACCGTGGCCGAGCTTGTCGGCGGGAAGCAGAATCGAAGATGGCCGGCGACGGCCGGAGCCGTGGGTGGTGGCAGGGGCGCATCGGGGCGCGCGTGTGCGCCGAGGGAGCAGCGAAGCGTGCTGGGGGATCAGAGTAGGAGGCGATGACAGAGCGGCTCCAGTACATGGCGGCGCCAATCGCGGCTGGTGGCGGCCGGGAGCAACGGAGGCGGCACGGCAGCATGGCGGGGATGAATACGATGAGAATGGGGAACGAATTGTGGAGAGACAGTGACGATAGGTGAGAGACGAAGACTGTCGGGACGGGATGCAGGACGCGCGCGTGATCAAAACGATCGGACGGCCACGAAGCGGAGGCTCGGATGAGCCAACGAGCCTCCGAGCACTTTTTAGCATCTGGGTTTAATTTTTATGTTATACTGTTGCCTAACCCTAATTTTACGTTACCTTATTACATTCATATTCAAACAGTTTATTGCACGGAAAGTGTTTTTGACTCCTGGGCACCAGTGCTCTCAGTTGTTTAAAGAAAATCAAAATTCATATTTACAAGTTTCAAAAAAATATGAAAGTAAATTCTGGACATAGTCAATGTTGTAACCAACAAGCATGCCAATTTTCAATGTGAAATTCTTTGTATTGTTGTCTATACAAAAATGACAAAATCTGATAAGATTTGAAGATTTGAAAATATACATACTCAGATCCACACACTTGTCATTTTTGTGTAGCCAAAATTACAAAGTATTTGAAATTGATATTTTGCACGTTTGTGGGATAAATCCTTGTCTACATCCAGATTTTTTTTTCAGATTTTTTTGAAACTCTTAAATATGATTTTCAAATTTTTTAAAGCAGTGAGAGCACTGGTGGCTAGGAGCCAAAAATCTCTATTTTATTGCACAACATTTTCCGAGGATATATCTAGTGCTACGATACCTTCGGATGCTACCAGTTTTCAGCATGATCTGAACCATCGATTCAGATTCAAGGGACATGATGAAATATAACTCTAGTTCATCTTCCACCTCGTATTTTTGTAGTTTGGTCCCCACCAAAAGATTACCTCCCTTGCAAAATCAGCTGTCGTGTCCTTCCCATGAACCTACGGGCTCAAATCGCTAGTTTCCCCAATTCTGTAGACTAGGGTCAAGGTTCTAGTTGGAGCAAGGTCTGCCACCATCCCGACCTGTGCCGGACGTTCTCTACCTCCTAGAATGTTGTAGGTCATCCAATGTAAAGACTAAAGAGTACGTCGTTGTTCCACTTAGTTCTAGATCCACCGCCGTTACCCTTCGATCTGAATCAAACACAGCTTCTTTTGGGTTAGATCGGTGCTGCCCCTCGATCGTGCCTCGTTTCTTTTGCTGCAGAACGTTGGTTTGGAACGAAATTGTTTTGTTCGAATGATTTCAGCTTCCAGTCTAGCAAGTCATTTGAAAAGGTATTAGCGCTAGTCTTTACTATTGGTTTTAAGTTGGTGAAGGCACTTTGCAAATACATCATTTGATTTCCAATTTTGCCTCTAACAAAAAAATCTAGAAAGAAAAAACCGATCACAACCATACAAGGTAGTCTGCCAATCACGTGCTATTAATAATTATCAGCCAAATACCTCCAATCACGGAGATCTCATGCCCCCTAATCAACACGAAACATCAATCACGTCCCAGAAATCACATCTAAAAATCACAAATGGAATCAATCAAATCAAATCTCAGTCAATCAAATTAAATATGATCTATCCTTTTTTTCATGTATGGAGTTTTTTTAAGCTGAACATATGGAGTTTTTTGATTCGTCGTCTTCGTCTGCAACGAGGCGAGGCATCTGCCGCGGGAGCCTCTTCCGGCGAATGGTGGAAGGAGGCACGACAGCCCATGAGGGAGTCTCTTCTGTCCCCAGCGGAAGGAGGCGATACCGCACACTAGGACACTGCGTCAAAGGCGGCCGTGGAGGCTATGGTGCGGACGATGGCCAAGGAGCTCAAGGGCACGCGCATCACGGCAAACTGCGTCGCGCCAGGGGCCGCAGCCACGGTCATGTTCTTCTCCGAGGAGAGCAAGGAGACCGTGAGGCAGGTCACGGAGACCAACCCGATGGAGCTGATCGGGGATGCTAGCGACATCACGCCGGTGGTTGGGTTCCTCTGTACTGACGCCGCCGAGTGGGTCAACGGGCAGGTCGTCCAAGCCAATGGCGGGTACGTGTGATGTGAATTGTCAAACTGTTGGATGCCCTAGCCATTAGCCATTCTGGCGGGAGTGAACTGATGCTTCTGGCTGGGGGTTGTAGTCCACAGAAGATCGGAGGAAGGACACATACTGTTCAGAGATGGAAGGAAGGTTGTGAATTCCAGCAAGGCAAGAGCGGCGGCGGCCGGCGAGGGAAGGCAGGATGCGGCGGAGGAGGAATCAGGCCAGCGTCGGACGAGAAGACCATGTGATTTGAGAATTTAGACATGGACGCGGTGGGATGACGGACGGCTTGCCGTGGATGATGCGGAACGGATTATCGTGGATGCGGTGCTGCCACCAAGTTGTTTCCTGCTGTTGTCTTGGTTCATGTAGTGCTAAGCGGTGGAGGAAGGAGCTCTCCATGCGCCCGTAGAGAAGCAGGTATAGGTTGTATTTTCATCATTTCTCAACCGTAATTTATATTTAAAGTGATGTCTTGTAGCAACATACATGCCATTTAGTATAATATGCTCTTTTGTACAAAAGTAAGGTCCTCAATTTACGGGAAGTGCAAGTTAAATTCTCTAAACCTCGTATGTTGAACAGGTCATTATTTTTGAAATAAGGGTAACCCGAGGTCTCTATAACAATAGATGCACACAACCTCTGACAGATGGACAGGAATAAGAGGATGAACAAGCCAAAAGTAGTAACACTAAACTACTATATGCTTATCTCCACGTGGTTGTGATGTTTTTTATAATGAAATTATGTGACTTTCAGACATTTATATATATTATTTTATCATTTCGCAGCAATGCGCGAGCACTTAGCTAGTTGAACTAGGATTTTGTAGCAAGCAACCTGGTACAGGCGTGAGACAAGAAAAAGGCCTAAAAGAAGAATTGAGGAGCCAAAGATAACCAGGAATTCTGTGTGAGAGATTAGAAAGGGGACTACGTGCAAATAATATGATAAAGGAGAGGGTCCTTTTTGCTGATGTGCCATGGTGGGAGATAGCCTGACCATCTGAGTCTGAATGCAGGGCCCAAATCGCCCTACAAACTAGTAGCACATAAATATGTTGTAGCACTAGATATCTTCTTAACATTTTCCATGGTAAGTAGCAAATTTTAATAATAGAAACCACACAAACGACACTATCACAACTGGAAAACCACCGAACATACCAGACCTATCGAACAATAGAGCAAAGTAGTAAAGTCACTACAAACTAGCTTTTTAGGGCACTGTTATCACTTGCATTGGTCCGAGAGCTTTACCCAAAGCACCGCAAACACATAATTAGTTGGCGAGGCCATGTCACCAGATGGTTTACTTACAATTCATGGTTGCCAAGTCAAAAAGTTGTGTGGAAATTATTTATTACTCGTACATGTGTTGTTCACAGAAAAGTGACACTGTGGTCCAGTAATATAATTACTTGGTTCAAATAAATTGGTTGCCATGCGTGTGGACACATAAGGGCACGCCCAACGATCCACCGTGGAGTGCTTCCCCAGCTATGAACATAGGCTTGGATGGTCCTAGATGTCAAAATGAGCTATTTGCAGAGCAAGACTACTGCTTGCAGAGGAGGTCGCTTCCGGGCTGACGAAAAGCAGAAAAGCGACAGGTTGGGCACGTCCGGACCAGCTATGTCTCACCACATTGGCTTCGAATATGGAGAAAAGCAAGAGAGAAAGATTAGAATAGTGAGGTACAGGAAAAAGTGAGAGAGAGCATAGGACCCGCATACTATTGCTTCCGTTGGGTAATAACTGAAATGCATGGTGGCCTAAGAACTACTAACCTAGATGGAGGGCATGAGGCGACCGTATGTTACTGCTTCCTTTGCTCATGCCCTAATGATAGGGCATGAGCAACAGAAGCAACATCTACCCATTGTCCTAGCTTCCACGTAAGAAAAAAATATTATGTGAAATGGTAGACACTAAGTACAACAGTTCAAACTATCCTATGAAATAACCCCCAACTTGACCCAAGGCACCTTTCCCTCACCTTTTTCCTTCTCCACCATCTCATCCTCTCTCCTCTCTCTCTCTTCACTTTCTCTCATTTTTTCAGCTTTAAGCAGTGAGGAGGCATGATCTCCTTGAAGAGACCACTTGACTCTACAAGTGGTAGGCAGAGCAAACTTGGACTATCTGAGTCTATGTGTGTAGCTGGAGCAGCTGTCCACGGTGGAGCATTGGACTGTTTGGCCATGCCATAAGTGCATCTCCAGCGGCCCAACGCATATCGGTCACAAATTGTGTCTGACTTGGACTGTTTGGGTCGGTCCCAGGATAGGATATCGGATGATTTCCAGGCCTTATCAGTTTGCGTCGGGAGTGCTCCCAGAGCCCCGATGAAAATTACCGCACTATCATGGAGACGGTGGAATTAGCGCTGCCACGTCCCATCGCGGAGGCTTCCCGCGTACCTAGAGGCGTACTCCCTGTACCCGCACGCGCAATTGCGCTTCCCACGTGCGAACCAAATGTGTTTCCCATTCTCGGGCATGTCCTTTCCCGCCCAACTCGTCGTTATATAAGGCGACAGCGGCGGCTAAGGCAACACAAGCAAGCTTCGTCCCCACATCACTGATGGCAGACCATGGTCATACCTAGGCCCATTTCATGGAGATGGTGCGCGCCCGGTTCCCCGACAACAAAGATGAAGCGCAGGCCTTCGCCCATTCCGCATACGACGAGGGGTAGAGCCTCCTCGACGCGGCCCACAGAGCGATGCGTCTTTGGGCCGACCTCTGTGCCAAGCTATGGGAGGAGGCAAATACGTCCGTCGCCGCTGGCTAGTCCGCGCAGGTGGTGGAGCGAGTGAAGGTTCTGCATGCGGACAGGCCCCCGGGGTGGGTGCCCATCACCGAGGACATGCTCGACGAGGTCGATGATGAGGAGTCCGAAAACTTCGCCGACTTCAACGACGACGAGGACGTCCTGGGTGTCACCAACGAGCAGCAGACCCTGGCCGCCTCGTTCGAGTCTGCCCACCGCAGCAAAACTGGCCGGCATCTCATGGGCACAGAGCGCCAAGCTCTCTCCGACATGAGGGCCACGACGCAGCGCACCACCCGCGAGACAGCCCACGGGGGCAACCAGGTAGCGGTGGCATGGGGTGGCGATGAGGACAATGACCTCATGGAGCAGGCCACAGTTGCCATGGTGCATCAGCAGCACCGGCAGGAGGCGTGCGAGGCATCGACATTTTGTGAAGTTGCCACAGCAAGGGCGGCAGCAGACGCACAGGCGAAGACGGTGACGGGAGCAGCCTGAGTGCGGGCTGCATAGGCGCAGGCGGAGGTCGAGGATGAGGCGCGACACACACACTGGGGAATGCCCTGGAAGAAGGCTAGGCGCACCACACGGCAGAGGAGGTACCATGGGTGGGGCATGAGAACAAGCGCCGGGCAGCCAACGACGCGATGTACTTTGTGAGTGCTGCCGCCTCGCCAACTTGCAACGGTGCGAGAACTGGGGGCCATCATGCAGTGGCAGCGCTGGCACGTTCGATGGCCAGTAGGTCAAGCGATTAAGAGTAGCCCCCGTAGTGATAGGGCGCATGGTGGCGAGTAGGTACGACCATCATCGCATTTTTGGATGTAAAAACGGGTTAACAGTCGTAATATTAAGGAAATCTACTTATCTACATATTGTGAGACTGCCAGGGCCGAGGCTGATTAAGGAGGACACGGATGCCTCGTTCTGTCTGTGGCGACGGAAACCGCGCCCAAATTTAGGTCGCGTTTGCATTGCTGCGGACAGTCCGATCAAACTGCGCTGCTGGGCTGAATTTTTTTAGCGACCGTCGTCATTTCGGGATCGATTCGGACGGCGGTCTGAATGCATCGGGCCGCTAAAGATGCCCTAATCAATGAATGCTGGTCCCATTTTATAAATCTAAGTACATAGATAGATAGATAGAAAAATAAACCAACATTGGGAGGAACCCTGTTGCTTTTTTTTAGAATAAGAAAAAACTTTATTAGGGCATCTCGCCCGACACAATTCCAGCAATAGATGCTGGCACCTCCAACTCCCAGAGCATCGCTCTGTTAACATCATTTGAATACCCTAGTCTCGCAAGTTCATGGGCCGCTCTATTAAACTCACGCTTACAAAAGTTAATCTCAAAAGAGGAGAAAGACAATCGTAGCTGCATCTTCAGGTCGTCTATGATTACCCCCGGCCGAGAAGAATCAGCCTCGCTCCGGTTCAGCGCTAACACTAACAGCTGTGAATCCGTCTCCAACACTATACGGATAGCACCCAGCGAATCTGCTAGTCTTACCGCTTGCACAGCCGCATTTAACTCTGCATGGAATGCACCAGCTATGTGCTCACTTCTCCCTGCACCAGCTACCACAACTTCACCCCGATGGTCACGTGCAATCACACCCCAGCCTGAGTGGTTATTCTCAACTATGTATGCTCCATCCAGATTAAATTTGAGCACATCCTGAACAGGCGGTAACCAGCAAGATTGCGGTACAGACCTGTCTGTTGCCTTCTTTCCTAGACATTGCAGGTACTCACCAGCGGAGCAGATAGTTTGGTGAGCAATGCATGTAGCATCAAGGGTCTTCTCTCCCTCCCTGAGTCGATTTCGGTTACACCACCAGAGCCACCAGAGAGTTAAAATTTGCACTCTTTCCTCCAAGGGTTTTGCCCAAACAATATCCAGAGCATGCATCACTGATCTTGATGTTGCCAGCTCCCTCCGTATGTCCTACAATCCAAGTTTCAGCCAAGCCTCCTTGACGTGATCACACTTAATAAAAAGGTGAGCCCCTTCTTCAACATCTCCATTGCAAAATAGGCATTTGATATTGTCCAAAACTACACCTCTTCTGCAAAGGTTAGGCCGTAACGCAAGCGAATTGTGAGCCATCCTCCAGATAAACATTCGAATTTTTGGAGGAATTGGAATCTTCCAAATCCGACGCTAGATATCATCACCTCCTTTACACAATTCTCCGACAGGGTAACTACTCCCAGACCGGCCTCCATTCTATCTGTTTTCCACAATCGCAGTCTGCAGTTTGTAAGCGCTCTTTACAGAGTGCAAACCCTTATCATCAAAGTGCCAAGATATGAAATCATTCATATTGACATTAACAGGCATACTTAGGATCAGTCTTGATTCATTCTCACAGAAGGTGTCCAACACTAGTTGTTCATCCCAAGAGCCCGTAATTGGGTTAATTAGGTCAGCTACCCTTCCTAGTAGATTACCATTTCTCGGTGTGGCTACTTTTCGGTCCCATAGATTAGGTATCCACGGATCATCCCAGATCTTCACTGACTCGCCATTACCAATTCTCCAAATATATCCTTCCTTTACAAGTTAAATACCATGGCATATACTTCTCCATGCATAAGACACACCTTCTTTAGGGACAGCATTAAGAAGATCTCCATTAGGATAATATTTGGCTCTCAAAATTTGAGCACAAAGGCTCTCTGGGTGTTGCAATAGTCTCCAAGCTTGTCTGGATAACATAGCAATGTTAAAATTGTGGATATCTCTACACCCAAGCCTCCCCCATGGACTTAATTAAGGAGGTTCTGAGATTCGAACTGTGGCTCCCTAGTGCACCATCGCATGCACTAGCCCGTAACCCCCTGAGTAAATATAGATATTAGCGAGATCTGATTACTTTTATCCCTAGCTAGATATGTTAGTTTTACACATCTCGGTTCCCAATGGTTGTTGTCATCTATAGAAATTAGCTAAACATTGGACCTGACATAATCGTAGTAGTATTAACAGTAAAGTTGGTACTATATTTTCTAGATAAACGGTAGTAGTCTGGTTTAACAAGTTTTGTCCCTCATATTTAAATCACAATCAGTCGCCTTCATGGTACCTTTGTTTAAGTTTTTAAGTACACAACCGATGTGAGGAGAGCCCCACCTAACTTTATCCCGACCTCCCGACCCCCGTGCGGCAGCGCCCGCGCCAAACTGGGGAGACGCCGTCGGCTACTCTAGAGAAGACCTGCCTCCACCCCGCACCCTCCGCTCGCAGCCGCTAGCTCCATCGCCAGGCAAAGTCCCGGCAGCTTGGCGACAGTGGAGGTTCCTCGGGTCCGTGACCTGGTGTAGTGGTGGCGACACCCACATGGCCTCGTCAAGCACGGTGACGCTGGACGACTGCGGTTTGTGGTTCATGGCAGTCTATGATCCTGTAGTGGACCAAAGGCAGGGTGGGCGATGGCCACAGGCCCGATCGCGTCAGATTCGTTGTCGATGGTGACTCGCAATGGCTTCTGGGTTCGTCCGGCATCACCAGGTCACCTAGGGATGCATTCCGGGGCATGGTGGTGGTGGCCTGCTCATCCATCAGAATTGGTCGGTAAGTCAAATAAAGGTGGTGATCCTAGGCTTACTCTCGCGCCAAGACGAAGATATACTTGTTTCATGTCCTTATTGATCTAGACGAAGTGTCAAGTTTTGGAAGGCTTCGCCGGCGAACTTCCCTGGGCACATCATGCCTAGAGTTCGCTGGATCGGATGGAATTTGGTCCCTGTGCACCCATGTTTTTTCTAACCGTTTGATTTTAGAGGAAGTGTGGCGAAGCTCTGTTGTCTATTGCCATCATGTGACACGTCTTAAGGTTCATGGTGAAGTTACAGGCGGAGAATAACATGGAAGCTGAGTTTCTGAGGACTAGCAACGGTGTTTTGAGTCTTTGTAGTGATGATGAACTTGCTTGGTGATTCATGACTCATATCAACTTCATCGGAAAGTGGGGGCGGCAGCACAAGAGAAGTTTGAAGTCCTACCTTGCAGGGTGAAAATCCAAGATCTAGCTTTAATTGGTTGTGCGTGGTAATGACCTTGCTGAAGACATTATTCTATGACTGGCGACTTTCTCCAGGGTGAAGACCTATGATCTATGATCGGGCGATGATGGCGCTTGTGTAACTGTTTCTTTCTTGGGATTTCTATTTCCGTGCCCTCGGGTCCTTAGTTGTACTCAGTTTTCCCCAGATCCTTAGTTTTTCCTCAGTTTTGTCCAAGCCCTTGTCTGAAACCCTCACAAGTGCTGGAACGGCCGGTTGCCCGACGGGTCAACAACTTTGACCGTTATCTGCTGACTAGTGGGGCCACGTAGAGCCCGCAAAGACACGTCAGACCATCCATCTTTGTTTGACCGTAAGCATCGCCGTATCCCTGACCAAAACGCGGATGAGTTGGGCTTCGGTATATCGAATGACAAGTGGGGCCATGACGCTGATACAAGGGGCAATACACGGGTAGGATTAGATTTTTAAACGGAGCTCTATAGCGATGGCACGGAGGAGGTGGCCTGCGGGATGCCGAGATGAGATCGACGTCCACAAAGAACTGCATGAGATGAGACCCGACGCATTAGATAGATATGAACTAGACGCGTTTAACCATGCAAAGAAGAGAAGAAATGGTCGAGGACATCGACGACGACCTCAACACTTTGACTGACGGTGTCGGACACGAACGCGAGCAATGTAGAGAAAACTAGTGTCTCTCCTTTCTAGCGTGTATAGATGTGTGCTAGGGGAGTGTGGTGGCGAAGGGAAAGACCTCGCGGTGGTCTGTGGCATCCAGCATAGCGGGGCGGCATGGCCGTGCCCACAGCGGCGTGCATGTTCGGCATTGGCATCAGCATGTACGTTCGTCATTGGCCTCGGCGGTATCTCTGGTGTGTCAGTGATCGAATGAGGGGACGGGATTGAGGGTGCATCCCGACGGTGACCTAGCAGTGGCGGGGAGCATAGCCATTCTGACCATGCCGATATCGGCATCGGCATCGTTTGGAGGCTGTGGTGCTCGAATCATGGTGGAAATTGCGATATTATTTTTACATGCATAATATATAGAAAATATCTAGATCTCTAAATCGATGCATATGAAGCTACATATATATTCTTGGTCATAATCCCCTTATCTAAAGGGGATGGATGCATGGCTTCACGTCGTCGTCGCTTTCATCGTCAGTATCTTCGTCGTCGTGTAGTAGTACTTCCTGCACATTGTTCCGTCGAACACCTTCACTTTGAGCACATCATCGCCTTCATATTTGAAGTGTAGGAAGCAGCCAAAATCCACACCGTGCGCGATGGTGAAATTCTCCCAGCCCTTGTCGAGGTACATCCGGCCTTGTCCGTCAAATAGGACCTCCATGGTCCAGAGACGAGGACCGTAGTCAGCTGCTCGCAGATACACCTTAGCGGGCTCCTGGCCGTCAAGATAGTCCGCAAACTTTTTTGGGAGTGCCTGCAAAGAGATCGAGCGTCGATCGTTTGAAATTAAAGGTTTTTTAGAACATGCACATAATTAATCACATGCATCATATATGTGGGAACGCGTACGTACCTTCTTGGCCAAAGGGTCTTCATAGATGACGATGAAGAACTCCTCTATGGTCAATGGCAGTGTTGACGGTGGTGGTGGCAATGATGATGATCCACCACCCCGGCCACCCCTTCCCCTTCCCCTTTCCCTTCCCCTTCCCCTTCCCCTTCCCCTTCCCCTTCCCCTTCCGGTCGGTGTCCGAGACGTGAAAGCCATGACAATGGATCAAGTGTATGTGAACGAAGAAGAGAGAGGCAGAATCTATTGACATGAGGGATGGCCGTTGTGGGGGTTTATAAGGGAGAGATGACCGTTGTGGGGTTTACACCATAAATTAAGGTAGAGATGACCGTTGTGGGGTTTACACAATAAATTAAGGAGGAGATGACCGTTGTGGGGGTTTATATCTCAACAAAAAAGTAATGCGGACTATCTTGGCGGAAATGGAAATTCGTGATAGTTTATCATTTTACCGTGAAAAGTAATGCCTAAAAGAAATGGAAATTCGTGATAGTTTATCATTTTACCGTGAAAAGTAATGCCTACAAGAAATGGAAATTCATGATAGCTTATCATTTTACCGTGAAAAGTAATGCCTAAAAGAAATGGAAATTCGTGATAGTTTATCATTTTACCGTGCAAAGTAGTGCCTACAAGAAATTCGTGATTACCAAACTTATTGAATCCGGTGGCAAACTCGTTATTTAGCATACATAGAGGGGTAGTAGTTTGCCATCGACAGATAGAGAGAGGGTGGCCATAATGAGAGAGAAAGAGGGGTTATCCTGCCCGTTAGATCATAGGATCGACGGTAGGTGGGCATGATCCGTGTGACAACAGCTCGACCAATCAGGCTAAGTTTGGGCTTCTGTGAGAAGGGAGAGGGTAAAACTGAGTAGTATCAAGGATCCAAGGGCAAGTAAATAGTAAACAGGCTAAGGAATTCAAATAAGAGATTTAGAAAAGGAAAAACACATGTTTTGTACAATGAAACCCAGGTTGGCCTACCTCAAAGTATTAGCAATTCAAATATACATGAGTGTGAAAATTATGGCCTCATTCAGACAAACTATGTTTTGGGTATAGATGTTTTAAGAAGGGGTTTGAGTGGAAAGCCATGAACCTTCATAGCTACTAGTGATTTGAGAAGTGGCCATTTGTGATAAAACTTGATTTATATATGATTGTTATAATTTCCTACGTGACAGGTCGCGTAATAAGACTCTATGAGTAGGAGGCACTATGATTTTATTTTTTGAATTTTTTTGTGCATGAAATGACTCAATTAGATAGCTTAATCCCATTTGTTGACTCTCTGTTGACCAGCCACTTGAGGGTAAAACTGAGTATATTGCACTAGCCAGTATTAGTACTCTAGGGGAAAATTGAGTACAGATATTTTTCCAGTGTAAGACTCGAGGGTAGAACTGAGTACACGTAACGGTGCAGACGTGCAGTACCACGGACGCGTGTCGCGGTGCGCAGCGGTTAGGCGGTGCGCGTGTTGAGACCAAACGTCTAGTTTTTTTGAGAAACTGTCGAGACCAACCATCACTTTGCCTATACAGAGCCCCTCTCTCCCTCCCTCTGCACACAGTCTCATTCTCACTCACGCACGCAACCACGCCTCTCACATCCCATCAACTTCTCCAAATCGAAAGAAAAAACCCCAACCGTCCTACGCATGCTCTCCTACCGGCGATGGAGAAGAAGAATGCACCGGCGGCCGTCGCCCCCGAGCCCGTCGCCTCCGAGCCCGTCGCCTCCGAGCCCACCGCCTCCGAGCCCGTCGCATCCGAGCCCATCGCCGCCGAGCCCACGCATCTGAGGCCGTCGCCGCCAAGCCCGTCGCCTCCGAGGGCGGCGCATCCAAGCGCGGCGCCTCCGTGAACTGGGCCTCTCTCATGGCTGACGGACCACTTCACAAGATCGGCGACTGCTTACTGGTGAACGAGGAGTACGTGGACACCTACTCTGCTTTGAGGCAAGTTTGTAGAAATTGGCGCTCAGATTTAACTGAGCCCGACGTGCACCTGCACGAATGGATCATGGTAGAACACGTCCTTCCACGCGCCGCTGAGTTTACCTTCCTCCACCTCTGCTCATCCCGCTACGTCACCATCGATCTAACGGAAGTTCATGCAAGGTTCAAATTCCTCCATATCTATAGAGTTAATCTATTTTTATTTTCAATCGTAAACATCTTAGTGCTGAATGTTATCTTCATCAATATATTTTAGATACTATGTACTTCGTCGGCTTTTGCCGTGGCGTCATCGTGCTTGCCCAGAAGAACCAGCCGCACAAGATACGACTTCTGAACCCACTCACAAAGACATTGAACACTTTGTTTGAGGCGCAGATGCCATCTGTTGTTCTGGAGTCAGTCGCTGTAATGAAGTCCCCGACTATGGTCTTAGTTTCCACAGATTACCCGGCAGAAATTGCTTGGGTCGATGAGAGCACTCCAACTAAGGGTATAGATGAAGATTGGGGAGAAGGAAGATTTTCGACCGAGCATCATTCTCTGCGTTGCATTACCCCGTTCAATGGTGAATTGTATGCAATAGCTGTGAACAACTTTGAGTTCGGAAAATTAGTGTGCACCAACAATGTCCAGTTGGAGCAGCGCGCGAGCACTGTCAACATGGAGACACTATTTTCATTTCCAGAACTTGGAAATGACAAGTTCTACCTTGTGAAGTCGGATGGTGATCTGCTGCTTGTGTTGTTGGGCGGCGGCAATGACAACGGGCATTTGGAGGAAGGTTAACCATTGGTGTACCGTGTGGACACTGAGAGCCGCTCTCTCCATGCCGTCAGTAACATTGGCAGTCGTGCCTTCTTCGTCTATTATATCCGGTGTATCTCCGTCAACACCAGAGTGCACCCGATACTTCGACCTGGATGCATCTACTACGCGGATTTGGGTTATATCAGAGAGTACTTTGATGATATAAAGGCCTGGGATGAGTGGCCACTACGTGTGGATAGATTAGGAAACTACGGTCTGAGAAATGAACAAAGGCCATACCATTTGGAGGATGTATTGGCTGCACACTGCAGACGGAAGGAGTTCAATGAATATTTCCTTCAGATCAGAGAATGGAGCGACGAAGAAATATATGCTGAATGAAGAACAGATTCATTCATCCTGGGGTATCATAATCTTCATGTTGGCCATACATTGCGTCTTGTATTATTTTCAGTTTAGTTTGTCGTGAACATTAACATCATTATTGGCCGCTTTTGGCTGCTATATGCAGTTTATGTATTATACTTAGTTTTCTGGATTTATTATGCTGCTGTGAATTTATCCTATACTAGCTTCTACATTTGCTACTAGATTTGTTACCATATTGGGCAAAAAATGAGGGCCAAAAGGCAACAATCATTGAAGAAAGACAGAAATAGAAGCTTCTCTAGATTTGATACTAATTTGGTGAAAAGAGAGAGAACTGTTACAGAGAGAGAGGGGAAAAATGCGCTCTGAAAAATGCCAATTTGGGCCGAGAGAGACAGAACCGAGCTCTCACGTACAACCAAACGCGGTCTCGTCCTGTCCCACGTGGTCCCTTTCTACCAGCCCCACGCAATGCGGCCCCACACGATGCGGCCCCACACGTCAGCACGGAACGGTCAACTAAACGGGAATCCTCCCGTCCGAGCTCCTTCTGAGAATTTCAGACAAGGGCTTGGGGAAAACTGAGGAAAAACTAATGAGCTGGGGAAAACTGAGTACAACTAAGGACTTGAGGGCACGAAAATAGAAATCCCTTCTTTCTTAGAGACATCACTATTGGAGAAGCTGGACTACTGGTGTTGTCTCGGTGGTATGTGTACTGCTGCTACAAGAAATAGATCATGTAACGTGACTTTTCTTTTCTGTAATTCTTCTTTTTGTTTTTTGGCTATGTGTATTCGTAATGCCATTAGGGATGTTGTTGCAGAGACTGAGTGTAATTGGTATCTCCATGATATTAATATATAATCATTATCGAAGAAAGGAATATACTGACAAAGGGACATATGGAAAAACTTGTGGAGACCAGATAGCAACAATGCTAAAGGAGAAAGTAATAAGTTTATGACAAAAGTGAAGCACGATTTTGTCCTGATTTGAAAGAAAAAATGAAGAAAAATCCACTGAACTCTTCTATTTAGATAGATGGCATGCGACCCGCCGAAGATCAGGTGAGGTCAAGGAATGATTCAAGAAATTAAGCATGATTGTCAGTTTGTCACGCCAGATGGTTTCTTTACAATTGACAGTGCTGCCCTAGTCAAGACGTCGTGTGGAAATTCTTTTTTGCTGGTACATGTGTTGCTCACAAAAAAGTGACACCTCGGTCCATTCTGAAAGATACATCTGGAAAAACTTGTGCATACCAGATATAAACAATGCTAAATGAGAAAATATCAAAGTTCGTAACAAAAAAAAGTGAAGCCGCTATTTTGTCTCGATTTCAAAGAAAAAACGAAGAAAAATCCACTGAACTCTCGCATTATAGATAGATGGCATGCGACCCAGAGACCAGGTGAGGTGAAGGCATGATTCACTGCGAGGTGAAGAAAAATCCTCAAGAAATTAAACATGATTGTTTAGGCTTGGTCGTGTTGACCTGGGCAGAAATCGTCTCAATCAAAAAATTACATGTGAGGGATGGTGACCTGGTGATAGATAAAGGCACTATCCGGTTGATCATCTTCACTGCGAGAAGAACAGGAACCAGGCGCACTTCTAGCAATATGGCGACCATTCTGCTGCTGCTCATACTCAGCAGCCTCACACCCTTCCGGGCGGCCGCCCAGTCCGCCGTATTCTGCGACAATTTCAAGGCTGTCGCCGCCACCCTCCCCAACAAAACCTCCTCATCGCCGGTACACTTCGCCACCGCCATCGTCGGCCAGGCTCCCGACGTCGTCTACGCGCTTGCCCTCTGCCGCGGCGACATCCTCGACGACTCCACCTGTGCCAGCTGCATCGCTAACAAGTTCGAATTCATGGCCAACGCTACGCCGGCTGGCGCACAGTGCTACGAAGGCGGCTCCTTCTACGCTGACTGCATCCTCGTCTACAACGGCAACAACATACTCGCGGCGCCCCTCAATACCGTGGGAGAATACGACGACGGTGTGCCGCCCTTCGAAAGATGGAACGTCAAGAACGTCACCGGCGACGTGCCCCTCATCGCCGGCCTCATCCACGACCTGCTGCTGCAAACGGTGGAGAAGGCGGCCAGCGCGTCGCCGAGGCGGTTCGCCACGGGCGTCATGGACAGCCGCACCACCTTCCCGATTGTGTACTCCCTAGCGCAGTGCACGCCGGACCTCTCCGCCGGCGACTGTCTGGCCTGCCTGAATCGGCTCCTCGGCATGATCAACTCCACCATGGCTCTGCGCATGGGAGGACAGATGGGCGTCATAAGGTGTTACTTCAGATACGAGGCGTCTAAGTTCTACGGAGGCGAGCCCATGCTAAGTCTCGGGCCGCCGTCGCCAGCTCCAACTCCGGCTGAACACAAGAGTAAGTCCGGCATACATACATAACAGATGAGTTATCAATTTTTTCTACACGCTTATAGCAAGTTATCAATTTCTGTATACCAGGGCGTATGAACAAGCTGTGGGCGATTCCTATAGTTCTAATCCCTCTAGCGGCAGCAACATTTCTGTGCGTCGTCTTATACCGTCGTCGGCTCACAAAGCAAAGAAAAGGTATGCTAACTTGTTTCTGAAACAAAGCTAGCTCCAACTAATATAGTTCTAATGAGATCCTGTGAACATCCTTTTAATAACTACACATGCATCAGGATTAGATGGATCCAAGCATGAGGATTCATCAGGAGAGGAACAACTAGTTTGGCAAGGGAAAAATTCAGAGTTCTCCATGTTTGACCTTGAACAGCTAATGGAGGCGACAAATAATTTTTCAGAAGAAAACAAACTTGGGCAAGGTGGCTTTGGCGCCGTCTACAAGGTAAATTAGCATGTGTATATGTGATTTCGTATTTGGTTGGAACTATTTTAGGCTTCTATCATGATTCAATGAATTGGAGTTACAGTCAACTGAAACACTTACCAAAACTAGGTTCTTCTGACCAACCTAGCTGATAGTTTATAAATAACAGAAACAGTATGACTTCACTGCAAGCTGGAAGACCCTAACTTTTGAATACATATTTTCCCAGGGCAAGCTTCCTGATGGATTGGATATAGCAGTGAAGAGACTTGCTTCACATTCAGGACAAGGTTTCACAGAGTTTAAGAATGAAGTCCAACTCATAGCCAAACTCCAGCACAGTAACTTGGTTAGGCTCATGGGTTGCTGCTCTCAGGAAGAGGAGAAAATATTGGTGTATGAATACTTGCCTAACAAAAGCTTGGATTTCTTCATCTTTGGTATGCATTTGCATTTCTTCACTCGATCAGTGCACATACTGTTTGTGGACACATCAGAATTACTGATAGTTAATCGATATTTCTGTTAGACGCATTAGTATAGTATATTCCCGATGTAAAGGAGTGGTACTTTATAATTTTTTTTCAATTATTGTTGTGTTAATATAGAATCGATATGCAGATGAAAAAACAAGAGCTTTACTAGATTGGTCCAATATTATAGCAATAATTGAAGGGATAGCGCATGGACTTCTTTACCTACATAAGCACTCCCGGCTACGTGTCATACATCGAGATCTCAAACCAAGCAACATTCTCTTGGACAACGAAATGAATCCAAAGATTTCAGATTTTGGGTTAGCAAAAATATCCACCTCAAATAACAATGAAGGCAACACTACAAGAAGAGTGGTTGGTACATAGTAAGTTTCAGAAATTACGATGCATGAGTATTTATATTACAGTTTGACCATATACAATAATTTTGACATTTATCATATACCATTTTAGTGGCTACATGGCCCCTGAGTATGCTTCAGAGGGTATCTTCTCTATTAAATCCGACGTCTTCAGCTATGGTGTTATTATCTTCGAGATCCTTAGCGGAGTACGAAATTCCGGGAGCAAGCAATGCGGAGGTTTCATCAATATGCTTGGATATGTAAGATACACACATAAACATAATTTAAGCATTCCTTTTAATTTTACGATATAGCCTATGTTTATAGAAATATCAAGATATAATAAAATCTCAAAATTGCAAATAGGCATGGCAACTATGGGAAGAAGGAAGATGGGTTGAAATCACTGATGGAACATTGCTCCCCAAAAGTGACTCGGTGAAGATGATGAGGTACATTAACATAGCGTTGTTATGTGTACAAGAGAATGCAGCAGATCGACCAACCATGGGAGATGTTATATCAATGCTTAGCAGTGACACTATGATCCTTGCTGAGCCTATGCAACCGGCTTATTTCAATGTTAGGGTAGGAAATGAAGAGTCATCCACCGCTACTGATACGTGCAGTATAAATGATATGACCATAACCGTCACACTTGGGAGATAGTGATTTACTTGTGTGATGCAGTTTCCATTACCCTACGCTTTATTCGTGTGAAAGTGAACTTGGTCGCCTCCTCCCTATTTGAGTATATAATTTGTTGTTTTTATCTTACCTCACATTGCATGTCTAATATTTTTATCTCATATTTTCTCCTACCTTGTTAATTTGTGTTAATTGTGCATATATACTACCGTATTACATCCATATCCAAACAGTTCATTGCACAACACATTTCCATGGCAAGTCGTGAATTTTGATCAGAGGAACCATGCAAACCATCTCACAAATGAAAATCAACCAAACAAACTTGGCCTAGCGAACAATAGACCAAAGCATCCAAGTCACTGCAAATTAGCTTTTTGGGGCACTTGTATCACTTTACTGAATGCACGTCAAACTAGACGCTCATAGCTTAACGAAGCTCGCATAGTGCTTAAAAACTAGAAGTTTGAAGATTTGCAAACCGAGATTTGTGTTGATGTAAAGGGATGCTGGGCATCGCCAAGCTTATGGTTTTGACCATCCTTAGATACTCCTTGGTTTAACTTAGCTTCATCAACCTATGAAAAAATTTCACTACAAAAACTTCTCTCACTTTTTTCTGTGGGGTTAACTGTAAGTTCACAAAAAGATATAAATCTTGCCATTTCAAGAACACCCAAATAATTTTGGTTCCTAATGTTCCGAGAGTTTTCAAATTTCATAACATCTTAGAAAGTTGAAAGTACCTAAAAAGAATCAAATTGAAACTCAAAAGAAGCACCTAACAAAACAAAGGCAGAATATGTCCTGAAAAACAGCTGCTGCTTAACAAATACCAAAGCCCCACTTAAAAAATTCTAAACCTAATTTCCCTTTACAGATTTACAGAGGACAAAAATACGAAACCATCCCAAAAAGAATCACTCAATTCTAAGCTATAGAGATTTTTCAATGTTTTTTCTCATAAACAGCAGCGCAGAAAACAACAACTCGGGAAAATATTTCATCTTTTATATTAAAATGTGCAAAGCTTGGTACTTTTTTTCAAACCAAAAAACAAAGGCAAAAACTAAAAAGCTGTAGCAAATCAAAAGAACAACCGGGTTGCCTCCCGTAAAGAGCTTTCTTTATAGCCATATAGCTAGGCTTCATACCTCAAATTTTCAAGAGGTACATATGCCATGAGGGCAATTCTTCGGTCCCTCTTTCTTCCTTGGAAAGTGCTCCATGAATTTCTTGTGTGGAAATTGAAACTTCACATTCCGTACTTTAGCATCAATGATAGACCTATAGTGACATAAATCCTTGGTTCCCATATATCCCAAGCTTAGGTGGGACCATGGAATCCTTATGGTACCTGTCAAGTTTTTTCTTTGATAACATGATTAGCAATAAAAAACCAAAACCTGCTTGATTCTACTATATACTAAAAGCACAATACGAGATCTTAAAATAGAGACACCATGTTAACCCACATCATCTTAATTAATTTTGACGACTAGATCCAAAATATGTGGTTGAGATTTAAAACTAATAGATGTTACATAAAAATTGTTTATGTACAATCTGGCACGTAACATAAACCAGCAAGTAAAAGAAAAAAATGTGAACCCATTGACTCCACGTATTGTCAGGAGTAAAAGGTAAAAAATAGATCTACTTACTTCACATATACGTAGTAACAAAAAAGGTAGAACAAGATACACCGAGACTCATATATCTGATACTACGGATGAGTATTTAAACTAATCTGGACTCCTCAATTTAATTGGATGTGGAACAGTGTAAAGAAAAGGTTGGACGTGTTGTAACTTGTGACCCATCTCATCACGTTACCAGGAAACAAATCCAAGTAAATTTATAAAAAAAAATCCAAGTAAGAGTCCGTATATTTCAAACAACTTAAAATGGGCCTTTACCAATCCGGAAACGTTCAAGGAAAAAAATACTATAATATTTGGTCCAAAAACAGCCTAAACCTTACTAGACAGTGAACGTTATATCATATCTACTACTCTCTTTGATCTCCGGTTCGTTCATCCTATTCTGATATTCAGGACCAAGAGGTACTGGATTCTCTTTCGGATAGGCCCTGAAAGGAGAAGAAAGGCTGAAATGACAACGGACCTCTGTCTATTCTCTAATTCACCCGATCCGATAGTACCTGTTTTTGGAACGTCCAATGCCAAAGTCACTGAATGGGTAAGTCACCAACCCAATCCCTTTGACAAATTCGGGTGTCATATTAGATATCATATTCTATATATATAGAAATATCATAGAATAGACATATAGAATTTTTGGTCGGGAAATTAGAATGAGAATCTACACACCAAAACACGTCTAGATACACACATTTTTGGACCAAGTATTATGAACCAGAGGGAGTAGATATTTTGAATTAATTAAAAGACCATCCTACGACTAATTAGTGTAAAACGTTTCTTTAGAAGACGCCCTTCCAATCTGCACAATTTCATGTTACTAGAAAAAAATAAGTTACATATTCGCACAAGAAAATAAACTACTTAAAAAAATTCCAATATTTTTACGCAAGCAAACATGAATGGAATCATTAATGTTTGTCTAGCATTGGTTGTTTTCGAAATAAATACTATAAATATATTAAGCATATCCTATTTAATAGAAATAGAAATATGATGGCATGTTTTGCATACGTACAATAATGGGTATTATTGACATATGGTTAGAGACTGCAAGATAGGCGAGGCACAAAGATTTTCTAAGAAGTTCATGATATATATTTTTAACAAAACACAACTTGATGTTACAGAGAAAATATAAAGTTACACATTAGCATGGGAAAATAATATTGTTTTAAAAAATCTATATTTTACAGTTGATTGTTCAGGATAAAGATAATCCATATAACAAATTAGACGACAAGCTAGGTAAGAAAAGGTGGCTATGACATCTTTCCAAAATATGTGCGGTGATAACTCAAATTCAATTCTTAGAACAGATGGCTAAACATTACCAAGGTAATATGACCTAATCATTAATCTAGCACATGTCTGTAATCTTTCTAAGTAAAATTGTAATGACATAATTGTTGAGATACTTACGTATATATAGTTAGGGCAAAAATGGAATCTATCCGATTGACACCTCGATGCTTTGGTGTTTTATTGAAAATTGCTTTGTTGATTTATAGCCCCTCTGTTCCATGCTGATTTATACGACTTTGTACTATCTCAGTGAGGGAGTAGAAAATTCTACCTTATCTCTCTTTTCTAGTGTTACTAAGATTATAATATATAATATAATAGATAGAGTCAAAAAATTGCAGGATTATGTATATTTGATTAAGGGGGTAAAAGGTGATGCCGTCTCATTTGCGAGGGCCACCATGCTAGTTGAATTAACAATAGGATCACAAGCATGATTTTTAAATATAGATATTATTTCATAAGAATATAGTTCAAGAGAGGCTAAAGGATTGATGAGGACATCCCAACAATCAACACTAGACCGATCAACAATGGGCCTATCACAAGAAGTCGTGTGAAACAAATAAGTGACCAAGTGAATACTAACTTATGTCATTCTGATAATCTCAACCTTTATGATATGGCTGTGCTTTCATATACCTTATTGTTGGTTAAATTTAGTAACAGTTTGAAGAAAGCCCACAACAATGAAGAACAAAGTTATTAATAACAAGTTTGAAGCAAATCTGATGATGTTGGAATTTTCTCTGAACTTTTGATAGTTCCCACACCCACCTGGAAGAGAGACGGGGCCTTTGGGGTATACCAACAGAAGCTCTATCAAATTTACTTTCTAAAAAAACCTGCAATCATTTGAAGTTGTGTATCTCATGATATGACCGTTTTGGTGAGAGGTGTTCACGCTGTCAAAAGTTTGCGGATTTTCAAGAAGCTCTCCAATAACTCCTCAAGTTGAATCTTATTCTCCCAAGGCAGACATGCAAATGCTGATTTATTTTTAAAAAAATTCTCACCTATCTAAGGGGGGTTGTCCCTGCTATAAAACCCAATCTACCCCATCATTTTAGGGGCCTTTTGCCAAACCATTTAGCTACAATCTTATGCAGCAACTCGATGTGAGAGATCCTTACTACCTTTGCTCTTGTGAGTTCATCCGGATTCACGAGAAGGAGCCTCTGGTCCCCCTTATTCATGCTCTACGGTTTTGTCCATTTTGTGTGGATTAGCCCCGGTTTGTGGTTTTGTGATTGTTCGGACAGCGGGTTGAAGTTCTTGTAGCTTCGGTCAGCCATCCCTAACGTACGGGTTGCATCCAACCTTGGCATGTTAAAGCTAGTTATTCCCGGCTGCTTGCAGCTAGATATCTCCCCCCAATTCGATCCTACAATGTGAAGAGCGGGCCATCCTCGGTCGTGAACTCCTTCAACGGGTTTGTGCCTATCAAGGATCCTTTGGTATATCATCTAGCATCCTGATTTCCTCTACTTGCCTACTATCTTGTTTCTTCTCTTTCTCTACTTCTTTTCTCTTCTTAGCAATACAGACAATAGGTGAAGCATTTAAAATTTCTGCCCTCACCAAGCTATTTTCTATTTTCCTCTATACTAGCAAAGTATCCAAAAGTTCATGAGCTGTTTCAACTGATAGCTCCATAAATATTTTATCTCCTTTTCCATCCAACAAGGCCCTATTCTTTTCATCAAAACCATAATAGAAACAATGTAAGATAATCCAATCAGAAAGACCATGAGTAGATTCAATAATCACTCTAAATCTCTCCCAATCATCAGTTAAAGTCTCATTTTCCTTTTGTTTAAATCCTATAATAGCTCCCTTCCAACTAGCAAGGATCTTAGGATCTCAATTTTTTTCAATAAAAGCAGACCTAATATTAGACCATGAGCTATTCTTATGCCACTTAATCACCCAATCCTTATCATCTCCTAACAAAGTGTGAGGATTTTTTTTAGCTTTATTGATATAATTAATAACATAATAAACACTTAGTCCCTCAATCTTTTAGCAAAATTGTAAACATGCCAAAAAGTATCATCAAAATTCTTTCCATTTAACAAGTCCAAGTAGATAGCTTTAATTTGATTATAGTCTAGGTTAAGAAGACTTGACAACCAAGTGTGGTGACAATAATATTTTGGTTCGTGCTTGCAAGCAAACACAAACTTCCACAACTATTTTTTTTGGAAAAGAGCAACAAAAACAAAACTGGAAAAGAAAAACTATTGCAAAGTCTAAAGTGAAAATAGAAGCTCACAAAGGTGAAGAACCTCCATCTTCTTCGCCAAAAAGGTGCGTGAAAACAATCTTGATGGCATGCCTCTCTTCTTTAAAGTGCCACTCATTGGGACTCCAAGCGTAGAGTGATGCAGCAAGAGAAGTTTTTCCCACAAGGGTGACTCGGGGTTTATATCGAACTCTTGGAGAAGACTGAGGTGGTTCATTTTCATCACTCTTCTAGCAATCTGCAACATTCAACAAATAGCTTTGCATCCCCAACTAACTATGGTGGTTGTCACGCACCAACAGCTTGAAATTTTACAAAACCAGAATAAAACAAACTAAGTTACTTACATAATCCCATAGTCCAAGGAGGAACTACTCCCTCTTTATCATGATGTTGAAGGTGATGGTATTGATGGAGTCAAAGGGGCAAGCTGGGGCGGCTCCGGCATCATCTCCCCTCCTATCCTTGTGGTCTGCAAGTTCGTTTGGTGTATTTCATATTTTCCTCTGCCCCGTCGTGAGATCGCATGGGGGTCCCTTTTATGGTCGGTTTTAGGTCAAAACGAGTCAGTGGAGTCGGAGTTTGCAGCAATGGGACCCATGAGGGTGAGATGGGCCCCACCATGTGGTTTGGAAGTCTACCGCATGGTCCCCCTCCTTTTCCCCTTGTGACGTTCCCCGTAGAATTCTTCTTCTCACAGTCTTCTATTTCCCGAAAAAATGACGTGGCAAAAAGATTGGGTCCATTTGACATTCGGAGGGTCCCTAAAACTAAGAAAAATGCAAAAACAAGAAAATCTGCTTCGCATTGTTAAAACCAAATGAAAGGGGATTGTTTAGAAAATCCCCAGATTTAATGGAAAACATGTCTAGGTCCTCATAAAACTATCAAATATATAAGAATACGACTTAGTAAACTACAAAGATCATGGATGCATTTTACATGTATCAGCTACCCCTTCTGCATGAGGTGAATTGGTACTGACTTCAATAGCATGCTGATGCACACTAAATCTCTTGGCAGCGGAAGTGTCCATGTTGAAGAAGACGTGCATGTTCCCGCCTTCATGGCTCAGCACACAGCTTTAGGAGTTTCCCTGAGAAAGCTGTGTGCCCTAGCTATCGAACATGTTGCTATGTCGCCTCCGAATCCTGTCAAGAGGAAGCAGATCAAGGGGCTAGGGAACAACAAACATAGGAGGGTTGTGAGGGAAGGGTGTCTACCACCCCTCTGAATGTGTGAACTTTGACTATGTGTGCTGGTGCTTCATAAGCAGCTTATTTTGTTGATGTTTGTTGAACTGCTTTGAACCTATGTGTGTATTGCTACCGTAAGCAGCCTAGGTGTGTTTTGCTATCCTATGTATATATGCTAGGGTTCATGTTTCTACATGTTTATTATATTCTGGTAGTGTGATATCCTATTTGGAGAAATTACAACAATTGTTACTCGTTTTGGCTGCATACATGCTATCAGTAGGTAAGCAAAAGTCATATAGAAGCTTCTCTATATTTGCTACCAAATTGGGCAAAAAAGTGTTGCCTTGATTTGTTTCAGAAATAGAGAGACAATAGAGAGAGAGAAAAGGTACTCTGTCTTTTTCAAATTTTGTGAGGTGAGCGAGAAAGACAACCGACACTTGTGCGGCCTGATGATTGCAAGTGCACAGATAGATGTAGGTAGTTTCAAAGTAAAAGTATCAATCTCACAGAGAGCCTACCGGCTATGGTCTTTATGCCCCTCGTTACCCTTCACCAAAGAATGCCTGTAAGTTGTCCTTAATTCCATGCAAGAGTGTAAAAGTGATAGCGTTGGTTGATAAAATGAAAATAAACAAGAACAATTAAAGTAACTAAAGAGCACGCGAATGCAGTTGTGGAGAGTGGTGATATGATAAAGGAGTTCTCGAGAAGTGTTGGTTCCACCACTAGCATTTATACCAATTGTTTAACAAGATGATTATTACTCCCTCCGATCGGAAATAACTGTCGGCAATTTTGTACTAGCTTAGTACAAAGTTTGTACTAAGCGCCCGACAGTTATTTCCGATCGGAGGGAGTATCTCTTTTCTTATGAGTGCATATGGGAGGAGCTCCTAGATGGAGTGATTGTTGGCGAGTCATCAGCTCAACCACCTCTTCATAACTATAGCAGTGTACCTGGCAAAGTACCTACAGTACACCACAATTAAGGGGTTCTAATGGTTCCCATGGCATGGACAAGCTTTGTGAGTCTCCAATTATCCCCCTCTAACCACGTGTCTAGAGGTAGTTCCCTTCCCTTTTCCCTAAGGCAAATATTATTTCAACGTCTTCACACAATAATAATAGTGAAAACTAATACACAAAACAAGCAAAGTAATATCATATTATTTCACATCATAGCTAATACTAGGGTTTCTCCAATTCCCCAAGAAAAAAAGGAACTACTCAAACATGGAGGACAAAAACATCATTGTAATGGAATGAACGAAATGTAGAGGTACAATTGAATACAAGATCAAATCTATGATAGGGTTTGGATTACAACCAAGTAGATAAAGGGGATCGATGATGGAGATGCGGCAGTTTGATGATGAAGATGATGCCCAAGCCTTCATGGATCCAAGTCACTTCTCCTCTTTTGTGGTGGTGATGGTGGAGTTCTTCATGACGGCGGCAATGGAGGCAGCAGAGCAGTAGTGCTCCACCGAGGCAGCGGCTGTGGAGTGGTGTCTCTCCCTTGGCTCCTCCCCTCTTTAAATAGGCTCCTCGCGGACGGTTTTAGGTTTTCTGGGAGCTCTGCACCAAATATATCCCTCGGGCCATAAAAACAAGGATCTGTTTGACAAAGCGCAGCCTTTGGAGGGTGAGGGTGGTACGGCCAGACTGTATGGCCGGGCTCCGGCCCTATTGATGCCCGTTTAAGTTTCTGATGTCTGTGGTATTTTGGCTTCCATTTCCTCATACCAACTCTAATTTGGGTGTTCCTCGGATCGTTGGACTCGTATGGACGAGGGTTACAACACCATGGTCTTGGATATTCATTTTGATTTGATGAAAAAATGACTATTTTCCATCTCTTAAATGGATAAGTCTGGTATCTGCAACTCCTCCATATTACGTCCTCTTCACCCCTCTTGCCTTTATTTACTCATAATATTCTATAACACCTACACACATATCAAAGAAAAGTAAAAGTGATAAAATTCTACTTAAACTACTAATTGTGCAAGACTCGTATGAAAATGAATGAAAACCAGTAATCAAGTATAATAGACATGGTTGTAGCTAGATGAAGCATGAGATGAGTGGTAAATATGCATAAAGTATGATCTAATAGTGTACATAAATACCACTCATCACGGCCAAACGTGGTCCCAGCCCTACATGGCCCCACATGTTAGCATACCCTTACGGCAATACTTTGACCTGACAGCAACACACCTTGTGAGAGTTTCAAACAACAGCTTGGAAAAAGTGAGGAAAACTTTTGAAGCCGAGGAAAACCGAGCAGACCTAACCAGCAAAGGGCAGAAAAGTAGAAAACCCTTTTCTTTAATACAAGTCTATATCACAGCTAGATTACCAACATAAATGGACATTTTAAAAATTAATCCCCTTACAAGTGGTTATATTATAATTGATGGAATTTATATCTTAACTCTTTATGAAAGGAAAATTTTGATCTAAATGGAATAAATGAAAATATTTATTAACAATAAATGTGATCATGTTTTTTGTCGCGCTAAGATGTAACTAACACGGCAAAATGTTTTGACGCACCTGTTCTGTTTACAACACCCATTTCCGCCAACTTTTAATCTACCAAGGCGCACCCTATAGTCTCTCAAAAGATCACGTGATATGTCATGATGTGCCTAGCCAAAAGAATGCATGCGACATTCGCTAACCCAATGTAGTTATTCCATATGGCTTTTAAGCGCCACGTAACCATGATCGCACCCTTTAGGTTTTAGCTTGACATTTAAAACCATCAGGTAAAACCTATGTTGTTCTAGTGTATTATGCTTAAAATAGCTCCAATGTTCATATGTTCACTATTAACATCTCTCATAAAAATATTTTGCACAAAATATGTAACATAGATCGTGTATGGACTTGATACGTCTCAAACGTATCTATAATTTTTGATGCTCCATGCTTGTTTTTACACTATTTGCATATTGTTTCGTTACACTTCGTGGCACTTTTATGCATTTTCCGGAACTAACCTATTAACAAGTTGCCACAGTGCTAGTTTCCTGTTTTCTGCTATTTTTGTGTTTCAGAAGTGATACACAGGAAATATTCTCGGAATTAGACGAAACAAGTTCCTGAAGTCTTATTTTCCCCGGAAGCTTCCAGAGATCCGAAGGAGAGATGGAGAGGGGCCACCAGGGCCCCACACACAGGGCCGGCGCGGCCAGGCCCCTGGCCACGCCACCCCTGTGTGAGGGAGCCTGGATCCACCTCTGACATCGCCCCTTCGCCTATAAAGACCCCCCGACGGAAAAAACCTAAGTACCCGATCAGATTTCCAGAACACATCGCGATCCGCCGCCGCCGTCGACCCGAAGATCGGGAGGGTCCAGAAGCTCTTCCCGGCACCCTGCCGGAGAGGGGAATCGCCACCGGAGGTCTTCTTCATCGCCATGCTTGCCTCCGGAGCGATGAGTGAGTAGTCTACCTTGGACTATGGGTCCATAGCAGTAGCTAGATGATTGTCTTCTCCACTATGTGCTTCATGTTTAGATCTCATGAGCTGCCCTACATGATTGAGATCACCGTTATGTAATTCTACATGTTTGGTTTGTTGGGATCCGATGAATATTGGTGTTTATGATTAAGTTGTTGTACTGAATTATATCTTTTGTTATCTCTATGTTGTTTATGATCTTGCATGCTCTCCGTTGTTAGTAGCTATCTTGGCCGAGTAGTTGCTAGTGACTCCAAGAGGGGGTATTTATGCTCGATAGTGGGTTCATGTCTCTATTTCACCTGGGGGAGTGACAGAAACCTCAAAGGTGGTAGATGTGCTATTGCTACTAGGGAGAAAACAACATTCATATGCTCGAGGGCATATGCTTTGTTTACATTACACACTTTGCTTAATGCAATTATCTGTTGTTCGCAACTTAATACTTTTGGGGTGTTCGGATTGATATCCCCGAGGGTGGATTATTAGTCATAGATGCAGTTGGATGGCGGTCTATGTATTTTGATGTAATGCCCAGAGTAAATCTCATAGTGATCTTCTTGACATATCATGTTTATCTTTATTCTATCAATTGCCCAACTGTAATTTGTTTACCCAGCATGTTATTTTATCTATGGAGAGACACCACTAGTGAACTGTGGACCCCGGTCCTATTTTAATCATATTGCTATCACCTGTTTACTTTTCCCGCACTGTTTACTTTACTCGCATATTATTACTATTTTCCACTCGATACACTCATAACCTTTGTTTCAAGCAAACCGGTGAGATTGACAACCTCATCGCAAGTTGGGAGCAAAGTATTTGTTTGTGTGTGTGCAGGTTCCGCATCACCTTCAGTCGTTTGTCTCTCCTCTCCTGACCGATATTAAACCTTGGTTTCTTAACTGAGGGAAAACTAGCTGCTATACACATCATACCTTCCTCTTGGGGTTCCCAACGGGCTGGTCATTCACCACGCACAAGGACTGTCTGCTTCCACGTCAATCACACGCTAGCAGCTCTTTTTCTGGCGCCGTTGCCGGGGAGGAAAGAAGACTTCTGCGAGGGGAGTTTTCGCACACACATTCTTTACTTTGTTATTGTTTTGCTTTACTTTATTTATTTTACCTGCATTGCTTTTTATCAAAAACCCAAAAAAATTAGAATCCTTGGTAGTTGTTACTTATCTGCTTTTAGTTTTGTTAAAATGAGTAATCCTGAAGTAGAAGTTCGTAGTTTTAAGCAACAAGGGGGAGAAAGCTTAAAAGATGCTTGGTACCGTATTAACAATGCTCATCATAGGTGTACCAAAAAGCACTCTACCACTATCCTCCTTAGAAATTTTTATGTTGGTATATCCAGTTGGAATAGGTATGTTCTTGATACTCTTACAGGAGGTAATTTTCTGGGTACTCCCGCTGGAGAAGCATGCACTATAATTGAAAGTTTAGTGGGAATACCACCTATTCATGTTGCTAAAACCGAGACCACCTTGGAGGAGGTGGTAGAAAAGCTCAGCTCTTTAGATAAAAGTTTGCCAAATATCCTAGAAAATGCTAGCCGCGTTAGTGAATTAATAGAAAACATTGGTAAGAGAATTACCATTTTAGAGGCTAGCACTACTCATGACAATCAAAACTTAAGGATTGGTAAACTAGAGGAGTCTATGGAAACTCTTAGCTTGATTTTCTCTTCTCTTAAATTTAAGAAGGAGAAAGTGTTTGTTGGAAAAGAGCAAAAATTTATGTATGTTCCCAAGGTTTCTGCGCTTAAATCTCAACATGTTCTTAAGATTGGTAAGACTCTTAGTTCCACTAAGGGTGACTTGCAGGTTGAATCATCTTCGGGAACCTTCAAAGAGCCTACTGAGGTAACTAGCACTTCATCTATTGATATTACTTGATTCGCTATTTTCTGCGCCTAGCTCAAAGGCGTTAAAGAAAAGCACTCTTGGGAGATAACCCAATATTTTATTTTCAGTACTTTTTCTTTTATTTGAGTCTTGGAAGTCATTACTGCTGTAATGACCGCTCCTTATCCTTTTTATTTCGTTTTTGTACCAAGAGAAGCCTCTAATTTGAGTGAGGTAAAGATTTGGGGATGTTGCTGTCCTGAAACTGTTTTCGGTGCTGCACCGTAAAAATCCGTATAAATTCTCTGTTTATCTTTTGGACCTGCGATTTCTTGTGCATATGCCCCAGGTTATATACAAACTTTTGTTAGTTGAACACTTTTTGATTTGAGCAACAGAGAACCTTTCAAAAATTCGTCCTTTGTCAGCTGTTCTGTTTTGACAGATTTCTGCCAATATTTGTTTTTGCCACTTTATCGCTTTCTTTTGAGTTCTTTTTTATCATGGAACTCTTGTGGAAGTTGCTACAGTAGTATATACTTTATATGTGGTGGTTTTGGGTTGAGACCTGAAGCTAAAAGAGGTTGAATATATTTTATGCTTACACTAATGTTGCTAATAGAATTGTGTTTAGTTTTGTATGAAGGAAGTTTTCAAGTGTAGGGATTGGAGAATGATGAGATGAGTTGAAGAATGGACAAAAGCTCAAGCTTGGGGATGCCCATGCATCACCCCAAGAAATATCCAAGAAGTACAAGCGTCAAAGCTTGGGGATGCCCCCGAGGCACCCCTTCTTCATCAGAAAAAATCAGGTCACCTTTCAAGACACTATATTTTTATTGCTTCATGCACTATGTGTTTTTCTTGGAGCATCAGTTGTTTTAGTTTTCTTAGTTTGTTTGTTTGCTGCAATAAATGGTTGGACCCCAACAAATTTCCTTTGGAGTAGATGTACTTGTTTTCATTTGCAAAGAATGCTCTAGTTTTCACTCTTATTAAAAATCGAGCGTTCTACTTTTTCTGCTACTGCTTTTGGTTTTCGTTTTCGCCTTGATTTGCGTTCAGACCTTGTCATATCTTTTCATCAAGGTGTATTTTTCCCTCTGATCTTTATTGGTTTTCATCAAAAGAGGTGTTTATAAAAATTTCAAATGGTGTTGGAAAAGAGAAAAAGCTTTGTGCAAAATAGTGGTACAAGAAGGAGCTTGTGTAGGCTGCGGCTTAGGCTTTTTCATGTCATGCTTGATATCTTTTTGATAGTATGCTTAGTGGTTTTTCTGTAGCATGACTTGTCTGAAATAACTGAGATTGCTTAATGAGCCTTTGAAAAAATCATGCATTGTTTTTATTGTATGGAAGCATTATTTTGGTTTTCTCCTTGATTCTTTATTTGGGTTGACTTGGCGCATGCTCACACATGTTAGACTCATACAAAGTCGCCAATAGCCTTCATGATCATTTAGTTTTTGACTTTTGATGCCATCTTATGCTTCTTTTAATGTCGCTTTGTCGCTTTGCATGATTATGGCCATTATTGCTCTCTTAGTTGGTCGCTCCCAGTCTTTTGCTAGCCCTCGCCTTGTACTGAGTATGAGCTCTACTCGTGCATCCAACTCCTAAAAGCCAAAGTTTTTCAAAGTGTCCACCATACATGCATACCTACTAGCAATTTGCTATTCCAAGTAAAGTTGACTTGCTTTTATATTCTCTTCAAATTAAACTCTTACCAGTGTTATGCGAAATTCGGTCAGTAAAGCTCTCACGAACCGGAAGGCACACTTTACTTTTTCCTGTTCTTAAAAATTTGACATTGTGGTCTTTTATGTTGAGTTGTTATGCTTGCAAGTTGTAAGTTGGATTCTAGCCCAGCCATGCTGTCATGGGCAAGCTTTCAACATTGCACATCTTAATTGAGTTGATATCGTGATCTTTTGTTTATGGATACCCGCGGTGTGAAATGAATTGGGAATCTTGTGGGGATCATGGAGTTTGTATATGTGTTAGGGAAACGCCGGGCCGCCAATCTAAGCCATGCATAATTCATGGTGCAAATTTGCAGCATACCCATGGTGAACATTCGACGACGCATCTCACAATAAAAAGCTAAACAATTTAGCAAATAAAAGAGATGTCGAGGTGTTCATTGTCTGCTTGTCCTGTCATTTTGGTGTGGGCTTGTTCCATGTCATCGGGCACGGAGGTACCCCATTGGCGGTTCTCAATGATACACATATATTTACAATGACAAGAGCCTTGCTTGGGACTCTAAGTAAAGTAGCATGAGGTTTGGGTACTCGTATTCACGGGGCACGAGGTCTTCAACTTATAATTTGTCAAGCATATGCATCATAATTGTTCTCGCATTAACTTTAACCATTCAAGATGCTTATGATGGGGGCAATGAGAGCTCAAAGCCGGTAAGTACCATAATTTTTGAAGGTTATAAAACTTGCAATCACTGCTTCCCTCTGCGAAGGGCCTTTCTTCTACTTTTATGTTGAGTCACCACCTTTTTTCTTTATGCACCATTAAGAGAGCATAGTTGTCATTCTTAGTGTGATATGCATTGTCCCAAAGTTCATTGATTGACTCATATTGATTGGTTTCACTTGTTCTTAAATTATTTGTATCTAGTCGCCCTCTTAAACTTGAAGGTGTCCTATGCATTTATGTTTTGCTCTCTTTGAAGGACAAGCTGAAAACCCTTTGTATGTTTTTCCTTATGATTTGAACACACGTTTGACTTTCATTGTTTCATTATCATGATCTTTTGTTTGTGTTCATTTACATGTTTACAACATGGTTGCTAAGTTTCTTATTGTCATGATTATATCTTTCATGCCCATGTTTTAAGTTCTATTGATCCCAGCTCACCAATGCTTACATATATGATCAAGATTGTGTAGGTGCATGTCACCTCAAAAATTATTTTTTGTTATCACTTACCTACTCGAGGACGAGCAGGACTCTCAAATAATATAAAGTCTTTCAATGGAATATATCACAATGACCTTGAATTATATGAATAATTGTGTATTTTATGGTCAACCATGTGCTAGAACTATATATTAAGTAGTAAACTATAGTGCATTGCATTATGTAAGACAAATACAGTGTAAAAACTTTACATGACATGTGAACATCTACTTAGGTGGCGACATGTTCATATATTCACAGAAGCCATCACAAGACATACGGAATTAAGTGTAATATTGAGCATTTCGTTAACATTTTGTGACATAATGTTGAGAATTAAGTTATTCGTCATACTACTAATGAAGTAATACATAACTCTCATTTTACGCTTATAAGTGTGGAGATTCAAGAAATGTTGCAATACACACAAGTGTTTAATAACATCTCGGGTTCACTCCATATGATGTAACAATTCACACTATTGTGTCCATTAAAAATCTAGTGAATTATAGATAATAGAAAAATATAATGCTCTGGGATATTATCGATGATGCCTCTTTGAGCAACACGTTGATGATAAGGGGGTCTACCGGTTTAATAATGGAAGTTAAGCTTCTAAAATTTATTGCATGCAATACTTTGCTTTGCTTCATGATCAAAATCTACGAGATATAGAAAAGCAAATGCATGTACAAGCATAAATTATTTTCTTCGCTCATTCTTCATTACATGATCAACACTAAGGATATGTGTTATATCTTAGGCCTTGGAAAGTAACACACAACAATGGTTGTGTGTTGTGTCATGAACATATTCTGAAGGACTGGAAGCACTTATTTTTCACTTGCAATTATAGTTCTAAGATATGGATATTAATTTCAGGTTGCATTGAGTGGCCAAATAGATCTATGGCAGAGTGTCTTATTTTGCAAAGATAATTTCCTTGGGACTTGCTTTACTCAATTGTATATTTTGGTATGTCGGAATTTATGGAAACAAATAAATGGTTGGACCTTTGAGCATATATATAAGACGTACTTTCATAGGTTGGCAACCATGGTTTATTGCTGATATCAGCATGCTTAAGTAATGGGTGAAGAGTTCAGTTGTCGAATCTGCATCATCATGGATATATCTAATCTTGAGTAATTTACCTTTTCTTTCCTTGTAAATATTTGTACATAATTTTGTATAAATAAGTTTTAATAAAGGCTATGAGGGGCTCCCTGGCAGTATAAAGTTTTCAAAAAACGGAGAAAAAGATACAATACATGTATATATGAATACTAGTTCAATTAACATAACTATAAATCATATGATAATTCATCACATAAAAAAATCTATTCACCATCAAATGTAGATATCATAATCATGTATAATATCTCACATGTTGTAAATTTGTAAAGCAATGAAGAATGTGGAAATGACTATATGGCCACGACTACATATGTTGTGAGTACTCATTGATCATCGCCGGAGGAGCAAGGTGATGTTGTTGGTGGAATTCATGTGGGAGAGCCTTCGGAGATGGTATATGTTTCTCTTGGAGAACTCTTCACGTGCTTCAATCTCCCTTTGGTGCATCCTTTGGTCGCCCTCTCGTGCCTTCTCGAACATTACCAAAAATATTACATGGTTTTCATGGTTTATATCTTTCCGAAAAAATCATAGAATCATATTCGAACACGGAGACATAATTGCCTAGTAGAAGAACTCCTATAAAACCCAATATACCTTGAGATCAGAAGTACAATGATTCGATCAATGATGGTAGGGTATGCAAACGATTTTTTACCAAAGTCAAATATCAATGCATATAGTGCATTTTTCTTATAACGGTTCAAAGACTCAAGATTAATCAAATGTGTTTAGTGCTGAACAATCATGACATCCGAGATTTGACTTTTGAATGTTCTAATGGATTACATCGACATAATTTGGTAGAAGCAAAAGCTTTTTCTATTCGATCCTGCCGGCCGGTGAATATAATCATCCATTAGTTAACGTGACTCCGTGGTTGACGGTTTCATAGTTTTGGACTGTCCGACTGACTGCTTGGCTGAATGGGACAACCGGCCGGCCACTCAATAATGTTGCTATCTTTTCGTTTTTTTCCAAAGGGTCGATGCGAAAACGACCATGGTGGCCGTCCTGCTGCTGCTCCTCCTCACGATGCCGCTGTCGGCAACGGCCACGGCGGAGCTCTGTGGCGGCGGAGGCAATTACACGGCCAACAGCACCTACCAGTCCAACCTCGCCGTCCTCGCCACCACACTCGCGAGCAACGCCTCCTCCCCAAAGTTCTTCGCCGCCGCTAGCACCGGCCAGTCCCCTGACGCGGTGCACGCGCTCGCGCTCTGCAGCGGGGACTTCGCCAATGACACGGCCTGCAGTGACTGCATCGCCGCCTCGTTCCAGGATGCGCAGCAGGCGTGCCCGAACCGCAAGGCCGCCGCCGTCTACTACGAGTACGACAACACGCAGCGGGCAGGGTGCGTCGTCGGCTTCTCCGGCGAAGACGGCTTCCTAAGCCCAGCAAATGGTATTACCGACAACGCCACGCTCTTCCAGTCGTGGAATTCGAACAACATCTCCGGCGACGGCAGCGCAACCGTTGTTCCCGCCGACGTCCACAACCTACTGGCGGTGACGGCCCAGGACGCGGCTGCGGATCCGGTGAGGCGGTATGCCACCACCGTTATGGACTCCGTCCCGACGCTCTACTCTCTGGCGCAGTGCACGCCGGACCTGTCCGCCGGCGACTGTCTCGCGTGCCTTCAGCGGCTCAACGGCATGGTCAACGCCACCACGTCCATGCGCGTGGGAGGCCGGATCTTCGTGCTGCGCTGCAACATCAGGTTTGAGGAGTTTATGTTCTTCGATCAATCCATGCGACGGATCAGTCCGTCGTCCATAGCTCCTGCGCCGGCAGGCAAAAGTATGTGTATCAGCTGTGACGAAATTTATTTTACTTTGTTTTTGTATCCGCTTGATTAGATTCCACCATAGTTTTAAGGACTTGTGATAATTCTCACATGGATGTTTAATTTCTGAAGGACGTGGAATCAAACCATGGGTAATTGCCATATGTGTAGCCGCTCCTTTAGGACTAATTGCCGTTTGCTTCATCCTTTACCGTCGTCGCCTAGGAAGAAGATTCAGAACAGGTTGGTAAATTAGTTACTGAAATGCTCATCAGGATATATGTATTCCGCTAAATTACTGTAAGAGTCATAGTTAAAGAGAACGATCGGTTGCACAAATTCTTAAATTTTAGGTACAGTGAGACTAGGAGAAAGGAGTTCTCACAATGCTCAAGGAGATCATGAACATTTTGGGGAAATGGGAGCAGAGTTTTCAGTTTACGATTTTCATGAGATAGCGGAGGCTACCAGTAATTTTTCCGAAGGAAACAAACTTGGACAAGGTGGATTTGGCCCTGTATATAAGGTGCCATCCTACTTCTACAATCTATAAGTATATTGGTTATATCCCTCAAAATATTATTTTCCAAACATTATCGTGAAAGAAAATAGCATCCGAGCAAATCATCGGCATATCAAAATACAATAATTCTGTAGAAAAATATTTATCCCACTTGAGGTCCATTTGGTTTTACTAAATAGTGTGTGACTGTCAAATAACATGCATGCGCATCATATATAAAGAAGTTGGATTGCGGCATAATATCCTTAAAGGATAATTTTTATGTTTCCCCTAGGGACACTTTCCTGATAGAACGGAGATAGCAGTTAAGCGACTTGCTTCAAATTCAGGACAGGGTTTCATAGAGTTCAAAAATGAAGTTGAGCTCATAGCAAAGCTTCAGCACAGGAATCTGGTTAGGCTCTTGGGATGTTGCTCTCATGGAGAAGAGAAAATTTTGGTCTATGAATACTTGCCAAACAAAAGCCTCGACTTCTTCATCTTCGGTACATATTTTCCCTTTGGTATTCATAGGTTAAATATATTGGAAAATAACTAGTATTTTATTTTCACTGGTATTGCATGAATAGGTGCAATTCTCAATTTATTCTAACTATTTATTTTTTGGTTTTCACTGTTATATGATTAACTTTTAGATAATGTGCAGACGAGAATAAAAAAGTTTTACTGGACTGGAACAAGCGTCTTGCAATAATGGAAGGAATAGCAGAAGGGCTTCTTTACCTACATAAGCACTCTCGGTTACGTGTCATACATCGAGATCTTAAACCAAGCAACATACTCTTGGACAATGAAATGAATCCTAAAATTTCAGATTTTGGACTAGCAAAAATTTTCACGTCAAATAACATTGAAGAAAACACAACAAGAAGAGTGGTTGGTACATAGTAAGTTTCATTTTTGTTGATTTACTTATGAACTATTTACTAAAAATTAACCATATATTAATTGACATTTGTCATTACATCATTTTTAGTGGCTACATGGCTCCTGAGTATGCTTCTGAGGGCCTCTTTTCTATCAAATCTGATGTATTCAGCTTTGGGGTTCTAACTCTCGAGATCCTTAGTGGGAAGAGGAATTCTGGTAGCAACCAGTGTGGAGAGTTCATCAATTTCATTGGATACGTGAGTGCATAGACTTCCATATAATATGAGAAAACATTGATAATCTCGTGTCATATTTCTAAGGTTTGTTGAAATTTGAAATAGGCTTGGCAGTTATGGGAAGAGGGAAGATGGATCGAACTCATTGATGGGTCCATGGTGCCCAAGTGTCACTCGGCGAAAATGATGAGGTGCATTAACATTGCACTTCTATGCGTACAAGAGAATGCATCAGATCGACCAACCATGTTAGATGTGATTGCAATGCTTAGCGGTGATACCATGATACAACAGGAGCCTAAGCACCCACCATATTTCAATCTAAGAGTAGGCAATGAAGAGTCACTCAGTACTACTACCAATGTGACCATATCTACCAGAACTGCTAGATAGTTTTTTTAGTTTTATAATCTAGTTTTACTAGCTATTGTAGAATAGGTATCATCCCAAATATTAGAATGCCCAATTTACTTGTATTATATAGTACCTAACTTTATATCAAATCGTACATGAATATATATTGTCAATTCTCCTTATAGATCTAAAAGACTTGTATCTGTATATGTCGGCCATTTGTTGTGTTTATGTTGTTTGATCAAGTTTCACCTGCGATAAAATGTGTATGTCGTAAGGAGGCGGTGTTTCATCTTTCCATGATTTGGAAATTGATTGTTTCTATGCTAATTCATGTACACAACTTACTAAAATTGGCTTAGGAACTAATCGACACACACGTGAGTGTATGCCAAGTTTCCTTTAGTAATCATCACTATATTTTGGCTGGGGATATATGTGGTTGATTCGATTAGAAAGATGAAACTTTGGTTACAACCCTGCAGCTACTCTCTCCTTCCGCTTTAGAAGCAAGTCCCACCTAGAGAGATGCATTCATACTTTATGAAATGTACTTCTCATACATAATGAGTCGATTAATGTATCTGAGGACACGGATTCATATCCTATAGATATGTGCCTCAACTAAGACAAAGGTTGTGGTTATCCTTGCATTAATGATAAAGCACTCATTTGGACCATCATGACACAAGCGGTCATCTCTTCTTCTTTTTCTAAATGGGCAGCTTCACCTCGGCTTGTTCATCAAATGATGCACACAACCGTTTTATTGCAACTCAAGGATCGCAAAGGGTGTATATAAAGATCAACCAGCGGAAAAATAGAGAAATGAAGCATCGTACATCTTGTATTCTTCTAGAAAGTCGATAACCACCTTGGTTGTAGCTAGCCTAAGCAATCGTGTCCAGCCATTTGCATCCAGAGTCCATATATGTATCTAGTGACTCCAGCAGAAGATAGAACCACTCATGATTCAATGTGTAACCATACATATAACCTGTAAAAAATTAAGCATTTGTACTCTTGTTAAAAAACAATATCATTACTGCAATTCCAAATCACCCACACCAAAGCACATAATCTGGTTTTGATGTGTAATTTAGATATTTTCTCAACCACATTTAGCCAATTTCCAAACACGGGCAAAGGGGCAATTGAAGAATAGATACTTGATAGACTCTTGACAATCACAAAACGCACATTTCTTGCAACCATTCTGATTTTGCTTGGCGAGGTTATCTTTTGTTTGAATAACTTCTTTACAAAGAAACTACATGAAAATCTTAATTTTCAATGATACTTTAGTTTCCATATATATTTGCATAGGAAGATAGTGTGACCATTCAACATATCAACATACTTTGATTAACTGAAAAGAAACCGGATGTAGTTAACTTCCAATCAAAAATATATGGTTCCTCTATAATAAAAGCAACTGACATTAGGAGTTCTATTAAAAGCAACCACGCATCCCACTTGTTACCAAGGTTGCTCACCTAACCAAACGTCCTCCCAAAAGTGAGTGTTTTCACCATTTATTATCTAGAAAGAGCCCCTTGAAAAGAAATTATATTTCACTCCCATCAAACCTTTCTAAAAGGGTGAGTCAGTTGGTTTTGCAATCACTTGTGAATACGTATTATTCTAGAGGTATTTGTTGTATAGCAACTCTTGCCTCTTGCCAAACCTCTTCTTCATTTAAGAGCTTAAACAACCATTTATAGAGTAAGCATATATTTTTTATACCTAAAACTTCGACCGCAAGCCCCTCCCCCCTTTGGGTTTACAAATTGTGTTCTATTTACAACCTGACATGTCCAATCGTAATCTCGTGTCTAGCCGCTTACTTTTTGTTATTTTTAGCTACCTGCAGTGCCTATGTATATTAGACTTTTGTTACATGTGTTCAATTTAGATACCTACCCCTACTTATATCGACCCAACCGAAAAGAGTCAATTATAGTGTCGACTTCATGGAAATCCGTAGTACCCTTGCGATAATTGACATTAGCCAACGGCCCATGTAAGGAATGCCTGATCAAATGCCTTTGAAGCAACACATTCACTTGTTTTGAGCCCAGTACTTCTGCTACTGTACCACTTTTGCTAGGAAACATTGTTGTACTTATAATACTAGTAATTTTGCACGTGCAACGCACGTGTTTACTGATGCTTAAAAATTATAAGTATATTTTCTTCAATTTTTTTTGATAATCAAGCTAGTAATATTTATGTGGATTAATACAAATAATCATGTTTTTTCCATTGTCTTTTTTCATCTAAAATGTAAAATATAAATTTTTGGAAAAAATCATTTTAGGGATCTTTGTCTGTAACTTCCACGGTAATTGACATATTTTCTCTTCGAGCTAAACTCTCCTTTAACCCGCTAAACTCTCCTTTGACCCCTCTTCAATCATGTGATTAATGCGAGGAATTAAAGGTACATGCGCCTCCTGTAATCTCCCTAATTTAAGCGATATTAAATGCCAATTGAAGGTAATAAATTACAGGATCCGGATTAGTGGCGGTGACATAAATATGATTGGACTGACAATGTTTTACCTACAAATGTGGGTGCTAGGTGAACCGTTGGATATAGTATTAGACGTCCCAGATTGTTTGGATCAACCCCCTCTCTCCCTTTTTATATTGGTATAGATATATTGATCTACTTCCCCAGTCTGAATCAATCAATCGGGTAGAGCAACGGGCGAGCTGGAAACCTGGAACTGAGAGTACCTGCAACCCCAAGAATCCGGCTGAGCATAGAAGCAATCATCGGGACACCACTGTCAGGCAAGGTCGATAAACTTGGGGTAGAATTGAAAAACAAAGTGCGGATTGACAATGCGGAAGGCTACTAGGTGAATCGACCAACATTGCTTTCATCGTTCATAGCCACGGTAGCCAGCTTGTTTTCTTGCATTTCTCAGTGGACTTTGGACTAGTAATCACTCTATCTAGCTTCATATATCACTACAAGAAAACAATTCTACGCCGACGGCATTTTTCTATGTCGACGACTTTTAGGCGGGGCCGTTGGCATAGGATTCGAGGTGATAGCCCAGCAACGAGGTCGTCGGTGTAGGACAGGCTATGCAGACGGCCACCATCGGCGTAGATATGGCCGTCGGCATAACTCTTTTTTCCTTTTTTTGAATTAATGCTAATATTTTCTATTATTATTTTTTAATTGCATTATTTATGTTTTCATACTTTAGATATAAATTATTCTTTGCATTATTTTTTTGCATACTTTAGATATGAATTATTCTTTGCATTTGATTTTGTTATGATCACTCTTTCATGGCAAGGAGTTGTATAAAAATTGTCTGCTAATATGTTTACAACACACCCTTAGTTGTATAAAAATTGATCAGTCTTTGTTATTTGCATTCTTTGTGCATGTTAATTTTTGCGTTTAAATTTTATATTTTCTAATCAATTTAGACATATTATTTGTCAAATTCTGATTTACATATTTGTAGATATGAATTACTCAATATTAAATGAAAAAGGAAGAAAAAATTAAATTTATTTTACTGTTATTTGAAACTAAGATTATTATTACTTATTCATTTTTGTTTTACTTAAATAGTTGTTTGGGATTAAAAAAGACATATGATATCATGGCCCAAGGGTTAATAGGATTCATAGGATACTACTATCAACAATGTATAACTTTTTCTAGGAAGCTCATTAGGAAGGATCAAAGAAGTTGAGCGTGCTAGGGCTGGCGTAGTTTTAGGATGGGTGACCGATCAGGAAGTATGACAAGAAGTGAGAGAATTGATTTAAAATTAATTGTGCTTAGAGGTGAAGATATCTGAGTGTGATTAAGTGGTCATACAATTTAAACAATTCAAATTTTTTGAAAAAATAAATTGAAAAGAAAATAAAAATAAAAATAAATTTGAAAAAAGAAAAAAAAAAGTATAACCTATGGCGACGGCAAAAGCCGTCGGCGTAGCCAATCCATGCCAACGGCAATATCTATGCCGACGGCTATTTAGCCTGAGCCGACGCCATCCTACGCCGACGGGGCTACACCGATGGAGGCCGTCGGTATAGCCTATGCCGACGGTATTTCGGGACTATGCCGACAGCTTCTAGTCATCGGTGTAGTGTATGCACGTGCGAGCCTACACACAGTATCATCCGTAATTGATAATTGATGATAGGATGACAGGTACTTCTTGAAGGGTTACAAGTATTTATTTGAGAGAAATTTTTGTTTTACTCCGTGAAAAGCTCAATCTAGAACAGCTTGACATATACTTAGTCTGGTGACCTTTTTGCGGAGTGCCATTACTACAACTAGATGATACCCCGTGTGTTGCGGCGGATATAAAAAAGAGACTACATATCTGTAAATCGAGCATAAATAATGTGTATGAACAATATATTGTATAATGTTATTCTAAGTGCCAAAAATGGGAGAAGAGTCATGTATGCTGAAATTGTACCTTCCAGCATATTATAGGATAGTGATGTTGATGGAATGAACTGAAGATACTAAATTCACGCCGTTGGTTGAAGCCTGACTTGTACATCAAGAATTTGTTGCCATTGTACCTGGACTTGTACATATTTGCTAATAAATAAAAATAATTGGTGGTAGAAACGACTTTTGGTAGGACACTATGTAAAGCCCATAAATAGCGGCCATCTACAGGTCAAAACATAGTGTTCTCAAGAAGCGGAGAGTTTTTGCAAGTTTGCCTATATGTGGTAATCGTATAGAGCAAAAGGTACGGAAATAATCAATAGGTAGAGGAATATGACACTCCTTCAAATATATAAAAATTCATTCAGTTTCCTCTTTTCTCAAGATCAGGTTAAGCATTCCCATAGTTGGCAACTGGTACTGTCATATGTGATAAGTAATCCAAAATACACCATCATCTGAATATGTAATCCAAAATACAACATAATCTGTAAATGATGCCTTGAGTTTATGATATCCAATTAGTTAAAACTCAAATACATGCAACGACCTATGAGGATATAGACACAATTAGGACTCCTAGAACAAATGTGTATGTATACATACTGAAAGGATGTACACTCTACTAGCATAAAGGTGACTTCAAAAGGGGTATTATACCCGTCTCTCTCACCTAGCTTCTGTTCCTGACCGCGCCCTCGCAAGATCCGGGCCGATCCGATGCCTACCTCACCGGCGTGGCCGGAGGAGGAAGGCGGAGGAGAGGCGCCGGCGTCCTCGTAGCTTATTGGTCTTCCTCTTGTCGTAGGCAGGGCCTCTTGCCCGGGTGGGGATGCCCAGATCTGAGCAGCCAGATCTGGATCCTAGGGTTCTTCCTCCTCCTCCTTTGGCTCCGGTGGTCGGAGCAGGGTGCGGTGGAGCTGACCGCCCCTCCTTTCAATAAGCTGGCTGCTGGCTCCTTCCTTGCTCTGGCTAAGCTAGAGCTGTGTCTTCTTTCTCTGGCCGGCCGTGGCGGCGAGGTGAGAAAGAGACTGGTTCCATTGGTCATCACTCAGTTGCCCACACGCTAACAATCCATACAGAAGCGTGTAAAAGGATATGAGATAAATAGATGTGCATTGGTCTCCTCTGAGTTACAAACGCAATATTTCTTACATCAGTTGTAAACTTTTTTAGCCTGGTTCCATTTAGTAAGCAAGACCTTTCGATTGAGAAACCACGTGCAGATCTTTATTTTAAGTGGAATTTTAAGTATTCAAAGATACTTTCATAGAAACCTCGCATGACCATTCATAAGGTCGGTATACAAGATTTCACCAAGAAAATCCTGGAAAATTTGAGTTTCCAAAGAAACCCATCAGGCTTGAACATGGTAGTACGAACTATATAGGATGACACATATTCACTTGAACCTGATCCAATACATATGCAGCTGGAATTGAACTCCGAACATACTGATGTGCCATGGCTAGGTCATTCTTAAATATTCAGTAACAAAAAACAACACAAGAAAAGAACATCTAAAAAATGGGACGCCGCTGTGCCTAGGGGCCAGGGAGCCAACAACACTCATTTGCTTCCCGGATGCATATTGTGGTCTCTAAGTTAACCTGAAGATGCTCCTTCTCTCATTCTGATTATTCGACCTAGTGAAGGCACTGTGCAGCCGCCGGGCTAGTGCAGACTGAATTGGACGAACGCCTTCCATGTCAAAGTCTGGGATGTGTGAATTACGGCCCTCTACCGGCTGTTGGTTATCAGCTTGCGTTTACGAGCAAGGAATGATAATGCGAAGGGGTGTTGGCCTTGAGGGGTGCCTCACCGGTAGCCCAGCCAGGGGAGGTCTTTAGATGGGGTGACACTTACAACGCCTGCGACGTCTTATATCATGTAAATGCATAACTACGTGTAGCCTATGTGTGCACCGGTGTAGGTTGGCATGAGACGCGAGCAGGGGAACCACAGCCCATAAGCCGGCCTCCTTCCCATAAGCAACTTGTCTTTCTTCACTGCCTCGCATGCTTGCATGACTCGGCGGAATTACATAAGATAACATGCGAATGGGTTCGGAGATCAATTTTCATCCGTTTCCTGGTGCCTTCTATGCCAAAGGTTGATTCCTTATGGGGTATTTGGTTTGTGTAGTTGCCCATACCTAGGCCACTAGCTCCATAGTTGTTGGTTTTCCATCTTAGACTTGCCTATCGGCGTACATGTGTGAAAAGATATAAGCACAGGCTACATTATATGCATCGATTGGTAAAGATTCATGGTGGTTGTTTTAGTATATATTTATTACGTTTGTTTCATGCCATAAGGTGCATTCTGAAACCCGTGTATTTCTAATTTCTTTTTTCCTTACTTTCATTGAATTTTCTAAATGTTCAACACCAGCGGAGGCAAGGGAAAATGTATTCAGTTATCATCAGTTTATCACCAACCACTACTACACTGCAAGATGGAATTTGGATGAATGTAGTCCACTGAAATTTGGACTAAAATTTTCTTGGATCCAATTGGGCTAGGCCTAAGTGGACATAGATAACTGTGGACAGTAGGTCTAATATTTTGTAGGGATTTTGGATCGTCTATGGATAGGATGGTCCAATAGCCAGCGGATTAGGCATGATAGCATATATGCCTACTGATCCATAATAAGTGTGATGATTTAGAACAAAATTATACTAAATCAGTGACACATAATGGCAGCGGGGCGGAGCTGCAGCATCGGGCGTTCGGCGGCGCCGCTCGGCCCAGATCTGGGCCCATCTGGGTCTCATCTGGGTTGGGGCGGGCCGCTGGCGAGGTGCAGCGGCGACGCGTCCCTGGAGGCGGGGATGGTGCGGCGGCGGTTTCCGGGTGGCGGCGGCACAGCGGCCGGCTTGCTGCAGCGAGGCGGCGGGGACTTCGCGGGCCAGTTTGGGCCTGCTATGTCCTCGTTGCTGCGTCCGGTCGGTTACCGCGAGGCGCGCAGTGGAGGCAGTTCCCTCCCGCACGGCTGCAGTGGTGCTGCTCCCGGCCCTGCTGCCCCATCGTTCTGCTTCTAGGCCTTGTGCCGATGATCACAGTGCAACGACGGGGTTGACCCAAGATCGTGGTGGCGCATGCTCGTGGGCGGCAAGCTGGGTGGAGCTTGACGGATTGTGCGGGATGGTGGTTTTTTTGGGGGTCGGGAGAAATCCCTGTCGGCTTGTCCGGCACCGTGGCGGCGATGCCTGCGGGTATCACCCCTCCTTCTTGAAGGGCCTCGGTTGATCCCCTTTCCCACCCCCTCCGTATACCGGGGGAAACCCTAGGACTTGTCCGAGCAACAGCGGCGTCGTCGTCGCATTCCTTCTTGAAGGTGTTGCTTTGGTATGCGGCGATCCGGAGTGCTAGACACGTGGTGGGTAGTTTTCGGAGGGCGCAGCGGTTGAGGGCCAACTTTGTTTAGTCGCTCTGCCATTGTTGGCATTTATTTCTCTTGTTTTCTTCTTTGGGCTTGGTTGTGCTGCGGCCCCAGCATGCTTGTTGTATCGTGTGGTTCGTTGCTATATAATATATAGCGGGGCGAAAGCCTGTTTCGTCAATCGCTAGCCTTCTGCTTCGGTACACCCACCCACCCACCCCCCCCCCCCATTGGTGTACTGGAACGGGTGGCCTTGCCGCGACGGTGCGACCTCCAGGATTCCGTCTCCCCTATCAGGTCCATGCCTCCATGGCTCCTCTGGCCCAAACCACCGATGGCTGCTCCATACTGCAGAGCAGCTACTACATGGGCGGGAGGATGGAATCAATATAAGCTCGTTCCAGTTGTTGCGTAGGTTGAAGCGCCATTGTTGGTCTCAGAATTCAGATTTTTAATTGGCACGAAGAAGAAATAGATTGAGAGGAGATCTTGCGCAGGGAAAATGAATAAGGGCATCCACTATGTTGTCCACACTCCACAAGAGCTATTCGTAAGCAAAAAATACTCTATAAGATGTTCACATCTACTACAAGCTGTAAGCGTGGTCACCAGCCAGCCCGCTGAGGCCATCTGCCGCTCGCGTAGACGTGCGCGTCTGACATGCGGGCCTACATACGCAATATGGAAGGACCAGAGAAGCCACCCAGAAGCAAATCGTATCCCGATTTCCATCCCCATCCGCATTCCCTGTTTCTTCCTCACCAGGGCGAACCGCCGGCGGACGGCGCGGCGCCGTCGATCGACGAAACCTAGCCGGCGCATTGGATGGCGGTGGAGGAGAGGGCGCCGCGTTGACCTGATCTCCCGAGCGATGGGGAAGGGGAGGAGGAAGAGGACAGGGACCCGCCGGGATTTAGCTGGGGGGAGGCGGAGGAGACGGGGACGAGGAATTGAGGTATTCGGGGCGACTGCGAGCCAATGGCGTCGTGCACGATTGCGGTGCTGGCAGTGCCGCTCGGCACCATCGTGGTGCTGGTGGCGCACCCGAGGAGGACACGGACCTGCATCGTGGAAAAAGGTATGTGCGGATGCAGCCGGAGGCATCGTTGACATCGTGTTTCGGCTGCCGGAGTTGGTGCGGATATTGCCCTTCGTCTGTAATTAAGGCTGCTGCATCACGTGGTGTTCTATGGTTAGGTCAGCTTGGAATCAATCTGATTGAGTAAAACAAACGAGCTTGTGCGTGAATCAGGTTAGTACTGATTTCAGATTAGATTGTTTATTCAGACTTGCTGTTGGACGCACGAGTTGTTGAGGGAATCGGATCCATTAGGACTTGGCTTTGGTGCAGATCCGTGCAAGATTGATTTTGTTTCCTGGATTCAGTTTGCATACAGCAAAGCAAGGAGAGCACCTCTGTTTGAATCGGATCAGTGGAGGTTTGGCGTGAGGAATGAAAAGCAGAAACAAAAGGAAGAGTATTGTTCAGAACTTCAGATTGGATTGCTTTTGCTGAGGGCTGCATCGTCTTGGGTGCAGTTTTCTGCTCGCCTGCCTGTTTTATCCCATCGTCGTGATCTATTCCCCATGGATACTGCGGCATCAAAGCTGCAGCACAGGTCTGCTCGGCGGCCGATGTGGCATGGCGGCAGTAAGCGTGCGATTCCCTGGTGTGTTCAATGGTCCATGTCAATGGATCATGTGCCATCGTCGGGGTGTCCAAGGGCGCTGGTGGGTTCAACTGTGCCATGCTGGGATGTCTTGCTACCGGGAGCTGCACCTAGGTCATGGTCCATAGCAACTTAGCTCGCCCAAAGACTGACGCTACGCTCTGTGGTATTAGTGACTACTTCTGTAATTATTATTATGTAGCAAAAGAGAGATGAAGGATGCTTTAGTATGGAGAAGTAGATGTTTATCATCTTTGCAAATCGATAATTTATTATATTTGATAAGGACTATAACCAATTCTCATACCTTTTGAAAAGTAGTATAGCAATTTGATTGAGTCATTTACATTTAGTTTTCCTTTTTTTCCCTGTAAAAGAAAATATTTTGATGTATCTAGAGTTAGTGTTCTGTCTAATATTTTTATGGTCAGCTCAATGTTGCTTTCCTTGCACATTAACCAAAGTTGTAAGCTTGGTCATCTGTGGCTGTTTTGAGTTTGTGAATAGCAGCTTTTGTTTTTCTCATATTTTCTAACGCTTGTGACTCTTATCACTCTCGAGTTTACTCTGATGATACCTCATACAGTTCTATGTTTTTCTTAGAGCTGGCAAAGCATTTCTATTCTTAATCCAATTTAGTAATTGAATACTCTTGTGTGCTATTTGCCTATCTTACTGTTAAATTGTGGACTATTTACGTCCTGTGTTGAGGTAGATATGAGAATGGGAAATTTTTCTACATATGAATATCATCGTAGGAAATCTTTTGTTCCGTGAACGTGCAGAGGGTAAGATTGTCTATAGAATTGATGTTATACTGGGGTGACTAACTGTTATCACCTTAAATTCATCGGGAACTTTTGGTATCCTGAATACTTGCAGCAACTTAAACACATGTGACCAGGATATGCAGGCAGGGCTTAGTATTTTTCAATTTTATTTGTAGTGGCAATTTATTTTAATGAGGCTTCTGAACTCTGTTTTTGATTTACTACTATTTTAAATGATGTAGTGATGACCATGTAATGACTAAGTGCTTGTTTCTCTTCTTTACACATGTGGCGTAGTGGACATAACAGTATAATTTTTATTAGAAAACATAGCAAACTTTTGAAACTAGACTTATTAAGTTTATTTGGACATTTGTTTCCCTTGCTTTGCATTGAATTGGACTCCATTTATATCCCAGTCTAAACATTTCATATAATCAAGTAGAGAAAATTGCAGAAAGCTTTGCACTTACTGGGACTTATTTCCAAGTTAGTGCAGTGAGTTCCAATATTTCTAGCATCTCGCAACCATCAGTGATTGGAGTTGCATTTTTGGATCTATCAGGAATTGCATCTACCAACCATCAGTGATGTGTACGTATTTGGTAATTCTGTTTCGTAGTTAGCAACACATCTCGCACATATAATGAGGGATTCAAAAAAATGATGTTGAATTTAGTATATTCAAAAAATAATAGCAGGGAAATTCGAGTTTATTAGGCACCACAGAGAGAGAATCTGCTCCAGTTTGTGTTTTAGGCAATTAGAAGTCTTAAAGTCATTTAATTTTCCCTTTAATTATGTGTATCCTGGGATATGAATCAGGAAATTTACATGGAACTGATCGATGCAACAAGGGATGTAAGCTCATTTTTTCCTTAAACATGACTTGCTTGGAACTTCGTTTTTATGTCCTATCCGTTTTCAAGTTATTTTTTGTGAACTTCTCGGTTGTCTCGGTTGAGGTCACACTAACAAGGTTTGAATAACTTCTACTTTAGGCCTTGAGGAATTTATGAGGTCTGCCACTGAGGTTGAGGTGCTTGCGGGCAATCAATAAATGAGGAGGTCAATTATGGATCAAGGCTGGTTTAGTGACTTGATGCTCTATGTTTTACTGATACACATGTCAACAATGTTCATCTTTAATATCGACTTATTTAAGGTATAGTGATATAGATGTCAACAAGATCATTTTGTCTTCCAGTATTGTGTATTTGTTTTTCCAAAATCACACAACAAAGTGAGGAACGTTTCCTTTTTCCTGGGAATATCATGAACTAATACTAAAAAAGTGGATAGAGAATTAGAGATGGTTTGGAAATAGAAAGAATCATCTACATAGTACCCGTTTTCTCAATTCCAGTTGATATTTTTCCATATACATGTGCAATCCAAAGATGTATAGATTAACCGAGCTCTAAATTACTACAAGCTATAAGCTTGGTCGTGAGTGACATAACGCGTGCATTTATCGCTGTCAGTCTCCATTTTAGATGATCTAGATTGTCCCTTAGGTTTGGTTGGTAACATTCTTAACACTTTGATATGTGTCTCTTGTTTGGCTGACAGTGGGCCCCATTTTTTATTAGGCCACAGTTCACAACGAGAGGTAAACTTAGTAGTGTAAAAAGGAACCAGTTTCCCTCTCACGGTCACCCTCCCCCCTAGACCCGGCCCCGAACACCCCAACCCGCCCCATTCTCTTTCTCTCTTCTTCCTCTTCGTTTTCTCCCAAACTCTAGGGTTCAGTCGGCTCCACACCCGATGCCTCTGCCCGCTCCGAGACCGGCTGCTCCTAGACCGGCTGCCCCTAGACCGGCGCAGAACAGACTTGCCACTGTTGCCGCTCACCCCCAGATAAACTGCCGCACCCAGTAGTGGCGTTGAACAGGAGCCGCCGCTGCGCCCTAGGAGGAGTTCGCCGCTCAGTCCACGGCGGCTTCATTCCCATATCTCTTCCTTCCGTCTGCCGCAGGCATGCTCACCACTCCGTGATTGGGGGGGCTATTCTCATTAGATTGATTTCTCTATGCGATAGCTGTAGGAGAGGAAAGCTCGAATCGGTTCGTGGTCTACAGGTGCAGGATGAATACCTTTTTTGGAGGGAGGAGACTGCAGGGGCGGGATCAATTAGCGCAGGCCACATGGGTTGGGGAGCTGCTTGGGATCTTGCTAATCCGACCAGTAGAACATGTCGATGTAGGTTCTGTATAATTATTTTGCAGAACAGAGAATTGTGCAATGGTGTCCCTTGTGGAAACTCGATGTGTCCTCTGTTTTCTTTTCTGCATCTTGCATTTGCTCTTGGTTGGGAATGTCTGATGAGCAAAGGTAGCTTGTTCAGTTGTTCTACGAGCAAACTGATGCTCCCAGGTGAAAATAGTATATGCTCTGATTTTGTGTGGTTGGGAAGCAGCCACAATAAATGCCCAAATAAAGGGTCAACGATCTGCACTAGGTGTGATTGAACAGCCTGATGTCTTGGTTACAACTGGAAATCCTTGAGATTCTACGCGGGACTGTCAGTAGGCAGGACCCATTGTGTCATCTAGATACTGTTGACTATACTGGTTGTAGCTTCCTTCTCTGCTTGGCTGCACGGGCATGAATTGGAGATCCATCCAGACTTGGACTGATTGTTTTTGGCGGTGAAGAACCCTAACTTGCTTAGATTTGTTCCGAGATTTCTTTTTTTGTATATTCTGTACTGCGAAAGATTGAACCCGAATCTTCCTTTGTGAGCCCTGTTTACTCCTGATTTGCTTGCTAGGTCAAAGGAGTTTGGCAGATCACTGTGAAATACCCACTCCTTTGGCGCCCTATGCAAAGTTATCGCTAGGTAAGCTGAGAAAAAGGTTAAACTATTTTTTGGCCTGTGATGTGAAAGATATAGCTCTACGTGCATTTTCTGTTAAAGTAGAGTAATATTTTGGTTAAATTATTGCAGGGAGCATACACCATCCATTAGTCATAGATGAGGCTAATATTTTAGTTAAATTATTGCAGGAGCATACACCATCCATTATATTCATGGATAATATCCACTGGGCTGCTGGAATTCAGTCTGGAACTGGCAACGGTGATAGTGAAGTGCAACGCACCATGCTTGAGCTTCTTGACCAACAATGGTTTTGTATCTTCAAACAAAATTTAGGTATGCTTCACTTAATAACGGATGTTTTTGTGTGCTGATTATACATGGAGCAATGTGATCATGATGATGACTTTATATGTTTGTTGCAGGTTCTGATGGCAACAAACTGGATAGACATCCTGCATGAAGCCCTGTAATTTTGGCTTGCACTATTCCTTGTGCATGATGATATGCTTTAGTGGATCGGCAGCTGTGGTGTGATTCAGATGTGAATTATAGTACCGTCTGATTGTTTGAATTTTTTTCTGTGAGGTTTGTCTGATTAGAGAAAGCTGATGTTGATCAAGAATTAATGTGTATCATGTTAGCTCCAAATAATACCAACCCTGTATTGTTTTGGATATATATTCCTATGAAAAGCATATGTGGTGTCGCTGCAGGTGAATACCACAAGTAAAAGGTGCATACTTCTATATTTTCAATTTTCTTTACCTGCACCCCCCTATGATTGTACTGATGTTTAAGCAAGTATTAGGAGTAATGTGTTGTCGTATGCTACTAGATGTACATAATATCTTGATAAGTTCTCCACCTTCAAGTCCCTCTTTTTACCAACTCTAAATAAGTAGCTCATTAGGTTATTCTTTTACTATTCTGATAAGTGGCTAATTTATTCTTCTGTACAATTTCGTGACTCCATATAAAAAGTTTGTGTCTGGTCAATCTTATCTTTTCTCCATGTAGCTATTTAATTTTCCATAGCAATTATGATACATCTTTGCGTTCAATATTTTGTTGAATTCATATTTACGGGTTGATTCTGTAATGTAAAAGGGGCACACATATTACAATTTACATTTTGAATTCATATACCACCCACCATCCGAGTTATTTTTTTAGCAACCAACTATTGCAATGTTCCCCGCAAAATGTTAGCATAAACTCTAGCGTGCAGTCAAATGAAAAGAAAAGAAACATGATGTTACTTGCTCAATAAGGTTTTATAGAATCAGTCATGATAAAAATTTGCTTAATTTTTCATCCCAGTAAGTAAATAAGTATGAATTGTGTTGTCTAACATAAGTATCTTTTTTGTTTCACTTTTTCCGATCCGATTGATAACTAAGTACTGATTGAATATCTAATGCTTTTCCGATATACATGCCAATAGAGTTTTTTTATATTGAATGGCTTTATGAAGATATATCAACATACATGTGTCAACAAGATCATTTTATGTATTGTGTATTATTATTTTTTAGATCACATGATAAAAGTGGAGCACTCCTTTTCTCTAGAGCTTCAGGGACTAATATAAAAAAGTAGACTAGGATGAATTGGGAAAAAAATCCATCTATAGTATGATATCCTTTTCTTTTTTGTTCCAGTTGATGAAATGCGACTTTATGTGCATATGTAATATACAGATGTATGGATCGAAAGAGTTGTTCCAAATCAAAAGATAGCCGATCCATTATATATGGTATGTCAAAATTTCTTTGACATATAAGTTAAGTATAATTGATAAGATTTTACTTTGTTATTTTGATGCCTTATATCAAGGCTTGATCATTAAGAAAACCGGAGCACTACCATGGTGATGTCTACTATGAGATTTAATTTATTGAAGATTTTTCTATCATACTAGATTTCGTTTACATAACATATCAAATAAAAATGCTCCTAAATCTAACTCGGTGCAAAACGCCATGCAGGCGGGCCGGGCGAAGCCGGCCGGTTCGTCTAGTATATAGTGGAGCTTGTCCATAAGAAAATTTTCTTGTAGGTTGTCCATAAGCTTGTGGCTTGTCCATAAGCAATAAACAATTATTTTACTCTCTTCCTTCTCTCTTGCATGTGTGTACTTTTAACCGATATGTGGGTCCCGGCTTGTGGAAAAATTTACCTTATACATTGTAGCTATTTTCATAAGCTATATGGGTCCCACCTTATGGCAAAACTTGGCCTTATACATAGGTGATGCCGTAACAGAGTGGCTGGAGATAGGCACCGCTGCACTCCCCCCATCCGGCTTCCGCTGATCATTCGTCGAGTTGCTCACCGCCGGTGCCAATCCCCCTCGAGAAGAAAGGCTAGAATATTTATATACCAATACGCGAATATACGGGGCTTAGATATCGGGCCAAACTAATTAAACAGTTTAATTTACTAATTAGGCATAAAAAAACCATCTTAACCTTATAAGTTTTGGAGAGGGGGTGTACCGAAGCATGGGCCAAATCGCCAAGGAACTCAACACTCACTTAAGCTACCGTACAAGTTGTCCTACTACAAGCACTGTGTGTGGTCGTGTGCGCATGCACACAATCACATCAGTTGTGTACGGTGATGCCATACTCGGGCTTGAATTAATTCCTTTCGAGCCCATGGCGTGGCTGGTGGTTCGCCTAATTGTAATTCCCGATGAAATCGACAAAATTGACCCTTGTCTGAAAGTTTAGCACAAAATGAACTTAGTTTGAAACTATTTCAAAATCTAACCTTTTTTTGTGAAGCCTGCAACAGTGGCGCTATCCTACATGGAGTAGCTCCATTCTGGCTGGCGCTACCCTTTCGCCAGCGTGGCACTGAAGGACCCCACCTGTCACAGGTGCAGCACGATAGCGCCAGTTCCGCCGGCTTCGCAAAACCTAGGGTAGCTCCAATCGGAGTGGCGCTACCCTTCTTAATGGGCCGGCCCATCAGTGCGTCGCGCGGTAGCTGTTCCGGGTGGGACTTTTTAGTCCCACCTCGGAAGCTGAGAGGGATTTGCACCGGTTTATATACCCCGGTCTGAGAGGGCATCCGAGCTCCTCTCAGATCCGGTGCATTGTAGTGTGTGTGCGTGCGTCCTGCCCTATGGGCCCGGGGACCCTGGTCTTGCTGGCAGTACTGGCCCCATCGACGGGTGGGGTCGTGGACCCCAGTGGATCTGGTTGACCTCGGGCGGGCTTTTTTTATTTTTTGTCTAGGTAGCGCCAAGCCCAAAGGAGCTACACTATGCAGTGTAGCGCCGAGCTCAAAGGAGCTACCCTCTGTAAGGTAGCTCCGCGCAGAAAGGAGCTACACTATGTAACGTATATACCGCTGCGAGCCCGGCACCCTTCTTCCTCCTTGCGTTTTCCTTAGTTGTTTTTGGCCGGGCTGGCCGACCTCTCACTCCCCCTCTCAAATCCCCACCTAAATCCCTAAAGATCTGAAGGCAAATCTTGTGGATTTCGTCGCCGGAGTCCTCCCCAAGGTAATCTGGTCTGTTCCCCTCTATTTCATCCGAAAATCTTGTGTATTTCTTCCCTAGATCCAAAAATGACATCGCCGCCGTCGCCACCTGCGGAGCCATGGACAGGGCCATCCATCGCCGCCGCCGTCTGTGGAGCCAATGGCGGAGCCGCCGCCGCCCTCTATTTCATCCCGCTGCCGCTTGTTCTCCCGCTCCCGCGGCGTCGGGTGCCTCAGCGACGTCGTTACCGAGCCGCCCCACCCCTGCCGCCGCACTGTCCACGGGCCCCTCGTCGTGCGGATGCACCCCCTCCTCGCCACAGCCATGGCTGCCACCTCCCTCCCTGCTCTGGCTACCTCCATCGCCACACCTTCCATTGCCTGCAAAATCTCTGTAGATGCACCCACGAGTGTTGTGCCTGCCTGCAAAATCTCTGTAGATGCACCCACACTTGTATATATTCTTGGTATAAAGAAATCCGAATCTATAAGCTTTGGCCTGCCTGCAAAATCTCTTGCACCATGATGAAATCTGAATTCTCTGTAGATGCAAACTCTCTGTAGATGCAAACTCTATTTTTTGGTATGCAAACTCGTATTAGATTATAGAAATCTGAAATATGGCTGTCATTTGTGTGTGGGGAATTATTTTGGTAGCATTTAAAATATCATCATTTGTATGTGGGCTAAGTATTAAAATTTCATAGTATGATTTTGCTTACCATTATCCGAAATTGGTTTGATGTTCCATAATTGGTGAGACTATAATTTTGTTGTTGTATTATGTAGGAGGATGTCTCTTCTTCTTCAACACTATGATCAAAATCACCGTGCTAAGTTGATGTCGGAGAACCATGCGGTGAGAATGGTGCATAGTTGATGTTGGAGTCAATTTTGTTTGCATGTGTATGTAATGTAACATGTTTGTGCATTTCAGGTTCTCTTACCTCTGCGACTGAGGTACCACGGTGTCCACGTCAAGAAGCTGCCGTACGATGAGCGGTACTCTCCGTTCATTGAAAAGCTAGGACTCTTGGCATACATCAACCTGGTTACTCGGTCGATGCCAAACATGAACCCCCCTGCCATTACGGCTCTTGTTGACCGTTGGAGGCCGGAGACACACACATTTCATCTCCGTACCGGGGAAATGACCGTGACTTTGCAGGATATGTCTATGATCCTCGGACTTCCCATCAAGGGAGTTCCGGTTTGTTTTCACACAAACTCCGATGGATGGCGCGAACTGATGTTTGCCCTTATTGGTGCTGTCCCTCCTATAAAGGAGGACCCGACAAAGGATAGAGTCCCTGCCGGCGCTACTTATACTTGGATCAGGGAGCAATTCAAGGACCCTCTACCCCAGGATGCATCCAAGGAGGTGATTGAGCAGCACGCACGTGTGTATGTGTGGTACACCATCTCAGCTACCTTATTTGCCGATGGTGGTGGCCGCACAGTTCCGTGGATGTGGCTGAAGGCGTTGACCGGTTCGGAGCCTAGAAGCTGGGGTATGGCGGCACTCGCCTATTTGTACCGGCAGGTAATGAATACTAAATGTCTTTTTTTTCACTTATTAGCGCATCGCTCCTATTTCATAAATGTTAGCTCATCACTCCTATTTTATGCAGTTGGATGATGGTTGCCGCAGATATCAACCAGATAGCGTTATTGGTGGCCCGCTACTTCTACTCTCTGTTTGGATGTGGGATCACTTTTCTGTTGGACACCCTAGATTGATGAAAGAGAATACATGGAATGACCATGGCAACCCGTTGCGAGGCCCGACGTGGGCATACAAGTGGGATGTTGTGTCCGAGTTCACTAGAGATTGATGGGGCCGAGTTGATGAAGTAAAATAACCGGCCAGTTGGAAAACCCCAAGAGAAGGTTTTGATGAATATAGCAGCAAGTTTTCCCTCAGTTAAGAAACCAAGGTTTATCGTCCAGGAGAAAGGCAGACAATGACGACTGAAGGTGATACTTGCTAGTTTGCGATAGCTTCGGACAATTTATATATGGCGCCTCGTCCAAGCTTTGCTTGCTAGCTGCAATGCGGAACCTGCACACACACAACCAAGTACTTTGCTCCCAACTTGCGATGAGGTTGTCAATCTCGCCGGTTTGCTTGAAACAAAGGTTATGAGCATATCGAGTGGAAAACAGTAGAGTATGCGAGTAAAGTAAACAGTGCGAGTAAAGTAAACAGGTGATAGCAATATGATGGAAATAGGACCGGGGTCTACAGTTCACTAGTGGTGTCTCTTCATAAGATAAATAACACATGCTGGGTAAACAAATTACAGTTGGGCAATTGATAGAATAAAGATAAACGTGATATGTCAAGAAGATCACTATGAGATTTACTCTGGGCATTACAACAAAATACATAGACCGCCATCCAACTGCATCTATGAGTAATAATCCACTCACGGGGATATCATCCAAACACCCCATGAGTATTAAGTTGCGAACAACAGATAATTGCATTAAGCAAAGTGTGTAATGTAAACAAAGCATATGCCCTTGAGCATATGAATGTTGTTTTCTCCCTAGTAGCAACAGCACATCTACAACCTTAGAGGTTTCTGTCACTCCCCCAGGTTAAATAGAGGCATGAACCCACTATCGAGCATAAATACCCCCTCTTGGAGTCACTAGCAACTACTCGGCCAAGATAGCTACTAACAACGGAGAGCATGCAAGATCATAAACAACATAGAGATAACAAAAGATATAATTCAGTACAGCAACTCAATCATAAACACCAATATTCATCGGATCCCAACAAACCAAACATGTAGAATTACATAACGGTGATCTCAATCATGTAGGGCAGCTCATGAGATCTAAACATGAAACACATGGTGGAGAAGACAACCATCTAGCTACTGCTATGGACCCATAGTCTAAGGTAGACTACTCACTCATCACTCCGGAGGCAAACATGGCGATGAAGAAGACCTCCGGTGGCGATTCCCCTCTCCGGCAGGGTGCCGGGAAGAGCTTCTGGACCCTCCCGATCTTCGGGTCGACGGCGGCGGCGGATCGCGATGTGTTCTGGAAAAGTGATCGGGTACTTAGGTTTTTTCCGTCGGGGGGTCTTTATAGGCGAAGGGGCGATGTCAGAGGAGGGGCCAGGCGGCCTCACGCCAGGGTGGTGCGGCCCAGGCCCTGGCCGCGCCAGCCCTGTGTGTGGGGCCCCTGTGGCCCCCCTCCTACTCTCCTTCGGATGTCTGGAAGCTTCCGGGTAAAATAAGACTTCAGGAACTTGTTTCGTCCAATTCTGAGAATATTTCATGTGTATCACTTCTGAAACACAAAAACAGCAGAAAACAGGGAACTGGCACTGTGGCAACTCGTTAATAGGTTGGTTCTGGAAAATGCATAAAAGTGCCACGAAGTGTAACGAAACAGTAGGCAAATGGTGTAAAAACAAGCATGGAGCATCAAAAATTATAGATACGTTGGAGACGTATCAAGCATCCCCAAGCTTAACTCCTGCTCATCCTCGAGTAGGTAAGTGATAACAAAAGAATAATTTTTGAGGTGACATGCACCTACACAATCTTGATCATATATGTAAGCATTTGTGAGTTGGGATCATAAGAACTTAAAACATGGGCATGAAGATATAATCTTGACAATAAGAACTTAGGAACCATGTTGCAAACATGCAAATGAACACAAACAAAAGATCATGAAAATGAAACAATGAAAGTCAAACGTGTGTTCAAATCATAAGGAAAAACATACAAATGATTTTCAGCTTGTCCTTCAAAGAGAGCAAAACATAAATGCATAGGACACCTTCAAGTTTAAGAGGGCGACTAGATACAAATAATTTAAGAACAAGTGAAACCAACAATATGAATCAATCAATGAAAACTTTGGGACAATGCACATTATACTAAGAATGACAACTATGCTCTCTTAATGGTGCATAAAGATAGAAGGTGGTGACTCAACATAAAAGTAGAAGAAAGGCCCTTCGCAGAGGGAAGGAGTGATTGCAAGTTTTATAACCTTCAAAAATTATGGTACTTACCGGCTTTGAGCTCTCATTGCCCCCATCATAAGCATCTTGAATGGTTAAAGTTAATGCGAGAACAATTATGATGCATATGCTTGACAAATCATAAGTCGAAAACCTCGTGCCCCGTGAATACGAGTACCCAAACCTCATGCTATTTTACTTAGAGTCCCAAGCAAGGCTCTTGTCATTGTAAATATATGCATATCATTGAGAACCGCCAATGGGGTACCTCCGTGCCCGATGACATGGAACAAGCCCACACCAAAATGATAGGACAAGCAGACAATGAACACCTTGACATCTCTTTTATTTGCCATTTGTTTAGCTTTTTATTGTGAGATGCGTCATCGAATGTTCACCATGGGTATGCTGCAAATTTCCACCATGAATTATGCATGGCTTAGATTAGCGGCCCGGCGTTTCCCTAACACATATACAAACTCCATGATCCCCACAAGATTCCCAATTCATTTCACACCGCGGGCATCCATAAACAAAAGATTACGATATCAACTCAAATAAGAAGTACAATGTTGAAAGCTTGCCCATGACTGCATGGCTGGGCTAGTCTCTAACTTACAACTTGCAAGCATAACAACTCAACATAAGAGACCACAATGTCAAATTTTTAAGAACAGGAAAAAGTAAAGTGTGCCTTCCGGTTCGTGAGAGCTTTACTGACCGAATTTCGCATAACACTGGTAAGAGTTTAATTTGAAGAGAAAATAAAAGCAAGTCAAATTTACTTGGAATAGCAAATTGCTAGTAGGTATGTATGGTGGACACTTTGGAAAACTTTGGCTTTTAGGAGTTGGATGCACGAGTAGAGCTCATACTCAGTACAAGGCGAGGGCTAGCAAAAGACTGAGAGCGACCAACTAAGAGAGCAATAATGGCCATAATCATGCAACGCGACAAAGCGACATTAAAAGAAGTATAAGATGGCATCAAAAGTCAAAAAATAAATGATCATAGAGGCTATAGGAGACTTTGTAAGAGTCTAACATGTGTGAGCATGCGCCAAGTCAACCCAAATAAAGCATCAAGGAGAAAACCAAAATAATGCTTCCATATAATAAAAACAACGCATGATTTTTTTTTCAGAGGCTCATTAAGCAATCTCAGTTATTTGAGACAAGTCATGCTACAGCAAAACCACTAAGCATACTATCAAAAAGACATCAAGCATGACATGAAAAAGCCTAACCCACAGTCTACACAAGCTCCTTCTTGTACCACTATTTTGCATAAAGCTTTTTCTCTTTTCCAACACCATTTGAAATTTTTATAGACACCTCTTTTGATGAAAACCAATTAAGATCAGAGGCAAAAATACACCTTGATGAAAAGATATGACAAGGTCTGAACGCAAATCAAGGCGAAAACCAAAAGCAGTAGCGGAAAAAGAAGAAAACCTGATGAAATTGTAAGAATGAAAAACGCAGTGTTCTTGGCAAATGAAAAGCAAGGCAACTTCTCCAAAAGAAATTTGTTGGGGTCCAACCATTTATTGAAGCAAACAAACAAACTAATAAAGAAAACTAAAACAACTGATGCTCCAAGAAAAACACATAGTGCATGAAGCAATAAAAATATAGTGTTTTGAAAGGTGACCTGATTTTTGCCGATGAAGAAGGGGTGCCTCGAGGGCATCCCCAAGCTTTGACGCTTGTACTTCTTGGATATTTCTTGGGGTGATGCATGGGCATCCCCAAGCTTGAGCTTTTGTCCATTCTTCAACTCATCTCATCATTCTCCAATCCCTACACTTGAAAACTTCCTTCATACAAAACTAAACACAATTCTATTAGCAACATTAGTGTAGCATAACATATAATCAACCTCTTTTTGCTTCAGGTTTCAACTCAAAACCACCACATATATAGCAAATACTACTGTGGCAACCTCCCTAAAAGTTCCGTGATCAAAAGAACTCAAAAGAAAGCGATAAAGTGGCAAACACAAATATTGGCAGAAATCTGTCAAAACAGAACAGCTGACAAAGGTCGAATTTTTGAGTGGTTTTCTGTTGCTCAAATCAAAAAGTGTTCAACTAACGAAAGTTTGGATATAACCTGGGGCATATGCACAAGAAATCACAGGTCCAAAATATATACAGAGAATTTATACGAATTTTTACGGTGCAGCACCGAAAACAGTTTCAGGACAGCAACATCCCCAAATCTTTACCTCACTCGAATTAGAGGCTTCTCTTGGCACAAAAACAAAATAAACATGATAAGGAGCGGTCATTACAGTAGTAACGACTTCAAAGACTCAAATAAAAGAAAAATACTGAAAATAAACATTGGGTTATCTCCCAAGAGTGCTTTTCTTTAACGCCTTTGAGCTAGGCGCAGAAAATTGCGAATCAAGTAACATCAAGAGATGAAGCATCAAGCTCATAATTTGCTCTAAGAATAGAGTCAAAAAGTAATTTATTTCTTTTCCTAGGGAAGTGTTCCATACCTTTCTTGAGTGGGAATTGATATTTGATGGTGCCTTCCCTCATATCAATGATAGCACCTACAGTTCGAAGAAAGGGTCTTCCCAAAATAATAGGACATGAAGCATGGCATTCAACGTCCATAACAAGAAAATCAATGGGAACAAGGTTATTATTAACGACAATAAGAACAGCATTAATCCTTCCCAAAGGTTTCTTCTTAGCAACATCAGCAATAGGAACATCATAATAACACTTTTCAAGCGATGGTAAATCAAGCATGTCATAAATCTTTCTAGGCATGATAGAAATACTGGCACCTAGATCACATAAAGCATGGCAATCATAACCATTAACATGCATAACAATGATGGGTTCCCAACCATCTTCTAACTTCTTGGGAACAGAGGCTTTTTGCTTCAACTTTTCATCCCTAATTTTTATGAGAGCATTGGTAATATGCTTAGTAAAAGCAATATTTAAGGAACTAGCATTGGGAGTCAAAGCAAGCTTTTGCAAGAACAAAATAACTTCAGATATATTGCAGCCATCAACATCAAAATCATTAAAAGAAGTAGAGCTATCATCTCCTACACTCCGAAAAAATTCAGCACTCTTTTGAGAAAAAGTTTTGGCAGTTTTAGGCTTTTTAACACAAGGTGTGGGAGTTTTCTCTACACCAATCAAAGTAAGAGGATTGCTAGCATTAGGAGCAACATCATTAGAGGTAGTAATGGTACATACCTTCATCTCTCTAGCCATCTCATCTTCTCTTTCCCACCTGGCATGCAATTCCGCTAACAATCTAATATTTTAATCAATTCCAACTTGAATAGCATTAGCGGTAGCAAAACATTGTTCTCTTTCACATCATTAGGCAACACTTTTAATTTCAGAAGTTCAACATCATGAGCAAGGCTATCAACTTTAGAAGCAAGAATATCAATTTTGCCTAACTTTTCCTCAACAGACTTGTTAAAAGCAGTTTGCTTACCGATGAAGTCCTTGAGCATTACCTCAAGCTTGGAGGGCGCGGCCCTAGTGTTGTTGTAGGAATTACCATAAGAGTTACCATAACCATTACCATTGGTAGAAGGAGACGGCCTATAATTGTTACTAGCAAAATTGTTCCTATAAGCATTGTTGTTAAAATTATTATTTCTAATGAAATTCACATCAACATGCTCTTCTTGAGCAACCAAAGAAGCCAAAGGAACATTATTAGGATCAACATGAGTCCTATCATTAGCAAGCATAGCCATAATGGTATCAATCTTATCATTCAAGGAAGAGGTTTCCTCAACAGAATTTACCTTCTTACCTTGTGGAGCTCTCTCGGTGTGCCATTCAGAATAATTTACCATCATGTTGTCGAGTAGCTTTGTTGCGGCGCCCAAAGTAAGGGACATAAAAGTGCCTCCAGCAGCTGAATCAAGTAGGTTCCTCGAAGAAAATTTTAGTCCTGCATAAAAAGTTTGGACAATCATCCAAGTAGTCAGTCCATGAGTGGGGCAATTCTTTATCATAGATTTCATTCTTTCCCAAGCTTGAGCAACATGTTCATTATCAAACTGAGTAAACTTCATAATATTGCTACGCAGAGATATAATCTTAGCAGGAGGATAGTATCTACCAATAAAAGCATCCTTACACTTAGCCCATTTATCAATACTATTCTTAGTCAAAGACAGCAACCAATCTTTAGCTTTTCCTCTCAAAGAAAAAGGAAACAACTTGAGCTTAATAATATCACTATCAACATCCTTATATTTCTGCATCTCACATAGCTCAACAAAATTGTTGAGATGAGCTGCAGCATCTTCAGTACTAGTACCAGAAAATTGCTCTTTCATAACAAGGTTCAACAAAGCAGGCTTAATCTCATAAAAGTTTGCAGCAGTAGCAGGTGGTGCAATAGGAGTGCAGATAAAATCACTATTGTTCGTGCTAGTAAAGTCACACAACTTGGTGTTTTCAGGATTGGCCATTTCAGCAAAACTAAAGTAAACAAGTAAAAACAACTACCAAGGATTCTAATTTTTTTGGGTTTTTGATATAAAATGATGCAGGTAAAATAAATAAAGTAAAGCAAAACAATAAAACAAAGTAAAAGATATGCGTGCAAAAACTCCCCTCGCAGAAGTCTTCCACTCTTCCCCGGCAACGGCGCCAGAAAACTTGATGGGGCCGAGTTGATGAAGTAAAATAACCGGCTAGTTGGAAAACCCCAAGAGAAGGTTTTGATGAATATAGCAGCAAGTTTTCCCTCAGTTAAGAAACCAAGGTTTATCGTCCAGGAGAAAGGCAGACAATGACGACTGAAGGTGATGCTTGCTAGTTTGCGACAGCTTCAGACAATTTATATATGGCGCCTCCTCCAAGCTTTGCTTGCTAGCTACAACGCGGAACCTGCACACACACAACCAAGTACTTTGCTCCCAACTTGCGATGAGGTTGTCAATCTCACCGGTTTGCTTGAAACAAAGGTTATTAGCGTATCGAGTGGAAAACAGTAGGGTATGCGAGTAAAGTAAACAGTGCGAGTAAAGTAAAAAGGTGATAGCAATATGATGGAAATAGGATCGGGGTCCATAGTTCACTAGTGGTGTCTCTCCATAAGATAAATAACACATGCTGGGTAAACAAATTATAGTTGGGCAATTGATAGAATAAAGATAAACGTGATATGTCAAGAAGATCACTATGAGATTTACTCTGGGCATTACAACAAAATACATAGACCGCCATCCAACTGCATCTATGACTAATAATCCACTCATGGGGATATCATCCGAACACCCCATGAGTATTAAGTTGCGAACAACAGATAATTGCATTAAGCAAAGTGTGTAATGTAAACAAAGCATATGCCCTTGAGCATATGAATGTTGTTTTCTCCCTAGTAGCAACAGCACATCTACAACCTTAGAGGTTTCTGTCACTCCCCCAGGTTAAATAGAGGCATGAACCCACTATCGAGCATAAATACCCCCTCTTGGAGTCACTAGCAACTACTCAGCCAAGATAGCTACTAACAACGGAGAGCATGCAAGATCATAAACAACATAGAGATAACAAAAGATATAATTCAGTACAGCAACTCAATCATAAACACCAATATTCATCGGATCCCAACAAACCAAACATGTAGAATTACATAACGGTGATCTCAATCATGTAGGGCAGCTCATGAGATCTAAACATGAAGCACATGGTGGAGAAGACAACCATCTAGCTACTGCTATGGACCCATAGTCCAAGGTAGACTACTCACTCATCGCTCCGGAGGCAAGCATGGCGATGAAGAAGACCTCCGGTGGCGATTCCCCTCTCCGGCAGGGTGCCGGGAAGAGCTTCTGGACCCTCCCGATCTTCGGGTCGACGGCGGCGGCGGATCGCGATGTGTTCTGGAAAAGTGATCGGGTACTTAGGTTTTTTCCGTCGGGGGGTCTTTATAGGCGAAGGGGCGATGTCAGAGGAGGGGCCAGGCAGCCTCACGCCAGGGTGGCGCGGCCCAGGCCCTGGTCGCGCCAGCCCTATGCGTGGGGCCCCTATGGCCCCCCTCCTACTCTCCTTCGGATCTCTGGAAGCTTCCGGGTAAAATAAGACTTCAGGAACTTGTTTCGTCCAATTCCGAGAATATTTCCTGTGTATCACTTCTGAAACACAAAAACAGCAGAAAACAGGGAACTGGCATTGTGGCAACTCGTTAATAGGTTGGTTCCGGAAAATGCATAAAAGTGCCACGAAGTGTAACGAAAGAGTAGGCAAATGGTGTAAAAATAAGCATGGAGCATCAAAAATTATAGATACGTTGGAGACGTATCAGTGACCCGCAGAGGATGTACGAGCAGTACGTCAACGAGTTTGACACACTCACCCCCGATCAGGTTACAATTGCCAAGTTTGAAATAGCATTTTCTCTCTCTTATTTGAACTACCCGAACTGAATACTCGAAATTGTACCCTATGTTTCAGGTGACGTGGGAGCCATATGGATGTGGAGAATTGATACGTCTCAAACGTATCTATAATTTTTGATGCTCCATGCTTTGTTTTACACCATTTGCCTATTGTTTCGTTACACTTAGTGGCATTTTTATACGCTTTCCGGAACTAACCTATTAACGAAGTGCCACAGTGCCAGTTCCCTATTTTCTACTGTTTTTGGTTTCAGAAGTGATACACAGGAAATATTCTCGGAATTGGACGAAACAAGTTCCTGAAGTCATATTTCACGGGGAAGCTCCCAAACATCCGAAGACCTGACGGAGGGGGGCCACGTGGCCCCCACACACAGGGGCGGCGCGGCCTAGCCCCTGGCCGCGCCACCCCCGTGTGAGGCCCCGTGGCTCCACCTCTGACAGCCCCCCTTCGCCTACATATACCCCCTGACGAGAAAAACCTAAAGGCCCGATCAGATTTCCAGAAAGAGTTCCGTAGCTCCGCCGCCGCCACCGACGAATTTCGGGGGACAGAAGTCTCTGTTCCGGCACCCTGCCGGGACGGGGAAGTGCCCCCGGAGCCATCTCCATCGGTCTCCATCGCCGTCTTCGCCGTCTCCATCGACCTCACCGCCATCTCCATCAACCTTGCTGTCTCCTATGATGAGGAGGGAGTAGTTCATCCCCGGGGCTGAGGGCTCTACCGGTAGCTATGTGGTTCACCTCTCTCTCCCATGATGTGATCTTTATGTGATCGTGAGCTTTGTATCATGTTGAACAAGTACATGTTATTATTCAGATATTTTGTGTACTCTAGTGATGTTATTAAAGTAATCTATTCCTCCTGCTATGGTGTAACGGTGACAGTGCGTGCATCATGGTGGTACTTGGTTTAGGCTATGATTGTGATCTCTTGTAGATTATGAGAATAATTATTGCTATGATAGTTTGAGTGATCTATTCCTCCTTTCATGGTGTAATGTTGACAGTGTGTGCACCGTGTTAGTACTTGGTTTAAGTTGCAATGATTTCTATCTTGAGTTGTGATCTGATTTGGATGTCTCTATGAGTGGTGTTTGTCAAGTACTTGATGAACTTTAAGGGGTGCTTCTGTAGCCACTACACAATGATTAGTGATGTTCAATAGGAGAGTAATTCAGAGTACCTTAGCAAAGAGAAGTTACTTGTTCATTCATGTTATATTGTTGGGAGTGTGTCCACTAGTGAAAGTATGATCCCTAGGCCTTGTTTCCAAGCTTTGCACACCGTTTACTTGCTATTTTGTTACTTGTTTGCTCGCAGCGATATTTATTTCACATCACGTTTGCTACTTATAATCATCTATACCACTTGTATTTCACTATCTCTTCACCGAACTAGTGCACCTATACATCTGACAAGTGTATTGGGTGTGTTGGGGACACAAGAGACTTTCTGTATCGTAATTGCAGGGTTGTTTGAGAGGGATAGCTTTGACCTCTAACCTCCCTGAGTTCGATAAACCTTGGGTGATCCACTTAAGGGAAACTTGCTGCTGTTCTACAAACCTCTGCACTTGGAGGCCCAACAAGTGTCTACAAGAATAGAAGTGCGTAGACATCAAGCTCTTTTCTGGCGCCGTTGCCGGGGAGGTAAGGTAAAAGGTACTCGCATCCTCCTGTGTGAGTGCTCGGAGTTATTTCCTTTAGATTCTGCAATTACATCTTTTTGTTTCTTGTTTTTATTTTCACTAGTTAGGCTTAATGGAAAACAAAGAGTTCTGTAGTCTTTTTCCTGAGTTTAGATATGAAGTGTTTGAAGAGAAAATTGAAAAACCTTTGGAGCTTAATTTGCATGCTAATAGTGTTGTTAGTATGAATGCTTTGAACACCGTTGTTGCTAATGCTATAGAAAAGTCTAAGCTTGGGGAAGTTGGTTTTGTTAAGCATGATATTTTTAGTTCCCCAGCTTTAGTGGAGAAAATTTGCTCTGATGATATTTTATCTCCCGTATGTGATGTTCCTTCTTATGATGATATGTTTGAAGAATATGCTTTGCGAAATAGTTGTTCTCTAGTTTGTGATGATACTAAACCTCTAGTTTATGATGGCTATGATGATGAGTATAATATTTTCAGTTCACCTACTATTGAGGATAAAATTAGTTATGATTACAATATGCCTCCTATTTATGATGATTATGGTGATGAGAATAATTATTCTGTTGAATCTGCTCCTATTACTATTGTTCCTGTGGTGAGTATTAATTCTTTTATGCATGTGGCTCATGATAGGGATGTTTTATGTGATAGTTATATCGTTAGTTCTATTCATGATGCTACTGAAAGTTATTATGAGAGAGGGAAACATGGTTTGATGGTTCTCAACAATCTTAAGTTTCCCCTCTTTATGTTGCAAATCTTGAAGTGGCACTTGTTTTATCTATCCATGCTTGCTACTATGTGCCTCGTTGATTTATTTTCTTACAAGATTCCTATGCATAGGAAGTGGTTCAGATATAAATGTCTTTCACATTTGCTTTTTGATGCTCTCTATTGCTTTAAGTTCCTATATGGCGTCTTTGCTTCAAGCTCTTATATGGCGCCCACATGAGCATCTTCGCAATTTTCTGCGCCTAGCTCAAACGCGTTAAAGAAAAGCACTCTTGGGAGATAACCCATTGTTTTACTTTCAGTACTTTTTCTTTTATTTGAGTCTTGGAAGTCATTACTACTGTAATGACCGCTCCTTATCTTGTTTATTTCGTTTTTGTGCCAAGAGAAGCCTCTAATTTGAGTGAGGTAAAGATTTGGGGATGTTGCTGTCCTGAAACTGTTTTCGGTGCTACACCGTAAAAATTCGTGAAAATTCTCTGTTTATCTTTTGGACCTGCGATTTCTTGTGCATATGCCCCAGGTTATATCCAAACTTTTCTTAGTTGAACACTTTTTGATTTGAGCAACATAAAATCCCTCAAAAATTCGACCTTTGTCAGCTGTTCTATTTTGACAGATTTCTGCCAATATTTGTGTTTGCCGCTTTATCGCTTTCTTTTGAGTTCTTTTTATCATGGAACTTTTGGGGAAGTTGCTACAGTAGTATATGCTATATATGTGGTGGTTTTGAGTTGAAACCTGAAGCAAAAAGAGGTTGAATATATGTTATGCTTACACTAATGTTGCTAATAGAATTGTGTTTAGTTTTGTATGAAGGAAGTTTTCAAGTGTAGGGATTGGAGAATGATGAGATGAGTTGAAGAATGGACAAAAGCTCAAGCTTGGGGATGCCCATGCATCACCCCAAGAAATATCCAAGAAGTACAAGCGTCAAAGCTTGGGGATGCACCCGAGGCACCCCTTCTTCATCGGCAAAAATCAGGTCACCTTTCAAGACACTATATTTTTATTGCTTCATGCACTATGTGTTTTTCTTGGAGCGTCAGTTGTTTTAGTTTTCTTAGTTTGTTTAGTTTGTTTGTTTGCTGCAATAAATGGTTGGACCCCAACAAATTTCCTTTGGAGGAGATGTACTCATTTTCATTTGCAAAGAATGCTCTAGTTTTCACTCTTATTAATCGAGCATTCTAGTTTTTCCGCTACTGCTTTTGGTTTTCGTTTTTGCCTTGATATGCGTTCAGATCTTGCCATATCTTTTCATCAAGGTGTATTTTTGCCTCTGAACTTTATTGGTTTTCATCAAAAGAGGTGTCTTAAAAAATTTCAAATGGTGTTGGAAAAGAGAAAAAGCTTTGTGCAAAATAGTGGTACAAGAAGGAGCTTGTGTAGACTGCGGCTTAGGCTTTTTCATGTCATGCTTGATGTCTTTTTGATAGTATGCTTAGTGGTTTTGCTGTAGCATGACTTGTCTCAAATAACTGAGATTGCTTAATGAGCCTTTGAAAAAATCATGCGTTGTTTTTATTGTATGGAAGCATTATTTTGGTTTTCTCCTTGATGCTTTATTTGGGTTGACTTGGCGCATGCTCACACATGTTAGACTCTTACAAAGTCGCCATTAGCCTTCATGATCATTTAGTTTTTGACTTTTGATGCCATCTTATGCTTCTTTTAATGTCGCTTTGTCGCTTTGCATGATTATGGCCATTATTGCTCTCTTAGTTGGTCGCTCCCAGTCTTTTGCTAGCCCTCGCCTTGTACTGAGTATGAGCTCTACTTGTGCATCCAACTCCTAAAAGCCAAAGTTTTCCATTGTGTCCACTATAAACTCCTATACATGGTATTTGTAAGCCATTCCAAAGTAAAATTTTCATGTGCTACCTTTCAAAAAACCTTCAAAACACTTCTCGTTTTGTGACACTGTTTTCAACTCATGGGGATGTAGTGGTCGGATTTGCTATGTTCCATATTGCTTATTCCAAAAAGAAAAAAAAAGAGAAAAAAAAAGAAAAAAGGCACTCCTCCAAAGAATGTGAATGTTGGTGGGCACCCGATGGAATCGGTTAGCCATGGTATGTGAAAGGAAAAAGGTGGGGAGGAGTGCCAAGTTTTATAAAAAGAGCACAAAAGTGCCAATCTCTCTCTCAAAAACTTGCTTCATTTTTGTATGGAAGATAGTAAGAACCCCATTGCCAGTCGTTTGACAAAGACAACCACCTCTCAAAATCAAGTTTTATCTCTCTGTTTTACAAATGAAAAGCTCTAGCACATGCTTAATCACTGCTTCCCTCTGCGAAGGGCCTTTCTTTTACTTTTATGTTGAGTCACCACCTTCTTTCTTTATGCACCATTAAGAGAGCATAGTTGTCATTCTTAGTGTGATATGCATTGTCCCAAGGTTCATTGATTGACTCATATTGTTGGTTTCAGTTGTTCTTAAATTATTTGTATCTAGTCGCCCTCTTAAACTTTGGGGTGTCCTATGCATTTATGTTTTGCTCTCTTTGAAGGACAAGCTGAAAACCATTTGTATGTTTTTCCTTATGATTTGAACACACGTTTGACTTTCATTGTTTCATTCTCATGATCTTTTGTTTGTGTTCATTTGCATGTTTACAACATGGTTGCTAAGTTCTTATTGTCATGATTATATCTTTCATGCCCATGCTTTAAGTTCTATTGATCCCAGCTCATCAATGCTTACATATATGATCAAGATTGTGTAGGTGCATGTCACCTCAAAAATTATTCTTTTGTTATCACTTACCTACTCGAGGACGAGCAGGAGTTAAGCTTGGGGATGCTTGATACGTCTCAAACGTATCTATAATTTTTGATGCTCCATGCTTTGTTTTACACCATTTGCCTATTGTTTCGTTACACTTAGTGGCATTTTTATACGCTTTCCGGAACTAACCTATTAACAAAGTGCCACAGTGCCAGTTCCCTGTTTTCTACTGTTTTTGGTTTCAGAAGTGATACACAGGAAATATTCTCGGAATTGGACGAAACAAGTTCCTGAAGTCATATTTCACGGGGAAGCTCCCAAACATCCGAAGACCTGACGGAGGGGGGCCACGTGGCCCCCACACACAGGGGCGGCGCGGCCTAGCCCCTGGCCGCGCCACCCCCGTGTGAGGCCCCGTGGCTCCACCTCTGACAGCCCCCCTTCGCCTACATATACCCCCTGACGAGAAAAACCTAAAGGCCCGATCAGATTTCCAGAAAGAGTTCCGTAGCTCCGCCGCCGCCACCGACGAATTTCGGGGGATAGAAGTCTCTGTTCCGGCACCCTGCCGGGACGGGGAAGTGCCCCCGGAGCCATCTCCATCGGTCTCCATCGCCGTCTTCGCCGTCTCCATCGACCTCACCGCCATCTCCATCAACCTTGCTGTCTCCTATGATGAGGAGGGAGTAGTTCATCCCCGGGGCTGAGGGCTCTACCGGTAGCTATGTGGTTCACCTCTCTCTCCCATGATGTGATCTTTATGTGATCGTGAGCTTTGTGTCATGTTGAACAAGTACATGTTATTATTCAGATATTTTGTGTACTCTAGTGATGTTATTAAAGTAATCTATTCCTCCTGCTATGGTGTAACGGTGACAGTGCGTGCATCATGGTGGTACTTGGTTTAGGCTATGATTGTGATCTCTTGTAGATTATGAGAATAATTATTGCTATGATAGTTTGAGTGATCTATTCCTCCTTTCATGGTGTAATGTTGACAGTGTGTGCACCGTGTTAGTACTTGGTTTAAGTTGCAATGATTTCTATCTTGAGTTGTGATCTGATTTGGATGTCTCTATGAGTGGTGTTTGTCAAGTACTTGATGAACTTTAAGGGGTGCTTCTGTAGCCACTACACAATGATTAGTGATGTTCAATAGGAGAGTAATTCAGAGTACCTTAGCAAAGAGAAGTTACTTGTTCATTCATGTTATATTGTTGGGAGTGTGTCCACTAGTGAAAGTATGATCCCTAGGCCTTGTTTCCAAGCTTTGCACACCGTTTACTTGCTATTTTGTTACTTGTTTGCTCGCAGCGATATTTATTTCACATCACGTTTGCTACTTATAATCATCTATACCACTTGTATTTCACTATCTCTTCGCCGAACTAGTGCACCTATACATCTGACAAGTGTATTGGGTGTGTTGGGGACACAAGAGACTTTCTGTATCGTAATTGCAGGGTTGTTTGAGAGGGATAGCTTTGACCTCTAACCTCCCTGAGTTCGATAAACCTTGGGTGATCCACTTAAGGGAAACTTGCTGCTGTTCTACAAACCTCTGCACTTGGAGGCCCAACAAGTGTCTACAAGAATAGAAGTGCGTAGACATCAAGAATCTTTTGGCTATGTTCACAATTTTCTCTTGAACCCTAAGTGTTTGGAGGAGTCCAACTTGTGGCAGATGCAGTGCCCCCTCATATGCTTGTGGGCTGTCGAGTACCATTGTCCACATCGCGTGAGCACCCAGTTTGGACTAGCACAGGTCCATCCACCAGTGCATGTGGACACTAGTATTGAGCTCCACGGGTGAGCTAAAAAATTCTATATAAGTTTGCATGCTCTATTTTCCTTGGTTATGTCAATTGTAATACTTCTTATTCTCCAATGTAGGTACGACCAGAAAAGGCAAAAGAAGCGCTCTGACTGGAGTATAGTTCATTACACGCACATCCGTGCATTTGATGATGCTATTACGGAGGCAACGAAGAAAAAAAGACCGCAATGGCCTTACAATCAAGATGCCTTCAACAACTACCTTACTTGGTTCCTTCAGAGGACTCGTGTGGAGTTATGCCCGCCGGCTTATGATGATGATATATTGGATGAGCCGGTTGACTTTGAGGACTTCCAGAACCTTAAGTACAACAAGCTTATTAGAGATGGCTAGCAAACCCCCTTTGCTCCTGTGATCAACTTTGTGGTAAGTTTATTTGACTTGGCACGTCTACTAATATGTCACCCATGTAACGGTACCGCTAACATCTATTCTTTGTTTTCATAGCGCAAAGAGGTGAAAAACCAAGCCAATGAGGCCGAGCAGCTACTAGAGTACCCTTGCAGTGAGAAGAATGACAATGCACTAAGAGCTTGGGTTAAGGTATGTGGACTGCACCAATCCGATTATTTGAATATGCTACAGCGGAACGCACTTAGAGCAGCCTTGTTGGGATCTTATTTTCATGTATTTGCTTGTTTGAATATGCTACAGCGGAATGCAATTCGGCTGCGTCGTTTGGGGAACCTATTGGGTTGTCGTGACACGGAGTATGTCTCGCCGTCGCCTACTCCTTCACCACCTGATGCACACGTCGCGTCATCATCTAACATGTACGGGCATGTTGAAGATGAGGTTTGCATTTATTTCCATTATCTTTGCTTCATCCTCATCATATACCAGTTTTGAATATGAGAAGTATTAGAGCTTTATGCAGCCAATATAAAATGAAGCATTATTGATCCATGAAACCACTTTTTTCTAGTAAAATACTTGCCCAATGTTATATAGTTCTATATTGTTAAGGTGTGCTTATTTTATTTAATGATGAGCTCATTTTCAATTTCTGCTATTAATTTACCTTTGCTTACATAGAAGTATGAGGGTCTTATACATGAACCATTACGTTTCCTTCCTATAGGTACCACCCGATGATATGACTTTGCGGCAAGCTCTCAAAACTCCACGCACCAAGAGTTGCAAGAAGACGCGGCCTAGGAGATTGCCAAACCGGTTCACACCTTCAGATTGGGAAAATAAAAAGAAGGCTAAGTTTGATGAAGAGATCCACATGGATGAGGAGGACGAAGAAGAGGACGGTGAGGAAGAGACCCACATGGATGAGGAGGACGAAGAAGAGGACGGTGAGAATGAGGCGGACGAGGATGAGGAAGAGGAGGTCGTGCCAGCCCGGCGCACGAAGCTTCTGCCGCGTAGGTCACGGAAGTAGATGGTTATGTATTTGTTTCAGACTTGTGCACTTCATGTTGTTGAACTAGATCGTTATGTTTAGTTACCCTTTTGGATGTATTTGAACTCCGTTATGTATTAGAACTTAAGTATTTGAACTCCGTTATGTATTAGAACTTAAGTATTTGAACTCCGTTATGGTTATGGTTATGTATTTGAACCACCGTTATGGTTTATCTGTCATTTGAAGGTTTATCTATCATTTCAATTAGATATGTGTTGTGAGTTCGGGAAACCCACTTTTTCATTTTTCTATCATGGTTAGAAGGGTAGCTCCATTGCGAAAGGCTTCACAGAACATACAGTAGCTCCACCGCCAGTGGCGCTACAGTATGGCAGCACTATGAACAAAGGCTTCACACCAACAAGTGTAGCTCCTTTCACATTGGCGCTACGCTCATGGTACTTAGTCATTTTGAGGGCCTCTTGTGCCTGTTTCGGTACTGGACAGTTTGGACCACCTAATGTTAAATAGGGTAGCTCCATTCGGCATGGCCTCACAGCAACAAGTGTAGTTCATTTCACATTGGCGCTACGCTCTTAGGACTTAGTCGTTTTGAGGGCCTCGTGTGCCTATTTTGGTACTGGACAGTTCGGACCACCTAATGTTAAATAGGGTAGCTCCATTTGGCATGGCTTCACACCAACAAGTGTAGCTCCTTTCACATTGGCGCTACGCTCTTAGGACTTAGTCGTTTTGAGGGCCTCGTGTGCCTATTTCGATACTGGACAGTTCGGACCACCTAATGTTAAATAGGGTAGCTCCATTCGGCATGGCTTCACACCAACAAGTGTAGCTCCTTTCACATTGACGCTACGCTCTTAGGACTTAGTCGTTGTGAGGGCCTCGTGTGCCTGTTTCAGTACTGGACAGTTCGGACCACCTAATGTTAAATAGGGTAGCTCCATTCAGCATGGCTTCACGCCAGATAAGGTAGCTCCACTACCTTTGGCGCTACACTGCATAAATACGGCAGCTCCATTGTGAATGGCTTCACATAAAACACCATAGCTCCTCTAGCATTGGCGCTACCTTACAGGTATTAGTCATTTTCAGAGACTTGTTCTAAAAGCAAATCTGCTCCAATCAAAATCTGCTAGATGAGAGATATTGAGTACATCTGCTGTAATCAAAATCTGGCCAGGTGTAACAGAAATAAATGAGTACAACACAAATTTAAGGGACCGTAGTCGAAGACATCACTAATTAGAAGTACAAAGAGTACACTTGAAGACATGCAACATTGAAATCGTAGTGAACCTAGCAAAGCCATAGTTCTTGGCCACAACATGGATACAAATTACAATCTACTGAGTAGTACGAGGGAACTTGCTAGGCTTCTCCCTTTCTTCTTCTTCCGGTGCAATATCCACCCAGGGACGACGCTCCGATGGTTGAGTCATGCAAGGAAACTCATCTGTCTCGTTCATATCCTCTTGGGCTGCCTCTGTATCAGGAAGCTCAGCCTCGGCCTTCTCCCTAGCATAGGCCTCCCAGCAATCCTTCCATGCCTTGACATTTTTGCGTGAGCTGCTTTCCTATCATCTTCACGTTTCTTCCGCTGCGCAGCCTCGTAAGCCCACTGCTCCCTCTTCATTTGCTCATTCCTCTCTCGTTCCACATCTTTCTCCTCTTTCTCCTTCCGTGCAGCCTCCTTGCGTGCCTTCTTCCTTTGCATGTCTTTCCACAAAATATTTGGATCAAAAGGCGCCATGTTCACAAAAGGTTTTGTCCAATCACTAGGTCCGGCTTCGTCGTTGTTCGCCATACCTACAAACTAGAAGTGACATTGTACAAAGTTAGCATGAAGACAGTAATATACAAGAAACTAAAAGTTAGGAATCATTAATGTACTAAGAAATAAAAAGATAAGAGACAAGGACAAATAATTGACATTGAAGGTGTGAATACCTAGCATCCTAGCCAATAACCAAAACCACGGCTGAAACCACCACCACCTACACCATGGCCACGACCAGTACCACAATCATGACCACCACCATGGTCACGGCCAGTACCACCAGCACCACCATATTCACGGCCAACATGACCATCATCACCACCACGACTAATACCACCACCACCATGGCCAATACCACCACCATCTTCACCACCACGGCCACCGCCACCGCCACGGCCACGGCCATGGCCAATACCACCACAACCATCACCACCACGGCTACCGCCACGGCCACCATTACCTTCACCACCACGACCACGACCACGACCACCACCACCATCACCACCACGGCCATCACCACCACCATCACCTTCACCACCACGACCACGACCACGGCCACGACCATCACCACCACCACCACGGCCATCACCACCACCATCACCACCACGGCCATCACCACCACCATCACCTTCACCACCACGACCACGACCATGGCCACCACCACCATCACCACCACGGCCATCACTACCACCATCACCTTCACCACCACGACCACGTCCACAGCCACGCCCACGGCCACGCCCACGGCCACCATCACCTTCAACACCACGGCCACGGCCACCACCACCATCACCACCACGGCCATGACCACCACCACCTCCACCACCTTGTTGGCTAGCACCATGTGTGCTTGGACCGTCTTGGGCACCACCTACGTTGCTATTTCCCTTCGCTCTCTTTCTTTTGCTGCACCCACGAGTGTTGTGCCCATGACCATTGCAAGATCCACAACGGGAGTTCACACGTGGCTCTTCAAATTGGCTAGTACCCCAGTCTCTCATGCCTCCACCACCCCATCCATCCATGTCACCCCTAAAACGCTTAGTTTGACGTCTTCCCCGTTTCTTCACCATTATTTCTGGATCAGGCCATGGCTGAATTCCATGGTACTCTGGCCACTATGATTGGTCGTAGAATGGTTGAAATCTACCAGCCCATGTAGCCTTGGTCATCTGAATAGACAACTCTGACAACCTGACAGTTAGTGGATTATTTACATCCACGTTTCTTTTCCTTGCCGCATTGTACAAATGAGAGCAAGGCAAATGCAACAACGAAGGCCTCTCGCAAGAGCATTCACATTTCCTTAGCAAGACTTTGAATGCTCGGCCACCGTGTTGGACACCGTCACGTGTTGTTCCTCCAGGCTCGTTAACTTGATAAATCCATTCTTCGTTGTCAAAGCATGAAGATGTTAGCGAGTCTGCTTTTCTTGATTGGAAGGTGAGCCATTCGTCAACCCTTGGTGGGTACTTGTATTTCTTTCCTTTTGGATTGGCCTTTCCAACAATTTCCTTAGCCGTTTCCTCACTATAACACAAGAAATACTCATTCATCTTGTAGAATGTATATTGGACTATGACCGTCACTGGCAATGCACGGACTCCCTGCTGGTGCCAAGTTGACGTGTAGCAGACGGTCCTTGTGCGTGGTGAATAACCAGCCCGTTGAGAACCCCAAGAGGAAGGTGTGATGAGTATAGCAGCTAGTTTTCCCTCAGTTAAGAAACCAAGGTTTATTGTTCTTGGAGAGCAGAGACAAACGACTGAAGGTGATGCAGACTGGCTTAATAGCACTCCAACAAGGGCGCCGTTTAACTATACTTGTTGACTCGTCTTCGGCCAGTAGCAACGCGAAACATGCACACACACAACCAAGTACTTTGTTCCCAACTTGCGATGAGGTTGTCAATCTCACCGGTTTGCTTGAAACAAAGGTTATAAGCGTATCGAGTGGAAAACAGTAAAGTATGCGAGTAAAGTAAACAGTACTAGTAAAGTAAACAGGTGATAGCAATATGATAGAAATAGGACCGGGGTCCACAGTTCACTAGTGGTGTCTCTCCATAAGATAAATAACACATGCTGGGTAAACAAATTACAGTTGGGCAATTGATAGAATAAAGATAAACGTGATATGTCAAGAAGATCACTATGAGATTTACTCTGGGCATTACAACAAAATACATAGACCGCCATCCAACTGCATCTATGACTAATAATCCACTTGTGGCGAATCAATCCGAGAACTCCACAAGTATTAAGTTGCGAACAACAGATAATTGCATTAAGCAAAGTGTGTAATGTAAACAAAGCATATGCCCTTGAGCATATGAATATTGTTTTCTCCCTAGTAGCAACAGCACATCTACAACCTTAGAGGTTTCTGTCACTCCCCCAGGTTAAATAGAGGCATGAACCCACTATCGAGCATAAATACCCCCTCTTGGAGTCACTAGCAACTACTCGGCCAAGATAGCTACTAACAACGGAGAGCATGCAAGATCATAAACAACATAGAGATAACAAAAGATAATATTCAGTACAGCAACTCAATCATAAACACCAATATTCATCGGATCCCAACAAACCAAACATGTAGAATTACATAACGGTGATCTCAATCATGTAGGGCAGCTCATGAGATCCAAACATGAAGCACATGGTGGAGAAGACAACCATCTAGCTACTGCTATGGACCCATAGTCCAAGGTAGACTACTCACTCATCGCTCCGGAGGCAAGCATGGCGATGAAGAAGACCTTCGGTGGCGATTCCCCTCTCCGGCAGGGTGCCGGGAAGAGCTTCTAGACCCTCCCGATCTTCGGGTCGATGGCGGCGGCGGATCGCGATGTGTTCTGGAAAAGTGATCGGGTACTTAGGTTTTTTCTGTCGGGGGGTCTTTATAGGCGAAGGGCGATGTCAGAGGAGGGGCCAGGTGCCCTCACGCCAGGGTGGCGTGGCCCAGGCCCAGGCCGCGCCAGCCCTGTGTGTGGGGCCCTGGTGGCCCCCCTCCTACTCTCCTTCAGATCTCTGGAAGCTTCCGGGTAAAATAAGACTTCAGGAACTTGTTTCGTCTAATTCCGAGAATATTTCTTGTGTATCACTTCTGAAACACAAAAACAGCAGAAAACAGGGAACTGGCACTGTGGCAACTCGTTAATAGGTTAGTTCCGGAAAATGCATAAAAGTCCCACGAAGTGTAACGAAACATTAGGCAAATTGTGTAAAAACAAGCATGGAGCATAAAAAAATGTAGATACGTTGGAGACGTATCAAGCATCCCCAAGCTTAACTCCTGCTCGTCCTCGAGTAGGTAAGTGATAACAAAAGAATAATTTTTGAGGTGACATGCACCTACACAATCTTGATCATATATGTAAGCATTTGTGAGCTGGGATCATAAGAACTTAAAACATGGGCATGAAGATATAATCTTGACAATAAGAACTTAGCAACCATGTTGTAAATATGCAAATGAACACAAACAAAAGATCATGAAAATGAAACAATGAAAGTGAAACGTGTGTTCAAATCATAAGGAAAAACATACAAATGGTTTTCAGCTTGTCCTTCAAAGAGAGCAAAACATAAATGCATAGGACACCTTCAAGTTTAAGAGGGCGACTAGATACAAATAATTTGAGAACAAGTGAAACCAATCAATATGAATCAATCAATGAAAACTTTGGGACAATGCACATTATACTAAGAATGACAACTATGCTCTCTTAATGGTGCATAAAGATAGAAGGTGGTGACTCAACATAAAAGTAGAAGAAAGGCCCTTCGCAGAGGGAAGCAGTGATTGCAAGTTTTATAACCTTCAAAAATTATGGTACTTACCGGCTTTGAGCTCTCATTGCCCCCATCATAAGCATCTTGAATGGTTAAAGGTAATGCGAGAACAATTATGATGCATATGCTTGACAAATCATAAGTTGAAAACCTCGTGCCCCGTGAATACGAGTACCCAAACCTCATGCTACTTTACTTAGAGTCCCAAGCAAGGCTCTTGTCATTGTAAGTATATGCATATCATTGAGAACCGCCAATGGGGTACCTCCGTGCCCGATGACATGGAACAAGCCCACACCAAAATGACAGGACAAGCAGACAATGAACACCTCGACATCTCCTTTATTTGCCATTTGTTTAGCTTTTTATTGTGAGATGCGTCATCGAATGTTCACCATGGGTATGCTGCAAATTTCCACCATGAATTATGCATGGCTTAGATTAGCGGCCCGGCGTTTCCCTAACACATATACAAACTCCATGATCCCCACAAGATTCCCAATTCATTTCACACCGCGGGCATCCATAAACAAAAGATCACGATATCAGCTCAAATAAGAAGTGCAACGTTGAAAGCTTGCCCATGACTGCATGGCTGGGCTAGTCTCCAACTTACAACTTGCAAGCATAATAACTCAACATAAGAGACCACAATGTCAAATTTTTAAGAACAGGAAAAAGTAAAGTGTGTCTTCCGGTTCGTGAGAGCTTTACTGACCGAATTTCGCATAACACTGGTAAGAGTTTAATTTGAAGAGAAAATAAAGCAAGTCAAATTTACTTGGAATAGCAAATTGCTAGTAGGTATGTATGGTGGACACTTTGGAAAACTTTGGATTTTAGGAGTTGGATGCACGAGTAGAGCGCATACTCAGTACAAGGCGAGGGCTAGCAAAAGACTGGGAGCGACCAACTAAGAGAACAATAATGGCCATAATCATGCAAAGCGACAAAGCGACAGTAAAAGAAGCATAAGATGGCATCAAAAGTCAAAAACTAAATGATCATAGAGGCTATTGGCGACTTTGTAAGAGTCTAACATGTGTGAGCATGCGCCAAGTCAACCCAAATAAAGCATCAAGGAGAAAACCAAAATAATGCTTCCATACAATAAAAACAACGCATGATTTTTTTCAAAGGCTCATTAAGCAATCTCAGTTATTTGAGACAAGTCATGCTACAGCAAAACCACTAAGCATACTATCAAAAAGACATCAAGCATGACATGAAAAAGCCTAAGCCGCAGTCTACACAAGCTCCTTCTTGTACCACTATTTTGCACAAAGCTTTTTCTCTTTTCCAACACCATTTGAAATTTTTATAAACACCTCTTTTGATGAAAACCAATAAAGATCAGAGGCAAAAATACACCTTGATGAAAAGATATGACAAGGTCTATATGCAAATCAAGGCGAAAACAAAAACCAAAAGCAGTAGCAGAAAAAGAAGAACACTCGGTGAAATTGCAAGAATGAAAAACGGAGTGTTCTTGGCAAATGAAAAGCAAGGCAACTTCTCCAAAAGAAATTTGTTGGGGTCCAACCATTTATTGCAGCAAACAAACTAAACCAACTAAGAAAACTAAAACAATTGACGCTCCAAGAAAAACACATAGTGCATGAAGCAATAAGAATATAGTGTCTTGAAAGTTGACCTGATTTTTGCCGATGAAGAAGGGGTGCCTCGGGGGCATCCCCAAGCTTTGACGCTTGTACTTATTGGATATTTCTTGGGGTGATGCATGGGCATCCCAAAGCTTGAGCTTTTGTCCATTCTTCAACTCATCTCATCATTCTCCAATCCCTACACTTGAAAACTTCCTTCATACAAAACTAAACACAATTCTATTAGCAACATTAGTGTAAGCATAACATATAATCAACCTCTTTTTGCTTCAGGTTTCAACCCAAAACCACCACATATAAAGCAAATACTACTGTAGCAACTTCCCCAAAAGTTCCGTGATCAAAAGAACTCAAAAGAAAGCGATAAAGTGGCAAACACAAATATTGGCAGAAATCTGTCAAAACTGAACAACTGACAAAGGTCGAATTTTTGAGGGGTTTTCTGTTGCTCAAATCAAAAAGTGTTCAACTAACGAAAGTTTGGATATAACCTGGGGCATATGCACAAGAAATCGCAGGTCCAAAAGATATACAGAGAATTTATACGAATTTTTACGGTGCAGCACCGAAAACAGTTTCAGGACAGCAACATCCCCAAATCTTTACCTCACTCGAATTAGAGGCTTCTCTTGGCACAAAAACAAAATAAATAAGATAAGGAGCGGTCATTACAGTAGTAATGACTTCCAAGACTCAAGTAAAAGAAAAAGTACTGAAAATAAAACATTGGGTTATCTCCGAAGAGTGCTTTTCTTTAACGCCTTTGAGCTAGGCGCAGAAAATTGCGAATCAAGTAATATCAATAGATGAAGTGCTAGTTACCTCAGTAGGCTCTTTGAAGGTTCCCGAAGACGATTCAACCTGCAAGTCACCCTTAGTGGAACTAAGAGTCTTACCAATTTTAAGAACATGTTGAGATTTAAGCGCAGAAACCTTGGGAACATACATAAATTTTTGCTCTTTTCCAACAAACACTTTCTCTTTCTTAAATTTAAGAGAAGAGAAGATTAAGCTAAGAGTTTCCATAGACTCCTCTAGTTTACCAATCCTTAAGTTTTGATTATCAAGAGTAGTGCTAGCCTCTAAAATGGTAATTCTCTTACCGATGTTTTCTATTAATTCACTAACTCGGCTAGCATTTTCTAAGATACTTGGCAAACTTTTCTCTAAAGAGCTGAGCCTTTCTACCACCTCCTCCAAGGTGGTCTCGGTTTTAGCAACATGAATAGGTGGTATTTCCACTAAACTTTCAATTATAGTGCATGCTTCTCCAGCGGGAGTACCCAGAAAATTACCTCCTGTAAGAGTATCGAGAACATACCTATTCCAACTAGATATACCAACATAAAAATTTCTAAGGAGGATCGTGGTAGAGTGCTTTTTGGTACACCTATGATGAGCATTGTTAATACGATACCAAGCATCTTTTAAACTTTCTCCCCCTTGTTGCTTAAAACTATGAACTTCTACTTCAGGATTACTCATTTTAACAAAACTAAAAGCAAACAAATAAAAACAGCTACCAAGGATTCTAATTTTTTTTGGGTTTTTGATATAAACGATGCAGGTAAAATAAATAAAGTAAAGCAAAACAATAACAAAGTAAAGGATGTGCGTGCGAAAACTCCCCTCGCAGAAGTCTTATACTTCCTCCCCTGCAACGGCGCCAGAAAAGAAGCTGCTGGTGCCAAGTTGACGTGTAGCAGACGGTCCTTGTGCGTGGTGAATAACCAACCCGTTGGGAACCCCAAGAGGAAGGTGTGATGAGTATAGCAGCTAGTTTTCCCTCAGTTAAGAAACCAAGGTTTATCGTTCTTGGAGAGGAGAGATAAACGACTGAAGGTGATGCAGACTGGCTTAATAGCACTCCAACAAGGGCGCCGTTTAGCGATACTTGTTGACTCGTCTTCGGCCAGTAGCAACGCGGAACCTGCACACACACAACCAAGTACTTTGTTCCCAACTTTCGATGAGGTTGTCAATCTCACCGGTTTGCTTGAAACAAAGGTTATGAGCGTATCGAGTGGAAAATAGTAAAGTATGCGAGTAAAGTAAACAGTACGAGTAAAGTAAACAGGTGATAGCAATATGATAGAAATAGGACCGGGGTCCACAGTTCACTAGTGGTGTCTCTCCATAAGATAAATAACATATGCTGGGTAAACAAATTACAGTTGGGCAATTGATAGAATAAAGATAAACGTGATATGTCAAGAAGATCACTATGAGATTTACTCTGGGCATTACAACAAAATACATAGACCGCCATCCAACTGCATCTATGACTAATAATCCACTTGTGGCGAATCAATCGGAGAACTCCACAAGTATTAAGTTGCGAACAACAGATAATTGCATTAAGCAAAGTGTGTAATGTAAACAAAGCATATGCCCTTGAGCATATGAATGTTGTTTTCTCCCTAGTAGCAACAACACATCTACAACCTTAGAGGTTTCTGTCACTCCCCCAGGTTAAATAGAGGCATGAACCCACTATCGAGCATAAATACCCCCTCTTGGAGTCACTAGCAACTACTCGGCCAAGATAGCTACTAACAATGGAGAGCATACAAGATCATAAACAACATAGAGATAACAAAAGATAATATTCAGTACAGCAACTCAATCATAAACACCAATATTCATCGGATCCCAACAAACCAAACATGTAGAATTACATAACGGTGATCTCAATCATGTAGGGCAGCTCATGAGATCTAAACATGAAGCACATGGTGGAGAAGACAACCATCTAGCTACTGCTATGGACTCATAGTCCAAGGTAGACTACTCACTCATCGCTTCGGAGGCAAGCATGGCGATGAAGAAGACCTCCGGTGGCGATTCCCCTCTCCGGCAGGGTGCTGGGAAGAGCTTCTGGACCCTCCCGATCTTCGGGTCGATGGTGCCGGCGGATCGCGATGTGTTCTAGAAAAGTGATCAGGTACTTAGGTTTTTTCCGTCGGGGGGTCTTTATAGGCGAAGGGGCGATGTCAGAGGAGGGGCCAGGTGCCCTCACGCCAGGGTGACGCGGCCCAGGCCCTGGCCGCGCCAGCCCTATGTGTTGGGCCCTGGTGGCCCCCCTCCTACTCTCCTTCGGATCTCTGGAAGCTTCCGGGTAAAATAAGACTTCAGGAACTTGTTTCGTCCAATTCCGAGAATATTTCCTGTGTATCACTTCTGAAACACAAAAACAGCAGAAAACAGGGAACTGACACTGTGGCAACTCGTTAATAGGTTAGTTCCGGAAAATGCATAAAAGTGCCACGAAGTGTAACGAAACATTAGGCAAATGGTGTAAAAACAAGCATGGAGCATCAAAAATTATAGATACGTTGGAGACGTATCACTCCCCTTAGAACACTATTGAAGCACTCAGCCATGTTGCTTGTCATGTGGCCATACCTCATGCCGCCTTCGTCATATGCTCGAGCCCACTTATGTCTCAGGGGCAAGTGCCTATGTAGGAACTCTTGGCCCCCTGCATTAAGGGTAGGTAGACTAACCAATCTATTGTAGAGTCTTGCAAAACATCGGTCTGAGAAAGCAAGACAACAATCTTTTAGATCATCGGACAATTCCTTGTTCCCACAAGCCCTATAAAAGTTTGACACAAAGTGCCTCATGCACCATCGATGTTGCAAATGAGCATGCCCTGGAATGTCAATCTCTACCGCGTTGAGGATGCCTTGATGGCGGTCAGAGATAACACAAACTTCCCTATGAGGAGGAATAACTTTGGTTCTCACTAGATGAAGAAACCACTCCCAATTATCGTTGTTCTCCACCATTACCAAAGCAAAAGCCAACGGCAACAACCGGTTGTTGGCATCATTAGCTATAGCAACCAACAAAGTGCCCTTGAACTGCCCCGTCAAGAAAGTTCTGTCTATGGAGATGACCGGCCTACAATGTTCAAATGCCCTTATGCATTGCTCGAAAGCCCAAAATGCACGGCCAAATACACAGACAGTAGCACCGTTGTGAATCCTTGTTTTATGCCCAAATGGTCCACAACGTGGTACATGCCCGGATTAGTAGCCGCCATCCCTCCCAACAACCTAGGGAGTCGGTTGTAAGCTTCTTCCCAATCACCATATAGCATCTTAAATGCAGCTTGCTTAGCTTTCCATGCCTTCCCATACTTCACCGTGTAACCAAAGAGGGCAAACACCAAATCTATGACACCCTTGATTGTGAACGTTGGGAGAGTTTTGATGCTATTGGAAAGTCTGTAGGCGATGAATTCTGAGGTTAGTTGCCAATGATCGTCCTTAACATTTACATCATCTAGTGACTTGCCTTCACACATATGAGTTGCTACACAACTTGCTATTTTCCATTGCGGCCCAACTTTCCATGGTCTAGCACGCACAATCCATGGACAACCATCTTCCTCACACTTAACCGTGTATCTCTTCTTTGCGTCCGAGTGTACCACCTTGTATGGTCGGAAATACTTCACCGCGTACTCCTTCATCCATATCTTGAATTCCAACAAAGTGCCAAACTTTTTTCCTTTACAAATCCCATACTTTGTGTAATCCATATCCCGCTTTGAAGATGGCCTAGGACCAAGAACTATAGTTGTGCCACCGTCAACCACGGCTTCATCTGCATGAGCAAGATCACGGAAGAGCAATGTTTTGTGATCACGGCCCACAACCTTGTAGAAAGCTTCGGCTTCTTCAGCCGTGAATCCTTCTTCATCTACTTCTTCCTCGGGGCCATCATCATCGGACTCCGATGCGTAGCATCGGTTATAATACACGTCATGGTTCATGATGTCTTCTTCCATGTCCTCTTGCATACAATAACCCTCCACATCACCAATGTCATTGTTCATGATGTCTCTATGCATATCATCGTCGGAACCATCACCCTTGTCCTCCTCCGGTGCTTCATAATGGTGATGTCGATTCGGGCTCAATTCTTGTTGGGTCAATGTAGGTTGGCTTAAAACATCTTGGGTCATTGTAGGTTGGCTCAAGTCATCTTGAGTCATTGGAGGACTACCGTGCAAAGGGGAGGCATGCCGGTTCAAGTCAATTTGCAACCGACAATTAACCTTTTTCATTGCAAACAACTCAAGGGCCTTGTCATGTGATTCGGCCACCACCTCCTTGTACGCAACCCACCGTTCCTCCAAGTTGAGAGGCATTGTCTTCCAACGATTGTGCATTCCGAACCCAACATTATGTCTTCCATCCATTTCTACTACATCACTAGGGTCAAGCCATTTCAATTCATCCCGCACTTTTGCCACCACCTCGGCGTAGGTAGGAGTACGGTCGAAAACTAAGACAACCTCCTCCGGGTCATCATCTATATTGCCTTTTACAAAGGCCTCCTTGTCGACATGATGGATACTCACAATTCTTGCCATCTAAAAAAACATGAACAAGCTACATATCAAATAAGCTAAACACAAAATTATCTATATATCTACCTATATCAAGAATAATATTACCATAACCCTTTACAAATCCCAACCTAAGCCCTAACCCTAACAAGAAATTCGAATCTAAATCCTAGCCCTAACCCTAACCCTAACCCTAATAGATCCCACTGAATCAAACCCAACATGAATAAAACCCAGCATTAACAAATCGAACAAGAATTAACCACTGAATCATAGGTAATTTCGAAATTTCTAGAGTTTCCTAGATGTAGACACAGAGAAGAAATCTCAAAATTTCAATTCGTCAAAACCAAGGAGAACATGGGAGAGTACCTCTTAACACATGGGGAAGTCCGAAACCATAGGAAATTCGCACCCAAATGGATGGATTTGAGTGGGGGGGCGAGTTGGAAGAGAGAGAAGGTAGACAGAGAGGCCGGGCACGATAGGGAAGAAGAATGAGCCCTTCTCTGGCAGACCCACGGGGTGGGTTTACATACGGTTGGGTAGCGCCACTAGCAATGGAGCTACCCTCAGAAGTGTGAAGCCTTTCACAATGGAGCTACCTATCTGTACCGTCAAATAAATTTTAATATTACAAAAACTACTGGTAAAGGCCTGCCCGATAATCGGCCGGTCCATTCAGTACGGTAGCGCCACTCACACCGGAGCTATGATTCTATGTGTGAAGCCTTTGGGATTGGAGCTACCGTATAAAAAAATAATATTGCTACAAATGATAATAAATTTACATCACCATATGCAACACACATACACTCGATTAATAAAAGTCCAAATACAAGGATACATCTTAGAGTTTACAAACTAATGCAGAAAATAGAACAAATACAACTCGAAATAAAATACACCGGGTTCATAGAGCTAAGAAACTAGTGGTACTGACTCCAGCGAGGCCATTTTCCGGTGTTGTCACCGCGCTTTTCTGCTGCCTCAGCCTGAGCAGCCCTTTCTTTCTTCCTTTCCCTAGCCGCATCACGAACCGCCTTCAATGCAGCTTGCTCCTCCTCAATGCGGCGATTCTTCTCCTCTGTCTTCAAACCTAGCTCATGATAGTAAGCTCGCCGCTCCTCTCTATTTTCCCTGATCATCCTCTCTCATTCTGCTTTCTCCTGTGCAATTGCCTCCTCTCGACGCTCCTCCGCGTGGAAACTTTCCCACGCCTCACGATGCCTTCTCTCTATCTCAAGACGTGCCCACTCCGGTTGCACCGTGTCAATCCAATGGTACCACTTACAGAGTGGTGGTGGAGACTGCAATAACATATGGAGTTTAACAAAAAGGCATTGAAGAAGACAACAAAAAGTGGATTTACAAACAATAAAACATACCGCAGGCCTCCCGTACGACGATGTTGTAGCAGGTGGATCATGCTCATAGTTGGGACACATGAAAAACTTCATGCCAAACCAATCAGCAAAATCAGTGGACTCCCGCACCTTTGCTACATCACCACACCAACAGCGCGCAGGTTCTACCCCCGGAGGCAAACTAGCATGCTTCATCTTCCTTGGCCTCATTCCTTCATCCGAGTAGGGCAAACTCATTGCTAGGTGGGAGAAGGAAGGGAGAACTATCAAACTAAAAGAGAGGAAACAATGGTGGGAGAAGGTGGATGGAGATTGAAGAAGGAAGGTCTATTTAAGGACAAGTTCTGGAGGAGGCGGGCTAGCTGGGCGGGCGGGAAAACATGGCGGGCTAGCTGGGCGGGAAAACATGGCGGGAAGAACAGGCGGGAAAGAAATGGGCGGGAATAGGGTAGCTCCTTTGAGCTCGGCGCTACACTGCATAGTGTAGCTCCTTTGGGCTTGGCGCTACCTAGACAAAAAATAAAAAAAGCCCGCTCGAGGTCAACCAGATCCACTAGGGTCCACGACCCCACCCGTCGGCGGGCCCAGTACTGCCAGCAAGATCAGGGTCCCCAGGCCCACAGGGCAGGACGCACGCACACACACTACAATGCACCGGATCTGAGAGGAGCTCGGATGCCCTCTTTGACCGGGGTATATAAACCGGTGCAAATCCCTCTCAGCTCCCGAGGTGGGACTAAAAAGTCCCACCCGGAACAGCTACCGCGCGACGCACTGATGGGCCGGCCCATTAAGAAGGGTAGCGCCACTCCGATTGGAGCTACCCTAGGTTTTGCGAAGCCGGTGGAACTGGCGCTACCGTGCTGCACCTGTGACAGGTGGGGTCCTTCAGTGCCACGCTGGCGAAAGGGTAGCGCTAGTCAGAATGGAGCTACTCCATGTAGGATAGCGCCGCTGTTGCAGGCTTCACAAAAAAGAGTTAGATTTTGAAATAGTTTCAAACTATGTTCATTTTGTGCTGAATTTTCAGACAAGGGTCAATTTTGCCGATTTCATGGTAATCCCCGCCCTTCGCGCTCACTTGTACAGCTTCTAAGACTGCGACGCGGAACGCATGCGACATTTGGAGCGGGTCATCACTGTTGTGCTAGCCAACATGGAATTGAAGGGATATTCTACACAGACCAACTGACCGACCGACGACGGCAATGCTTTGCAACCGGTCTCCGACGGAGTTCATGGAGTTGTGACTGCCGGCAATCACTACGGGAAAGATTCAAAGGGGCCGACGGCCAGAACTTGTGCAGATGGCTATTTATCGGGAACGTCCGCACAGAGCTGCATCTCGTTAGGATCCCACAACGACCGTCGACACAGGCTAACCGTCAGCATAGACTAACATGTGCCGAGGGCCACCGTTGGCACAAGCCTAGCCATCGACATAGATAGAGCATGGTCGTCGGCACAGCATATTCCGACGACCAGGCCGTCGACACAGTTTTTTTATATTTATACTCATTTGTTTATTAGTCTCAAATATTTTAATGTGTTTATTTATTGTTTTCAAGTATTTATACTAATTGTAGGGTGGTGGGCTGTGTCCACATATTGACAGTTGGTGAAATAATGACGCACGAGGAACGGTCGCTCGTGTCTAGGCGGTGCGAAGTCCCGCCTTAATGGTTAAGATTTAGTAAAGAAATGAAGTCTTGCAGATCCAAAAATGATTTTTGCAAAAAATCATGAGCTTGTCTTATTACCGCTAAAGTGTAAACTCACCCTGGTTCCAGCGAAATCGGCAGGAGCTTGCGCAAAATCTAAAATATACCACTTAAGGTTTCCGCAACAAAATGAGAGATATGCGTATTCCAGGTGGTCTATTATTTATGTCGGGTGTTGTGCCCAGCTTTCGATTTCGCGTTTCGATAGCCGCTTCATAAAAACATGATTTCGGCACACCAGAAATAGAAAAAACACTTTACATGGAACGAAACAAAAATAGGCCTCCGTGGCATTCCTCGCTATCCCAAGGACCGTGCACGCGCGTGTCCGATATGGCCTTGTTCCAACAAACTATTCCATGATCAGGGCCGGACCTAGCCAATTTGACCAAAAAGTCATGTAACCTCGCAAGTGATAGGTCATTTTTGTGAAGGGACTTTCTGGTAAACTGCTTTCCTCAAGGTTTCAATTTTTTCTTGCATCTAGATGGCATAAAATGACGCCACGCGAATATCTCGCATTTTTTTATTTTTTTTTAAATTAGTTGCGCCAGATTCTGAGCCCGCGTGAAATAACGACGCACGAAAACTACCGCTCGCGGCCAGGCGGTGCAGAGTCCGCCTTAACGGTCAAAGTTTAGTGAAGAAAATAGCGTGTTGCAGATCTAAAAATGAAGTTTGCAAAAATAAGAGCTTATCTTATTGCTGCTAAAGTGCAAACTCACCCCGGTTTCAACGAAATCGGCAGGAGCTTGCGCAAAATTCAAACTATACCTTCGAAGGTTTCTGCAAAACGAGAGCTGATATGCGTATCCTAGGTGGTCTATTATTTATGTGGGGTGTTGTGCCTAGCTTTTATTACGCGTTTCTATAGCCGCTTTACAAAAAATCCCGGTTTCGGTACTCCGAAAATAGAAAAAGCACTTTTCACGGCCTCCGTGGCATTCCTTGCCATACCAAGAGCCATGCGTGTGTCCGATATGGCCTCGTTCCGACAAACTATGCCATGATTAGGGCCAAACCAGCTCATTTGACCTCAAAGTTATGCAACCTCGAACGTGGTAGGTCATTTCTGTGAAGAAACTTTCTGGTAAAATGATTTTCTCAAGTTTTAAAATTTTCTCCCGCATCTAGGTGATATAAAATAACATCACACAAAGGTCTCGCATTTTTTTGATTTTTTTTAAATTAGTTACACCCAATATGGGACCCGCGTAAAATGACAATGCACGAAAACTCCCGCTCGCGGCCAGGCGATGCGGAGTTCCGCCTTAACGGTCAAAGTTTAGTGAAAAAATAGCGTGTTGTGGATTCATAAATAGATTTTGCAAAAAATTACGAGCTTGTTTTATTGCCGCTAAAGAGCAAACTCACCCCGGTTCCAACGAAATCGGCAGGAGCTTGTGAAAAAATCAAAATATACCTTTGAAGGTTTCTGCAATGAAACGAGAGCTGATATGCGTATCGTAGATGGTCTATTATTTATGTGGGATGTTGTGCCCAGCTTTCGATTTCACGTTTTGGTAGCCGCTTCACAAAAAACCCAGTTTTGGCACTCGGAAAATGGAAAAAGCACTTTTCGTGGGATGAAACAAAATGCATGTTAGAAATGATGATATGGATTTTATATTTAGATTCCTCTCATTTTTCTTATTAATTTAGATATATTATTTATCGAATTCCTATTTACGAATTTGTAAATATGGATTATTCAATATTACATAAAAAACAAAATAAAGCAAAATTTATTTTACTATTATTTGAATTCACGATTATTATTATTTATTCATTTTTATTTTACTTAAATAATTGTTTGGAATTCAAAAGATAAAGGCGTCTGACATTATGACAAAGAGTTAATAAGATCGATATGATACTATTATCAACAAGGTATAATTTCTTTCTTGGAAGCTTAACAGGAAGGAACAAAGAAGTTAGGCGTGCCGGGGCTGGAATAGTCTGCGGATAGGTGACCGATCGGGAAGTCTGACTAGAAGTAAGTGGTTTGACCTAAAATTATGTATGCTTAGAGATAAAGATGTCCTAGTATGTTTTGCTGGTTAAACAATTCAAATATTTTAAATTTTTGAAAAAAAATGAAAAAATAAAATGAAAAAGTACTTACCTATGCCGACGGCATATCTATGCCGACGATTTTTTAGTGTGCCGACCCCGTCTATACCGTCGGCGAGGTGCCAACGGCCTACACCGATAGCTTTTTTGGCTGTGCCGACGGCTGTGGGCTGTCGGCACCTTGACTGCGTCCATGCGGTCTCCGACGGAGGTCATACACTGGCCTCGTTCTTTTTTGTAATTCTTTTGAGATCGTTGAATGTGCCTAATAAGCGAAGCACCGATGTTGTTCTTTGGAGCTCTATAACATGTCCCTTTGCTCTAATGTATGGAGTAGTATATTTGCTGTTAAAAGACATATAAGCGGACTTTTTTTGTTTTGCATTCGTGGTCGATCGATGAACTCAATTGAGGTGCGGAAGAAAATGGGTGAGAAATGAACATATTTGCCCAGGCACCAGTGCGGCTGGTGCGTGCCTGCATGTGACGCAATTGACAACTACTCCAGTCTCCGGTTTACTCAAATAATCGTAGCACAAGCTTAATTAGCTGGCTAGATGATGTAAATGTCAAACATCCAAATGTGCCATCATCGACTGCCATGGCAACACCGCGTGTGGAGAGTCGTCCCGGCCAATGGTTTGCCAGCTGCAGCAACGTACGATCGACGACCATGGCAAAGCTAACTATGCGTGTGGCCCCGCTGGCGCCGCTCAATGAAAAAGAATTAATCGATCACAACGTATATGCCGTGTCTAATTATAATTGTTGCCATCTTCATATCTATGATGTCTTCACACATATGCACTCATACGAAATAACATGGTGCACACGTGGTCTCTCGTGACAAATGGCGCCGATTGATAGATTAGACTCGATTGCATCTACACACACGACTAAATTAATCTAACTGTGTATGTCATGTTCCGACGGCGACAATGCCATACCGTGTAAGCATTATTATGCTTGCCTGCAGGCTATTAACTTTCTTGTGCTGGGAGCATGTACAGACGAGAGCCCATCGGACTCCTGTTCCACGCTCAGTTCACGACCTAAATACTCACGTGCACAGACGAGACCTAATGGAGGATCGGAGATCTATAGTCAACAATAACAGTACTCAATGCAAGGTTCACTAAGTAAAGGTGCTCTTGTTCCCGGCGTCTCTTATTCCTTAATTCTTATTGTACTGCTTATGTTCAGGACTAAGCTCCTTCTTTTTCTGTACTCGCCACATATTGGGATGTGTTGGAGAATTTTCTAGCCAGTTGAACTCCACGCTAATGTTTGACAAAGGATTGAGCGGTATATATACACACAGCAAACAATATTGTGTTCCTGGTTGGAAGTTGTTGGATCGGTATTGTCTTGTATTCACTTCACGTCCTGACTTTTGGTAAGGTTCAAGATACAAATTTGAAAATAACCTACCACCTCAGTTCTCTAGTATAAGATAAGATGTTTTGGCGCAGTTCAAACTGAGCTGCCAAAACGTCTTATATATATTTGGGAACGGGGGGAGTGGCTTATAACCTCAAATTGCTTGATGGAGAAAATTGCAAAAAACCACCACATTTGGGGTTAGGGTTTTAAAAAACCACCACTTTTCAGTTTCTTTGCAAAAAACCACCAGTTTATCCTCTAACGATCGCAAGAAACACTGATCGCACACTTAAGTCTGTTGGACGCTAATTCTGACAGGAGTGGCCCACCTACAGGCTGACGTGGCAAATGATTAATGGTTCAAGGACATATGTTATATTTTCTGGATATTTTTTGCAAAATTTTATGTGACCCACTTGTCAGATCCTGTCTCCACTCTTTGTCCGCAAGAAAGTGCAGCTATTGCTTACAAGAAAGTGCATTTTGTATGCATTACTGAAATTAGGCCTTAGTATACAATAAATGTGAAATTCTTTGCCATATACCTACCAACTGTTTGTAAAAGAAATTTCAAGCAATATTAGTATCTGTAGGACCGATATATCCAAATCACAACTTCTGAAAAAAATGATACTCTCGAGAGAGCAGATTTCTTGCACCTGAGCACTAGTGCTCCTGCCATGTGGTAACAAGGACCATTTGTTTTGGTGTGAAAATCTGTGCCAGATTAAATTTTCAATTAATATAGAGTGCTAGAAATGGGGAATACATAGTGGTTAGTAGTATTGTGTAACAGTGGTTGCTGCAGTAGTAGGTGAAAAAAGCTGTGCGCTGAAGTCAAATGTGGGTGTTGCAAGCTTAAACAATTAATGAGCAGCGGTAAAATTTAACTGCCGATGTGCAAGACAATAAAGAAACATGAGAGTAGTCAACATGAATAAAAAAGTCGTTCTATCAGGACTTAGGATACAACTTAGACAATTTAGAGAGAAGAGTGAACAGAAAATTTAGAGAGGAGAGTGAATAGAGAGTTGTGAAAATAAATTAGACATGGATCCCATTAACAAAAGACACTTTTGATAAGCTACAGTTACGGTGACAAAGGATGAGGAGGATGAGCACAGCCTGATTAAAACCAACGTTAGGGCACAAATGCTGAAGGCGGTGGAGAACGAGTAGCATTGCTAGATATCACTCCTCCCTGAGATTTTATACGGCTGATGACGATGGCGTACTGCTGATGCCAGGGCAAGAAGTTGCAACCTCCTGCAGACTAACCATGAGAGACAACACTGTGAGGCATCCGGTAATAGTGATTAAAAATCCACTGTTATCGAACCATGAAAGTGCGGACAACATCTTGCCCACAAATAGGATTGATTCCTAGCATGGAGAAAGGCGACTCATCCAACATGGCGATGACCTTGATGGTTGCAAAAATGAGCAAGCACCGGTGAAACTTTGCAAGATGATAACACTGTGCAACGGCAGAGTGGGAGCAACATTTCTAAGATAGACAGATTGAAAAGCCAGTAGTCTGCAAAGATCAGCCTGCCACGGCTGACACAACATTATGTTGCCACGGCTGACACAACATTATGTTGCCACGGCTGACACAACATTAAATAGACAGCTCAAAAAATAGAGCTCGGCTGGAGATATACCTAAACATATACACTAAAGAAATTGTCCGTGTGTAGGAGTATACATTCAACTGGATGGACAAACAGAGTAGACGAATGGTCCACGATGTTCCACATGGCGGGTTCACTGGTGCCCGTGTGCCAAAACGACTTATCGTACTCTCGGTCAGTATCTATGTGCTATACTATACTGATATATCGTTAAAAGAGAGAACATCATTTTTGTGAGAGAATGGAAATTACCTTTGGTTGCCCCCTCATCCTCTGCATTCTAGATGCACGCAGCTTATTACAAGTCTGCAAACAGTGGCCCAACCAATAACGGATAACATGGAGCACACAAGACTAATGTATTTTAACATGTCTGGCTATGCCTTATTTCCGGAGGCGGTCCGGAGGCGGAGGGTGTATGTCAGTTGCAAACAGGATTGGCCAAGGATATAGAGAACGAGTTCCAAATTCTCAGCACTTTTTCTACAAATTTCAGGGGCTCATAGCTCCCAAATTTTATTTCTATTTATGAATTTATCATGCTGATGCGTGCTTACTACTATAGAGTAATGAGTGTCGGTAAACTACAATTTCAAGTTCTGATAACTTCGTAAGCTAAGCACGCACCAGCAGATCAATCGATAAATAGAAACAACCACAGTTAATACTCCAGGGAAAAAATCTAGTTCCACTCCGGCGGCGGCAGCCACCTGACCTGACCTGACCTGACCACGCGAATGCTCTGGCTCGGTGTCCAACTCTCCAAATCATCATCTCCTTCTCGCAAGAACGCGGCGCCTCCGCCGTTCCTACCACCAGGTCTTGCGCAGTGGCAACTGAGACAATAGGTGATTGAAAAAATCCCTTGGTGGTGTTCGAGCTTCGGCAGGCGACGGCGGACATGGCAGAACTCGACAGATAGGTGGAAGGTGTCTGCCAGACACCCGACCGGCCAGAAGAAGTGGCAAGACACGCAGCTCGTGGAGCCACTTTCGTCGGCCACACGGTGGCAAGGCCTCCCCGCAGACCTTGCGGGTTCAGTTGCTTAGAAATTCCATGCTGAGTACACTACTGAATAACTCATATGCAATGATAAGAGGTAACTAAAGATCGACATAGTGTACTTAGCAAGTACGCAATCGGATGCGTAGTCTACTAGGCAATGGTTGTCTTGTTCCCGGTGTCTCCTATTCCCTCAAGGTTATTTTACCTCTTTTTAAGGCCAGGGCTATCTTTTCTCTTTTCTTGACCCCTCCGCATGCGAACTAGTAGAAGCTGATGCTACTGCCGGAGAGAATATGAAGTACCATATATACACACATGCAACAACTAGCATGGTGTTTATGGTTGGAAATTGTTGGGTCATTGACTTCATGTCCTTAGAGCATCTTCAGTGTGAAGCCCTAAAATGTCTGACAACCGCGCCGACAATAAGGTCACCCGTTTGGGTGCCTCTGTCCACACCGGCGCCCCCAATCGGCTGGGCCTAAACACAAATATCACTTTTTATTCATTACAGTATGCAAATAAAATAGTCCATACAACACTAAAATTCAAACATATATATCAAATAGAATGGTGCCAAATAAAATCGTGCATACATCAATGTAAATAAATTAACGTTTGAGAAGTTCAAAGGAATCAAGACTCATGCGGCATTTCCTCTGCTCGTCCACAAATGTACCACCAGAACATCCCGAAGTTGTTGCTGAGCATGTTAGTCACAAATTTCACAATGGTTTTGAAGAAAAGTTCCAAACTCGGCTAGCACCTCGTGGTCAATTTGTGCAAGAGGCCCCTCCTAATCATATGGAAGATCATTATGCACTAGATTAGCACCCTCAATCTCAATGATCGTGTTATCCATGATCACACAAACATTCATGACCCCCCACATCTAAGTTATCGACCACTAGAGAGTAGGGTATCAGAAAATAGCAAAATGTTGTCGGAGCACACCAAATCCTCGCTCAACATCCTTCCTAGAACTCTCCTAGCACTTGGCAAACCATGCTTTCTTCTCCACATATTGGTCACTAATTATCTTCAAAATTGACGATCAATGTGGGTACGTAGATGCCGTCAGCTAGATAGTACCCTTTGGTGTAGGTGTGGCTGTTGATCACATAGTTGACCGGCGGAGCATGGCCTTTAGCAACTCTTTGATGCCCAATGCATGCACTCAATGCTTACGAGCATCCCATGAAATCCCCTTGTTTCGTTCCGTGTGTTAGGATTCAAGCAGTGTCTTATTCATTTGATGCTCTTAGATAGACTGGCCTAAACTTTTCGGCGATTGCCCGACAAAACTTTTACACAGTCGCTTGAGCAGCCGGCTCGGCCATACAACGATAATCATTCACGGTATCAGGTGGAGCAGCATATGCAATACACCTCAAAGTAGCGGCACATTTCTAAACAGAGGCGAATCTAGGAAATCCGGTGCAGTCTTTCTTGCAGAGCAAGTAGTCATTATACTCTCGCACACCGACGATGATCTTTATGAATAATATTTTTTTTGCATTCGTGGTCGATGGATGTATTCAATAGAGGTGCCAAAGAAACAAGGTCAGAAATTAACATACTCTATTTGCCCAGGGACTGGTGCGCGGCTGGTGCCTGCCTGCATGTGACGCAATTGACAACAGTCTCCGGTTTACTTAAATAATCATAGCAAAAGCTTAATTAGCTAGCTACTGCTGAGTAAAACATCTTCAGGTACCGCCACCGCGTGCAAGGAGCTGTCACGGCCAATGTTCGCCAGCACAGAGAGCTGCAACCTACGATCGACGACCATGGCAAAGCTAACTAACCGCGTGACCCCGCTGGCGCCGATCACTGAAATATATAGCAGTCATCATAGGAATTGATCAATCAAAACGAACATGCCGTTTCGAATTATCGTCGATCGTTGCCATCTTTGTATATCTATGATGTTCACACGGTATAGCTATATGTACCCATACGAGATGACAATGTGCACACGTGATCTCTTGTGACAAATGGCGATCGATTAGACTCGATTGCATCTACATACATAATAAAATTAATCTAATAGTGTGTGTAATGTTCCGACGGCGACACTGCCGTGCCGTGTCAAGGATTATTATGCTTGCCAGGTTACTAATGCTCACAATATATATCTGACAAAGTTATCTGTCACTGAGAACTTAACATGGTTGAAGGAAGGAGCAGAGAAGTTTACCACCACCAGACCAACGTCTGATCAGTCATGACAGCAGAGTCGAGTTGCTGTTACCGGTAGTCGGAAGCAAACACGACCGAGCAAGAACATTCTTGTGTTGGGAGCATGTACACACCTAATGGAGGATCTGAGATCTATCGTCAACAATAACAGTACTCGATGCAAGGTTCAGTAAGAGAAGGTGCTCTTGTTCCCGGTGTCTCTTATTCCCTGGAGTTTATTTTACCGCGTCATATGTTCAGGACTAGCTAGCTCCTCTTTTTTCTCTACTCTCCACATATTGGAATGTGTTGGAGAATTTTCTAGCCAGTAGAACTCGACGCTACTGTTTGACAAAGGATGGAGCGGTATATATGCACACACAGCAAACGACATTGTGTTCTTGGTTGGAAGTTGTTGTATCGGTACTATTTTGCATTCACTGCACGTCCTGACTTTTTTGTATGGTTTAAGATACAAATTTGAAAATAACCTACTTACTCAGTTCCTTAATATAAGATGTTTTGGCAGTTTAAACTGAGTTGCCAAAACATCTAATACTGTATTTGGGAACGGATGTAGTAGCTTATAAGAAGTGAATATCTACTTTACATAGAATTGCTTGATTTGATATATTAAATGTTAATGTTTTTCATAAATTAGGCCACAAATATTAATTTATTAGTCTTGGACTAAGTTTTGATATTCCATATAAAATTACAAGGAAAAAATGCATTAAAACCAGCATAATAAACTTTACATGTACGTGTAGTACTCCGCGAGAAAGTACATCTATTGCTTACAAGAAAGTGCATTTATATGCATTACTGAAATTAAGCCTTAATCTATGAAGTCAACAACAAATGTGAAATTATTTGCCATCTACCCACCAACTGCTTGTAAAAAAGAATCAGGCAATATATCTGCGGGAACGATATATCCGAACACAACTTCTGAAAAGAAACAATATGCTAGGTCACACGGATATATCGTTATTAATGTGTACAAAAAAGGAACATTATTTTTTTGAGAGAATGGAAACCTTTTGTTACCCCCTCATCCTTTGAATTCTAGATGCACGCAGTTTATTACAAGTCGCCAAATAGTGGCCCAACCGAATATGGATAACATAGAGCACACATGGACGTTTTATTCACCAAATGGCGTGATTATTTAGTTATTGCATCTAAGCATGCATCTAATTAATACAATGTATGTGTCCTTTTACCAACGGCAACAAGACATTGACGTATTGTGTCAAGGATTTTGATGTTTTCTAGGTAGTTAATTACCAACTCTACTATTTTAGACATAATTTTTTCCGACTTACATAGTATAAGAAGAGGTAGTACATTAATTTTAACATGTCCATTGGTTGTGCTTTTAGGCTTGATCTCTTGCAAAGAAAACCTTAGGTTCTCGGGCCAATCCCCTAATGCTACCGATATAGTAGTATGCCACAACTAAAAGCACCTAGCCTAGGAGTGTCATTTGATAGAGTGAGGAGGGCTTGCCGCCGTGACTTACCTTCTACTCCCTCCATACCGGATTACTAGGCAATTACACATATCGAGAAAAAAATTGACCATTAGTTTTATTAACACTAGTAGAAAATAGGGCATTCGTTTGGAGCTGCAAATGGCATTAGCACCGGTTGGCTTACGAACCCAGACTAAAGGGGTGGTTTAGCACCGGTTCGAGCTGCCAGAAAGCTAAATGGAGCCCGTGGAGCTCTAGCACCGGTTCGTTAGGAACCATTAGCACCGGTTCGTGGCACGAACCGGTGCTAAAGGTGTCGCGTCTGCCGCGTGGCAGGCGCCAGACCTTTAGCACCGGTTCGTGGCACGAACCGGTGCTAAAGGCTACCCTATTGCACCGGTTTTGGGCATGGACCGGTGCTAGAGGTCCTGCCTATAAATACAGCCACCCACCGGCCCTCTCCTCTGTTTTTTTCCTGTGGAAGGTGTGAGGGGGTGTGCTAGTTTGATTTTTTTTTCCTTATGCACAAGAGGTGTTTGATGAAATGCCTAAGAGCATGAAGCTACTTAAGCTCACACAAAATAAATATGATATGAGGTGCCCGAGCGATACTTAGGTCTTGTCCTTGTTCTTTCCTCCTCGATCGAGGTTAGCAACTCTATCCTTTCATTTGTCATTGATACAAATGCATGTTTCATCATTTTACTATTTATGATGTTCGGTAATAGTATTAGTAAACCTAATTATATGACGCAGATGAACGAACGACAATGGATGTATGGTGACCGACGCACTTCCGAGTTCATTGAAGGTCTTCGTAATTTTGGCGATGTGGCTCGGGCAAATATTCAGAATGGTTTTATGTGTTGTCCATGTGTTCACTGTGGGAACAAGAAGGAGTACTCTTCCTGGAAAATCATTCACGCCCACCTGCTTCGGAAAGGTTTCATGCCTAGCTATAATTGTTGGACCAAGCACGGAGAAAGAGGGGTTATAATGGAAGACAATGAAGAAGAAGAGGATGATGATATGTACCCTGAATATGGTGATACTGCAACGGGGGAAGCTGAAGCTGAAGGGACAGGAGAAGCTGAAGATGTAGAGGCATCAGATGAGCCTGATGATGATCTTCGTCGGGCCATCGTAGATGCACACAGAGAAGCAGAAATTGTGAATGAGAAGCGGAAGTTAAAAGGTATGTTAGAGGATCACAAAAAGAAGTTGTACCCAGACAGTGAAGATGGGAACACAAAGCTCGGTACCACACTGAAGTTGCTGCAATGGAAGGCAGAGACTGGTTTATCTGATAAGGGATTTGAGAAATTACTGAAAATAATGAAGAAGAAGCTTCCAAAGGATAATGAATTGCCTGACAGTACGTACGAATCAAAGAAGGTTCTCTGCCCTCTAGGATTAGAGGTTCAGAAGATTCATGCATGCATTAATGACTGCATCCTCTACCGCGGTGAGGAGTACGAGAATTTGGAAGCATGCCCGGTATGCACTGCACTGCGATATAAGATCAGACGAGATGACCCTGGTGATGTTGATGGCGAGCCCCCCAGAAAGAGGGTTCCTGCCAAGGTCATGTGGTATGCTCCTATAATACCACGGTTGAAACGTCTGTTTAGAAACAAAGAGCATGCCAGGTTGTTACGATGGCACAAAGAAGACCGTAAGAAAGACGCGATGTTGAGACACCCCGCTGATGGGTCGCAGTGGAGAAAAATTGAGAGAGACTACCCGGACTTTGCAGGCGACGCAAGGAACTTAAGGTTTGGTCTGAGTACAGATGGCATGAATCCTTTTGGGGAGCAGAGCTGCAGTCATAGCACCTGGCCTGTAACTCTATGTATCTATAACCTTCCTTCTTGGTTGTGCATGAAGCGGAAGTTCATTATGATGCCAGTGCTCATCCAAGGTCCGAAGCAACCTGGCAATGACATTGATGTGTATCTAAGACCATTAGTTGATGAACTCTTACAGTTATGGACCAAACCAGGTGTACGTGCATGGGATGAGCACAAACAGGAGCCGTTTGACCTACGAGCATTGTGATGACCCACAAGTATAGGGGATCGCAACAGTCTTCGAGGGAAGTATTACCCAAATTTATTGATTCAACACAAGGGGAGCCAAAGAATATATGTAAGCCTTAACAGATGAGTTTTCAATTCACCTGCACCTGGAAACAGTCTCACTCGCAGCGGTTTATCAGTAGCAACAGTTTTATAGCAGTGACAGTAGGAAAACAGTAACAGCAGTAGTAAAATAGCAGCAGTAGAAGTAACGGTTGTAAACAGTAGGAACAAATACTGTAGGCATAGGGATGGATAACGGGCGTTGCATGGATAAGATAGTTCATGAAATCAATGAGATACGGGCATTGCAGATAAATAATGATAAAGCATCCTAGTACAAACAATCATAGGCATGTGTTCCGTATATAGTCGTGCGTGCTCACAAGGAGAAACTTGCATGGCATCTTTTGTCCTACCAGCCTGTTGCAGCAGGGCCTCAAGGGAAACTACTGGTAATTAAGGTACTCCTTTTAATAAAGTACCGGAGCAAAGCATTAACACTCGGTGAACACATGTGATCCTCACATCATAGCCATCCCCTCCGGTTATCCCAATTTCTGTCACTTTGGGGCCTCGGGTTCCGGACAACAATATGTGTATACAACTTGTAGGTAAGACCATAAACAACAAGTATCATCATAGAAATAATAACATGTTCAGATCTGAAATCATGGCACTCGGGCCCAAAGTGACAAGCATTAAGCACAACAAGTTGCAACAATGTCGTAGGCACTAAATAAAGATACTAGGCACTATGCCCTATCAATCTCATATCAAATTACATGAACAATCTCATCCAATCCCTACCATCCCCTCACCTACAGCGGGGGAATTACTCACACATGGATGGGGGAGTCATGGATGGTTGATGGAGGAGCGTCGATGGTGATGGTGATGAAGATCTCCTCCGAATCCCCGTCCCGGCAGGGTGCCAGAACGGAGTTCCTGGTTCCGAATCGCGGTTTCTGATGGCGGCGGCGCAGCGGAAGTCTATCTGGAAAAAAACGCCGTCTCCCTGATAATAACTCGTCAGGGGGTATATGTACGCGAGAGGGGAGGTCGAGAGGAGGCCTGGGGCCACCTCACACAGGGGTGGCGCGGCCAGGGGCTGGGCCGCGCCACCTACGTGTGACGGCCCCTCGAGCCTCTTCTCCCTCCTGTCTTCTGGCTCCGTGGGTCTTCCGGTGAAATAGAATTTTCCATGATTTTTCCCGAATTTTTACTGGAAGTTGAATTTCTGCACAAAAACGAGACACCAAAGCAATTCTGCTGAAAACAGCGTCAGTCCGTGTTAGTTGCATTCAAAACACACAAATTAGAGGAGAAACAATAGCAAAAGTGTTCGAGAAAGTAGATACGTTTTGGGCGTATCAACTCCCCCCAAGCTTAGCTATTTGCTTGTCCTCAAGCAATTCAGTTAACAACTGAGAGCGATAAAAGAAACTTTCACGAACACATTTGCTCATATGATGTATATATACTAACTATGTGATCAAGTACTCAGGCAATCCATAATAAGAAATATGCAACTAATGTCACTTCATAGTCAAGCAAGCTATGAAAGAGTGCCAATGCACCAATAACAAGTAACATGTACATGAGAAACTACAAGATTGTAATATGCATAAATGATATGAGAGAATGGTATCCCACTTGCCTTTATTTGTAGAGCAAAACATAAATGCTGAGGCACCTCTGAAGTCCAAGGGAAGACTAGAAGTAGAAATATCAAAGATACAAGCATCAAAGTTATACCACAATTAACCGTGTTCTGGGACAAGCACATTACACTAAGAATAACAGCTATGCTCTCAAGAAGTGCTTAAAAGTTAGAAGATGGTGACTAAACATAAAAGTAAACGAATGGCCCTTCGCAGAGGGAAGCAGTGATTTAACATGTGCTAGAGCTTTTCATTTGTAAAACAGAGATAAAAATTTATTTTGAGAGGTGGTTGTTCTATGTCAACGACTAGCAATGGGGACTTACTATCTTCCATAATAAACAAGTGAGAGCGGTTCCGAGTTCTTTGAAATTTGGCACATTGGTGCTATTTTTATAAAGCTTTGGCACTCCTCCCCACCTTTTTCCTTTCTCAAACCATGGCTAACCGATTCCATCGGGTGCCGACCAACTTTCACATTCCATTGGAGGAGTGACTTTTTTCTTTCTTTTAGAATTAAAATTATAATGGTCTGACCAGCTCCCTTGCAAAATTAATGACGAGCAGATGAAGCTGCCTAGTCGAGGGGTACTCAATTTAATATGGAAGATAGCAATTCCGACCACTACGTCCCCATGAGCTAAAAACAGTGGCACAAAATGAGAAGTAGTTGAAAGTTTTGAAAGGTAGCACATGAAAATTTACTTGGAATGGCTTACAAATACCATGCATAGGAATTTATAGTGGACTCTTTGGAGGACTTGGTTTTGGTAATTGGATGCACGAGTAGAGCTCATACTCAGTACAAGTGAAGGCTAGCAAAAGACTGGGAAGCGACAATCGAGAGAGCAATAACTATCATAACCATGCTTGCGACAAAACAAAATTAATATAGGCATAAAAATGATACAAGAACTCTGAGGCAAATTAGATCATCGAGGCTTAATTGACTTTTTGTTCAGTCATATGCATGCATGAGCATGTGCCAAGTCGATTCAAATGGAGCTTTCAGAGGTGGATACCACAATATCATACCATACTATGAATAAAACAATGCATGCAAGCGTCTACATGACATGCTACAGGCTAATAGTAGATTGAAACTAATCATATGAAAGCAAGAACTACAAAGCATCCATTAGATGACATATACCTTACATGAACTGACTAAGCATGTCCACATAGATGAGTATATGTACAAAAATGAAAACAAATAGAGTTCATACCAGCCTCTTACCACATCTCGGATTGTCATATGTCGTCATTATTGCTCTTCACTTGTGTGGCTTGAATAATATAAAGTGAATACCAAGCTCCAATGGAGTAACGGGAGACTGAACTCTGCAACAAACTTTACAAAACCAAGGAAGAACAACAAATATTTTTGGAGTTTTCGATTTTTGAAGGCAAAAGCGGAAGAAAGTAGCAAACAAAGCAAAATATTTTTGGGTTTTTCAAGTAGCACACTGAAAATAGCAAGTAAAGCAAACCAAAGGTGGAAAACTAAAGAACCAAATAGAGAGAAATAACAGAAATATTTTTGATCTTTTTGTGCTTTGGAAGCAATGAAAACTAAAACAAGAACAGTAAAGGAAGCGAAACATGAATATACAAAGATCCGACAAAATATGATATGTAGATGAGTGAATCGTCGGCATACCTCCCCCCAAGCTTAGGCTTTTGGCCTAAGTGGAGATCAATGCCGGCTTTGGTAGCTGCTCCAAGCCGGTGGGTCATTATAGGAGTAATCATACTCCGGTTCTCGCGAAGATGAAGCTGATGGCGCATAATCATAATAAGGCTGTGCATATGGAAAATTCGTAGTGTTGGAGGGCTGCCCCGACTCTTCGGCGCCCTCCTCATCGTGCACAGGCGGCGGGTGCTCCTCTACGTATGCATCGAGCTCATCTTCAGTGAGTGACCATCCATTCCTGCGATCAAGGTTAAACAAAAGAGGTGCAGGCAAACGGATTGATCGTTCAGTCTTTACTACCCTCCAGGTAGTCTTCTTGAAAAAGGTTAGCTCAAAAGTTAAATAAATCAAACTAGCAGGAGGAGAAATAAACTTATGTTGAACCATAGCATCAAGACCAAGCTTCTCAATGGGGAACTGTATATCTCGAAAATGGGGCAAAACGCCATGAAAAGCTAGCAGGCGAGAAGCTATAAGCCCCCCACAAATTCCCCCTTTCTCACGGTTAATATCAAGACGGAAAGCTATTAAGGCACCCAAATTGTAAGTTCTATCGCGCCTTAAAGCAGCAGCAACAAAAGCTAAATCATGGAGAGACAACTTACTTGCAGACTTCCTAGCAAGAACACATTTGGTAATGAAGAAGGCAAAATATCGGATGGATGGAAAATGAATGTTTCGAATTTTACCACCATCTCCAGTGAAGCTTCTTCCTTGACAAATCTCCTCGTATAATTCTAACAATTGCCTTGGTTGTCCCTTTATCTTCTCAAGCGATCCCCACTGTGGTACTCTGATAACTGTGCAGAAAACATTGAGGGGCAAGTTCACAGATTTGTTATAAATTTTATAATGAACCATGGGGTTAGAAGTGAACCAACTAAATCTGAAATCCTGCACCACAGACATTGTTAGTTTAACATATTGGGGAGGTTCACCCTCAACAAAATATTCTAATCCCGCATTGGAAAGCAAAGTTTGAAAATCATGAAGAATTCCAGCAGCACTCAAAAATGCCGAGCATGGATAGAGTGAAGGAAAAACCTTCTCTTCACGGTGAACTTTCATAACATCATGCACTTCTAGATCATGCTGAGAGAGTTGATACACATTCTCCTCCATTTCTGAAATTTTTCAACAAGCTCATAAAAAGTGATTTAAAGATAAGCAAATGTAGGAAACTACTATAGAGGGTTACTAGAGAGCTATCATGCATCAAAATAATCCTTCTAAACGATAGAACAAGCATGCATACTCATTTATACTGTCACCTACAATGCTAAAATACTCAAGAAATACTTTACCAAAAGAAAATCTACTTGGACAAGTGGAGGAGTCACATACCGGAGAGCAAATAATCCAAGTTTCAGCAAAAATGTTGGGCTGAACAAGGAGATCGAAAATCTGGGCGAATAACAGCAAGAACTCGAGCTTGAGCAAATGGGGCGGTGTTTTTCGGGAGAGAGAAAGAGCAGGGGAAGAAGAGATGAGTGAGTGGCCTGGTGGGGCCCCCTCACACATGGGTGGCGCGGCCAGGGGCTGGGCCGCGCCACCTGTGTGTGAAGTGGCGTGGCTGCCCCACCTGGTGCCCCCCAGGTGTCTCTCTGCCCCATTTTTGACATAAAAATTTATAAAGAATTTTCTGGAATTTTTCGAGAAACTTTATTTTCGAGGATTTTTCAGAAATTTGCATAGCGATAAAACTCAGGAAAACCGAGGATGAAAAGATTTCAAGCAATTTAAAACTAAGCATGCAGCAGCTCTGAGATACTCTTAATCATGCAACTGAACTGAAAGAATAAAATTTTATGAAGGTAAATACAAGTGAGGTGGAGTGGATGCGGTGAAAACGAAGTTTCGTTCATATAAATTCACTTTGCTAACAAGGTTGATCAAGTCTTGTTACCAAACTAACTTTTTATGAGGAGAAACTTTGCATATCACTTAATGCTTATGTTACCTCAACTTTGATAGGTATAGTCCCAACCATAACAATTTGATATTCTTCTTTGGGCTTCTGCTCTGAACAAATAATTTGACCAACTTTGATGGTCTCAACATGCTTGATTGAATTTAGAGCATTTCTCCTATCAATCTTCTTGGGAAAATAAACGGTGTATTCTTTGTCATTAACATTAAAAGTGACTTTTCCTTGATTGCAATTAATAACAGCACCTGCAGTGTTTAGAAAAGGTCTCCCAAGAATAATAGACATATTGTCATCCTCAGGCATTTCCAACACAACAAAATCAGTTAATATTAAACAGCTATTAGCAACTTGAACGGGAACATTCTCACATATTCCAATAGGAATAGTAGTAGACTTATCAGCCATCTGCAAGGATATATCAGTTGAAACCAATTTTTCTAAATCAAGTCTCTTATAAAGAGAAAAAGGCATGACACTAACTCCAGCTCCCAAATCACATAAAGCAGTTCTAACATAGTTATTTTTAATGGAGCACAGAATAGTTGGTATACCTGGATCTGCAAGCTTCTCTGGAACTTTACCATCAAAAGAATAATTAGCAAGTAAAGTAGAAATTTCCTCACTAGGAATTTTCCTTTTGTTAGTAACAATATCTTTCATGTATTTTGCATAAGGAGGCATTCTAATAGCATCAGTCAAAGGAATTTGCAAAAATAAAGGTCTCATCCATTCACAAAACCTGTTGTAGTGTTCTTCTTCCTTGGACTTGTGTTTCTTACTAGGAAAAGGCATTGGCTTCTGTACCCAAGGTTCCCTCTCCTTACCATGCTTGTTGGCAATGAAGTCTTCTTTGGTGTACTTTATATTTTTATTACTCTTTTCCGGTTCTTCTTCAGCTTCTTCTTTATCTTCTTCTTTATCATTTCCTGGTTCTGTTTCAGCATCAGAAATTGAAACACTGTTAGGATCTTTACCTGCATCAGAAGATTCTGTAGTTGTTTTATGCTTCTTCTTCTTCTTGGGAGGAATATCATCACTTGAAGTGCGTTGAGAATCTTGCTCAACCCTCTTAGGATGTCCTTCAGGATATAATGGGTCTTGAGTAGCAGCGCCACTTCTTGTGCGTATTTCACATGCTTGCTTCTCTCTTGCAGCATTAGCTAGAAGGTCTTGCTGCACCTTGGTAAGCTGATCAATTTGTGTTTGAATCATTTGAAAATGTTTAGCAAGTATCTTCACATCATTGGCGGTTCTTTCCACAATATCCTGCATCTTGTTAATAACTCTAGAATTCTCCAATAGATGATTATGCACCATTCTATTAAAATTTTCTTGCTTAACAATAAAATTATCAAATTCATCTAAGCATTGTTCAGGAGGTTTAGTATAAGGAATATCTCTTTCATCAAAGCGTTGGAGAGAGTGTACCTCGATAGTAGATGAGCGAGGGATTGGCTTACATAATTCTTCAATAGGAGGTAAATTCTTCACATCTTCGGCCTTAATACCTTTCTCCTTAAGAGATTTCTTAGCCTCCTTCATAATTTCATCATTTAATTCAATCATCCCTCTCTTCTTCGGCGTAGGCTCTGTAGATGGCGCAGGTGTTGGTGCTGGTGTTGGCTCAACTAAAGCCCAATCATCATGATTTCGGCTTATTTTAGCCATTAACTCCTCTGCTTCAGCCGGAGTTCTTTCCCTGAAAACACAACCAGCACAACTATCCAAATATGACTTAGATTCATCCGTTAGTCCATTATAAAATATATCAAGGAGTTCATTTTTAGGCAATGGTTCTTTAGGCAAAGCTCTAATTAAAGAACAAAACCTTGTCCAAGATTCAGGCAATTTCTCTCCTTTTCCCTGTTCAAAATCAAAGATTTTCTGCACAGCAGCATGTTGAGCACTAGCGGGAAAATATTTCTGAAAGAAAGCATTAACCAAAGCAATAGGACTAGTAAGAGATCCAGGAGACAAGCTATTAAACCAAATTTTAGCAGCATCTTTCAATGAGAAAGGAAAAATCTTAGCAACAAAGTAAGTGCGGAGCTTAATATCATCAGAAAACAAATTACTCAAAGTAGAAAGCTCATTCATGTGCTCCATAGCACTCTCATCTTTAGTACCACAAAAGGGAGTTTTCTCAACAATAGATATGTAAGATAAATCCAAAGAGAAATCATAATCTTTGTCTCTAATATTGATAGGAGAAGCAGCAAACTTAGGATCAGGAGACAAATTATATCTAACAGAACGTTTAGCAAGAAGCTCTTTAATATTACCTGCATCACGAGCAGCACGTGCTTCTGCAATAAAATCATCATTAAGCTCAATATAAGCATCATCATAATAATCATCACTAGGACATTCCCTAGACTCGGGTGAACTAATAGGTGTAACAGTGGTGTTTCCCAACTTAGCTCTAGCAATAGTAGCTTCTAAAAAGGAACCTAGTGAACCTCTCTCATCAAGCACAGTAGAAGCATCATCTAAATTATCAGTGGCACTTTCAATCTCAGCAGAAGTAGTAGCAGTAACGTGTGGGTGTGGTGGTGTAAGCAACTTACTCATAACGGAAGGTGAATCAAGAGCAACAGAGGTGTTGAGAGTCGTACCTCTTCTTGTAGTGGATGGCAATATAGGAACTTTTCCATCACGAGGTTTACCCATGATGAGAGGATTGCAGCGAACAATATGAATACCAAGTGAACTTACAAATAAAGCTATGGTCCCTGGCAACGGCGCCAGAAAATAGTCTTGATGACCCACAAGTATAGGGGATCGCAACAGTCTTCGAGGGAAGTATTACCCAAATTTATTGATTCGACACAAGGGGAGCCAAAGAATATATGTAAGCCTTAACAGATGAGTTGTCAATTCACCTGCACCTGGAAACAGTCTCACTCGCAGCGGTTTATCAGTAGCAACAGTTTTATAGCAGTGACAGTAGGAAAACAGTAACAGCAGTAGTAAAATAGCAGCAGTAGAAGTAACGGTTGTAAACAGTAGGAACAAATACTGTAGGCATAGGGATGGATAACGGGCGTTGCATGGATAAGATAGTTCATGAAATCAATGAGATACGGGCATTGCAGATAAATAATGATAAAGCATCCTAGTACAAACAATCATAGGCATGTGTTCCGTATATAGTCGTGCGTGCTCACAAGGAAAAACTTGCACGGCATCTTTTGTCCTACCAGCCTGTTGCAGCAGGGCCTCAAGGGAAACTACTGGTAATTAAGGTACTCCTTTTAATAAAGTACCGGAGCAAAGCATTAACACTCGGTGAACACATGTGATCCTCACATCATAGCCATCCCCTCCGGTTATCCCAATTTCTGTCACTTTGGGGCCTCGGGTTCCGGACAACAATATGTGTATACAACTTGTAGGTAAGACCATAAACAACAAGTATCATCATAGAAATAATAACATGTTCAGATCTGAAATCATGGCACTCGGGCCCAAAGTGACAAGCATTAAGCACAACAAGTTGCAACAATGTCGTAGGCACTAAATAAAGATACTAGGCACTATGCCCTATCAATCTCATATCAAATTACATGAACAATCTCATCCAATCCCTACCATCCCCTCACCTACAGCGGGGGAATTACTCACACATGGATGGGGGAGTCATGGATGGTTGATGGAGGAGCGTCGATGGTGATGGTGATGAAGATCTCCTCCGAATCCCCGTCCCGGCAGGGTGCCAGAACGGAGTTCCTGGTTCCGAATCGCGGTTTCTGATGGCGGCGGTGCAGCGGAAGTCTATCTGGAAAAAAACGCCGTCTCCCTGATAATAACTCGTCAGGGGGTATATGTACGCGAGAGGGGAGGTCGAGAGGAGGCCTGGGGCCACCTCACACAGGGGTGGCGCGGCCAGGGGCTGGGCCGCGCCACCTACGTGTGACGGCCCCTCGAGCCTCTTCTCCCTCCTGTCTTCTGGCTCCGTGGGTCTTCCGGTGAAATAGAATTTTCCATGATTTTTCCCGAATTTTTACTGGAAGTTGAATTTCTGCACAAAAACGAGACACCAAAGCAATTCTGCTGAAAACAGCGTCAGTCCGTGTTAGTTGCATTCAAAACACACAAATTAGAGGAGAAACAATAGCAAAAGTGTTCGAGAAAGTAGATACGTTTTGGACGTATCACATTGCTTTTCGTAACCATCAATGATTGGCCTGCTCTTAGTAACCTTTCAGGACAAACAAACAAGGGATACAATGCATGCACGCACTGTTTAGATAAGACTGACGCTATATATTTGGAAAAATGCAAGAAGATTGTGTACTTGGGGCATCGTCGATTTCTTACGACCACGCATTCCGTAAGAAAGAAAGGCAAGCATTTTAGAGGTGTGGCAGATCACCGGCAAAAGCCTGATCTCCGTACTAGTGATGATTTATTTGATATGGTCAGGGACCTAGAAGTAATCTTTGGAAAGGGTCCTGGTGGTCAATCTGTTCCAAATGACGTCGCTACCGGACACGCACCCATGTGGAAGAAGAAATCTATATTTTGGGAGCTTGAGTATTGGAAACACCTAGAGGTTCGCTCTTCAATCGACGTGATGCACGTTACGAAGAATGTTTGCGTGAACCTGCTAGGCTTTCTAGGCGTGTATGGAAAAACAAAAGATACACCAGAAGCACGGGAGGATCAACAACGTATGAAAGACCCAAACAACATGCATCCACAGAGCAAGACGGATAAAGGGCGTCACTTAAGTCCTGCCAGCTACGCTCTTACAAAAGCAGAGAAGGAAATCTTTTTTGATGTCCTTTCAAGTATTAAAGTGCCATCTGGCTTCTCGTCAAATATAAAGGGAATAATAAATATGACAGAGAAAAAATTCCAAAACCTGAAGTCTCATGACTATCACGTGATTATGACGCAGTTGCTTCCAGTTGCATTAAGGGGGCTTCTACCGGAAAATGTTCGCGTACCCATTGTTAAGCTATGTGCATTCCTCAATGCAATATCTCAGAAGGTAATCAATCCAGATATGCTACCAAGGTTACAGAAGGATGTGGCCCAATGTCTTGTTAGTTTTGAGTTGGTGTTCCCGCCATCCTTCTTTAATATTATGACGCATCTCCTGGTTCACCTTGTCGAAGAGATTGCCATTCTCGGTCCTGTATTTCTACACAACATGTTCCCCTTCGAGAGATTCATGGGAGTCTTAAAGAAATATGTTCATAACCGTGCTAGGCCAGAAGGAAGCATCTCCAAGGGCTACGGAACAGTGAGTTCTGTGTTGACTTTATCCCTGACATTAAGTCGATTGGTGTTCCTGAATCGCGGCATGAAGGGAGACTATGTGGAAAAGGCACGCTAGGAAAGAAATCAATGTATTGTATGGACGGGATTTCTTTCACTCAAGCACACTACACAGTTCTACAAAGTTCCGCCTTGGTGGCCCCGTATATCATTGAACACAAGAATATTGTACGCTCCCAACACCCGGCTCAGTCTGACTCCTGGATTACACATAAACATATGGCGACTTTCGGCGGTTGGTTCCGGACACATCTCATAAATGACAACATTGTTGGAGATCAGCTATACTTGTTGGCCGGGTCACCATCTTCGACTATATTGACTTTCCAAGGGTACGAGATCAATGGGAACACATTCTACACGATCGCCCAAGATAAAAAGAGCACCAACCAAAACAGTGGTGTCCGCATTGATGCAACAAACAACAACGAGCAAAAGGACACCTATTATGGTTACATAGAGGAGATATGGGAACTTGACTATGGACCTTCTTTTAAAGTCCCTTTGTTTCGGTGCAAATGGGTCAAGCTAGATGGAGTAGGGGTAAAGGTTGACCAGCTGTATGGAATGACAACAGTGGATCTCAACAATCTTGGTTACAGAGACGAACCATTCGTCCTAGCCAATGATGTGGCTCAAGTTTTCTATGTGAAAGACATGTCCTCCAAACCAAAAAAAAGAAAAGATAAGACAATGAATACATCATACGACGAGCCAAAGCGTCACATAGTTCTTTCAGGGAAAAGAAACATCGTGGGAGTTGAGGATAAGACAGACATGTCAGAAGATTATAATAAGTTTGATGAAATTCCGCCCTTCAGAGTGAATATTGACCCAATCATCGCGTTAAATGGTGAACATACTCCATGGTTACGACCAAAGCGATCCTAATCAAGGGAGATATGCGAAGGGAGGTTCATGGCCTCCAAGACGAAAAATCAGAAGAAAGGGAAACACAAGAAGAAAACTCAGAAGACTAGATAGGGATCATAACTTGTGTATCTCAATATGGAAATCACTTTCCCATTTATTTTTTGTGTAATGATGTTATTGTATGAGGGAAATTTTTCCGAGACGGAGCTTCCAAAGATATCGTAGGGCGTGAGCACCAACGATATCTTTGAGAAGCTCCGCCACGGGAGATTTCCCAATAATTTACCCAACATTCTTAGAGGAGATGGAGTCTTTCACTCTCCCTACCTTCTTGGTATCGATGCTCCTTTTATAGGCACGGCACCGCTTCTACTTTGTCTTGTTCCTCCGACAGGGGCATCGTGCGTCCACCCACGCATCCTTATCTCATCGAGCTGTGCATCCACCCATGCGTCCTTATCCTGCCGATATCTTTAGTCTCGGTTGCACCCACCAACCGGGACTAAAGGTTACCCACACGTCCTTATCCCACCGACAGTTTTGTTAGATGACACAAAAACCACCTTTAGTCCCGGCTCCTTTAGTCCCGGTTGTACCCACCAGCCGGGACTAAAGGTTAGATGGTTCCCCGCGCCACTATGTTCCTGCCTATTTTCTTCCCGCGCTTTCGACCACTTCCCGCCTCCGTCTTCCCGCCATTTTTCACTATATATGTAGGCTTGGCCTCCATTTACATATCACATCTAGACTCATATCTGCAAACCTCATCACTCTCTTCCATGGCTTCCATCGTATCTCTAACCCCCCAGGAGGTGGAGGCGCTTTGCGCCTCAAACTACCCCTGCCCGCCGGGCTACCGCGTCCCCACCGGCTGGATGCTGAGCGTCGGAGGCGTACCGGTCCCTCCTGTCCCTGTAGGTGTGGCGCGCCAGATGGCCATCACGAACCACTACTACTTCGAGCTCACGCCAGAGCAGCGGAGGAATCCTCAGTGGCATCCCGACTACAGCCCGACTTGGGACGCCTTCTTCATCAATCGGCGTGAGAGTGCGCTTGCCAGGCACGAGGAGGACGGCTCGCCTCGTTCGAACTTCAACGAGGCCGGCCGTCGGCTATGGTGGCGCGGCCGGACTCTCCAGAGCGTCATGGCCTACCGTGGCCTCCGCCTGCGCTACCCTCACTCTCAGCCCACGCGTGCTCACCAGTCGAGGTTCGACTACCGCGACCCCGATGCCAGCGACGATGACACCGACGACTACGACGACTACAGTGGCGACGTTTATAGGGTTAGGCACGACTATGACTGAATCATCCAACATTCAAAAACAAGCTCGGCCGATTGTGACTTAATCTGGCCATGTATCTTAATTTTCAGTTGTGACTTAATCTGGCCATGTATCTTAATTTTCAGTTGAGATATGTATCAAAAGAAAATAGAAAATCAAATATAACTACTCAAAAGAAAATAGAAAATCAAATATAACTAATCAAAAGAAAATAGAAAATCAAATATAACTAATCAAAAGAAAATAGAAAATCAAATATAACTAATCAAAAGAAAATAGAAAATCAAATATAACTACTCAAAAGAAAATAGAAAATCAAATATAACTAATCAAAAGAAAATAGAAAATCAAATATAACTAATCAAAAGAAAATAGAAAATCAAATATAACTACTCAAAAGGAAAAAGAAAATCAAATATAACTAATCAAACGAAAATAGAAAATCAAATATAACTAATCAAAAGAAAATAGAAAATCAAATATAACTACTCAAAAGAAAATAGAAAATCAAATATAACTAATCAAAAGAAAATAGAAAATCAAATATAACTAATCAAAAGAAAATAGAAAATCAAATATAACTAATCAAAAGAAAATAGAAAATCAAATATAACTACTCAAAAGAAAATAGAAAATCAAATATAACTAATCAAAAGAAAAAAGAAAATCAAATATAACTACTCAAACGAAAATAGAAAATCAAATATAACTAATCAAAAGAAAATAGAAAATCAAATATAACTAATCAAAAGAAATAGAAAATCAAATATAACTACTCAAAGAAATAGAAATCAAATATAACTAATCAAAAGAAAATAGAAAATCAAATATAACTAATCAAAAGAAAATAGAAAATCAAATATAACTACTCAAAAGAAAATAGAAAATCAAATATAACTAATCAAAAGAAAATAGAAAATCAAATATAACTAATCAAAAGAAAATAGAAAATCAAATATAACTAATCAAAAAGAAAATAGAAAATCAAATATAACTAATATCGAATTTGGCGGGAACAACTGAAAATTTTAAAACACCCTTTAGCACCGGTTCGTGGCTCAAACCGGTGCTAAAGGGGGTGGCGGTGCAGTTCCCAGAAAGCAGCCTTTAGCACCGGTTGAAGCCATCAACCGGTGCTAAAGGTCTGACCTTTAGCACCGGTTGGTGGCTTCAACCGGTGCTAAAGGCTCTTTAGCACCGGTTCAAGCCACGAACCGGTGCTAAAGGTGCCTGCCTTTATAACTCCTTCTTCTTCCTCTGCCCGCATCGCAAAACGCCTAAGTCCCGCGCAAGGAGCTCTTTGGACGCCGTTAGGCTGCCGGATTTTTGCGTCCCGCGCCCGCTCGCCGCCGACGACGCCGCACCCACTCGTCGCCGCCGACGCTGCGCCCGCTCGCCCGCGCCGCGCCGCGCCCGCCACCGACGCGCCCGCTCGCCCGCGCCGCTCGCCACCGACGCGCCCGCGCCCGCTCGCCACCGACGCGCCCGCCACCGACGCGCCCGCGCCCGCTCGCCCGCGCCGCGACCGCGCCACCGACGCGCCCGCGCCCGTTCCTGCAAGGTTGGAGCACGTTTTTTTTTAGTTATTCTAGGTTTTTTTTACTTTAATTATTTTAGTTATTTTAGGTTTTTGTTATTTTTGATTTTTTTTAGTTTTTTAGTTATTTAGTTATTTAGTTATGTTTTTTTAGTTATTTAGTTATTTAGTTAGCTATTTTTTTAGTTATTTAGTTATGTAGTTAGGTTTTTTTTAGTTATGTTTTTTTTAGTTATGTTTTTTTTAGTTAATTAATTATTTAGTTATTTAGGATATTTAATTAATTCTAACATTAGTTAGTTCATTATAGGATTAATTCTAACATTAGTTAGTTCATTATAGGGTATTTAATTAATTATTTAGTTATTTAGGGTTTGCACGAGATTTTTTTTTCTTTTTTACTCACAACACTACAAATATTGATTTGCCATGAAACTTGATCGAGGACATTTTACATGCATCAAACTCGTGAACATTTTTTTAGGTCTTTAATTTTTTTAGGTCTTTTATTACTTTAGTTATTTTAGGTTACAAGTCTTCCCTCCCCACCACGCCGGCGCCCGGCCAACGCCCCCTTTTTTTTGGTCTCCGTATTATTATAATAATTTGTAATAATTCTTTCCAGAAACTATGGATCTCGGAAGAGACGACTTCCAGGAAAATATTATCGAGGACATCATCCGCGATAATGATGATGACGATGTCACCTCGTTGTTTCTAAACAACTCCGGTGAGGGAGACGAACAAAATCGTAGAGATGGCTTCGATGAGGGAGAAGGTGCCGGAGAGGATGGCACCGGTGAAGTAGAAGGTGCCAGAGAGGGAGAAGGTGCCGGAGTGGATGGAGGCACCGGTGAAGGAGAAGGTGCCAGAGAGGGAGAATGTGCCGAAGATGAGGGAGAAGGCGCCGGCGAGGTAGATGTGTATTAATAATAAATTAAGCATTTGTTGTATAGTTGGATTATTTGATTTGTGTATATACATATATTAACGCTCCTTCTTCTTTTAGCCCTCTGGATCGAGCCACTCTTCTGCAAATAGAAGAGGTCCGGCCAGAAGGTTGGAAGAACATGAAAGGTACCGAATAGAAGAAATCGGTGAAGATGGCGAACCGATTGCTCCCGCGGCTCACGCAAGTAAATTTATAAGACAATGCGGAGTTCTTGTTAGGGACAACATTCCGATCACCATTCGAGAATGGAAGAAGACAAAGACGGAACCAGTTAAATATGTCCGCAACAGATTGAAGAATATTCTTTGGAAGAAGCTCATGGTTAATTTTACCCTACCAGAGGCGCCACAGGTGGATCGAACTGAGGTGGATCCAAATGAGGAGGATTCAAATGAGGAGGATTCAGATGACGATGATCGTCATCTGAATATCATAGAGCGGAAAGTCAAGAAGTGGACTCTTTCGAGGATGGCAATACAATTCAACACCTGGAAGAAAAGATTGTACAAGGATTTTGTCGACCAACAAAAGACTCCGGTGTTCACTGGACAATATGAGAAGATAAAAGATCACTGGGACGCATTCGTGGAGTACAAGACTTCAGAGGCAGCTAAGTGAAGGTCAGAAATAAATAAGAAAAATGCTGCTAAAAAGAAGTATCACCATACTATGGGGCAAGGAGGCTACAAGACTGGCAAGCCTAAGTGGAAGAAGATGGAGGACGATCTAATTGCCAAAGGGATCATTCCGGAGACATTGAAATGGAATGATCGGTCAAGGGATTGGTTTTACGGGCATGGAGGGAAGTTGGACTCGGAAGGGAAGTGTGTATATACAAAAAAGCATGACGAAGACCCTCTTCCCATTGATGCCCTTAGAAGCGCATCAAAGGATGTTGAAGAGGGAAGGTTCCATCCCGAAAGAGAGAAGGACGAGCTCACGCGCGCCCTTGGGAATGATGAACACCCAGGACGAACACGAACCACTCCGGGCTCCAAACCGTGGAAACTCGGGTTTCCCGTGGAAATGAAGAAATTTCCCGATAGAAGCCGTCAGAGAAGAAAGGAAAGGGAAGCAGACCGCATGTCTCAGATAGAACAAGAGCTGAAGCGGCAATCAGACTTGTTAAATCGGATAAGTCAGCAAGGAACCGCCGCATCGCAGCCACAGATAGAAGCCGGATATGATGCTACCGGCCCACCATCTCAGCGGAAAATCAGCGTGGCTTCCACGGACCTCCCAGCGGATGATGATGAACCGGCGATCCGCTACCCAGTGGATGATATCACGGAGTCGACATCTTGCGAGCTACATGTGAAGGTCGTGAACATAACCATGAAGGTGGCGGTCGGCTATGCCTTACCCATTGGACCTGATTCAACTTATCATTGCCGTCCGATTCCACCTGGCTATGCTGTTGCCGGGGTGGATGAAGTTATGGGCGGATTTGAGCAGCTGAAGCTTGACCACCCTGCGGGTGAAGGGGATTTGTACGAGCTGGGAGAAGCCAAGAAGACCACCGTTCTATGGCTAAAGGAATTAATCGTGCTTCCAAATTGGACGCCAAGGTCTCCAGCACGTCACCCTTCTCCACCGCCACATCAGCCTTCTCCGCCATCTCCGCGTCAGCCTTCTCCGCCATCTCCACGTCAGCCTTCTCCAGCATACCAGCCTTCGCCAGCTAGTGAGCCGTCTCCGCCACCTCCACCCACTGAGGCTCAGAGCCAAAAGCAGAAGCGTACCATCGCCGCTCCCAAGAGTAAACGATCACCGATCCGTCGACAGGAGCCCCTTCCAAGAGTACCTAAGGTTCCTCCAAAGAGACCTTACGACTATACTCCGGAGGAAAACGCGGCGAAGGTACAAGAGAAATCAAAGAACTTCTTTGAAAATTTGAAGAGAAAGAAGACCGAGCAGTCCGCCGAGCAGCCTCCTCTAAATCCAAAAGTGTTAAAAATGTTGAAGAACCTTCAGCAACCCGAGCCAAGGCTTGCATCAGATTATGACCGCACTATTCTCAAGTCAGATGCAGCAAAGCGGTCGAAAGGTAAATCAGTTCCTCAGCTCAGAGAATAGATGAACTCTTGCCCCCCGCTCCAAGTGTTTCCCGATGTCCAGTATGATCCAGAGATCATAGCACTGTACAAAGAGGAGGCCGAAGCTGCAGGTATGTCTGTTGCTCAATACTTAAGCAGGTGTGATTTTCCCACGGCTGAAGTAGTAGCATACAAATACCGGTATGGGAGCCCTCTCGTCAGACCCGAGGAGATTCCGAACCTACCAACAAGAATGCGAAAATTGCATAAGTGGTACTTGGAAGCCTCGCAGCGTGGGCAGAATTGGATCGTAATAGGAATTAATGATGAGCATTACTGATACGTCTCAAACGTATCTATAATTTTTGATGCTCCATGCTTGTTTTTACACCATTTGCCTATTGTTTCGTTACACTTAGTGGCACTTTTATACATTTTCTGGAACTAACCTATTAACGAAGTGCCACAGTGCCAGTTTCCTGTTTTCTGCTGTTTTTGTGTTTCAGAAGTGATACACAGGAAATATTCTCGGAATTGGATGAAACAAGTTCCTGAAGTCTTATATCAAGGGGAGGCTTCCAGACATCCGAAGAGCTGACGGAGGGGGGCCACGTGGGCCCCAGACACAGGGGCGGCGCGGCCACCCCCCTGGCCGCGCCAGCCCCGTGTGAGGGGGCGTGGTCCCTCCTCTGACATCGCCCCTTCGCCTATATATACCCCCTGACGAGAAAAACCTAAGCCCGATCAGTTTTCCAGAATACATCGCGATCCGCCGCCGTCGTCGACCCGAAGATCGGGAGGGTCCAGAAGCTCTTCCCGGCACCCTGCCGGAGAGGGGAATCGCCACCGGAGGTCTTCTTCATCGCCATGCTTGCCTCCGGAGCGATGAGTGAGTAGTCTACCTTGGACTATGGGTCCATAGCAGTAGCTAGATGGTTGTCTTCTCCACCATGTGCTTCATGTTTAGATCTCATGAGCTGCCCTACATGATTGAGATCACCGTTATGTAATTCTATGATGTTGGTTTGTTGGGATCCGATGAATATTGGTGTTTATGATTAAGTTGTTGTACTGAATTATATCTTTTGTTATCTCTATGTTGTTTATGATCTTGCATGCTCTCCGTTGTTAGTAGCTATCTTGGCCGAGTAGTTGCTAGTGACTCCAAGAGGGGGTATTTATGCTCGATAGTGGGTTCATGCCTCTATTTCACCTGGGGGAGTGACAGAAACCTCTAAGGTGGTAGATGTGTTGTTGCTACTAGGGAGAAAACAACATTCATATGCTCAAGGGCATATGCTTTGTTTACATTACACACTTTGCTTAATGCAATTATCTGTTGTTCGCAACTTAATACTTCTAGGGTGTTCGGATGATATCCCCGGGGGTGGATTATTAGTCATAGATGCAGTTGGATGGCGGTCTATGTATTTTGTTGTAATGCCCAGAGTAAATCTCATAGTGATCTTCTTAACATATCACGTTATCTTTATTCTATCAATTGCCCAACTGTAATTTGTTTACCCAGCATGTTATTTTATCTATGGAGAGACACCACTAGTGAACTGTGGACCCCGGTCCTATTTTAATCATATTGCAATCACCTGTTTACTTTTCCCGCACTGTTTACTTTACTCGCATATATTACTACTGTTTTCCACTCGATACACTCATAACCTTTGTTTCAAGCAAACCGGTGAGATTGACAACCTCATCGCAAGTTGGGGACAAAATATTTGTTTGTGTGTGTGCAGGTTCCACAAACACCTTCAGTCGTCACCGTCTCTCTTCTTCAAGATCGACATTAAACCTTGGTTTCTTAACTGAGGGAAAACTAGCCACTACACTCATCATACCTTCCTCTTGGGGTTCCCAACGGGCTGGTCATCACCACGCACAAAGACTTACTGCTCCCACGTCAACTAAACGCCACAGCTCTTTTCTGGCGTCATCATCACACGAGTAGCAATTACTTTCGTGGAACCGACGACATAAACATCGAATTTGCTGAATTATTTCAGTTATACAATCATGATGCCCTCGACAAATCGATGATCAGTGCCTATTGTTTGTAAGTATTATTTTTCCTTGTAACTATAAGTCTTTATCTCATCTCGTTTATTGCATGCATAATTTTACTCACTATATTATGCAGATTGAAGAAACTCGAATGCAAAAGAGGACAAATCTATGATATTGGGTTCATTGACCCATATACCGTGAACGAGGTAACTCTCCATAACCATATCAAGGACACGGAGGATAACTTGGTACGGGCGTTAAGGAAACAAGAAACCATGACGAAAATACTATTTCCTTACAATTTCAAGTGAGTGTGTTAACTGTCTTATACACATTACTATATATTTTGATTACTCGATGTTAAGTGTGTGTTATGTGTGTGCGCAGCTATCATTTTATTCTGCTAGTTATTGAACTTGATAGAGGACAAGTACTAGTCATGGACTCGAAAAAAAAATCCCTTGAGACATTCGGGGACATGATTGATACACTCCAGCGGTAATTTCAATCATTATGCATGGCACTATATCAGCTACTTTCGTTCATTTCCCGATATCAAGTAATTACTAACTTCTTTATTCATTTTCTTTGCGGGGCAGTGCTTGGAAATGGTTCACGGCTAAGGCACCGGGTCCCTGGAGAAATGAGCTTGAATTTAAACAAGTACCGGTAAGTACTACTAGCTAGGTCCGCGCATCTCTTTGGTTCTAGTTTCAATACCATTATCATCCTTGATTATTATTTTGATTGAACTCTATTCTCATAAAGTGCTTGAAGCAAGAAGACGGGAATAATTTATGTGGATTCTATGTCTGCGAGTTCATGCGAGAGACTTGTCGTGAGAAGAGAAGACTAGAACAACTAGATGTACGTAAACAATATTCACAATTTTATTTTATTACCATCATTTATGTTGAGTTTCTTCATTCATATATATTGATCCCCTTCTTTACATTAGATCGAATTGAAGCGGGATCGTCTTCTAGCAACCGAGCGTATACGAGCAATTCAAGAGGAACTGGCGGGATTCTTACTTGATGATGTCATAGCACCAACCGGTGAATACCATCGGCATTACGATTTTGGAAAATCGTAGCTGAAATTATATTGTATATATTCATGAACGTGTACAATGTTATATATGTATGACGATATTGTGTAATATATATGATAGTTTCTTTTATATGTGCATCAACATTTTTCAAATACCCGAAAAAACCGTATTTCAAAAGGCTAGGGATTAGGGTTTTAGCCAAACACGGCAGGGGCTGCCACGTCGCCATCCTCTAGCACCGGTTCATATTACAAACCGGTGCTAAAGGTCCATCGGCCGGAGCTGGTCTACACGGCCACGTGGAGACCCTTTAGCACCGGTTCGTAACGCAACCGGTGCTAAAGGGTTAGGGCATTAGTCCCGGATGCGTTGCACCGGTTGCAAAACCGATGCAAAATGGAGTTACGAACCGGTGCTAATGCCCAAGTTTCCACTAGTGTAACAAAGTATAAGGTATATACTATTAAAAAAATTATACCATTGGAAAGTCTTTTAAATATGAATCCAATGATATAATTATTATGTAATATATCTTATATTTTTTTGACAAAATTTAATGATCAAAGCATTTCTCAAAGTGCATAATTTCCCACTAATCTGGCATGGAGGGAGTAATTAACTTGCTAATCTAAGTCCCAGACATAATGAAGTTGGTCCTTTTGAAAGGCAGAATTGCACCACCCGGAATGCAATCAATGCAAAATTAACTTACCTTCGCCCTAAAAAATAGAAGAAACCAGACGGATACAGACCGGATAAAGTTGTAGGCTATGGAATTAAGAATTTGAGATGATCCATGCAAGCATTTTGGCCAGGGGCAGATCTATAGTGTAGTCACTGGTGTCAAATGACACCGACGCCCAAGATGCAAATCCTTATAGCTATAGTGCATAAGCAAAAAATGATACCATTAAAAATTGTTGTAAGCTAGTGTTATAAGTTGCTTTGATCCCGATGTTCAATATTTCTGGCTCCGCCCCTAGTTTTGGCAATAGAACATGCTATGCTGTTGCAAACAGGATTGGCCAAGGAACACTACAGAGCACGTATGTTGGGAATTGGGACCATACATGGACAAGAGTTCTAAATCCTCAGTATTTTTCCACAAAGGGGGCTCACAGCTCCAAAGATTTATTTCTCATTGAAAATTAATAAATAAAATACACGGTCCTTTAAAAAAAAGGAATGTGGTAGGGGAAGTTACATAGATTTTTAAAAAAATAATAAGAACCCAAATTTGCATCATGATAACTTGAACAAGGGTGATTAGGTTGTACATTCACTGAGTGAGACATGCTGTTCTTAGTTCACACATGTACATCGTCCAAGTTTCGTTGGTAATTTCACATCGGCACGCCTAACTATTAGAACTCGATGCTACTCATTTGAGACAAAATGAAGGGACATTATACACACACAACAACTAGCATAGTTTCATTGTTGGATTTTTTTGGGGTACTATTTTGCTTACATCGACTTCATGTCATGTTGTGAGCCTATGAGCATGTGTGATAACAATAACTAAGTTCATAAGATGTAATGAACTAATGATTAAACCTTTTAAGTAACAAAGTATCTTTTATTAAAAAATGTGAATATCTAGTCCATGTCAGATTGCATGGTTAATTTGTTATGGGAAATCAATGTCTTTCATGAATCATGCCGCACTATAGAGTAATGAGAGTCCATAAACTGTAATTTGAAGTTTTAACAACTTCATAAGCTGAATTAATAATCACGCACCGGCATCAACCCATAAATAGAAACAACCACAGATAATACTCCATCGATAAGCGCTCTCAAGATGAAGGAAAATGCTGTCCTTCAGGCGGAGGATCGCGCGGTCGCGTCCTCCGGCTCGCGCGCCGTCGGATCGGTCCCGATCGGACATCCATCTTTGCGCCACGTGTCGTCGCGAGAACAGTCTTCTTACCACACCGGTCGTAGCAACAATTTTTGCATCTTTGTCCATTCCGTTGCTGTTGTTCGAAGGCGTTACCCCCGCAGGTGGCGAGGGCAATTCCGGGGCGACGCGCCGCCGGGGTCTACTGCGGCCGGCGAGCGGCGCCGCGTCCACCGTCTCCTCTCCGCGTTCACCTCATCCTCTCCGTGTCCACTGCCTCCTCCTCCATTTCCTCATCCGTAGGCGGCCGTTCCGGTGGAGAGGCGACCCCGTAGGCGACGAGGTTTTCCCCGGTGGCGGTGGTCACTGACACAGCCGGCGAACGGCGCGCACCCACCGCCTACTCCTGGTGAGCTTTCTATGCATCCTCGATGTACTGCCCGGTCCCAGCCCCCTCTCATTTTTCTCTGATTTTTCCCAGGGATCTCACCTCCATTTTGGGGAAGGAACCAGTGCTGACCCCGTGCTCGACGGAGAGGCTCCTTGATGATTCAGTCGCTGAGAGCATACCATGGCTGTGAGTGCTTTTCCAACACTCTGTAGTTCTGAATCTGCTTCATATGTGCTATTCTAGTAGGGATTCTGCTAGGGTTCCTACAGGGATTTCCTTCCTACAGCCTGTTAATGTTGTTGCTTTTGTCCATGTTAGGGTTATGTAGCATGATTTGCACTTGTTTTTTGCTATTATTGCTATACGATGATGCTATTTTTGTGTGTTCCTGTAAATGTCATGTATGCTGCACTTTTTTGTCTGAAAAATTGTGTGTTATTGTTGCATATAAATAGGTGCTGTATATGTTTGCATCATATGTAGTGTTGTTTCTAATTTTTTTATAGCTGCATAGGTTGTTTTGAAATGTGTTGTTATGATATATAAGGTGTCATGAGCATAATTTGTTGTCTCATAGGTATATATGTTTGTTTTTTTTTTGCTTCCTAGGTTTTTACTGTGATGTTATTTTTCATAGGTTTTGTATGTTGTTTTTGTTGTTTCATAGGTTGCTTCATTTTGAACCTGGTAATGTAGCTTCTTATGTAATTGTTTTTGCTTTTGTGTGTCAGGAGCAAGCTGGTTCGTGGTTGTCGAAGGACCGTTTCGCTGCGAAACGGTTGAGCACAGTTGCTCGTGAATTATCCCCTGCGAAGAAAAGCGTAATTGAGGAGAATAGCGCCTTTAGGGCTCTGTTGAATGTGTCGCCATTCAACATTCCTAATGAGCTCAGCCTCGGCTTATTTGCTGCAAGCTTTTTGCCCAACAAAGGTGCTCATATCAATTGTAGGATTTTGTTCTTCTGCAGCAGTTTTCTTTTTCCCACTACCATTTTTGGCTTCATCAAGTGGTTTTCCAGAATGGACACACTCGAAGCTTCTGTTCAGAATTGTCCCTTTTGGTGCTTTCATTGATGTACTGTATTTGGTGTTCGCAATGTGCATGCCAAAGCCAAGTTTGTATGCATAGTTGTTGTATACATCATACGCATCATCAATATGGTCGAAGACCATACCGACAAATAAACAGCTGGCTGCGAGCTAATCTCATCTCCACCAAGCTCAACTTCATTGGTAGCATTACCACTTGCTTCACTTTGAGGCCCTGGTACAAAATCACTGGAAGCATTCCCGCCATTTGTGAACTCTGCATTTTGCTGCGCCTCTGGTGGCTGGTGTGGTGGCTGGTTCAGGTCAATTCCATACATCATGCTGTCAACATCAAACCCCTGCGACGCAACAACAAAATGTACTCATGTTCAGTTCAAAAAATATTCACTTGCTATAACAGAAACAATGCATGACAGAGTACCCATACAAAATTACAGCAGTAATGCATATGCTTTTTTATTGTTGTATGAAAAAATGCAGCAATAGCAATCTACCTGTCACTACAAAATCCTAATGAAGCATCAAACATAGCTGTTGATGCAAACAATTTCTTCTGTCCTATTTCTATTTCATCTAGCACTTTGACTGATTTTCTATAGTTTAACATAGTTCTTACTGCTGACAACCAGGAAACATACTGACAATGATCCAAGAAATATTTTGTTGCCAGCAAATAGCACTAACCAACTAGTATTTTGCTGCATTTGAAGCGAATTAATGAATCAAATAACATACTGTCAAGCAGGAAACCATAGGAGCAATTTGTTAGAATAGATGCTGCGCGAGGGGAGAGGGCAATGTCAGTATCGAAGCAGTTGGATGGTCGTCCTCGGGGTTGTGATTGAAGAACACAGCGGGATTCCGCAGCATTCCGTGTCTCTGGTGCTGCGTTCGGTCGCCGTCGCCGCTGTTCGCCAGATCTGGACCCCGCCAGCGCCTAGGAGCCGGGATAGAACTCGAGCTTGCAGCATATCTGTGAGGGGGATTGAGGTGGTGAGGGTGGCCTTCCGATGGGTACAAAACCGATCTGAGAATGTGCGCCATGGCCGGGCTGAGGCGGAGGATCCACCGGCGACCGCCCGCCGCGCGTCGCCTTCGTCCTCGCCTAGCACCGCGCTCGAGAGTTCGTTGCTGCGTTCTACAGGGTTTTGCTTCAAACGTTGTCGGATGCAGCAGGTTTTGGGGGGTGTTTTCGCGCGTCGATCGGACGGCGTCGGTCGCGTCGATCGGACGGCTACGGACCCGGAGGATCGCGCGCATCTATCCTACGGAGGACGCTCAGTCTGTCCTTCAGGCGGAGGATCGCACGGTCGCGTCCTCCGGCTCGCGTGCCGTCGGATCGGTCCCGATCGAACATCCATCTTTGCACCACATGTCGTCGCGAGAACAGACTTCTTACCACACCGGTCGTAGCAACAATTTTTGCATCTTTGTCCATTCCGTTGCTGCTGTCCGAAGGCGTTACCCCCGCAGGTGGCGAGGGCGATTCCGGGGTGACGCGCCACCGGGGTCTGCTGTGGCCGGCGAGCGGCGCCGCGTTCACCTCATCCTCTCCGCGTCCACCGCCTCCTCCTCCATTTCCTCGTCCGTAGGCGGCCATTCCGGTGGAGAGGCGACCCCGTAGGCGACGAGGTTTTCCCCGGTGGCGGTGGTCACTGACACAGCCGGCGAACGGCGCGCACCCACCGCCTACTCCTGGTGAGCTTTCTATGCATCCTCGATGTACTGCCCGGTCCCAGCCCCCTCTCATTTTGCTCTGATTTTTCCCAGGGATCTCACCTCCATTTTGGGGAAGGAACCAGTGCTGACCCCGTGCTCGACGGAGAGGCTCCTTGATGATTCAGTCGCTGAGAGCATACCATGGCTGTGAGTGCTTTTCCTACACTCTGTAGTTCTGAATCTGCTTCAGATGTGCTATTCTAGTAGGGATTATGCTAGGGTTCCTACAGGGATTTCCTTCCTACAGCCTGTTAATGTTGTTGCTTTTGTCCATGTTAGGGTTATGTAGCATGATTTGCACTTGTTTTTTGCTATTATTGCTGTATGATGATGCTATTTTTGTGTGTTCCTGTAAATGTCATGTATGCTGCACTTTTTTGTCTGAAAAATTGTGTGTTATTGTTGCATATAAATAGGTGTTGTATATGTTTGCATCATATGTAGTGTTGTTTCTAATTTTTTTATTGCTGCATAGGTTGTTTTGAAATGTGTTGTTATGATATATAAGGTGTCATGAGCATAATTTCCTGTCTCATAGGTATATATGTTTGTTTTTTTTGCTTCCTAGGTTTTTACTATGATGTTATTTTTCATAGGTTTTGTATGTTGTTTTTGTTGTTTCATAGGTTGCTTCATTTTGAACCTGGTAATGTAGCTTCTTATGTAATTGATTTTGCTTTTGTGTGTCAGGAGCAAGCTGGTTCGTGGTTGTCAAAGGACCGTTTCGCTTTGAAACGGTTGAGCACAGTTGCTCGTGAATTATCCCCTGTGAAGAAAAGCGTAATTGAGGAGAATAGCGCCTTTAGGGCTCTGTTGAATGTGTCGCCATTCAACATTCCTAATGAGCTCAGCCTCGGCTTGTTTGCTGCGAGCTTTTTGCCCAACAAAGTTGCTCATATCAATTGTAGGATTCTGTTCTTCTGCAGCAGTTTTCTTTTTCCCACTACCATTTTTTGCTTCATCAAGTGGTTTTCCAGAATGGACACACTCGAAGCTTCTGTTCAGAATTGTCCCTTTTGGTGCTTTCATTGATGTACTGTATTTGGTGTTCGCAATGTGCATGCCAAAGCCAAGTTTGTATGCGTAGTTGTTGTATACATCATACGCATCATCAATATGGTTGAAGACCATACCGACAAATGAAACAACTGGCTGCGAGCTAATCTCATCTCCACCAAGCTCAGCTTCATTGGTAGCATTACCACTTGCTTCACTTTGAGGCCCTGGTACAAAATCACTCGAAGCATTCCCGCCATTTGTGAACTCTGCATTTTGTTGCGCCTCTGGTGGCTGGTGTGGTGGCTAGTTCAGGTCAATTCCATGCATCATGCTGTCAACATCAAACCCCTGCGACGCAACAACAAAATGTACTCATGTTCAGTTCAAAAAATATTCACTTGCTACAACAGAAACAATGCATGACAGAGTACCCATACAAAATTACAGCAGTAATGCATATGCTTTTTTATTGTTGTATGAAAAAAATGCTGCAATAGCAATCTACCTGTCACTACAAAATCCTAATGAAGCATCAAACATAGCTGTTGATGCAAACAATTTCTTCTGTCCTATTTCTATTTCATCTAGCACTTTGACTGATTTTCTATAGTCTAAGATAGTTCTTACTGCTGACAACCAGGAAACATACTGACAATGATCCAAGAAATATTTTGTTGCCAGCAAACAGCACTAACCAACTAGTATTTTGCTGTATTTGAAGCGAATTAATGAATGAAATAACATACTGTCAAGCATGAAACCATAGGATCAATTTGTTAGAATAGATGCTGCGAGAGGGGAGAGGGCAATGTCAGTATCGAAGCAGTTGGATGGTCGTCCTCGGGGTTGTGATTGAAGAACACAGCGGGATTCCGCAGCATTCCGTGTCTCTGGTGCTGCGTCCGGTCATTGTCGCCGCTGTTCGCCAGATCTGGACCCCGCCGGCGCCTAGGAGCCGGGATAGAGCTCGAGCTTGCAGCATATCTGTGAGGGGGATTGAGGTGGTGAGGGTGGCCTTCCGGTGGGTACAGAACCGATCTGAGAATGTGCGCCATGGCCGGGCTGAGGTGGAGGATCCACCGGCGACCGCCCGCCGCGCGTCGCCTTCGTCCTCGCCTAGCACCGCGCTCGGGAGTTCGTTGCTGCGTTCTACAGGGTTTTGCTTCAAACGTTGTCGGATGCAGCAGGTTTTGGGGGGTGTTTTCGCGCGTCGATCGGACGGCGTCGGTCGCGTCGATCGGACGGCTACGGACCCGGAGGATCGCGCGCATCTATCCTACGGAGGACGCTCAGTCTGTCCTTCAGGCGGAGGATCGCGCGGTCACGTCCTCCGGCTCACGCGCCGTCGGATCAGTCCTGATCCGACATCCATCTTTGCGCCACGTGTCGTCACGAGAACAGTCTTCTTACCACACCGATCGTAGCAACAATTTTTGCATCTTTGTCCATTCCGTTGCTGCTGTCCGAAGGCGTTACCCCCGCAGGTGGCGAGGGCGATTCCGGGGTGACGCGCCACCGGGGTCTGTTGCGGCCGGTGAGCGGCGCCACGTCCACCGTCTCCTCTCCGCGTTCACCTCATCCTCTCCGCGTCCACCGCCTCCTCCTCCATTTCCTCGTCCGTAGGCGGCCATTCCGGTGGAGAGGCGACCCCGTAGGCGACGAGGTTTTCCCCGGTGGCGGTGGTCACTGACACAGCCGGCGAACGGCGCGCACCCACAGCCTACTCCTGGTGAGCTTTCTATGCATCCTCGATGTACTGCCCGGTCCCAGCCCCCTCTCATTTTGCTCTGATTTTTCCCAGGGATCTCACCTCCATTTTGGGGAAGGAACCAGTGCTGACCCCGTGCTCGACGGAGAGGCTCCTTGATGATTCAGTCGATGAGAGCATACCATGGCTGTGAGTGCTTTTCCTACACTCTGTAGTTCTGAATCTGCTTCAGATGTGCTATTCTAGTAGGGATTATGCTAGGGTTCCTACAGGGATTCCTTCCTACAGCGTGTTAATGTTGTTGCTTTTGTCCATGTTAGGGTTATGTAGCATGATTTGCACTTGTTTTTTTGCTATTATTGCTGTATGATGATGCTATTTTTGTGTGTTCCTGTAAATGTCATGTATGCTGCACTTTTTTGTCTGAAAAATTGTGTGTTATTGTTGCATATAAATAGGTGTTGTATATGTTTGCATCATATGTAGTGTTGTTTCTAATTTTTTTATTGCTGCATAGGTTGTTTTGAAATGTGTTGTTATGATATATAAGGTGTCATGAGCATAATTTGCTGTCTCATAGGTATATATGTTTGTTTTTTTGCTTCCTAGGTTTTTACTGTGATATTATTTTTCATAGGTTTTGTATGTTGTTTTTGTTGTTTCATAGGTTGCTTCATTTTGAACCTGGTAATGTAGCTTCTTATGTAATTGTTTTTGCTTTTGTGTGTCAGGAGCAAGCTGGTTTGTGGTTGTCAAAGGACCGTTTCACTGCGAAACGGTTCAGCACAGTTGCTCGTGAATTATCCCCTGCGAAGGAAAGCGTAATTGAGGAGAATAGCGCCTTTAGGGCTCTGTTGAATGTGTCGCCATTCAACATTCCTAATGAGCTCAGCCTCGTCCTGTTTGCTGCGAACTTTCTGCCCAACAAAGATGCTCATATCAATTGTAGGATTCTGTTCTTCTGCAGCAGTTTTCTTTTTCCCACTACCATTTTTTGCTTTATCAAGTGGTTTTCTGGAATGGACACACTCGAAGCTTCTGTTCAGAATTGTCCTTTTTGGTGCTTTCATTGATGTACTGTATTTGGTTTTCGCAATGTGCATGCCAAAGCCAAGTTTTTATGCGTAGTTGTTGTATACATCATACGCATCATCAATATGGTCGAAGACCATACCGACAAATGGAATAACTGGCTGCGAGCTAATCTCATCTCCACCAAGCTCAGCTTCATTGGTAGCATTACCACTTGCTTCACTTTGAGGCCCTGGTACAAAATCACTCGAAGCATTCCCGCCATTTGTGAACTCTGCATTTTGCTGCGCCTCTGGTGGCTGGTGTGGTGGCTGGTTCAGGTCAATTCCATGCATCATGCTGTCAACATCAAACCCCTGCGACGCAACAACAAAATGTACTCATGTTTAGTTCAAAAAATATTCACTTGCTACAACAGAAACAATGCATGACAGAGTACCCATACAAAATTACAGCAGTAATGCATATGCTTTTTTATTGTTGTATGAAAAAAATGCAGCAATAGCAATCTACCTGTCACTACAAAATCCTAATGAAGCATCAAACATAGCTGTTGATGCAAACAATTTCTTCTATCCTATTTCTATTTCATCTAGCACTTTGACTGATTTTCTATAGTTTAACATAGTTCTTACTGCTGATAACCAGGAAACATATTGACAATGATCCAAGAAATATTTTGTTGCCAGCAAACAGCACTAACCAACTAGTATTTTGCTGCATTTGAAGCGAATTAATGAATCAAATAACATACTGTCAAGCAGGAAACCATAGGAGCAATTTGTTAGAATAGATGCTGCGAGAGGGGAGATGGCAATGTCAGTATCGAAGCAGTTGGATAGTCGTCTTCGGGGTTGTGATTGAAGAACACAGCGGGATTCCGCAGCATTCCCTATCTCTGGTGCTGCGTCCGGTCGCCGTCGCCGCTGTTCGCCAGATCTGGACCCCGCCGGCGCCTAGGAGCCGGGATAGAGCTCGAGCTTGCAGCATATCTGTGAGGGGGATTGAGCTGGTGAGGGTGGCCTTCCGGTGGGTACAGAACCGATCTGAGAATGTGCGCCATGGTCGGGCTGAGGCTGAGGATCCACCGGCGACCGCCCGCCGCGCGTCGCCTTCGTCCTCGCCTAGCACCGTGCTCGGGAGTTCGTTGCTGCGTTCTATAGGGTTTTGCTTCAAACGTTGTCAGATGCTGCAGGTTTTGGGGGGTGTTTTCGCGCGTCGATCGGACGGCATCGGTCGCGTCGATTGGACGGCTATGGACCCGGAGGATCGCGCACATCTATCCTTTGGAGGACGCTCAGTCTGTCCTTCAGGCGGAGGATCGCGCGGTCGCGTCCTCCGGCTCGCGCGCTGTCGGATCGGTCCCGATCGGACATCCATCTTTGCGCCACGTGTCGTTGCGAGAACAGTCTTCTTACCACACCGGTCGTAGCAACAATTTTGCATTTTTGTCCATTCCGTTGCTGCTGTCCGAAGGCGTTACCCCCGCAGGTGGCGAGGGTGATTCCGGGGCGACGCGCCGCCGGGGTCTGCTGTGACCGGCGAGCGGCGCCGCGTCCACCGTCTCCTCTCCGCGTTCACCTCATCCTCTCCGCGTCCACCGCCTCCTCCTCCATTTCCTCGTCCGTAGGCAGCCATTCCGGTGGAGAGGCGACCCCGTAGGCGACGAGGTTTTCCCCGGTGGCGGTGGTCACTGACACAGCCGGCGAACGGCGCGCACCCACCGCCTACTCCTGGTGAGCTTTCTATGCATCCTCGATGTACTGCCCGGTCCCAGCCCCCTCTTATTTTGCTCTGATTTTCCCAGGGATCTCACCTCCATTTTGGGGAAGGAACCAGTGCTGACCCCGTGCTCGACGGAGAGGCTCCTTGACGATTCAGTCGCTGAGAGCATACCATGGCTGTGAGTGCTTTTCCTACACTCTGTAGTTCTGAATCTGCTTCAGATGTGCTATTCTAGTAGGGATTATGCTAGGGTTCCTACAGGGATTTCCTTCCTACAGCCTGTTAATGTTGTTGCTTTTGTCCATGTTAGGGTTATGTAGCATGATTTGCACTTGTTTTTTGCTATTATTGTTGTATGATGATGCTATTTTGTGTGTTCCTGTAAATGTCATGTATGCTGCACTTTTTTGTCTAAAAAATTGTGTGTTATTGTTGCATATAAATAGGTGTTGTATATGTTTGCATCATATGTAGTGTTGTTTCTAATTTTTTTATTGCTGCATAGGTTGTTTTGAAATGTGTTGTTATGATATATAAGGTGTCATGAGCATAATTTGCTGTTTCATAGGTATATATGTTTGTTTTTTTTTTGCTTCCTAGGTTTTTACTGTGATGTTATTTTTCATAGGTTTTGTATGTTGTTTTTGTTGTTTCATAGGTTGCTTCATTTTGAACCTGGTAATGTAGCTTCTTATGTAATTGTTTTTGCTTTTGTGTGTCAGGAGCAAGCTGGCTCGTGGTTGTCGAATGACCATTTCGCTGCGAAACGGTTGAGCACAGTTGCTCATGAATTATCTCCTGCGAAGAAAAGCGTAATTCAGGAGAATAGCGCCTTTAGGGCTCTGTTGAATGTGTCGCCATTCAACATTCCTAATGAGCTCATTGACTTCGTTGCTGTGCACACAACTCCGCAATTGCGTGAGTTCAAGTATCACAAGAACAAGATTGTTTTTACGAGGGATATGGTCAGGAAGGTGTATGGTATTCGCTACGGCAATAGGCCTGTGGAGCTTTTGAAGAAAAGTGAGCCTTCTGATATGCGCGATGTCTATAAGTCTCAAACCAACAGCAGGCCTGACATAGCTACTGCTATCAATGTCTGGAAGACTTGTGGGGACAATGATATTGTTACCATTTTGAGGACCTGGGATCTACTTTGCTTGGCTACTGTGGTTGACCCGGGCAGTGGTAATATGTGCAGCTTGGATTATCTTTCTAGCATGGTGGACCCGACGAGGACAGAAGAGTTTGCTTGGGATGAGCACTTGCTTGATTTAGCAATGGCAGAGGTGCAAAAAATTCAGAATAAGAAGGCAGAGCCCCTTGTCCTGCCTCCTGGCTCGTCAAAGTTCGAGTTCTGGATTAGTGGGCCTTTTGCAATGCTTGGTGTAAGTTTTCATATGTTTGCTTAAATACACACACTTTTGCTTCACTATGTTTTTGCTGCATTAGTAGTCATTTTCTTCACTATGTTGTGTGTGTGTGTTTTTACAGATTGTATACATGGACCATTTGTTTTTTCCGCCGAACCAGCACGTCATCGACTACAGGCTACCAAGAGTTTGTTTTGCAACAACCAAGGACTTCAAGTTTGTCGTGGCAAATGATCTTGATAGGAAGATTTTGAGGAACAACACTGTTTTCGGGAGGCGACCTGTAAGTTGTAGATAATGGAAAGTTTGTTTTTGGCTTCTATTATTTCTATTTCTGTCCCGCGCAAACTAATTACTTTTGTTTGTTGCTTTTGCTGGCTTGTGTGTGTAGTTTCTTGAGCTGTCCAACACTCCATATGCTGAAGCAGTCAACCACCATGTGAACCAGCCTGTGAACAATCCCGTGAACGAGCCCGTCATCCACACCGTTGAAGATGTTGAAGTAAACCCATTTGCATCCATCAGCGAGTGGCTTGTATTTCCAAGCAGCCAAGATCTGGAGGTAAAGACCTTCCACTTTTTTTGCTTCATTAGTTAATGTTGTGTGCTGCAATAGGTTTTCTGTGTTGTATCATTTAGTTACATCCATTTTTTCTCCAAATGTATGCATATACTGATTCAGTACATTGCTCCTTTTTATTTTGTGCTCATTTTGTTTTCGTGCATTTTCTTATACTTTCAGGTCCCACCTCGTTTCAAGCATTTGCACAACAAGCACAAGGCCCTTTTTGCTGCCGATGTAGATACCTGCTGCAAGAACTTTGCTGCAGGGTTGAAGTTGTTGCATGCGAATCGCATGAGTGCTCTATTGATTGATGTTGAAGCAGAGATTGCTGAAGGCAATGATCCACCTGAAGTTGTTTTCCCTACCAGGCAAGATGGAGTAGGTGATGACCATGGTCCAGATGTTGAAACTGTTGACAAAGAAGATGTCGAGAATGAGGCAAAGGTCGATGATTCCGAAGCAACCAAAGATGATGAAGACTTTGCTGAAACTGAAGTGGAGGATCTGCACGAAGCAAAAGGACCTGAAGTGGAAGCACAGAGCAGTGTTGTTGATGTACCACATCCAGCAGTTTTGTTAGATTCTTCCACAGGAGATGCTGGTGATGAAAATGATGTGCACAGCCCTGCCCGGTCGCCATTTTTTTATAGGAGCCCACGCAAAGACATATCTGATGAAGCATGGAATGCTGCCCCCGACGCTCCTTCAATGGATCTTATTGATCCCAACTCTCAAGAATATGCATTTTTAAACCCACCTCCTTCTGGTTAGTGTTATCTTTTCTTTTTGAAGCAATTTTCCCTTTTTTGTCCTATCGTGCATAACATATGGAATAACTACTTTTTTTGTGTTTCCCTCTTTTTGCAGGCCCCATGGAGTCCACAGCAGTTGAGGAATCTATTGTTCCTGCGCTTGTGCTGCCGCCTACGATAGCAACTGTTCAGACCAGCAACACAGGTCCTTTTAATACTTATCTAGTGCACATCTTTTTTGTTTATTTTAGTTGCATTTTTTATTTTGCCTTTTGCATTAATTCTTATTGCATTTTTACTTTTTTTTGTAGTTTCTACCATTCCACAAACCGAAGAGTCGAGTGATGCACCTCCATCTGTTATGATCATGTCACCTCCATCTGTTATGATTATCTCACCTCCTTCTGTTAAGGACAAGGTTCAAGCATGTGTTGGCTCCCCTTCTGAGGCTGTGACTCCTCTACCCTTGAACATAGGTTATAATACTATCTTGCTTCTTTAGTTCTATTGATTTGCTAGATTAGTACATGATTTTAGCTGCAAACATTATGTAAATGTGCTTCAAGCTATAACTCAAAATTGTTGGTAGCATACTTTTCATGTGCTTTTTTGCTACAACTTTTAATTTTTTTTGCTTCCTGCTTCACAATTTCATGCTACAACCTTTGTAATCTTTTGTTTCATCATAATTACTAACTGCTTTTTCAGTATCACCTTTTTTTGCTGATTCAGTACCATTCATTTGCTATTTTATTATACCATGTAAGCTACATTATTGCTGTTAAGTTTCTTCCTTTTCTAGTTTCTGCTGTTAAGTTGCTAACTTTTACTTTCTATAGGTTTTTGCCATCATATCAATTTATGTTTTCTTCTTTTTCATTTTCAGTTCCTGCTACTGCTGTTGATATCAATGAAGCAAAAGACGCTGCAAGTACTGGAGTTGATACTCTTGACAAGAGGAATAGGCAAAAGAGGGCTGCGAAGTCTAACGCTACTCCTCCAAAGGCAAAGAAAATTAAGGTCTCTCAAGAACATGTCATGGTTTACGATAAGTTCGTAGGTCATGGTAAGAGACTAAAGAGGCAGAAGCAAAATGATGCAAAGTGAGTTCTTAGTTTCTTTCTTTTTCTCGAGCTTCAAATCAATTTGTTTGCTTCATTCTGTTGTTTATGTGTGCGCAGCAAATGCTTTGTGAGGTTTGGCCGTTACTTCTGCACCTACAGGGCCTTCCATGCATCCTTTCGTCCCCGTCAATATTTGGACAGTGAGGTGATGTGCGTATGGACTGAGAGGTTCAACCAAATTGCAAAAGCTTGTGCTGATAAGCAATCTAGGTCTAGGAAGAAGTACGCATTTGCAACCTACACTACGGTTAGTAAACATCAGCTGACATAAACATATTTTTCCACCTTTATTTTTCATCACTTTTTCCTGTCCTTTTTGCTGTGCATCTAACCAGTTTCTGCTGCATTGTGATACAAATTTTCACAGGACAAACTGATTTGTGATCCCGGTACATTCAATCCTTCCACTGTCATGAGGGATTTTAAGGAGGCTTGCAGCAAGTTTAAGATTCTGAAGGATGATATTGTGAGAAAAATTCTTGAATCATTTTTTATCCCTGTTGGTTTGTAGTTTTATCTTTTCCCCTGTGTGATGACAAACATTTTGTTCTTTGCTGTTTTCCTATGTTTACTTTGTAGATATACCTTCCCATTGTAGCACATCAACATTGGGTTGTAGCCAGCATTAACTTGTTGTATGATACGTCTCCAACGTATCTATAATTTTTGATGCTCCATGCTTGTTTTTACACCATTTGCCTACTGTTCCGTTACACTTCGTGGCACTTTTATGCATTTTCCGGAACTAACCTATTAACAAGTCGCCACAGTGCCAGTTCCCTGTTTTCTGCTGTTTTTGTGTTTCAGAAGTGATACACAGGAAATATTCTTGGAATTGGACGAAACAAGTTCCTGAAGTCTTATTTTTCCCGGAAGCTTCCAGAGATCCGAAGAGGAGAAGGAGAGGGGCCACAGGCTAGCCTCACGCTAGGCCGGCGCGGCCCAGGCCCTGGCCGCGCCGCCTAGGTGTGAGGGGGCCTGGGGCCACCCCTGATATCGCCCCTTCGCCTATAAAGACCCCCCGACGGAAAAAACATAAGTACCCGATCAATTTTCCAGAACACATCGCGATCGCTGCCGCCGTCGACCCGAAGATCGGGAGGGTCCAGAAGCTCTTCCCGGCGCCCTGCCGGAGAGGGGAATCGCCACCGGAGGTCTTCTTCATCGCCATGCTTGCCTCCGGAGCGATGAGTGAGTAGTCTACCTTAGACTATGGGTCCATAGCAGTAGCTAGATGGTTGTCTTCTCCACCATGTGCTTCATGTTTAGATCTCATGAGCTGCCCTACATGATTGAGATCACCGTTATGTAATTCTACATGTTTGGTTTGTTGGGATCCGATGAATATTGGTGTTATGATTGAGTTGCTATACTGAAATATATCTTATGTTATCTCTATGTTGTTTATGATCTTGCATGCTCTCCGTTGTTAGTAGCTATCTTGGCCGAGTAGTTGCTAGTGACTCCAAGAGGGGGTATTTATGCTCGATAGTGGGTTCATGCCTTATTTAATCTGGGGGAGTGACAGAAACCTCTAAGGTTGTAGATGTGTTGTTGCTACTAGGGAGAAAACAACATTCATATGCTCAAGGGCATATGCTTTGTTTACATTACACACTTTGCTTAATGCAATTATCTGTTGTTCGCAACTTAATACTTGTGGAGTTCTTGGATTGATTCGCCACAAGTGGATTATTAGTCATAGATGCAGTTGGATGGCGGTCTATGTATTTTGTTGTAATGCCCAGAGTAAATCGCATAGTGATCTTCTTGACATATCACGTTTATCTTTATTCTATCAATTGCCCAACTGTAATTTGTTTACCCAGCATGTGTTATTTATCTTATGGAGAGACACCACTAGTGAACTGTGGACCCCGGTCCTATTTCCATCATATTGCTATCACATGTTTACTTTACTCGCACTGTTTACTTTACTCGCATACTTCTACTGTTTTCCACTCGATACGCTCATAACCTTTGTTTCAAGCAAACCGGTGAGATTGACAACCTCATCACAAGTTGGGAGCACAGTACTTGGTTGTGTTGTGTGCAGGTTCCGCGTTGCAGCTAGCAAGCAAAGCTTGGACGAGGTGCCATATATAAATTGTCCGAAGCTGTCGCAAACTAGCAAGCATCACCTTCAGTTGTATTGTTTGCTCTTCTCCTGAACGATAAACCTTGGTTTCTTAACTGAGGGAAAATCTGCTGCTATACTCATCACACCTTCCTCTTGGGGTTCCCAACGGGCTGGTCATTCACCACGCAACAAGCAACAGCTTTTTCTGGCGCCGTTGCCGGGGAAGAGTGGAAGACCTCTGCAAGGGGAGTTTTTCGCACGCACATCCTTTACTTTGTTTTATTGTTTTGCTTTACTTTATTTATTTTTACTTGCATCATTTTATCAAAAACCCAAAAAAAATTAGTATCCTTGATAGTTGTTATTTTTGTTGGTCTGTTATTGTCTTGCTTTATCATGCTTTCTATCAATGGTTGGTTTCTTTGAAACTAAATCTTTTTGGCAAGGTGGGTTCACGGAAGAGCAGCAAAATTATTATGAGGAACACCGCTTGTCACAAAAAGAGAAACACTTATGGGAACAAATCAATAGATTGTATATCATTGCTAGAAATGTGTGCTCTACTTACAATGTTACTTATTGCTTTGATAAATCTTGTTGCTGTAGGAGGTATAAACACCTCCCTTTTCAATGTGAGTATAATGATGATGTTACCATATCTTCTTATATTAATGGAAATTATGACTTCTATGATGTGGAACAAATTGAAGAATTTATTGCTTGGAAGGGTGCATTCGAACTTTCTTATTTGCTTGAAAATATTGATGATGCACCTTATAAATATGAGGTTTATGATATACTTACATTTTGCTTTGATAATTACAAGGAAGAAAATGGCTATATTCTTAAATATCTTAATAGATGCTCTCCAACGGAAGAGACTAATGCCTTGAAGGAGCCTATGGAAGAAGAAATTGCTAAAATTGGAAGCTCATTGGATGAAAAAGAGGAGGAGAGTGATGATCAAGAGGAGGAAGAATGGAGCTACCCATGTCTACCTCCCAATAAGAGTAACTCTTTAACTAATACCTTATTTGATAGCCCTCCATGCTTAACAAAGGAGGGTGAGTGTGATATTTATATTGTTGAGTTTGTTCATGATGCTACTGAAAATTATTATGAGAGAGGAAAATATGGTTGTCGGAATTCTCATGTTACTAAAACACCTCTCTTTATATTAAAAGTTCCAAAGTTGCTCTTGTTTTATCTACCCATGCTTGTGACTATGTGCTTCTTTGATTTATTTTCTTACAAGATTCCTATGCATAGGAAGTGGGTTAGACTTAAATTTGTTTTATATTTGCTCCTTGATGCTCTTTTTGGCTGCCGTTCATATTTCTTATGTGAGCATCTTCTCAAATTGCTGCGCCTAGCTCAAAGGCGTTAAAGAAAAACACTCTTGGGAGATAACCCAATATTTTATTTTCAGTACTTTTTTTTTTATTTGAGTCTTGGAAGTCATTACTACTGTAATGACCTCTCCTTATCCTTTTTATTTTGTTGTTCTGCCAAGAGAAGCCTCTAATTCGAGTGAGGTAAAGATTTGGGGATGTTGCTGTCCTGAAACTGTTTTCGGTGCTGCACCGTAAACATTTGTATAAATTCTCTGTATATCTTTTGGACCTGCGATTTCTTGTGCATATGCCCCAGGTTATATCCAAACTTTTGTTAGTTGAACACTTTTTGATTTGAGCAATAGAAAACCCCTCAAAAATTCGACCTTTGTCAGCTGTTCTGTTTTGACAGATTTCTGCCAATATTTGTGTTTGCCGCTTAATCGCTTTCTTTTGAGTTCTTTTGATCACAGAACTTTTGGGGAAGTTGCTACAGTAGTATATGCTATATATGTGGTGCTTTTGGGTTGAAACCTGAAGCAAAAAGAGGTTGATTATATGTTATGCTACACTAATGTTGCTAATAGAATTGTGTTTAGTTTTGTATGAAGGAAGTTTTCAAGTGTAGGGATTGGAGAATGATGAGATGAGTTGAAGAATGGACAAAAGCTCAAGCTTGGGGATGCCCATGCATCACCCCAAGAAATATCCAAGAAGTACAAGCGTCAAAGCTTGGGGATGCTCCCGAGGCACCCCTTCTTCATCGGCAAAAATCAGGTCACATTTCAAGACACTATATTTTTATTGCTTCATGCACTATGTGTTTTTCTTGGAGCGTCAGTTGTTTTAGTTTTCTTTATTAGTTTAGTTTTGTTTGCTGCAATAAATGGTTGGACCCCAACAAATTTCCTTTGGAGGAGATGTACTCGTTTTCATTTGCCAAGAACACTCCGTTTTTTATTCTTACAATTTCACCGGGTGTTCTTCTTTTTCTGCTACTGCTTTTGGTTTTCGTTTTCGCCTTGATGTGCGTTCAGACCTTATCATATCTTTTCATCAAGGTGTATTTTTGCCTCTGATCTTTATTGGTTTTCATCAAAAGAGGTGTCTTAAAAATTTTCAAATGGTGTTGGAAAAGAGAAAAAGCTTTATGCAAAAAAGTGGTACAAGAAGGAGCTTGTGTAGACTGCGGCTGATGAGGGGTTAACTCGGCAAATGTCCTAGATGAAGGACTTAGGATCGGGAGAAAAGCAACGACTAGAGATTCCGGGATCGAGATTGGCACACGATGTACCCAGGTTCACGTCCCCGCGGTGGAGGATCGCTACATCCTGCTAGCAATCTAGTAGATAATCACAATGGTGTTTACATGGTGCCGCCGTAGGCGGAATATTGTATCTAGTCTATTTCTAATCTATCTTGTATCTCTAATATTGCTTGTCTATGATATTCAATGTCTATGAGATTGTGTTCTCCGATCTCCCTCTAGAGGCGCCCCTGCCTGGCTTTATATATGCAACCGGGCTAAGGTTTTACAAGGATCCTAGTCGAATACGGATTAGAGCCTTCCTTCTTCGTCTCCAAGTCATCTTTGAGTCCTTGTCCTTGTCCACTTCCTTAATGGGCCAAACCCGATATACTAATCCGTGGGTACCCGAAGGGCATATCCATGTCAGTGGCCCCCGAGACTCAATTCGAGTCGCAGACTTGGGTTGAGTCTCCAAACTTCAACTTCTTCAATCTTCGACTTCTTTAAATCTTCGACTTCAAATGCAATGGCCAAAATTGTCGGGTTCTTGAATCCGCGCTCCCGATGGGAGTAAATATCGAGTACATGTCTTTGGTGTTTACCACCGATAATGGACTCGAAAATTACTTTCTCGCTCTTCATAGATGATCTTCTCGAAGTAAATCTTCATCGGGTGCGCGACCAGCGCTCCTGATGGGAGTAGCCCCCGAGGCTATGTTTGGATACTTGTAGCCGGGCATAGACTCAAGTTGTACTACTCGAAGAAGTTCGGCTCCTGTTGAAGGACTTGAAGATTTTGTCGACTCCTGTGGAAAATATGAATAATTATGAAATAATTTGTCTCTCGAAGAAATATTTGTGCTTGTAGATTGCAATCATGACGATGTAGTATGTAAAATCAAAACTCGATGTTTTTTTGTGCAATTTTGTTGCTCGTACGTAAGACCCTTTCGTTAGCCTGATGCACTTCACGGCTCGATCAGCTACTCAGCTCAGACGTAAGTCGATGCGTTTGCCGCATTTGAATTTCAAGATACTTGCTAAGCCTTTTCGTTAGCCTGACGCCCAAGATTTTGGCCTTGCCAACCGTTAGTCGAGCTTCATGCGACTGTAAACTAAATTGACAAGTATTCGACAAGGAACGCCACGCCAGCTACTAGGGTTTTCGCAATTTTTTCGAAGTCAATGATATGCAAGATGATTGTTCATGGCGGAGCCCCCGAGTGTCGGGTGCGGCGAAAAGGTAAAAATTGACTCTTAGAAGAGAAAACTTAGCTTTTATCGGGTGCGGCGTTGTCGGCGCGGCCGTAGTCGACGATGACGTAGTCGAGTTGTTGTCGTAGAATCACAACCACGATCGGAGGCGATGTTGTTGTCGAGCCCCCGAGCGTTGTTGGGATCGCCGTGTTGCTTGCATGTCGACGAAATCGCAGGTCTTGAGCGTGATTTTCGACACTCCGGGACGAGTTGATGTCGAGCCCCCGAGCGTTGCCGATAATTTGCGCGAGTGCGCGACGGTGAGCCCCCGGGCGTGGCAAGCCGCGGTCGACGATGTTGAAGACGAAGTAGTCGAAGTATATATGTTTTCCTTCGAGTTGTCCAAGCTGCTCTTGTAATTTTGTGGTGAAATCTTCGGCTGACTTGCAGTATTTTGTACGTAGATGCTAGTCGCTTGATGCTTTTCCTTTACTTGGTCTTGAGGTCTTCATGCCAAAATAGTCTGCAATTGCCGATATCTTCTTTTCATGCTTGACGTGAACATGCGATTGTGTCTTGGAAACGATTGGTGCGTGGCTCCTTCTTAGAGATGGTCCAGCTGATGAATTTTTATTTGAAACGTAGCAGCGTTTTGCCCTGCCTGTTGATCCATACTCTTGCTCGGCTGTATACGCGCGTACAGCTTCTTTTAACTAAAACATGCCAAAACATTGTTGCTTCCGATGTGGATCTGCGCAGTTGATGCACTCAGTGCGGCACCGCCTTGGAACTTGATTCGTCGCGCCACGCCTCCTGTAGCTTTTGAATTTGTTGTTGAATCGGTCTGATCTTTTCCTCTTCCGCGAGGCGCAACCGAGTCTAGTAGTAACTCGACGTATTGGTTTCGCAAGACCACACACGTAGCGCTAAAAGCGAAAGCGTGGAAGTAGCCTTTGTTGATGTCGACGTCTGGTAACAACTTGATTTTCTCGACTCGTTCTGCGATCCGTCGATTTGGACGAACTCGACGATTCTTGACGATGAAGCCTCGAAGATCTTGACGATGTAGACGATAACTGATGTTGATGAAGATGATCCGACAAGATGCGATCCGTTGAAACAATCTGGCTGCTGCTGTTGGGCAGCCACAAAATTTGTTGATCTTGATGACGTCGAATTTTTTTGCTGATATCGCCGATGGAAAAGTTGAAGGATCCCGCCCGGATAACAAAATCCAGTCGCCGCGATCCCCACGGTCAGCGCCAATTGACGAGGGGTTAACTCGGCAAATGTCCTAGATGAAGGACTTAGAATCAGGGGAAAAGCAACGACTAGAGATTCCGGGATCGAGATTGGCACACGATGTACCCAGGTTCACGTCCCTGCGGTGGAGGATCGCTACATCCTGCTAGCAATCTAGTAGATAATCACAATGGTGTTTACATGGTGCCGCCGTAGGCGGAATATTGTATCTAGTCTATTTCTAATCTATCTTGTATCTCTAATATTGCTTGTCTATGATATTCAATGTCTATGAGATTGTGTTCTCTGATCTCCCTCTAGAGGCGCCCCTGCCTGGCTTTATATATGCAACCGGGCTAAGGTTTTACAAGGATCCTAGTCGAATACGGATTATAGCCTTCCTTCTTCGTCTCCAAGTCATCTTCGAGTCCTTGTCCTTGTCCACTTCCTTAATGGGCCAGACCCGATATACTAATCCGTGGGTACCCGAAGGGCATATCCATGTCAGCGGCTTAGGCTTTTCATGTCATGCTTGATATCTTTTTGATAGTATGCTTAGTGGTTTTTGCTGTAGCATGACTTGTTTCAAATAACTGAGATTGCTTAATGAGCCTTTGAAAAAATCATGCCTTGTTTTTATTGTATGGAAGCATTATTTTGGTTTTCTCATTGATGCTTTATTTGGGTTGACTTGGCGCATGCTCACACATGTTAGACTCTTACAAAGTCGCCAATAGCCTCTATGATCATTTAGTTTTTGACTTTTGATGCCATCTTATGCTTCTTTTAATGTCGCTTTGTCGCTTTGCATGATTATGGCCATTATTGCTCTCTTAGTTGGTCGCTCCCAGTCTTTTGCTAGCCCTCGCCTTGTACTGAGTATGAGCTCTACTCGTGCATCTAACTCCTAAAAGCCAAAGTTTTCCATTGTGTCCACCATACATACCTACTAGCAATTTGCTATTCCAAGTAAATTTGACTTGCTTTTATTTTCTCTTCAATTAAACTCTTACCAGTGTTATGCGAAAATTGGTCAGTAAAGCTCTCACGAACCGGAAGGCACACTTTACTTTTTCCTGTTCTTAAAAATTTGACATTGTGGTCTCTTATGTTGAGTTGTTATGCTTGCAAGTTGTAAGTTGGATTCTAGCCCATCCATGCTGTCATGGGGCAAGCTTTCAACATTGCACTTCTTATTTGAGTTGATATCGTGATCTTTTGTTTATGGATGCCCGCGGTGTGAAATGAATTGGGAATCTTATGGGGATCATGGAGTTTGTATATGTATTAGGGAAACGCCTGGGCCGCCAATCTAAGCCATGCATAATTCATGGTGGAAATTTGCAGCATACCCATGGTGGACATTCGACGACGTATCTCAAAATAAAAAGCTATACAAATGGTAAATAAAAGAGATATCGAGGTGTTCATTGTCTGCTTGTCCTGTCATTTTGATGTGGGCTTGTTCCATGTCATCGGGCACGGAGGTACCCCGTTGGCGGTTTTCGATGATACATATATACTTACAATGACAAGAGCCTTGCTTGGGACTCTAAGTTGAGTAGCATGAGGTTTGGGTACTCGTATTCACGGGACACGAGGTTTTCAACTTATGATTTGTCAAGCATATGCATCATAATTGTTCTCGCATTAACTCTAACCATTCAAGATGCTTATGATGGGGGCAATGAGAGCTCAAAGCCAGTAAGTACCATAATTTTTGAAGGTTATAAAACTTGCAATCACTGCTTCCCTCCGTGAAGGGCCTTTCTTTTACTTTTATGTTGAGTCACCACCTTCTTTCTTTATGCACCATAAGAGAGCAAAGTTGTCATTCTTAGTATAATGTGCATTGTCCCAAAGTTTTTATTGATTGATTCATATTGTTGGTTTCACTTGTTCTCAAATTATTTGTATCTAGTCGCCCTCTTAAACTTGAAGGTGTCCTATACATTTATCTTTTGCTCTCTATGAAGGACAAGCTGAAAACCATTTGTATGTTTTTCCTTATGATTTGAACACATGTTTGACTTTCATTGTTTCATTTTCATGATCTTTTGTTTGTATTCATTTTCATGTTTACAACATGGTTGTTAAGTTCTTATTGTCAAGATTATATCTTCATGCCCATGTTTTAAGTTCTTATGATCCCAGCTCACAATGCTTACATATGTGATCAAGATTGTGTAGGTGCATGTCACCTCAAAAATTATTCTTATGTTATCACTTACCTACTCGAGGACGAGCAGGAGTTAAGCTTGGGGATGCTTGATACGTCTCCAACGTATCTATAATTTTCGATGCTCCATGCTTGTTTTTACACCATTTGCCTACTGTTTCGTTACACTTCGTGGCACTTTTATGCATTTTCCGGAACTAACCTATTAACAAGTCGACATAGTGTCAGTTCCCTGTTTTCTGCTGTTTTTGTGTTTCAGAAGTGATACACAGGAAATATTCTCGGAATTGGACGAAACAAGTTCCTGAAGTCTTATTTTTCCCAGAAGCTTCCAGAGATCCAAAGAGGAGAAGGAGAGGGACCACAGGCCAGCCTCACGCTAGGCCAGCGCGGCCCAGGCCCTGGCCGCGCCACCTAGGTGTGAGGGGGCCTGGGGCCACCCCAGATATCGCCCCTTCGCCTATAAAGACCCCCCGACAGAAAAAACCTAAGTACCCGATCAATTTTCAGAACACATCGCGATCCGCCGCCGCCGTTGACCCGAAGATCGGGAGGGTCCAGAAGTTCTTCCCGGTGCCCTGCCGGAGAGGGGAATCGCCACCGGAGGTCTTCTTCATCGCCATGCTTGCCTCCGTAGCGATGAGTGAGTAGTCTACCTTGGACTATGGGTCCATAGCAGTAGCTAGATGGTTGTCTTCTCCACCATGTGCTTCATGTTTAGATCTCATGAGCTGCCCTACATGATTAAGATCACCGTTATGTAATTCTACATGTTTGGTTTGTTGGGATCCGATGAATATTGGTGTTATGATTGAGTTGCTATACTGAAATATATCTTATGTTATCTCTATGTTGTTTATGATCTTGCATGCTCTCCGTTGTTAGTAGCTATCTTGGCCGAGTAGTTGCTAGTGACTCCAAGAGGGGGTATTTATGCTCGATAGTGGGTTCATGCCTCTATTTAATCTGGGGGAGTGACAGAAACCTCTAAGGTTGTAGATGTGCTGTTGCTATTAGGGAGAAAACAACATTCATATGCTCAAGGGCATATGCTTTGTTTACATTACACACTTTGCTTAATGCAATTATCTGTTGTTCGCAACTTAATACTTGTGGAGTTCTCGGATTGATTCGCCACAAGTGGATTATTAGTCATAGATGCAGTTGGATGGCGGTCTATGTATTTTGTTATAATGCCCAGAGTAAATCGCATAGTGATCTTCTTGATATATTACGTTTATCTTTATTCTATCAATTGCCCAACTGTAATTTATTTACCCAGCATGTGTTATTTATCTTATGGAGAGACACCAGTAGTGAACAGTGGACCCCGGTCCTATTTCCATAATATTGCTATCACCTGTTTACTTTACTCGCACTGTTTACTTTACTCGCATACTTCTACTGTTTTCCACTCGATACGCTCATAACCTTTGTTTCAAGCAAACCGGTGAGATTGACAACCTCATCGCAAGTTGGGAGCAAAGTACTTGGTTGTGTTGTGTGCAGGTTCCGCGTTGCAGCTAGCAAGCAAAGCTTGGATGAGGCGCCATATATAAATTGTCCGAAGCTGTCGCAAACTAGCAAGCATCACCTTCAGTCGTATTATTTGCTCTTCTCCTGAACGATAAATCTTGGTTTCTTAACTAAGGGAAAATCTGCTGCTATACTCATCACACCTTCCTCTTGGGGTTCCCAACAGGCTGGTCATTCACCACGCAACAAGCAACACTGTACAAGCAGTTTCATCTATTCAATTCCATGCTGCCAGCCAATGGTGTGAGCAAATTAGAGAAGGAAGCAAGCAATCTGGTTAGTAGTTTTTTTTGCTACTTTTCTGCACCTACTGGGTATGATGGTTGCAAGCAATCTGACTGGAAATTGTTTCACTCTAGTTCTCCAATTTCGTGAGGACCGCAAAAGAATCCGGAGTATGCAACGTTGATTTATCAGCTTTCAAGCGCTTTACCCCCGACCACCCGCAGCAAGAAACTCCGTAAGTTGCTTCGACAACACTTCAATTTTTTGCTCTCTTCATTGCAGCATCATATATTTATTTTCTTGCTTTTTATATGTCTCTGTTTGTTGTTGGTTGCAGGTTTGATTGCGAATTCTATGCCATACTCTACATGGAGTTCTTCAATGGAAAGATCATGAGCGACATTGAGAGTGGCTCGGTTCCAAACTTCTGCAAGCTTCTTGCAGCAAGCCTTGTTGAGACGAGGGACAACCATGAAGATAATGTCGAGGAGATCATGAAAGAAGCTCTTCAGTGTTCTTAGTTTCAGTTTGTAATATTTTGGTTTGTAATGGATCAGATGAACAATGTGGAAGGATTCTGCCTTTTTAAGAATATTTTCCTTTTGTGTTTGATGCACAAGTAGGTTTTGGTTTGTAATGGATCAGATGTAATGGGGAAACCTTTTTGTTGTTACTGTGATGTTCACTAAAATCATGTACCTGCTACCTGGTGATGTTCAAATTTTTTGCAATTTTAGTGTTGCTACATTAGCTCTTTTTTTGCTGTTAATGAACCCATATTGTGCTCATCAAAGTATTTTTTTTGCTTCCAACTGTTGTCAGTGTGATAATCCTTTACAACACTGTATTTTTCATTTTTTGATGCATAAGCTATACATTTCTGCTAGCAATACATATACTTCATGCTCACAACCTGTATATAACTTTTTCCCATTTCAAATTTTTAAAGCAACTCTAATCAAATTTTTTAGACAACTCTAATCCTTTTTAGCTTTCCAAATTGTATTTTTCCTTGTATTTTTGCAGAAGCTACAAACATTATATTGATTTGCTATTCATTAAAAACAAATTTGCTTCTTAGGGCCAGTTATTATGCTGCATGTAGTTCGTGAACAAATTACAGACTACCTTGTCAAGCTGATGCTGCAACCATCATACCCATTTGCTAAATTAGAACAATTGATTAGCTGGAGTAACCCAAATACATTGCATCAACCAAACCAGTATCAAATAAATAGTTTCATGTAACATTTTCTTCAGCAGTTGTAGCATAAGTGCATACACATGTTACATATTATATGAAATATATGAGCATAATTTTATGACATGTGGTTCTGAAATCATAAATAAATACTTTTTTCTAATACAAGAATGTTTGGCAAAACAATAGTTCTTTCTTTCGAAGCATATGTGGCATCTATAACCTACAACCTCAACTCCACATCCTCGTGCCGTCCTGCTTCTCTTGCCATAGCCGCCTTCATCTGCGGGCAGTCCTGCACCGAGTGCCCTTCTTCTGTGCACCAAGCGCACTTCTTGGTGCGAGCTTTTCTCTTTGGTTTTGGCTCAACTGGCTTCTTTGGTTCACATCTCTTATTTCTCCTCTTCTTTGCAGCTTCTTCCCGAAGTTCAGTAAGCGGCTTTCTTCTCTTTGATTTCTCTGTAGGTCTTCCTTTATTCTTTCTTCTTTCTGGGTTCTTGAGCTCGCTACTAGGAGTAGCATCTTGCTCTGCAGGTTGGTTGTTCTCATTGTTTGTGTTTGAAGCAACTCCAGAATTCTGGCCATTATCTTGCTGCGCAGCATTGTCTTCTTCACCTTGCTGCTCATTATGTCGAGCTCTACGCATCGCAGCAACAAGCTTGGATGCTTCATCGATCATGGTTGACACCGTCTTATATGTTTCATCATCATAGCATGCATCGGATGCAAGATCATTCATTTTTCTGCACAAGGCGTTGTACTTCAGAGTGTTTGTAGGTGGCACACCAAATCTGAAACTGTTTGATCCGGGGTCAGGAGCAGGTGTTGTTGCTGCAGCCGACCACCTTTTTATCAAATATTGCGCTGGGATTTGCTGCACATTCAAGTGTATCATCAGCCTTAATATGTGCGGGCAGAGCAACCCCCACATCTCAAATATGTTGCACTGACATGTGTATATTCCGGCCTCCACCACTGCAACAACCCGATACGTCCTTATGTCGTGGCCTGGATTGGGAACAAGATCATAGCTCAGGAAATCTGTGGCTGCTTGTACCGGGTAAAACCTTGTTGAGCTTTGCAGCATTTTCTGAAACCTTGAAAACACCCCTCTTGTGTAGAAGTGCATTGCCTGTTTTCCAATGCTGTAACTGCAAAAATCATAGAAGTAGCATATGAATTTTAGGAGTTGCTTAAATAGAAGAGATATAATGATGTTTTCAAGTTTTAAATTTTATTTGAATTACCTCGACCAAAGCGGTGCTACTGTTGTTTCCAACACAAAACCAGCATTGTCTTCGCGGTCGAGCATCAAATTCTGACACAACTCGTATTGCTGCACAAACATGAACACTGAGTCGCTCGGTGTGACCAAACTCTTGAAGTATGAGTTAAGGCCCTCAGATCTGCCCGTTGTGCTTGTAAATGGAAAGAAGCACTTCCTGAAGTACACCGGCGCCCATTTTGTCCTGTTCTTCCACATGCACACAAGATGTGTGTTCTCAGCCACGCCAAACCTTTCAAGCATATGCTGCCAGCAAATCTCAAACTGCTCTGGTGTGTCGGTTCCATATATGCAAGAGTAGAAAGCATCAGCAAATGGGTTACCTTCTACCAAGAGAGGCCCTAGGTGTTTCTTTGCTAGTTGAATCACATGGAAGATGCAGTTTCTATGTATAGATGCAGGGAATATGTCTGATATGGCATTTCCAATTGCTTGTTCTTGGTCTGTCATTATGTTATCAGGGTGTATTTGCTCCATTACTAGCATCCACTTTTTGAAGACCCAAGTAAATGTTTCAGTTGTCTCATCTGGTAGCAATGCGCAGCCCAAGACTATTGTGTGCGCATGGTTGTTCATTCCAACGATTGGAGCAAATGGGAGATTGTACCTGTTGGTGCAGAATGTTGTGTCAAAGAACACGCAATCCTTGTACTTGGGGTACAATGCTCTTGTCCTTCCATCAACCCAGAACAAGCCCCTCATAGCATTTGTAGCGTCCAGTTGTGTCGCATAGAAGAAGTATGGACTTTCTGCTTGCCTTTTTTCAAAGTATTCAACTATCATGCTCATATCTCGTAGTGACACTTCATCCCGAAGCATACTCCTGATGTTTGACACATCCTTCTTCACATATCTGAGGCACCTCGGGTCACCCCCATGCACACTCCCTAAGCATCCCATGATTTTTGCAGTGTTGATGTTTTGTTCGTGCAACGTTTGAAGGAACTGGAAGTCCTCCTCGGGCACCTTCCTGTGAGAGCGGTAGTACCTCTTCCTTCCTATTTGCCTCACCAATGCGTGTGTGTGTTCTTCAACAAAAACTGTACATGTCCACTGCCCTTGGCGCTTTCCGACATGCATGTGAGCTTTGCACCCATAGCGCGCCATCTTGTTCCGCTGCCTCGTGTCATTGGGGTCCATCTTAGCCTCGGCTTGTTTGTTGCGAGCTTTCTGCCCAACAAAGGTGCTCATATCAATTGTAGGATCTGCTTCTTCTGCAGCAGTTTTCTTTTTCCCACTACCATTTTTTTCTTCATCAAGTGGTTTTCCGGAATGGACACACTCGAAGCTTCTGTTCAGAATTGTCCCTTTTGGTGCTTTCATTGATGTACTGTATTTGGTGTTCGCAATGTGCATGCCAAAGGCAAGTTTGTATGCGTAGTTGTTGTATACATCATATGCATCATCAATATGGTCGAAGACCATACCGACAAATGGAACAACTGGCTGCGAGCTAATCTCATCTCCACCAAGCTAAGCTTCATTGGTAGCATTACCACTTGCTTCACTTTGAGGCCCTGGTACAAAATCACTCGAAGCATTCCCGCCATTTGTGAACTCTGTATTTTGCTGCGCCTCTGGTGGCTGGTGTGGTGGCTGGTTCAGGTCAATTCCATGCATCATGCTGTCAACATCAAACCCCTGCGACGCAACAACAAAATGTACTCATGTTCAGTTCAAAAAATATTCACTTGCTACAACAGAAACAATGCATGACAGAGTACCCATACAAAATTACAGCAGTAATGCATATGCTTTTTTATTGTTGTATGAAAAAAATGCAGCAATAGCAATCTACCTGTCACTACAAAATCCTAATGAAGCATCAAACATAGCTGTTGATGCAAACAATTTCTTCTGTCCTATTTCTATTTCATCTAGCACTTTGACTGATTTTCTATAGTTTAACATAGTTCTTACTGCTGACAACCAGGAAACATACTGACAATGATCCAAGAAATATTTTGTTGCCAGCAAACAGCACTAACCAACTAGTATTTTGCTGCATTTGAAGCGAATTAATGAATCAAATAACATACTGTCAAGCAGGAAACCATAGGAGCAATTTGTTAGAATAGATGCTGCGAGAGGGGAGAGGGCAATGTCAGTACCGAAGTAGTTGGATGGTCATCCTCGGGGTTGTGATTGAAGAACACAGCGGGATTCCGCAGCATTCCGTGTCTCTGGTGCTGCGTCCGGTCGCCGTCGCCGCCGTTCGCCAGATCTGGACCCCGCCGGCGTCTAGGAGCCGGGATAGAGCTCGAGCTTGCAGCATATCTGTGAGGGGGATTGAGGTGGTGAGGGTGGCCTTCCGGTGGGTACAGAACCGATCTGAGAATGTGCGCCATGGCCGGACTGAGGCGGAGGATCCACCGGCGACCGCCCGCCGCGCGTCGCCTTCGTCCTCGCCTAGCACCGCACTCGGGAGTTCGTTGCTGGGTTCTACAGGATTTTGCTTCAAACGTTGTCGGATGCAGCAGGTTTTGGGGGGTGTTTTCGCGCGTCGATCGGACGGCGTCGGTCGCGTCGATCGGACGGCTACGGACCCGGAGGATCGCGCGCATCTATCCTTCGGAGGACGCTCAGTTGCGTCCCAAGATGAAACCTAGTTCCACTCCGGCGGCGGCCACCTGACCGACCGGACCTCGCCAATGCTCTGGCCTCGGTGCCCAGCTCTCCAAACCATCCTCTCCTTCTCGCAAGAAAGCAGTACCTCTCGCCGTTCCTACCGCCAGGTCTTACGCAGTGGTCGCGATTCAGTAGGCGACGGCGGACATGGCAGAACCCGATAGACAGGTGGAAGGTGTCTGGCGTACAGCCGGCCGGCCAGAAGAAGAGGCCTTACACGCAGCTGGCTCCAATACCATCGTCGGCCACACTGTGGCAAGGCCTCCCCGCAGACCTTGCGGGTTCAGTTGCCTACAATTTACATGCCGAGTACACTACTGAACTACTCATGTGCAATGACGAGAGGCAACTGAATGTTGACACAGCGTACTTAGCAAGGACGCAATTGGATGCAGGATGTACTAGGCAATGGTTGTCTTGTTCCCGGTGTCTCCTATTCCCTGGTAATTATTTTACCTCTTTTCAAGATGGCTAGCTGTTCATTTTTCTTGACTCGCCCCAGGTTAGCATGCGACCGAAGTGTTCTAACTTGTAGAAGCCGATGCCAGTGCTGGAGAGAAGATGAAGTACCATATATACGCCCTCCGTTTCAAATTATGTTACATATGATTTTCGATCAAAGTTAAATATTGTTAACTTTGATCAAACTAGTAAGCAGGCACGTGCCATGCACGTCTGAACGAATTCAAAGTTTAATATGCAAATCTCGATCCGTAGTAAAAAAAAAAATCAAAACTTCATGTAAGTTGTTACTATCAAGTAAACACAACGATAACAGTGCAACATAAAAAAGTACAATCATAATGTTAGCACACATCTAGATATATGAATTTAAAATCACTCTTAAGCATGAACATAATTCAATTAGAGCTCACACTTGAATGTATTGTCAATCCATAGTCTCTATGCGTCTCTACCAATGCATCAAGCCTTCTGATCCACCTTCTGCGGCCCTTCTACTCACCGCCCATCCGCTAACTGCATTTGTACTTCTTTGTCACCCATATGAACAACTAAATTTAGTTAGCTATAGGCATTGGTACATCTTTGTAACCCGTACGAACAATTTAACATGGCTCTATATATCTATGTAGTTTCTAATAATATACAATTTTTATCTATCTTCTTCTAAAGATCTACCATATATATTAGAAATGGCAGGATCCCTACCTAGCCTGGCAGTAGGAGAGAAAGGGAGAGATAATTATGCCGTAAGAAAGGAAACTGAGTTACCTACTTGGCCATCATGCAATTTCATCAAATAATGGGGTCTTGACCTGCCATCATTCTAGATCTTACATGTTAAAACCAAAAGTAAAATTATACATGGAAATGCTGGAGTGTTTCTGCAGGTCACATGGTGTAGACAGAAAAGAACCAACATAACCTCAACCACCTTTTACCGAAGGAGAAAAAAAATCTAACGAAGAATTTTTACCTTGCACAGATTAATACTTACGATAACTGAAGTACGCTCAAATCCTGACATTTCTAGCATGCTTTGGTTGGGAACTACTTATGGGGAAGCACGGGAGACAATGTAATATTTACTGCTACGGAAATAGAAATGTTTTTTATTTTGATTGTGCAATTGAACAAAGTTTACTTGCTTATCCATACCACAACATACATGATAGTGCCAAAATCTTGGAAATCTTAATTTTTTTAGAATGATGAACTAATTTCCATGTGTATCCATATTCTGAAACACTTCAAGGCTTCAAGATCTTAAGCATTTAAGTATCTTGAACATCCAGGTGCACTGACTGAATTTATTAGCTGCATAACCTCAAAATGCAGCAACAAGTCGGATAGCTCAAAATAGTAAGACAATGGAGACAAGCATCGAATTGCTTAAGTCCTCTGAACCGGTGGATTGTTGGTGTGTCCCAGTTCCATCGATCCTCTGAATCTCAGCTCGATCAGACCTTATGTGGTCCTCTTATGCCCAGAAGGCTGTTGGGTGCAAGGCGTAGGCAGAGAATTGAACTTACAAGGCCTACATGAGAAGGGTGTCCCTAGGTCGCCCCCGGTACATGATGGACTCCTATCTTGACCCCTTCAGGACAGCGACGGCGAGTGGCTTGCCTGTAGGTATCCTTCATTGCCTCCTTCTCCTTGGTCACCATAATGGCTGCTGAAATCTGTGTTTGTGACAAGAGAATCAGGAATATGAAGCTTCATAGTTTATAAACTATCTAAGAAGATGATATGCAACAAATATTATCATCACCAAATCTCTAGACTACAAGCATCATAAATCAAAATTTTGATATGCGAGTGTGTTTATAAGCCAATGGAAATAATTGGTTTTCACGTATTCCAACAGAATGACATGATTCATCATAGTTTTGAGATGCAACCATCAAGCTGCGTCCATCACCAGCCTTACCACCATAATAAGTCATAAATTAATCACGCTTACTTAATACACTGATGTCCTGAATAATATAGTTCAAATGCTGGTCCTTGCACCTGGAGAAACTTGAACAATAGTTTGATGAAACCAAAGCAACATATATTACAGTAATACTTCCGTAATGCACGGAACAAATGGGCATTTTAATGAGTACGATTGATTCCCCATTGTCACAAAAGCTCGCTAAACTGCTGATAGCATATAATCACAAATAAACTACTACATTATTACAGAGATGATATATTTCGGGTATACCTTTTCTACCTTTAATTGGTAAATTACGTTTACCATGGATTTATTGAATTATTTCCTGAACAGAAAATATTTTGAACCTGAAAACAAACCTATTTGCCACATATTTAAACAGGATATAAAAAATAGATATACCAAAAACAACTTTAGATCAGATAACATATACCTCCACGACCGTCAAACCAAATTCATGAATCCATACGCATGGGAAAGCTTGGACCTGTGAAAGTAGTACTGGTCATACGTACAAGAACTATCTTGAAAACCAGTATTCAATCAAACTGATTGGTGTAGCATGTTGAGAAGCCCGAATACCATTCATCTACTATGGGCAGCGGAGAAGAGTAGTGGCGGCAAGGCATGGAAGTCCCCACGTCGAGATGATCGCGTCCATGGCGTCATTCACACACAGTGGACGGAAGCACGTCTAGCGGGCGTGTTGGATGCGTCAAAGTTTTGGGACTCAAAGGCCTTGGGAGAGGTGTGTGAAAGGCTGCGGCTTGGGGCACGTACGGGGCGGCGGCATGGCGGGATAAGGCTGGACGGCGAGGGCGACGGGACAAGGCACGGCCGGACGGCTGGGAAACGATCTGGGAGGAGGAGGAGGCCGCATGAGGAGGCAGGGCAGCGATTCGCGTGGAGATGACAGCCCCGGTTCACAAGGAAAGAAACACGGGTGGAGCAATTAGCTGAGCAAATTTTACCGGAACAACCATAGATTAGGAAACGGAATAGATTGATCCGCGGGATTTGAATTGTGTTGAGTTGAGCTCAACATTGGAACAATATGGAGCGTTTGATCAGCAACATTTAACGGCTGTGATTAAATGTATCCCAACAAGTTTGTGCCTTTATAAGTATAGAGATGTGGAGCGTTTGATCAGCAACATTTAACGGCTGTGATTAAATGTATCCCAACAAGTTTGTGCCTTTATAAGTAGTAGAGATAGAGATAGAGATACTCCCTCCCTTTAAAAGAATAAGGCCAATAATTTTTCTGAAAAATCAAGCTAAGTAAAATCTAACCAAACTTTTAGTTAAACTATCAAGAACTATGATATTATATAGATATCATATGAAAATACATTTCATGACATATCTAAAGTTGTTAATTTTGAATTGTGTATGTTAATAGATTTATCTAGAAACTTGGTTAAACTTTACGTAGTTTGACTTTTGAAAAAATATATAAGCCTTACTCATTGGAATGGAGGTACTATATAGCAAGATCTATCAACTTTCACTATACAATTTTTTATAATCATTATTAAATATAAGTTCATATTATACACATTTGGTATTGAGCATGTCGATATTTTTTGCTATATACTAGGTCAACTTTCATAAGTTTTAACTTTACCTAAAAGTTATACACAATTTATATTAAAACGGGGGGCGGGGGGGGGGGGGTATATATCTGATTTAAGGGGTGATGCTAATTGGCGGTCACATGCCAAGGAATTTCCTACCTTAATTTACAAACGCCACTATCTTAATTTCCAGATACCAATGTACTCTAGAAAAAATAAATATTTGGACTGAAAATTTCAGAAATAATACAACACCTAGAATTCAGGCTCTCAGAATTTTCAGAAGGTTCAGAAATGTGTCGTCGACTGACTTGCACGTGACACAATTGACAACAACTCAAAGGTACCTGTACAATTAAGAGCTAAATACACCGGTAGTCCCAATAGTTGTTCATTAGATGCAATTTAGTCCCAATAGTTGTAAAATGTGATGTAGTAATCCCAATACTTATTTATTAGGTGCAAAACTCATCCCAAGCCACTCAGTAGATGACACGTGGCGTTGTTAGTTTTGTAAAAACGCCCTTATGTTTTTTCTCTGGCACATATAAGGTCATACTTAGTATGCTGGCACAGGTCCCTGTCAGAGAGGGTGGAAAAAATTCTAAAACAAAGGGGGGCCTCTGAGATTCGAACTCAGCAAGTTTAGCAACAGAAGAATGACTCAATACCAACGCACCTCAAATATTTTCATGTTAACTTTGTTGAATCGCGCTTTATTAGTATTACGTTCCGGCCCAAAATCAGAAAGAATATCCGTGACATCTCTCTTGCGGAGGAAAGCACGTAAATTTTATAACTATGCTCCTTGCAACATGTACAATGAAGAAACACATGTGTGCATGCCTTGTACACTCTTTAAAAATTTGTACATTTCGTAGCATGAAACTTATATATACATGTATACTTTGTGTTTCTTGATGAAAATATTTACATTTGACATAATGGAGCCTTGTGTATTATGTAACTTGCGATGCCACTATTTTTAGACCAAAATGTAACTGTAAATGTCATGTTACCTTACATATCTCAAGTGGTGGATCCACAGCCAGCTACAGGGGTGTGTAGGATACCCTCTAAATATTTTTTTTGCAAAATAGCATTTTTCACCACATATGCACCCCCCTAAAAATATTTTCGTGACTGGATAAATATAAAGAAGAAGAAAAATTAGCATGAAGGAGCTACAGCTAAACCGAACGCAATAAGAGAACAAATTCATGTGTTTGTGAAGCATGCATAACCATATGAGAGAACAACATTACTGCTATTTACAGTTAAAAAAACATTACTGCTATTTCAAAAAAAAAGTAATACTACTGTATGTCATCGGAGGAAATGAGATAATCCATAATGGAATATGGGCTTTTGTATTTAGCTGTCAGATTGCAAGAGAGAATCAAATATTTAGGCCAGTTGATGAAATATTTCACAATTCTATAGCCGAAGAAATTCAGTAAGTATGCATGCATCAACAAAAAATAGATCATTTGTCTCCACAATTGATAACTCTTTGCTAAATTCTCTGGTTGGTCGGGAACGTTAAGTTTAATACGCAGGAGGTATACACATAGATAACATATAGTCGCGCCAGCTGTAGTGGTAGAGCTTCATTTGTGTGTACTCCAGCCTTCTGAGTTAGAATTCCCCGCAGCGCCATTTTAATTTAGGATTTTTTTTTCCACCCTTTCTGACAGGTGGGACCTAAGCCATCAAGTATGACCACATATGTGCTAGAATAAAAACATAAGGGCGTTTTCACAAAACGAAGAATGCCACGTGTCATCTCTTGAGTTGTTTGGGATGAGTTTTGCACTTAATAAACAAGTATTGGGACTACTTCACCCTATTTTACAACTATTGAGACTGAATTGCATAAACAACTATTAGGACTACCGGTGTATTTAGTTTTACAATTAATTAGCACACGCTAGCTGCTGAGTCAAACATCCCCAGGTACCACAGCGTGTGAAAAGCTGTCCCCAACTACTACACGACGACGTACGGTGGACGACCAAGGCAAAGTTAACCAAAACTAGCTAACCAAGCGTGTGGCCCTCGCTGGCGCCGCTCAGTGAGATAGATCGTCATCACCCTTGGTAGTATTATTAATCAAAGAAATGCCGTGTCTAATTATGTGATGGTCACAACTCACACGCTGTGGTGCACTCCATCATGGTCATGGCAGATATAACATGCTGCACACATGGCCTCTTGTGCCAAATGGCGACTTTAGGACTCGACTGCATCTGCATATATACACAGCTAACTAAATTAATATAATTATGTGTGCATGTTCCGATCGACGGCGACAATGCCGTACCATTTCAAAGCTTAATGTGAGTGCCAGGTAATTATTATGAGCACTATTTTTTGGAGTTGTGCGAGACACATATATCTAATGTTGAGTGGGATAGATTTTCACGAAATTGGTCTATAAAGGTCGAAACATATACATGAAATTGAAGAGTTGCAGTTAGAGAAACTTGAAACCGACTGCGAGAGTGAGATTGTAGCGTCAATGTGCATCTATTTCCTGCAGACCTCATCATATATCGAAATGTCGTTGTGTAGATAAGAAAAAGGAAGAGACACAACTAATTAAGGTGACAAGCCATTTTTTTTAAAAAAAAGTGACAAGAGCTAGTCCTGTGCAATTTTACATACAAGCTTGTATTTCTAGAGCCAGCGAGCCTTAGGGTGTGTTTGGTAGGTCGGGTGCCCTCAGATTCTCCATCTCTTCTCATACAAGCTGACCTTAGCTTAGTTGAGCTGAGATTTTCTCATATGTTTGGTAGCCCGGGTCTACTGAGATAAGTTAAGCTGAGATGTTGTTTGTTAGCCTGTATCTATTGAGATGTGTTGTGCTGAGATGTTGTTTGGTAGACTGTTTGAGTTAGATATGGTTACCTTCTCCCTAAGTTGGTGAGACTACCACCAAATGAAATAAAATGTGAAATATATACATACAGGCTCCATGATACATACGTGCATAACATCCAAATTACACAAAAGATCATTCAGCATCTTTCGATCAATGTTAAAAAGTCTACATCCATAATATTACATAATACATGTTCTCATTAGCATTACAAAAGAAATATTGCATCACCTACAACTAGTCAAACAAGATCAGGATTCTTTGCTATGATGCGCTTGAATGCAGCTTCACGGACATCATCTTCCATTTTCATGAAATTTAGACCTTTACCCTTATGCTCTGTCAGATAATCTAAAACAGCCAGCTTTTGATCCAGTTCAAAATTAGGAAGGTCCATAATAGTTTTGCACAAATCAGGGTGTGTTTCAGCATGGCAAGTGTTATTGATAGCACCAGCCACAACACGCAATGCATCAGACATGTTGCTAATCTGAACTGAATCTTCATCACTCAAAATAGGAGTCATCTTTCTCTTCTTATTTGGGCCAGAAGAAGGTGAAGGAGTAGTTGCATCCATACCTTGACCACCAATGCCAAATGCGGTAGAGGGAGGGCGAGCTCAACCTTCACAGACGGGAGAGGATCTCGATGCCGGTGCTCTCTAGACTCTCCATGCTGATGCTCTCTGGAAGCTCCCACCTCTCCGATCTGGATCTCGATCTCAACGAGAGGAGCGAGGGGAGGCAGAGAGAGGTGGCGGAGCGGGAACCGCGGCGTCCACGGGGGTCTCGGAGGAGGCGGCGGAACCAGGACGGGCGGCGTGCAAGGCGGCGGAGCCGGGAGGGGCGGCGGCGATCTGGGGCGATTTCGTTCGGTCGCGGGAGAGAGAGGGGTGTCGAGGGGAAAGGGGCGAGGGGGTGACGGGATTCGTACCGGGGGTCGGTCTACCCCCCTCTGCGGGACACGCGCAGATTATTTCGGTCGCGCGGGATCTCTCTTTTCGGGGCGAGGTCGACCGAGCTCTCCTGCGAAGCTCGTTTTGGGCTTCGCTGCTCGGCAGGGCGCTGGGCTATTTTTCGTATCCGTTCGGAAGCGAGAGCCGGTCTAACAAACATCGGATGCCCTCCAAATCTCGGTTGGGAGGAGAATTTCTGAGTACCCCCGGGCTACCAAACACACCCTTACTAGCACACAACCACGTTCCCCCATGGGCCCAAACTTGCCTAGCCATTGGAAATTGTCGTTACGGTCAGTCCCCTTGTTCCTGTTTGATTCGTGCCTTGAGTACTATGTGGGTCTAACCCCTGACCTAATGCATGCGTCTAAGTACTTGTTTTTCTTGCATCCCATGGGTGTGTTTAGGGGTGCTGCAAGCAACCATGGGGCCCTAGATGAGTGATCACAAGCAAATACGACCACAGTGATACTTCTTGGTTGCGTGCATATGCAAGAAAGAGAGTTCTAAGATTTCCTATGTTCCAAATATGTTGCTTGGTTGCTGACATGAATACAACGGCTAATTAAGAATGCAGCGCTTGTAGTGAACAATAACATAATTGGATTCAAGATCCACTAAGCAACAACCCTCTTGTTCCCAATGTCTCTTAGTCCCTAATGCTTATGTTACCTCTTCCTAAGTTCAGAACTAGCTCATTTTTCTGTAATACCCACATAATTGAATTTGATGGCAACTATTCTAATTAGTTTAACTAGATGCTACTGGTTGAGAGAATACAAAGTGGCGCATATATATAAACTTATATGAATCACACGCAACAATTAGCATGGTACCGAAGTGGTTGGGTCAGTATTTTTTGCATTGGCTACATGTTTTTTTAAGGGAAAGCGGTAGTGGAAGCCCCCAAAAACGTAGGTTTTTTAAATAATAAGAACCCAAATATGCGTCCTTGAGATTTGAACCCGACTGGCTTGGTTGTACATCCACTTCCCCTGCTCACTTCTTCATTGGCTAAATGTCCTTGTGAATGCTAAAGATAAAAACTTAATAATACTAAGATCATAATATGTGAATACATAATTCATATCAGATTGCTTGATTTGTTACATCAAAAATCAATGTATTCAATGAATTTGTGATGGAAGTGTGATATACAATAGTGAGTGTGAGTGAACTATAGTTTACGATTTCACCAGCTTTAAACATAATTATGAAGTTTCCACAAACATATATATAGTATGCTTCGTTTATTTCACCTACCACACATCACCCCTCACTACAAAAAAAAGAAAACTCATCCCATCTCCCCACGGAAAGGAAAGATAGGAAAGAAGATTTCTTCACAAATTGTAAGGAAAAATTAAATGTTTTGATTCAGTTTTGTTTGAAAAAGGAACAAGCAACCAGTAAAATTAAAACACATGAAGAAAATTTTCTTTGTGAAGTGACATGGTGGCACATCGCACTGATCTATTCGTCTATTGTATGCAAAATTGTAAATTTCATACACGTCACTAATGAATTGGGCATGAATTCCATATATCTATGAATTATGAATGTGAGCTTTTATGTCGACTATGCATAGCAATTAGTATCAACATTTAGGAAAATTGATTATATTTAATCTAGTTTTGCTTATTCAACTCGGGAGTTTAAGAGCTTGATGAACTCAGGAGCAAATATCTTAGTCCATCGAACCAAGCATGCAGCTCACTGAGCATGTGTCAATACACCACTCCAAGCACAACTGCATAAAAGGGAACAATGCGGTCTACTGCTTGCCTTGCAAGCAAGCACACCAGAACCAGTACGCACCACACACACACACACACACACACACACACACCAGAGCCAAAACACATCAAGAACAGCTTGAAAACATCACAACTATAGCTAGAAGCCATCAACAAATAAGATGATCACTTAGAAGAAGTTGAACCTCAGCAAGCACTCTAGGAGGAGGAGGTCAAGCACTCCAGGGGAGGAGGGCAAGCACTCCAGTTGGAGGAGGACAAGCACTCCAGGAGGAGCAAGACAAGCTTCAGCTGAAGCTGATCAACCGGTATATCAAGCCCAGCTTCCACATCACTCAAACCAGTCAGCAAAACTCAAGCAAGGACAAGGCAATAGGTAAGAAACTGCAACCAGTTGCCAGACTTGCTTAGATAAATGCATCACCATGTCATCACATGAAAACACTCACAAAACCCCAAAACCTCACTACACTTCAACTAGGTTTTCACCTAGGAGTACAGAGAGGGGTAAAGCTCTCAAATATGCACAGAAGTGCTATGCAAACACATCACAAAGACTTGAAATATAAATAACATCCATTCTTAACAAAAAGAATATTATCATCAGCCTTTTGCATCATTGGAAAGCCAGCAAACATAATGAGAATCATAAGGATAAACCAGGACAGAATGCCATGACAGTTTAGCTAACAAGTCCATCCAAACAAACCATTGTGCACACTCTAGGGAGGCACCACAGTGGAGATCTTGGACTTCAAAGCAACATGAATGGATCCATCACAACATTTAGGTCTAACCCTTATTAAAATAACCATAAATCATTACTGAAAGCATTTTTAGTTCATATCTCTGAACAAATGTTCAGATTGAGCACCTCACTGAACAAAAGATCAGTTAAAGTTTAGTACTAAACAAGCAAGGCAGCAAACATTCAGTCCATAATAAGGACATCACTGAATTGCTCACAAACTTGGATGATCAAATCATCCAAAGGAAGACATCACCACAAGCCACAACCATCTCACTTTATCAGGTGAATCAGAAATCAGTTTCAAATCAACCTATTAAATCAATACTTAATGACAAATTCAGTTCATTGATTTTTAGATAAGTTTCAGTTAATTTTAACTAAACTGGACAACTAGATCGCACAACCCAATAATGTCTGACGAGTTTGTTCATCAGAGAAGGAGAACACACCATTGCATAAGCCAAAATAGACAAAAATGCCTATGGCCTACACACAACATGGCATCCACCATTCCTGAGTCACTGAGAAAAAGTGGCAAGTAGAACAACCCACAATAGGCAGCCGAGGAGGTTGACACTAGGGGTTGCGCTTATAGCTCCATCCCACTAGTGTCAACAGAGGGGTGCTCTGAATCCAGAAGAGAAGGGAAGAAGAGAGAAGAGGAGGAGTACCTGGCGCCCGCGAGGAATCGCTGTGGCATGGCGGGGCAGTGCCACGTGGCCGCGATGACACGGAGCACGGGAAAGTCACAAATGTTACACGCTAGCGAGTGCGTGCACCACCTAGATGGCTAGACCACACCTGCATCACCTGGGAGGCCAGAGCGACCTGAGTTGAAGCTCAAGGTAACCGGCGGTGAAACCCTAGTTTCGGGAGGCGTTGGATTCGAGCGCAGGAGGAAGCACACGACAGATCTTCATGGATGGGCACCTTCATCATCGCGAGATCTACCAGGAGCACACCATCCCGGCGGCCAGCTTCGACGAGGTCAGACGGAATCGAGGGGGCGCGGCGAAGGTGATTTGGTCGCAGGAGCTCAGGGCAGGAGAGGGGCGAAGGGGGGAGACACAGTCCATCTGGTTGGGTGTCGAGCCCGACCGAGCTAGGTTGGTCCGGTCCAACCCATTAGGGTTTGCGCTGGTAGGTGGGCTCAGGGGCAAATGGATAATTGCTTAATTAGAAAAAGTCCCTAGGATTTAAATTAAATCTTAAAAATAACTTTAAGACACCTAAATATAAAATAAAAGTAGCCACTTTGAAAAGTAAATTATTTTGAATGCTAAAGTGATTTTTAATTGAATTTTAGGGTTTATTCTTAGAAGCTAAAATTTTGAAGGTTAATTATATAAAAATTGCAAATATAGGATATCCAAGGGAGTTTTATCTCAGTAACTTAAAACTTATTAGGAGACTAAGAAAAATCTAGAAATTAATACGAACCTAAGTTACTATTCAAAGAAAAATCATTCAAGAATAATTAACCATGATTCTTAAATGAAGATAAATTAATCATATATTCTTTTAAATCATAAAAGGAATATATAAATGCCCTAATTACATAAATCACTACATGGGGGAAATAAACCTACACACCACCCTAAAGCATGCATCATTTGAAGTTTAACCATTGCCCTTACTAGACAATGATGCTGTTTTCGAGAACCCGAGGTTCCGGGCCACTTCAACACATTTAACTGCACTACCTTGCAGTTTGCAGGCAAGTTTATCACTTGGTCATGTATTTGCAGTATTTTTATCAAATTACTTGCAACTTTTTACTTATCACTACTGCATTCAAAGTAAATGTTATGTTTTCTTTATCAAATTGACTAGAGGTTATCAACCCTAGTGGTTGTTAACCTAGGATGGTGGGCAGTGGGACCACAATATGATATATGTGATTGGTGGAGGTCCCACTGCAGCTGGAAAGTTTACCTAGGATTAATAACCAATGTCGCCAACGATTCTAGCGCTGTAAATTATGGTCAACCATAAGATCTATTATGGGACGGAGAAGTCAGCGGTATCTTTCCCCTCTCGCACATCAATGGATCAGTAGCAGCGGGTAGTCTGGCCTGGTCTATCTATAGAGTACAGGGGAGGATGTGTGATTCCCTCCCGGTCTATCTATGGATATAGAGGAGGACAAACTAGCTAGTTGATCTATGATGGATTGTAAGGGCCACTGAGAATGGTCCATCATAGAGTAAAGGGTGAACAGGTGGTTCACGCGGTCTACCTATGCATAAAGGGGCAAGTGGACTTACAATAGGGTGGGTATGCAGGGTCGCGAAGAAGAACAATGATTGAATTGGATCACTGACTGGGCCCCATATCAAGGAAGTATGGATAAGAAAGTACCCCCGGTTGAGCAGCAAGGTTTTGATCTTTTATGAGTACAAGTGACCACCTCTGTAGAGTGTAAGAAAGTATCAAGATACTCCCTGTTCCGGGAAGGAGCTGCAAACGCGGCAGGAAAGGAGCCCATCAAAGCTCTAATCAACCTGTGAAGACTGACGGGCATAGTTTTTGAATAAACCAACCTTTTGAAGAAATGATTACAAAAACGTGCATTTGCCTAGGACTCTTTGGTCCACGGCCATAGCTAGTGCATCAAACACCTTCTACCTTTAAAATGAATTTGTTGAGTATGCTCGTACTCATCCCACCTTAAACCCCATGCTTAGGCTCGGAGGATCAGAACGAGGAGACTGAGGCAACTCCTGAAGACATTGAGGTAGTCTACTACGAGGAACCGGACTTGTTAGGAGGATTAGAAGGCGTGGACTACACCATCGCCTATGGAGCCAGCGAGAGCCACGAGGAGGAGTCCGACAACTAGACTAGTCACTTAGTATCTTGAATGGCCCTGTACACTATAGAACAAAGCTGCTTTGAGTAGGTCATCATGTTTAGTCTTCTACTTTCGGTTGCAGTTAAGGCTTGTAGCATTAAGGTAACACCTAATAGTGTTCGTCTTTGAACCCAGGAGGAACTAGAGTCCTTTGTGAAGGAAATATGCCCTAGAGAAATATAATAAATGGTTTATTTGCATATTTTATTTAGTTCATAATAAGATTAATACTTTGCTATAACTGTATCAGCCGTAGAACACTGATACATGTGTGGTATTAAACAACCAGAGTCTCTAGTAAACCTCTATTACTAGCTTATTGGTCAACTGATGATCAGTTTCTGGATCATGTGACATTTATGTCTAATTGATAATGAGGTTCATGCCATTAAGTAAACTAGATGATGCCCCGCGCGTTGCAGCGGAATATGATGCATCGATGGCATGTCGCTAAAAGTCACTTGTATTTCAATCTGAATATGTCTAAAATAAATCATTCATAGAACATACTTTTTAAATCAACTATGAAAACTATTGTTCCTCCAAGTAATGTGTTAGCATAACATTATAAATCCCGATATCCCTTTTCCCACCTTAATACGAAGAAAAAAAATGAAAACATGTAAAATTGATAAATCAAGATATATAAAATTCAAAAGATGATCCATGTACAAATTCCTAGTAGGAAGAGGAGCAAAGGGATATGGAAAGATATTACTGTATCAATATTATTTATCATCCATACAGAATCTTTTTTTATGCCGCCTAAACCAAATGAGAGAAAAACTACTTTCGAGTACATACATAATAGCAGTCAGTCAGATACTCCTTGAAAGAGTGAACCATATAAAGTTCAGATTAAAAGGATTAACATATAGCAAGTGTCGACACCCATAGTTGAATTAGCATAGCTGAAGTAGGTTCCAGAGATAGCCTCCAACAGGCGCTCAACAACTCAATCCTATCAAATTCCATCTGAAAGAAAACAGGACAGAGTAGCAACATTTTTTTGCACACCAAACACGGTTCAACACACTTAGTTAATAAAGTACAATGAGGCGTGGTCAAATGAAAGGAAGTACATATGACTACCACGCCCTGCCAGTTAAAATTAGGTATATATGTACCTAGCATCCCATGCGTGCTTGCTTAACTGCAAGAGGCACTTTTTCTGTTTGGAAAATTTTGTGATATATCGTATCAAGGAATGGGAGGAATACAAAATGCTGGTCTGAGAAGGATAAATATAACTGAAAATGCAAGATTAGTAGATCAGATATAACATTATCATCCATCTGAAACAAAACATGACAGAGTAGCAACATTTTTTTGCACACCAAACACGGTTCAACACACTTAGTTAATAAAGTACAATGAGGCATGGTCAAATGAAAGGAAGTATATATGACTACCACGCCCTGCCAGTTAAAATTAGGTATATATGTACCTAGCATCCCATGCGTGCTTGCTTAACTGCAAGAGGCACTTTTTCAGTTTGAAAATTTTTGTGATATATCGTATCAAGGAATGGAAGGAATACAAAATGCTGGTCTGAGAAGGATAAATATAACTGAAAATGCAAGATTAGTAGATCAGATATAACCTTATCATCTTGAAGAACGGGGTATGATCAGAGGTAACCCATGTATGTAAGATATTGTATCTGTGGAGTACTGATGCAAATGGGAATTTAAATTACAATTAATTCATTGAAATCGTCAATCAGGTTGCCGAGTGAGAGCAATCACAAAATGTAATATTAGATGGAAATGAGTAACAATCCATATGAGAAATGAAACTGACTAAATAAGAGTTTTAGGGATTACCTGAGTGAGTAAAAATCTGATCTAATGTTGCTGCATGGAGGACATGAAGCTGTTGATTAGGCATAAATGAATCACGAGGAAGCTTGATTCATAGGATAAATTGTGACATGAACCAATATATAACACAAATGGGCCATGTGAAAACTCGAAATTAAGGAGGCAATAAGGGATTTTTCCAGAAACCTAGTAGATCCAATCTTTGAGAAAAACAGAGATAATGCAAAGAGAGAGAGGTGGGAACCTGCGCTGGGGTCGGAGTGAAGGCACAGCCGCACAGGCAACAACGACCTCAAGACCACATGCACAACGGTGAGGACTTGTGGCAGGCTCCAGCGATCTTGAAGTTAGATGGGGTTCACAAAGAAAGGAGACAAAGAGAATTCTAGCACCTGGTAGGGAAGACACCAAGCAGACCAGGGTTGGCCAAGGAGCACCACTATGGCTAGGCCGGCGGTGGGCAGGTGCTGCTGGAAGACATCTTATAGAGATGAGATTTTAGCAGGGAGTGGAGAAGCAATTTATGGATGAAACTTTTTTACCCATGAATTTTATACACAAACTTTTCATATGTCATCGCCAGTTTCTAGGAGAGTTATATCTGGAGGAGGTTATGGGGAAGTGAGACCCGTGTGGGGATTAATTGAGAAGACGAAGTGTGAAGAGTCAAGGGCTGCACAGGTGGATGGAGAAAAAACACAGCAATGCCGTTGTTGGCATGTGGGCTAGCTATGCACTTAATGGGCTATCTGCTACCCTTATATAGCCCATGTAGAACGAACCAATGTATGGGAGCGAAGTTGGAGCGTGTCACACTTTTGCATCGCTAGACGGAAAAGACACGCCCGAACGTGTAACCATGCTGTAGAAATTAGGGGATAACGTGGAAGCACGGAAGAACAGGAAAATCAGGTAGTGGGGGGTTGGTATCTTCTATCTGGAGGAGGTTATGGGGAAGTGAGACCCGTGTGGGGATTAATTGAGAAGACGAAGTGTGAAGAGTCAAGGGCTGCACAGGTGGATGGAGAAAAAACACAGCAATGCCGTTGTTGGCATGTGGGCTAGCTATGCACTTAATGGGCTATCTGCTACCCTTATATAGCCCATGTAGAACGAACCAATGTATGGGAGCGAAGTTGGAGCGTGTCACACTTTTGCATCGCTAGACGGAAAAGACACGCCCGAACGTGTAACCATGCTGTAGAAATTAGGGGATGACGTGGAAGCACGGAAGAACAGGAAAATCAGGTAGTGGGGGGTTGGTATTTAGATATAGAAGATAACATGATGGACATACCCAATGTTAGTATTGTAACATAATCGTGTTGCGATGTTCATGTTGCGATAATAAGAAACGTTATAATATTCAGTGCTTGAATAAAGATCCCTATGTTTCTATTGTACCACTATGAGGGATATAATATTTGTGAAATATACTTCATGAATATTATATCAACGACTTGCATACTATAGCATGCAGTGGTATGCTGGGTCACCACAAGTAAGCTTGTCATTGCTGCTGAATATTTTCCAATCGCACTATGGTACCTCATTTTTTTTAAAGATGGTCTGAGTGAGAATTAAGCTTACGACCCAAATTTAGCGCTGTGCGGAGCACAATATAATCAGTATTGAAGGCTACCGACACCGATATACACGGTTTTTTAAATTTGAGTTAGCACCATTTCATGGGAGTGATGTTTTGAGTCTTGGGTGCATATGCTTTTTTATTTAAAAATGCATTTTTGACATATTTTGAAATGTTAAAAAAATTAAATTAAAATTTTACACGTAAATCTTCACATGCTATGCACACGGAAAGTTATTTCACGAAAAATCAACCTGTAGTTTGGATAAAATCCGGTGCTAAAATAAAGCTTTTAAGATACATGTTTTATCTTTCTACATCGATCACAAAAAGTACATTTTTGTGAATTTTGTGAGCACACATACATTGTGGACATGTATATGCGAATTTTTTTTGTTAGAACTTTTTGCAATTTAATTGCACCTGGCAGCCGAATTGAATTTTCACCTTTTTTTGTAGCATAGTAGGAAGAAAGTATGAATCGACGGCTGGGTGCACTCACCGGCAGCGTGACGACGCGTCCTTGGACGGGGACGCGGTTCCTTGTAGTACAGCTTTTCTCCACCAGCCCATGCAACCCAAACGCAAAAGAAGCTTTCTTTGGAACTAAAAAAGCAATTTTTATCTGCCGTTTCGTTTGAATTATTTGGGCTCGCCCATGTGGAAGAGGTGCCGTCCGGCCGTGTCTCTTCCTCCCACACTCTTCCCTTTCCCACTCCTCCCTCCTAGTACCAGTTCCTCGCCCGCTCCCTTCCTGCCAGCTGCTGCTTCCTGGGGACTTCGTCTTCCCCACTCCAATCCTACTAGTACTTGTAGCACTCGCCTCCCCCGGCAATCCTCACCGCCTCTCTGTTCCTTCCCCCTCTCCGGTTCCCAGTCAGTCCCGTCCACGCCGCACCAAGTACGCGCGCCATTACTCCGTCCGAGCTCCGGTACCTGGGACTGTCCGCTGCTCTGACCGGTTCTTGGTTCCGAACTGGAATGGTAAGGGTCCCGTACTTTGAAAGCGTTTCTCTTCTGAATCCGTGGGGAATTTGGTGCTACTGGTTTGGATTCTTCGGGGCGGCGGCGGCGGGTTTGCTGGTTAGATTTGCCGTCGATCCGGAGCGCCGTGTTCCTGCGGCGAGCGAGAGGGTTTCCCTTGAATCTGTGGCTTGTTGCTTGGTGGAATGGGCCCGGCCGGGATTTGAGGCCGATGTTTCGGGGGTGCCTGTCGGATTTGACTATGGAAAGTGCCGGGAGCTGAAATCTTCCATTTATGAGAGAGATTTCTTCCCCCTATTTGAGCTTCGATTCTGATTTGTTCTCTTGGAATTTTTCCTTCCTCCGCAGATCGGAAGCTGACCGATCCATAGCTCACGCATCGAGGCGGACGGTATGGCTTCCAACGGCGGCGGTGGCGGCGGCGTGCTGCGGCACAGCAACAGCAGCCGCCTCTCGCGCATGTCCTTCTCGGGCGACGACGCCCGCGCCCAGGCCGCCCCTGGCGGCGGCGGCGACCGGCCCATGGTCACCTTCGCCCGCCGCACCCAATCGGGCCGCTACGTCAGCTACTCCCGCGACGACCTCGACAGCGAGCTCGGCAACACCGACCTCGGCGCCGGCGGCTTCTCGCCCGACCGGGACGAGTACGCCAGCTACCACGTCCACATCCCGATCACGCCCGACAACCAGCCCATGGACCCGGCCATCTCCGCCCGCGTCGAGGAGCAGTACGTCTCCAACTCCCTCTTCACGGGGGGATTCAACAGCGTCACCCGCGCCCACCTCATGGACAAGGTCATCGAGTCCGAGGCAAGCCACCCGCAGATGGCCGGCTCCAAGGGCTCGTCCTGCGCCATCAATGGCTGCGATGGCAAGGTCATGAGCGACGAGCGAGGCCAGGACATCTTGCCCTGCGAGTGCGACTTCAAGATCTGCGCCGACTGCTTCGGCGACGCTGTCAAGAACGCCGGCGCGCTGTGCCCCGGATGCAAGGAGCCATACAAGTCCACGGAGATGGAGGACTTGGTCGGCGGCGGCCCCGACAGGCCCACTCTCTCGCTGCCTCCGCCGCCCGGTGGTGTTCCCGCGTCCAGGATGGAGAGGCGCCTGTCCATGGTGCGGTCGCAGAAGGCAATGACCAGGAGCCAGACTGGCGACTGGGATCACAACCGGTGGCTGTTCGAGACCAAGGGGACGTATGGGTATGGTAATGCCATCTGGCCAAAGGAGAATGAGGTGGACAATGGCGGTGGCGGTGGTGGCGGTGGAGGTGGTCTGAGCGGCGCCGATGGGCGGCCGGCAGAGTTCACCAGCAAGCCATGGAGGCCGCTCACTCGGAAGCTCAAGATCCCTGCTGCCATCCTTAGCCCATACAGGTATGCCCTTGAATTGCCTATCTATGTGTTCATGTTCTGATTCATGTTGGCTGTATCTCACTACTTGTTTGGTCCATCACATGGCAAATGTACTGTCTCATGATACATTTGATTTCCTTAATCTTAAAATTCTTCTAAAGTCAAACTTCGGTTCAACCTGGATCTTTAGATTAGTCCCAGTTGTGATTCAGTCTCTACTTAGTATTAAATTTAGCAGGTTAGGTGAGTTGTTAGATCTGTGCTACATGTTCTGATCTCCCAACTTTGAAGCAAACATGATATTATCATATATCTATATGTGAAAAAATGTTAGCCACAAAACACTTTTCAATTATATATATGTATACTTAATACACTAGTACTCAAATTCATGCTGTTTAGATGACATCCTTTGCTTGCAGCACTAGAGGCACTTACATTGGCGCTAATCTGAACTATTATCTTGTTCTCCTTCGGGTTTGCTGATAGAAGACTTGATTCTGCAATTTCTGTAACAATGATGTACTGTTCGTTAACTTGGTTGCCCTGATGTTTTTGCAGGCTTCTTGTTCTTATCCGGTTGGCTGTTCTTGGTCTGTTCCTTCACTGGAGAATTAAACACACGAATCCGGATGCAATGTGGCTATGGGGCATGTCCGTTGTTTGTGAACTCTGGTTTGGCTTCTCTTGGATCTTGGACCAGCTGCCAAAGTTGTGCCCTGTTAACCGAGCAACTGATCTCGCTGTCCTGAAAGAGAAGTTTGAAAGCCCAACACCATCAAATCCTAATGGAAGATCTGATCTGCCGGGGCTTGATTTATTTGTGTCTACTGCTGATCCAGAGAAAGAACCTCCATTAGTCACAGCAAACACTATTCTCTCTATCCTTGCTGCTGACTATCCTGTCGAGAAGCTTGCTTGCTACGTTTCTGATGATGGAGGTGCTCTACTGACATTTGAAGCAATGGCTGAAGCTGCTAGCTTTGCCAACATGTGGGTTCCGTTTTGTCGCAAACATGGCATTGAGCCTCGCAATCCTGATAGCTACTTTGGTCTGAAGAAGGACCCATACAAGAACAAGGTACGCTCAGACTTTGTCAAGGACAGAAGGAGGATCAAGAGGGAGTATGATGAGTTCAAGGTCAGAATCAATGGGTTGCCTGACTCAATTCGTCGTCGCTCTGATGCTTATCATGCCAGAGAAGAAATCAAGGCCATGAAGAGACAGCGTGAGGCTGCTCTTGATGATGCAGTGGAGGCTGTTAAAATCGCTAAAGCTACCTGGATGGCTGATGGCACACATTGGCCCGGTACTTGGATTCAGCCCTCTGCGGAGCATATGAAAGGTGACCATGCTGGAATAATTCAGGTAGTCATTTTCAGGCAACCTTTCTTCTCTTTGCTGTTTTATATACTGTTTGCAGTGTCGCCTGTACGGATGCATTATGCTTGAGAGCTGAACTTCTTTGGTACAGAATACTGTTACATGAACAAATTAGGCTGCACATAATCAGTAGGACAAGTTTACACTAGTAATGGTTACTCATTCTTTTTCATGTTGATCAGTGTGTGCACATTGGTATATCTGTTTATTCAGTGTTATCATTACTTAAGTATAAACCAATTTTTGAAATCAATTGATCAATCTAGTATGCGGTCCAGCAAAATTAAACCAGAGTTAAGAAAACAAGCAATTCACAAATAGCAAAACTGTTGATATGTTGACTTGCTGTAGAGTAGTGAAGAAGGAAACCCATAGTCATTTGATCTTTGGTTGTTCTGTTCTTCAGGTAATGCTGAAACCTCCCAGTGATGATCCCTTGTATGGCAGCAACGGGGAAGAAGGCACACCCCTTGACTTCACTGACATCGACATCCGTCTTCCGATGTTGGTTTATGTGTCTCGTGAAAAGCGCCCAGGCTATGACCACAACAAGAAGGCTGGTGCCATGAATGCCCTAGTCCGTTCATCTGCTGTCATGTCAAATGGACCTTTCATCCTCAACCTGGATTGTGATCATTATGTTTACAACTCTCAAGCTTTCCGTGAAGGCATCTGTTTCATGATGGACCGGGGTGGTGACCGTCTTGCCTATGTCCAGTTCCCACAACGGTTTGAGGGCATTGATCCATCAGATCGATATGCTAACCACAACACTGTCTTCTTTGATGTGAACATGCGTGCACTGGATGGTCTCATGGGACCAGTCTATGTCGGCACTGGTTGTCTATTCCGCCGTGTTGCTCTGTATGGATTTGACCCTCCACGTTCCACAGAACATGGTGGCTGCTGTAGCTGTTGCTTCCCAAAGAAGCGCAAGATCAAGAGCGGTACATCTGAGGAGACACGGGCTTTGCGTATGGCAGATTTTGATGAAGAAGAAATGAATATGTCAACATTTCCCAAGAGGTTCGGTAACTCAAACTTCCTCATCAACTCTATTCCAATTGCTGAGTTCCAAGGGCGTCCGCTAGCTGATCACCCTGGTGTCAAGAATGGCCGTCCTCCTGGTGCTCTCACCGTGCCTCGTGACCTTCTTGATGCTTCCACAGTTGCGGAGGCTATTAGTGTCATCTCATGCTGGTATGAAGACAAGACAGAGTGGGGTCAGCGTGTTGGATGGATTTATGGTTCAGTCACAGAGGATGTTGTCACAGGCTACCGGATGCACAACCGTGGATGGAAGTCAGTATACTGTGTCACCAAGCGCGATGCTTTCCGTGGCACTGCACCCATCAACCTTACTGACCGTCTCCACCAGGTGCTCCGTTGGGCTACTGGTTCAGTTGAGATCTTCTTCTCCCGGAACAATGCGCTGCTCGCAAGCCGGAGGATGAAGTTGCTCCAGAGGATTGCATACCTGAATGTCGGCATCTACCCGTTCACGTCGATCTTCCTCATCGTCTACTGCTTCCTGCCAGCGCTGTCCCTCTTCTCTGGGCAGTTCATCGTGCAGGCGCTGGATGTGACCTTCCTCACCTATCTGCTCGTGATCACTCTCACACTGATCATGCTTGCGGTGCTGGAGATCAAGTGGTCGGGCATCAACCTGGAGGAATGGTGGAGGAACGAGCAGTTCTGGCTTATCGGAGGGACCAGCGCTCACCTTGCCGCTGTGCTCCAGGGTCTCCTCAAGGTCATCGCGGGCATTGAGATCTCCTTCACGCTGACATCCAAGTCCGGCGGAGACGACGAGAACGACGAGTACGCCGACCTCTACATCGTCAAGTGGACCTCGCTCATGCTGCCGCCCATCGTGATCATGATGGTGAACCTGATCGCCATCGCCGTGGGGTTCAGCCGCACCATCTACAGCGAGATCCCGCAGTGGAGCAAGCTCCTGGGCGGCGTGTTCTTCAGCTTCTGGGTGCTTGCCCACCTGTACCCGTTCGCCAAGGGCTTGATGGGGCGGCGCGGCCGGACGCCCACCATCGTCTTCGTCTGGTCCGGCCTCATCGCCATCACCATCTCGCTGCTGTGGGTCGCCATCAACCCGCCGTCGCAGAACTCGCAGATCGGCGGCTCCTTCACCTTCCCCTGATCGCTTCCTCCTCCGCTACAGCTTATATATCATCTGAATCCATATACCATTTGTCCCAGCAGCAGTAGCAGCCTTCTTCCTGGAGGGCTAGCTGATGGGGAGTAAATTCTGACTGTTCCCTGTGGTTAAACTAGGTATTTTTTGTGTTCTCGGAAAACGGTGGATCATACTTCTAGTTCATTTGTTCTTTTTTCTGTTGCTGAGGTGTGAACATCATCAAGTACAAAAATTTCACAAGTTGTAGGAAGTTTTCAGAGTTGCCACATTCTTTGTGTCGCAGCTCGATGAGATGTGTTGCATGTATGCTGTTATCTTGTTGCATTTGGCCATCGTGCTCGGTCTGTATGATCTTCATGGCATCTCTGAGACTCTGAAGTAGTTGTGGTCAGAGCTTATGCGTGCGACCGTTTCAGCTTAGTTCAGATTTTTATGGTGAGATGAGATGATTGTCTTATACTTTATTTTCATCGACGGTCGTTGACAGCGATTGCTAGAAGAAGACACTTGCAGAGAGACGGATTATTACAAACAAGAAAGCAGACCTAGTCATCAGGCAAAAAGAAAAAGAAAAGTCCACGGCTTTCTATGCAACCCCTGCCATTTGACCTAGCCATCACAGTGCTCCACGGTTTGCTCCCTCGAAAGAAGAGGCGGCGGCTAGGGTGAAAACCCTAGCAGCCGCCGCCACGATCTGCTTTTTGTTTTTGCCGTCTAAGACCGGGAATTGACGGGTCCTCGCCTCCTCTGCTTTCCGCTCCGGCGGCGGGAAGGAGCGGGGACCTTGGACCTGCGCTCGGTGTTGTTGAAGGGTTTCTAAAATTAGTGTTTGATCAACTTGCATCGTTGTTATGATGGATATGGCGGCGTTGTGCGAGACAAGAATAAGATATATTCGCCTCCTCGTCCACCTTGTCAGCGGCGATCTCGTCGATAGCGTTGAAGAGGGCGGGGATTCGTCTAGTCGTTGCTTTCATAGTGGTGGATCCCGTTCAGTCTACGTGTGTTACATGTTTGGTGTTAGATGTTTTGGATTTTTTTTAAGGGTTTAATGACAAAGACTTTTCGACTGTCATCAACAATGTCAGTCCGACTCCGGTAAGGGTGCAGCGACAACGGCGCGTCGGCGTCTCGCTCTGGCTGCAGTAGTGGTTGTTAGGTGGTCCAAGGACCTTAATATAATTTTTATTATATTTATGATGCTTTGTACTTCTTGTGAACTCATGAAATAGATTTGGATCTTTTTCGCAAAAAACCCCCTGCCATTTGGCTTAAGAAGAGACAAGGATAATAGAGACATCTCATATTTGAATACGACACAGAACCAATGAAAAGTAGTAATGATCCAACAACCTCAACCTTGAATACCAGCCGTTAGCCATCTGTTCATATATACCGCTCCATCTTACTAGTCGAGATATTTTTTTTGCCAATAGTGGTAGATGAGAGGCAAAAAAATACGAGTAATGGTGTAGACGGACAAGAGAAGAACATAAGACGACGTGAAAAAGAGTTGGGGAATAGGTCGAATTGGAAACAAGAAAAGTAGTTCATTGTTAAAAAGATGAGCTATTGTTCAGTTTGGACCTACAGAACAAATTGAGAAGTTTGAGTTTGATCTTCGGAGACCCCTTCTTGCATATCAGCTTACTGAGTCGTGTTGTGTTGTCTTGTTCAATGTTGCCTTTTTCGTTCTATATTTTTGTTGCATGTGGCCATTGTGCTGGGTCTTCATGAAATTGCCAACAAAGCTCTGATCTGTTTTCCGCATGGGTCTCTGACCAGGTTGTAGTAGTTGCCAGCACTGGCATGGTATCTACATGTACCAGTTCAGTTCTGTTCAAGCTTGGTTACAACCCTGATGAAAACATGCAAGCAGGCTTGGTGTTATTTGGTCTAAACAACAAGCCAACGTATTCCTCTGCACTTGTTGGCACCGTCGGCACATCGACTACGGCAACATCGCCTCGATTACTTCGATGCCGGTGGATGTGGGGTATATAATAGCTGTTGCACTCCGAAGACTAGAGAAATATCTCAATGACGATTGTTGAGTTTGAGACATCTAAGTGACGTCGAAAGTGGGGAATGACGATGACAACCCGAAAGTGCGCTTTTCTATGCATGGTTCTTTGTGTGGGAAAGCAATTGTCTCTGGGTGAAGCAATGGATGAGGATAAGATGATACTTCACAGTACGGACATGTCAATACGGTTTCCTTTGTGTGGCAATGTCCATATCAAAACCGTGTGCCTAGTGACTGCAAGCTGGACAATCAACGCTTTGCAGCAGTGTTCTACTGTTGCGAGTCACTGATCGGTGCGGCAGATGCATTTATTTATTTTGTTTTATCTTTTGGCTATGTGCATCCTTGATGTCTCAACTTGTTCTTAACATTATATTGTTGCAGAGACTGAGTGTAATTGATATCTTGATATTAATATATTTTCCTTTATCGAAAAAAATCGTCTGCAATGTTCCCTTTGGGTGGAATGGTGCCAAAAGATGCCAAAAGAACTTATCCACATATATGCAGAAAAACAAAGACAAAATTATGGGAAACGACAGCTAATCCACACACTGAGAAATGTGACCTTTTTTGAACTTTTTTTCTTCGAAATGGGGGAGCCCCAAGCCTCTGCATCGAAACGATGCATATGGCCTTTATTAACTTATTATGTGTCCCATGATACCAATATTTGAAAGTTACATATCACCGATCACACAGGTTGGCAGCATGAATCAGCCAACGAAAGATAAAACAAGTTTGATGATACATCATGAAGTGAGTTTATTGTGCAACCGCCACCCGCACTGGTGTAATAAATCCCATGCTACCGTCTCCAACCGGTTGCACCCAGAATCCATCTCCTCCCGCTGCTCCTCTTGTTAGAGATAGGACCACATACGTATCCAATGGGTAGCCATAGGAATAACCTACAAAAAGGAGTATTTTTCGGTTTGTTAAAGACATGGTCATTTCTGCTGTTCCAAATAGCCCAGATAACCGCGCAAACGCCCACTCTAATCTGAACCAGATCATTCTTAGGAATACCCTTGAGCCAATTCCCAAAAAGATGCGAAACATTTTTAGGCAGTGCTAATCCAAAAGTCATATGAATAATGCGCCAAATTACCTTTGCAAGAGGACACTCAAAAAATAAATGTTGTATGGATTCCTTATTATCACAAAAACAACAAGATTTATCGCCATTCCAGTTCCTCCGAGCCAAATTATCTTTAGTCAATATCACTTTGCGATGAAGAAACCACATGAAGACCTTGATCTTCAGGGGTACTTTCATTTTCCAAATATATTTCTTAAGGTACTTAGTGTCATCATTTAGAAGGTCCAAATACATTGACTTAACAGTAAATGTCCCAGAAGTTATCAAATTCCAAGTGAAAATGTCTTTCTCATTTGTTAACTCAACATTGATTAGTCGCTGCACTAGGTGCAGCCACATATTCCATCGATTTCCTGTTAGAGTGCGGCGAAAGGCAATGTTTAAAGGATTTTGATTTAGCACAATAGCAACCGACATATTTTTTCTTTGTACAATATTGTAAAGGTATGGATATTGCACAGCTAGCGGCTTGTTCCCTAGCCAAGCATCTTCCCAAAATCTAGTATCCTCGCCATTACCCACATCAAATGAACCCCTGCTAAAGAATTCGTCTTTAACTTTCATTAATCCCTTCCAAAATGGTGAGTCAGTAGTCTTCATGGTTACCTCAGAAAGAGATTTAGAATGGAGATACTTGTTTCTCAACAATTCTTGCCAAACACCTTCCTCATTCTGAAGTTTATAAAGCCACTTGCTTAGGAGACATTTATTTTTTAACTCTAAAACCTCAATACCTAGACCGCCTTGGTCTTTTGGTCGACAAATAATGTTCCATTTAGTCAATCTATATTTTCTTTTATGTCCATCGCTTTGGGAGAAAAATCATGATCGGAAAAAAATCTAGTCTCTTCCTAACCCCCACCGGAATTTCAAGGAAGGACAATAGGAACATCGGGAGACTCGTAAGAATGGAGTTAATGAGAGTGAGTCGATCCCCATAGGACAGCAACTTTCCTATCCAACTACTAAGTTTTACCTCAAACCGATCTTCTACTGGTTTCCACTCTCCATTTTTTAGTTTTCTAAAATGAATCAGAATCCCCAAATACTTGAATGGAAGAGCTCCAGATTCACACCCAAAAAGCTGTTTGTAGTCATTCTCAACATCTTTAGCATGCCCAAAGCAATATATCTCACTTTTATGAAAGTTTATTTTTAGCCCGGATAGTTGCTCAAATATGCATAAAACTAGTTTCATGTTTAGAACTTTTTCTAAATCATGTTCTAGGAAAATAATCGTATCATCCGCATATTGAAGAATTGACACCCCTCCATCAACCAAGTGAGGGATAAGCCCACTGACCTGTCCATCTTCCTTAGCTCTATTAATCATAATCGCAAGCATATCCGCAACAAGGTTAAAAAGAATAGGAGAAAGAGGATCCCCTTGGCGTAACCCTTTTCTTGTTTGAAAATAGTGTCCAATATCTTCATTTACTATAATCCCTACACCCCCACGGGTGATGCATTCTTGTATCCATCTACACCACTTGCGATCAAAACCCTTCATTCTCATAGCCTGTTGTAAAAAATCCCATTTAACCTTGTCATAAGCCTTTTCGAAATCTATTTTTAGTAATACCCCATCTAGATTTCTTCTATGCAGCTCATGTATTGTTTCATGAAGAACCACAACTCCCTCAAGTATATGACGTCTAGGCATAAAAGCGGTTTGAGTTGGTCTCACAACAGTATGCACCACTTCTGAAATTCTGTTTGTACCCACCTTGGTGAATATTTTAAAACTTACATTTAACAAGCAAATGGAGCGGTATTGCTGTATTTGGATAGCATTTTCTTTTTTGGGCACCAATATAATTGTAACAAAGTTCAGATGAAATAATGGTAGCTCTCCCTTGTGAAAAGCTACAAACATCGACATCAAATCAGATTTAATAACTTCCCAAAACTTTTGATAAAATTCTGCTGGGAAACCATCCGGCCCCGGAGCTTTATTTTTCTCCATTTGCATTATTGCATCATGAACTTCTTTCTCAGAGAAGTCAACAGTCAAAATAATATTTTCCTCTTGAGAAAGTTGTGGTATATCATCTAGCTCGGTTTCAATCATGGTAAAATTATTTTGAGCGGGGGCTCCGAATAAATTCTTGTAATATTTAGATATGTAAGTTTTTAAGTTGTCTTGTCCAACTATTGTACCCTCATCTTGTTCCAATTGATTTTTTTTCTTTTTTCTATATTTACCATTTGCCACAAGATGAAAATATTTAGTATTATTCCCCCCTTCTTGAACATGTTTTACCTTGGCTCGTTGAGCCCATTTAGTCTCCTCATCTCTTCTCAACTTAGCCAACACACTATTTGAGTTCTTATGACAATGTAGATTTGTGCTGACGACATTGTAACAAAACTACATGAGGTGGGTGCTGACATGGTCCTCCTACATGGATGCCTCGATCTCTTAGGTCCATGTATATTCTGAAAATAGCCATCAGGTCGACAGAAAGTCTAAATACGCTTTGGCTGGCTTTTAATGTTTGCAATTTCTTTTTTCAAAATTACTCCACACACGATGTTTTCTGTATGATTCCCATCTGACTAACTGACCCCATGATCCCTGGTTGATGTAGCGATTTAATTGAAGGTGATTTCCACTGTCGGACAAGCATTAGATGAAATTTCGTAGTACACCTAGCACTGCTCTTTTTTTTAGAAAAGAGCATAGACTTCCACTTCTGCATTCATTGATGCACAGAATTATATATCATTCCTAATTTAACTATTAGGATAAACCAAATACCAACCTGAAATAAGTTGACCCCACAAAAGAAAATACCCAAAACTGTATAACTCACAATAGTAACTCCATTGGACTACAACAAATCATATGGTAAAAGACCTAAACAAACCAAAAAAAAAAGCAAGATTGACCTATGGTTGGACTCGTCACCATCGATCTCGTCTTTCAAACTCACCATCACTTTGAATTAGTAGGGCACAACCTCTACGAGTTGCAAGTGAATGGGGGCGCACGCGCGTTGTTTTCTTCTTGAATGCATATCCTATGTATGGGCCACACATTTTTGTTTGTTTCTCTCTTTCATGACAGGGTTAGTAGTTGCATGGTGAAGTTACCGTCGTGGGGTACACGGTCTCGGGTTTCTTTTTCAGGTCAAACTTGTCCAACTGCTGGATTTAGCATTTAAATAATATATGGTTGTATGTATCACTCAGTGCAAAGACCGAGGCTCCATTCCCCATTTCAAAAACATAGGAGGAGCAAACGAAAGGAGAGGCCTAAGCCAAAGGCAACATAACTGATGCTTTGCACAGGTCTTCTGCTCCGGCCAAGATTCAATCATTTACCTCATCTTTGATTTTTTTGAACTACCATTAATAACATGCATGACTTGTTACCGAAGACTCTAGAATTTCTTTCCTTCTAAATTTCCCAAGATATAAGTAGGATAGTGGTTTGAAGCTCCTTAAGGTTCAAAGTTGTTCGTGTTGAACTTAAGAAGAAACGACGATGATAGAGGTGTCTCATTGATCTTTATATTTACCAAATGTCATAACATGAAATAAATGAGAAATATTAATGATCAAACAACCTCCAATCTTGGTCCATGTGCATATGTAAGTTATACACCACTCATTATTTAGCCACGAAGTAGCACCATCACTTTGTCAGTTGACAATATCCAAGTAGTAGCATAAAGCTCTACTAGTCCAAACACTTCCCTGCCACACAGTCGTTGACACATGAGAGTCAAAATTAGGATAGTAGTTTGGACAAACAAACAAAAAGAGCTATCAACGTGAAAAACATCGGGAATAGGAGGCGTCGGGAACTATCGGATCGACTAGGAAGGCAAGCTATGTGTCAGCATTCACAGTCCCCAATAGGTGATAGCAAGAGAGATTCTCGGAGGTATACGTGGAGCCGCCGCCTCTCAACGGAACAGCCAGAATGACGGAAGGGCATCTGCATGCTTTGACTAGAAAGGGAAGGCCAAAATACAATCGGATGACCAGTGAGCATTGGAAGAAAAGGAATGCTAGGGCTTTTGAGCAACAAGTTTGCTATGTCTTCAATCCTCATGCATAATATCAAGGACTGCATTCTAGCGCATGCTGAACATTTAGACAGGTAGCCTATTTTTTCTTTCCTTTATCTTTGGCCTATCAAGTTTTGCCTCGTTTAGAAAGAAAAAGAAGCATGATCGAATCAGGAGTTGCAGTCCTTGGAAAGGCAGCTGATATGCTGACCGCGCAAACTAGACACCAGACTGACTGAATTTTGAACAAATGGAGTCCCCAAAGCGAGCGAAAGATAGGCAGTTCTTTCAGTTCCCCTTGTTCACCTTACTTTTTTCGATAAATGGCGCTTTATTACTTAAGAGATTTAAGCCATCACTTTACTATTATCATATAAACTAATTTTGGATTTCAAGTACAATCAAAACACAAATTATGGATGGAGGGAATATATTCCATTTGTGCGAAAGCAACATCTGCACAATGAAAAGTTCAAAACTTATGGAATAAGCTAGTTAATCTACATATATAGAATTATAGATACATATATAAAGGTGAAACGTTTTAACGATCTGTTAGCGATGCACCGAGAAATCTTTGAAGTCTTTCACGATCACATATGATTTACTTTACCCAGTCGTTTGCGTATATTTGAACGTGGTTTCATGTTATCATTTGCACAATCTCATACAGTTTTGTTTGTAAATTGTGTGTCAGTGCACTCCTTAATAATTGCAATTTCAACTGTCCAAAATCACTCCATAGCAGCTTGTGGTAGCCGCGTCATGGCCAGGTTGGGCCTGAGGCGGTTGTTGCTCTGCCAAGAGGTGGCATACGGCTGCTGGTTGTGCCGAGAGCTAGCAAAAAATTTGTATTGAGTAGCGGGGGTTTGCACTCCTACAGTTCCTTCTGTGGGTCGGCATGACGCGTGACTGTTCTTGTCATAGGGTCGGTGTGGCGAGAGACTATGCCTAGGTGTGGTGGTGGGGTGGAGTCGTCGGTGCATGGAAGCTTGCAATGACGAAACAGAGCTTTGCTACAGTTATGATCCAATAAGAGTGGTAAAGAAACCCCTATATAGAAGAGTCATGTTGATACTTATATATGTTATGTCACAAAACTAAAAATGCAGTGAAGCTTCAACAACCTCCAATCATGAATACCAGTCGTTTGTCATGTCTTATATATATACCAATCCATCTACACTGACGCAGTAGCATGAAGCTCCCATAATTGGAACACTTTTCTGTAACACAATCAAACAACTGACAAATGGGAGGAAAAAAATAGGAGTGATGGTGTGGACAAACAAGAGAGGAACATAAGACGAGTGTGAAAAACCATTATGGAATGGGAGACGTCGGGAGCTAGAAAACTACCATGGTAGAGCCTCGAACGCCCGGTAGCGTTCGCAAGCACCGTTTGAAGATTGCTAGAAAGCACTCCAAATGTGTGGATGGAGGTGTTGTGTCCCATAGAGACGCACAAAACGAGGCAAGGGCATCTAAGTGTCTGTGACAAGCGAAGAACAAATCTTATGGGGCCAGAGGCATGATAAAATAAGGAGCTGGGATTTCACCCTTTCTCTGGAAACACAGCGAGCCAACGTAGCAATTGCATCAGTCACAATGAACCAACCCTTGAAATGTCTGTTCGTGCTCTTGAACTCAGTGCGTCGCAGCAGTCCATAGAATTGCAGGCGATATGCCGAACATGAAGGACTGCGTGTGCCATAAATGTTCAGTGCTAGACATGGTTGTTAACTTCGGCAAATCGATTGATTGTTTCCTTTAATAGTTTTGTGGTGTCCATGAGACCATGAACATTTCTTCATTTGTTTGTGCATACATCAGGAATTGATTCTTTCCAATTTAGAGACAGTAAGTACATGATGGTTCAGAGATCTCTTTGGTTCAGTCCGCTTTGTTCTTCAGGATAGAGGGAATCAGCGCACTGGTTTCACCAGGTCTTTTGGGATGCTCTGAATGAAACAAAATACGATCTGATGTTAAGGTAACTATACTGGCGAGCAGGTACATGCGACCTTGGACGCTCTCCTCCCCGTCTACAGAAAAAGGAGGCGATTTGTGAATCCACCGAAGAACTCCACCTCGCCGACGCAGATTCGTCGGTTCTCTCGGCCTCCGCCGGCTGCCTCGGCGGCGGGAGGCCAGGGGATCCCCGTCTCGTGTCGTGTATATAGTGTAGGAGCTCTTAGGTCTCAGGCTGCCGGCGTTTTGGAGGTGGAGGCGCGGCGGCTGGTGTTTGCCGGTGGTGGATCTCCTCTCCGGCGGTGGACTTCTGTGAAGTTCTGCCGTCGATCTACTGCCACCGTCGTCCTCGCATCTCCGCGGAGGTGCCGTGGGCGGCTTCCCCTTGCTCGGCTCCGTGGACGGCGGATCCGGCAGATCGGGATTTATCAGAAGAAGATGCGGCGATTTGGATCGTCCACGGCGGCGCTCTCCGGTGTAGGTCCTCCGGGACCGGCGATCGGCGACTTCCCGCTCGCCAGGGGACTGCCTCCGATCCAAGGCTTCAAGGGAGGCAGCGGCGACGGCGCGCCACCGATGGCAGCGGTGGGTCGACGACGTGGTCAACTTGCAGTTGGGCTGTGCTGTTTTTTTGTGTTTGTTGGGGTCCTTTCTGTAATGTTTCCGAATTAATGCATTTTCTTCTACCGCAAAAAAAAAGGTAACTATACTGGCAAATTGAAAATTTAGGCTATCCAGTATCGTGGAGAAGATTTCTGGTACGATTAGATATTGTTTAGTTAAACAAGGATAAGCAACTTCTAACCTTGTAGTGTTATTATTCCAAAGTAGAATCCGTAGGTAGACTCTATAGTGCTATGTGTGATAATCAAACATAGCACAAATAAACTTTCACTAACCCTGCTGCCACCGAGGCCCTCCCCATGCCTCTTTCTCCTCCCTCCCACGTCTCCGCCGAGGGCGTGACCGAGCAAAGCTTGGTCATCGCCGGGGGGGGGGGGGGGGGTGTCAGTGGTGGGACAACTCCCTCGTGCCTGGACATGGTGTGTCAGACACCACGGTGGTGCGGCTCTCCGGCTTTGGCCGAACTACAACTGTGCGGCGGCAAGTGATCTCTAGGCAGTTGGTGAGGCACTTGAGGCTGACGACCAAGTTGCATCTAGGCGGCACTGGTGGGCTCTTGATCTTGATATGCTTCGAATCTGAGCGGGTGCCAGATCCCAGCTATTCCAGATTCTGATATGGTTTTCGTTGTGCTTTTTCCAAGCGGCCTGGATCAACATGATCGAAGTCAAGGGCTTAAAGGTGGCTATTCTGATGTACACGATGGAGTTATCATGGAGCAGATCCGGGTAAAAACCATGCTTTCGGCTTCATGCTAGAGCGAGCGATGACGATGCAAATTCGTCGTTTCCTTCATGAAGGAATTATCGAGGTGATGCTCCGCACTCATACTCCTTCCTCCTGGGTAAACACTAGATACGTGGATCAGATGAGAGGCGCAACATCGCTGTCCCTTCTGTGGGAGCATCATCATTGGGTGGACTAGTGGATGGTTTCAGTGCTGGAGCGGTGTGGCATCTACCACGTTGACGATGGCGGGTATCGGCGGCGTGTCGCAATGGAGTCTCGACGGAGGATGTGGCTTGATGGACTCGCGCATGGCGATGGTGCCGTCCAGCGTCATGGTGGTGTCAACAGCGGGAAAGATGAAGATTAAGCTTTTTTTTTCTGAAAGATTACTCAATGGTTCGATGGCGGTGATGACTTCTTTAGCATATGCATGAGGTGCTCTCTAACAATTTATTAGACTGGATAAGCACTCCAATTTCGCCTAGAGGGTGTCTCAAGGATAAGCGATATTTCCGGTTCCTAGTTATTGAATGATTTTTGTTGTTTCGCAGGGCACAAAGCCCTATTAACATGATCTTCAACTGTTGTCGGCTTTACAGTTGCTACATGGTAGCTTCAGATATTTGATGTATAATCATTTCCATAACTTTGTTGAATAAATAAATATAAAAGTTCATATGTATCTTTTCAATGCAGAGGCTAAAATCATCATCCATTTCAAAAAAACTAACACATGTCTCAAAAGTATTGCGTGCACGCATATGTATGCTATATGTGTACTCTTTGTGTGTGTTGGGTGTATGAGCATGTGTGTGTTTGTGTTGCGTGTATATGTGTGGGTATGCCGTGTGTATGTGTGCGCGTGTGTGTGGTTTTTGTGAGTGTGCATGTGTGCTATGTTTGATCGTGTTTGTGTTGTACGGTCAGCTATGTGTTGTGTCAACATGTTATTATGTGTTCTTTAAATATAGCAATCCGGTTATAAGAAGGCCAGCAATGAAGAATTTCGTTTAGATTACTATATCTTCTCTCTCCTCTTACTACATCTAATCTTTAGCAATGTTGTTGGAGATGAATCATAACCGAGGTCTACAAGTTATCGCAGATGCATTTCACTCAACATTCTATGAATTATCCACGGCTTAGTATTTTTTAGTGGAGAAGTCAACATTACTTTTTCTCTAGGGGAGAATCGTCAGGGTTTCTTATAGGCCACCCTGGTTGGTGCCTACCCTGTGCCGCTCAAGAGAACATTGATGGGCCAAGGCCCAACAACATCCTCGTCTTCCTCTATCGGTCGGGGACAATCTTCTTCTTCCTTTGATTCAGTACGGGACGGGGATGACGACCGCCACCAATCTTGATCTTCCTCCTCCTGGTGCCCCCGCCTCCATCGCCGACCTAGCCGCCACCGCCGCCACCCTTGGCCAGCGGCACCAGCGCTGCCTCGCCCTACTCAAGCTGATAAGGATCAACGTGATCTAAAGAGGGTTTGGCCCAATCTTTCACGGCGATCAAAACAGACATCAAGATAAATCAGTCGTTGAGTAGATTAGATCTACTCCACGAACTGCAAAACAGATCCTTACGAATCAGCAAGCAAAACCAACGATATTGGTGTCCCCCAACATGGGACCTTTTTCCTGTCTATTCTTAACTTGAAATTCAACTCCCCTTACATTGGTGCGCACCCCTTTGGCTTTGTAGTTGCAACCGACCTCCCTATTACCTGACTTACAAGCAAAAACAAAAATATGGAAATAAAATAAACTCAAACACGCGGACCCACTTTTCCTAAATAGAAAATAAAACAATACACTAAAATGAAAAGACTCTTTTGTAGGTGCGCCACCATCTTCAACATGCTGCTAGGTGGTCCCCAACCGGACACCTTCAAGGACAACACGCTCCACCAATATTGCACTCCAATTGCGTCCCTAACATTTTCCTTGCGTGGTAGAAATAGGAACAAAAACTTTATCTTAATAGTATCAGCAACAACATAACCAGGGATAGCATAATAAGCACTATCATGCATGGGAGACGCCACATCATCCTCCCCTTCTTCAGGCGAAACCGTCTTCGGTTTTGAGTCAGTCTCCAAAGCAGCAACATCATCTCTAGATTGAGTAGGCCTGGTAAGAATTGCTTCAGCTTCAACTTCTTTCTTCTTCGCGTCCTCTTCATCTTTCTTTATCTGCAGCCTATCATCTCTCCAAGTCCGATACATCTTAATATCCATAGACAACAAATTATATGTCTTGTTGCCATAGGGGAAAGAATACTTGACATAATTGTAGGCATCATCCATGTGATAAACTGCACCTTGGGCGTTGTACCATGGTCTTCCAAGCAGGAGATGACACGATATAAGGTGCACAGGAACCACATCGCACAAAACCTCAACTGATAAGTTTCCCAGCAAAAATTGAACCTTAGTCTGGTGTGTAATGCTGAGGTCGTCCCCGCCCCAGTGCAGCAGGTAAGGGTGCGGATGAAGCATTATTAGCAGCTCTAACTTCTCCACCATCTCAAGACTTGCGGCATTGATCGGATTCTTGTAGTCGATTGTCAACGCGCAAGCTCTGTCTCGTACATTCGCCTTGGTATGAAATAATCTGTCACCATAGCCTTCCTCTTCTAGCCAAAACCCCGTGGATGGATAAATCAGATCAGCCATGGTGTCAGGACAGAGAAAATAGTCTGATGTTGGGCGGCAGCAGGCAGACTCGACACAACAACACCAAACTCATGCTGAGAAGCAGAAGTAGTCTGAGGTTGGGCGGCTGCTCGGACCCGTCCGCAGCAATACTCAGCGTTGTGAGTTTTGTTGGTAGCAGGGAGCACGCACCACCACTGAAAACAACCAGGTGCAAGCTTTTTCGCTGCAGACTTCCATAGCTGAAAACGTCAAGGGCCTCAATCGCTAGATCACGCGCCAGGGAATAGACAATGTCTGTGGTATAGCGACACAGAGCTCGCTCCAGGCGCAGCGATCGATCAGGTGCATCAATCCGGCTAGTTGGGCCGGCCCACACTGGAGCACAGACCCGTCTGTGGTCGAGCGCGCGGGCAAGAAACGAGCGATCGATTCCTTCGATCGGATCTGCAGGGCGCCGCTCCTTTTTTTGTATCGATCAGGAGCAGCTGCAGGGAATCATGGAGGCTGTGGACTCCTAGAAGATCGATCAAGGAAAACTGATCACGTGGGCACGTTTGATTCCTGGGATCGATCCGATCTGAGGAGAGCGATCGAAACAAGGCAACGTAGGCACGCTGGACTCCCCGGGTAGATCCGATCCGTGCAACCAGAACAACACCGACGAAGCAACGAAAATCGATCGACAGATGGATCTCGGCGATCATCAATCTTTGAGCAAACCAGCAGATCGACGACCTCAGCAGATAAAACTCAGCAGAACAAATCGATCTCAACAACAAATTCCGCCGTGAGAAACCCGACGAATCTGATACCAAGATGATAAGGATCAACGTGATCCAAAGAGGGTTTGGCCCAATCTTTCACGGCGATCAAACAGACAGCAAGATAAATCAGTCATTGAGCAGATTAGATCTACTCCACGAACTGCAAAATAGATCCTTACGAATCAGCAAGCAAAACCAACAATATTGGTGTCCCCCGACATGGGACCTTTTTCCTGTCTATTCTTAACTCGAAATTCAACTCCCCTTACATTGGTGCGCACCCCTTTGGCTTTGTAGTTCCAGCCGACCTCCCTATTACTTGACTTACAAGCAAAAACAAAAATATGGAAATAAAATAAACTCAAACACGCGGACCCACTTTTCCTAAATAGAAAATAAAACAATACACTAAAATGAAAAGACTCTTTTGTAGGTGCGCCACCATCTTCAACATGCTGCTAGGTGGTCCCCAACTGGACTCCTTCAAGGACAACATGCTCCACCAATATTGCACTCCAATTGCGTCCCTAACATTTTCCTTGCGTGGTAGAAATAGGAATAAAAACTTTATCTTAATAGTATCAGCAACAACATAACCAGGGATAGCATAATAAGCACTACCATGCATGGGAGACGCCACATCACAAGCCTTCTCCTCTGCAGGTCGGCCGCCCCTCAGTCGGCCCTCCCGCTAACCTTCCTCCTCCGGCGAGAGATCCCTGCACCCTAACCCTAACATCGGTGAGCTACCTAGGTTCCCCACCCACGCCCACCCACCATAAACCCTAAGTCCCTAGCCTCAACTTCGCCAGCGATGTCGCGGCCAGCTACGTCGTCCCCGTCTCCGGCGAGGTCTTGGCCTCACCTCCGCCGAGGCGACGTGGCCAGCTGATACGTCTCCGACGTATCCATAATTTTTGATGCTCCATGCTTGTTTTTACACCATTTGCCTTGTGTTTCGTTACACTTTGTGGCGTTTTTATGCATTTTCCGGAACTAACCTATTAACAAGTGCCACAGTGCCAGTTCCCTGTTTTCTGCTGTTTTTGTGTTTCAGAAGTGATACACAGGAAATATTCTCGGAATTGGACGAAACAAGTTCCAGAAGTCTTATTTTTCCCGTGAGCATCCAGACATCCGAAGAGAGGAAGGAGAGGGGCCACAGGCCACCCTCACATAGGGCTGGCGCGGCCCAGGCCCTGGCCACGCCACCCCTGTGTGAGGAGGCCTGGGGCCGCCTCTGACATCGCCCTTTCGCCTATAAGAAGCCTCGGGACGGAAAACCCTAGAGGAGTCGGCAATTTTCCAGAAGCAGTTCCGCAGCTCCGCCGCCGCCGTCGACGAATTTCGGGGGACAGAAGTCTATGTTCCGGCACCCTGCCGGGACGGGGAAGTGCCCCCGGAGCCATCTCCATCAGTCTCCATCACCGTCTCCGCCGTCTCCATCGACCTCACCGCCATCTCCATCAACCTTGCTGTCTCCTATGATGAGGAGGGAGTAGTTCATCCCCGGGGCTAAGGGCTCTACCGGTAGCTATGTGGTTCACCTCTCTCTCCCATGATATGATCTTTATGTGATCGTGAGCTTTGTATCATGTTGAACAAGTAGATGTTATTATTCAGATATTATGCTACTCCTATGCTTAATTATTATAGTGTACTCTAGTGATGTTACTAAAGTAATCTATTCCTCCTGCCATGGTGTAACGGTGACAGTGCGTGCATCGTGGTGGTACTTGGTTTAGGCTATGATCGTGATCTCTTGTGGATTATGAGAGTAATTATTACTATGATAGTATTGAGTGATCTATTCCTCCTTTCATGGTGTAAAGTTGACAGTGTGTGCACCGTGTTAGTACTTGGTCTAAGTTGCAATGATTTCTATCTTGAATTGTGATCTGATTTGGATGTCTCTATGAGTGGTGTTTGTCAAGTACTTGATGAACTTTAAGGGGTGCTTCTGTAGCCACTACACAATGATTAGTGTTATTCAATAGGAGAGTAATTCAGAGTACCATAGTGGAGAGAAGTTATTTATTTGTTCATTCATGTTATATTATTGGGAGTGTGTCCACTAGTGAAAGTATGATCCCTAGGCCTTGTTTCCAAGCATTGCACACCGTTTACTTGCTATTTTGTTACTTGTTTGCTCGCAGCGATATTTATTTCACATCACGTTTGCTACTTATAATCATCTATACCACTTGTATTTCACTATCTCTTCGCCGAACTAGTGCACCTATACATTTGACAAGTGTATTGGGTGTGTTGGGGACACAAGAGACTTTCTGTATCGTAATTGCAGCGTTGCTTGAGAGGGATAGCTTTGACCTCTTCCTCCCTGAGTTCGATAAACCTTGGGTGATCCACTTAAGGGAAACTTGCTGCTGTTCTACAAACCTCTGCACTTGGAGGCCCAACAAGTGTCTACAAGAATAGAAGTGCGTAGACATCAAGCTCTTTTCTGGCGCCGTTGCAGGGGAGGTAAGGTAAAAGGTACTCGCATCCTCCTGTGTGAGTGCTCGGAGTTATTTCCTTTAGATTCTGCAATTACATCTTTTTGTTTCTTGTTTTTATTTTCACTAGTTAGGCTTAATGGAAAACAACGAGTTCTCTAGTCTTTTTCCTAAGTTTAGATATGAAGTGTTTGAAGAGAAAATTGAAAAACCTTTGGAGCTTAATTTGCATGCTAATAGTGTTGTTAGTATGAATGCTTTGAACACCGTTGTTGCTAATGCTATAGAAAAGTCTAAGCTTGGGGAAGCTGGTTTTGTTAAGCATGATATTTTTAGTTCCCCAGCTTTAGTGGAGAAAGTTTGTTCTGATAATATTTTATCTCCCATATGTGATGTTCCTTCTTATGATGATATGTTTGAAGAATATGCTTTGCGAAATAGCTGTTCTTTAGCTTGTGATGATACTAAACCTCTAGTTTATGATGGTTATGATGATGAGTATAATATTTTCAGTTCACCTATTATTGAGGATAAAATTAGTTATGATTACAATATGCCTCCTGTTTATGATGATTATGGTGATGAGAATAATTATTCTGTTGAATCTGCTCCTACTACTATTGTTCCTGTGGTGAGTATTAATTCTTTTATGCATGTGGCTCATGATAGGGATGTTTTATGTGATAGTTATATTGTTAATTTTATTCATGATGCTACTGAAAGTTATTATGAGAGAGGGAAACATGGTTTGATGGATCTCAACAATATTAAGTTTCCCCTCTTTATGTTGCAATCTTTGAAGTTTTACTTGTTTTGCCTTCCTATGCTTTTTGCTTTGCGCTTTTATGACTTGTCTCTTTACAAGACTATCTTTCATAGGAAGTGGTTTAGATTTAAATGTGTTCCATACTTGCTTTTTGATGCTCTCTATTGCTTTAAGTTCCTATATGGCGCCTTTGCCTCAAGCTCTTATATGGCGCCCACATGAGCATCTTTGCAAATTACTGCGCCTAGCTCAAAGGCGTTAAAGAAAAGCACTCTTGGGAGATAACCCAATGTTTCTTTTCAGTACTTTTTCTTTTATTTGAGTCTTGGAAGTCATTACTACAGTAATGACCGCTCCTTATCTTGTTTATTTCGTTTTTGTGCCAAGAGAAGCCTCTAATTTGAGTGAGGTAAAGATTTGGGGATGTTGCTGTCCTGAAACTGTTTTCGGTGCTGCACCGTAAAAATTCGTGAAAATTCTCTGTTTATCTTTTGGATCTGCAATTTCTTGTGCATATGCCCCAGGTTATATCCAAACTTTTCTTAGTTGAACACTTCTTGATTTGAGCAACAGAAAATCCCTCAAAAATTCGACCTTTATCAGCTGTTCAGTTTTGACAGATTTCTGCCAATATTTGTGTTTGCCACTTTATCGCTTTCTTTTGAGTTCTTTTGATCATGGAACTTTTGGGGAAGTTGCTACAGTAGTATTTGCTATATATATGGTTGTTTTGAGTTGAAACCTGAAGCAAATAGAGATTGATTATATGTTATGCTTACACTAATGTTGCTAATAGAATTGTGTTTAGTTTTGTATGAAGGAAGTTTTCAAGTGTAGGGATTGGAGAATGATGAGATGAGTTGAAGAATGGACAAAAGCTCAAGCTTGGGGATGCCCATGCATCACCCCAAGAAATATCCAAGAAGTACAAGCGTCAAAGCTTGGGGATGCCCCCGAGGCACCCCTTCTTCATCGGCAAAAATCAGGTCACCTTTCAAAACACTATATTTTTATTGCTTCATGCACTATGCGTTTTTCTTAGAGCGTCAGTTGTTTTAGTTTTCTTAGTTAGTTTGTTTTGTTTGCTGCAATAAATAGTTAGATCACATTATGTTTCGTTTGGAGGAGATGAACTCGCTTTTCGTTTGCCAAGAACACTCTAGTTTTCACTCTTATCGTTCAATGAGTGTTCTCTTTTTCTGCTACTGCGTTTAGCTTGCATTTTTCGCCTTGATTTTTGTTCAGATCTTGTTTTATCTTTTCATCAAGGTGTATTTTTTGCCTCTGATCTTTATTGGTTTTCATCAAAAGAGGTGTCTTAAAAAAAGTTTGAATGGTGTTGGAAAAGAGAAAAAGTTTCATGCAACAAAGTGGCACAAAAGGAGCTTGTGTAGACTGCGGCCTAGGCTTTTGCATGTCATGCTTGATGTCTTTTTGATAGTATGCTTAGTGGTTTTGCTGTAGCATGACTTGTCTCAAATAACTGAGATTGCTTAATGAGCCTTTGAAAAAATCATGCGTTGTTTTTATTGTATGGAAGCATTATTTTGGTTTTCTCCTTGATGCTTTATTTGGGTTGACTTGGCGCATGCTCACACATGTTAGACTCTTACAAAGTCGCCAATAGCCTTCATGATCATTTAGTTTTTGACTTTTGATGCCATCGTATGCTTCTTTTAATGTCGCTTTGTCGCTTTGCATGATTATGGCCATTATTGCTCTCTTAGTTGGTCGCTCCCAGTCGTTTGCTAGCCCTCGCCTTGTACTGAGTATGAGCTCTCCTCGTGCATCCAACTCCTAAAAGCCAAAGTTTTCCAAAGTGTCCACCATACATACCTACTAGCAATTTGCTATTCCAAGTAAATTTGACTTGCTTTTATTTTCTCTTTAAATTAAACTCTTACCAGTGTTATGCGAAATTCGGTCAGTAAAGCTCTCACGAACCGGAAGGCACACTTTACTTTTTCCTGTTCTTAAAAATTTGACATTGTGGTCTCTTATGTTGAGTTGTTATGCTTGCAAGTTGTAAGTTGGATTCTAGCCCAGCCATGCTGTCATGGGGCAAGCTTTCAACATTGCACTTCTTATTTGAGTTGATATCGTGATCTTTTGTTTATGGATGCCCGCGGTGTGAAATGAATTGGGAATCTTGTAGGGATCATGGAGTTTCTATATGTGTTAGGGAAACGCCGGGCCGCCAATCTAAGCCATGCATAATTCATGGTGGAAATTTGCAGCATACCCATGGTGAACATTCGATGACGCATCTCATAATAAAAAGCTAAACAAAAGGCAAATAAAAGAGATGTCGAGGTGTTCATTGTCTGCTTGTCCTGTCATTTTGGTGTGGGCTTGTTCCATGTCATCGGGCACGGAGGTACCCCATTGGCGGTTCTCAATGATATGCATATACTTACAATGACAAGAGCCTTGCTTGGGACTCTAAGTAAAGTAGCATGAGGTTTGGGTACTCGTATTCACGGGGCACGAGGTTTTCAACTTATGATTTGTCAAGCATATGCATCATAATTGTTCTCGCATTAACTTTAACCATTCAAGATGCTTATGATGGGGGCAATGAGAGCTCAAAGCCGGTAAGTACCATAATTTTTGAAGGTTATAAAACTTGCAATCACTGCTTCCCTCTGCGAAGGGCCTTTCTTTTACTTTTATGTTGAGTCACCACCTTCTTTCTTTATGCACCATTAAGAGAGCATAGTTGTCATTCTTAGTGTGATATGCATTGTCCCAAAGTTCATTGATTGACTCATATTGTTGGTTTCACTTGTTCTTAAATTATTTGTATCTAGTCGCCCTCTTAAACTTGAAGGTGTCCTATGCATTTATGTTTTGCTCTCTTAGAAGGACAAGCTGAAAACCATTTGTATGTTTTTCCTTATGATTTGAACACACGTTTGACTTTCATTGTTTCATTATTCATGATCTTTTGTTTGTGTTTCTTTTCATGTTATAACATGGTTGCTAAGTTTCTATTGTCAAGATTATATCTTTCATGCCCATGTTTTAAGTTCTTTTGATCCCAGCTCACAATGCTTACAAATATGATCAAGATTGTGTAGGTGCATGTCACCTCAAAAATTATTTCTTTTGTTATCACTTACCTACTCGAGGACGAGCAGGAGTTAAGCTTGGGGATGCTGATACGTCTCCGACGTATCCATAATTTTTGATGCTCCATGCTTGTTTTTACACCATTTGCCTTGTGTTTCGTTACACTTTGTGGCGTTTTTATGCATTTTCTGGAACTAACCTATTAACAAGTGCCACAGTGCCAGTTCCCTGTTTTCTGCTGTTTTTGTGTTTCAGAAGTGATACACAGGAAATATTCTCGGAATTGGACGAAACAAGTTCCAGAAGTCTTATTTTTCCCGTGAGCATCCAGACATCCGAAGAGAGGAAGGAGAGGGGCCACAGGCCACCCTCACATAGGGCTGGCGCGGCCCAGGCCCTGGCCGCGCCACCCCTGTGTGAGGAGGCCTGGGGCCGCCTCTGACATCGCCCCTTCGCCTATAAGAAGCCTCGGGACGGAAAACCCTAGAGGAGTCGGCAATTTTCCAGAAGCAGTTCCGCAGCTCCGCCGCCGCCGTCGACGAATTTCGGGGGACATAAGTCTATGTTCCGGCACCCTGCCGGGACGGGGAAGTGCCCCCGGAGCCATCTCCATCAGTCTTCATCACCGTCTCCGCCGTCTCCATCGACCTCACCGCCATCTCCATCAACCTTGCTGTCTCCTATGATGAGGAGGGAGTAGTTCATCCCCGGGGCTAAGGGCTCTACCGGTAGCTATGTGGTTCACCTCTCTCTCCCATGATATGATCTTTATGTGATCGTGAGCTTTGTATCATGTTGAACAAGTAGATGTTATTATTCAGATATTATGCTACTCCTATGCTTAATTATTATAGTGTACTCTAGTGATGTTACTAAAGTAATCTATTCCTCCTGCCATAGTGTAACGGTGACAGTGCGTGCATCGTGGTGGTACTTGGTTTAGGCTATGATCGTGATCTCTTGTGGATTATGAGAGTAATTATTACTATGATAGTATTGAGTGATCTATTCCTCCTTTCATGGTGTAAAGTTGACAGTGTGTGCACCGTGTTAGTACTTGGTCTAAGTTGCAATGATTTCTATCTTGAATTGTGATCTGATTTGGATGTCTCTATGAGTGGTGTTTGTCAAGTACTTGATGAACTTTAAGGGGTGCTTCTGTAGCCACTACACAATGATTAGTGTTATTCAATAGGAGAGTAATTCAGAGTACCATAGTGGAGAGAAGTTATTTATTTGTTCATTCATGTTATATTATTGGGAGTGTGTCCACTAGTGAAAGTATGATCCCTAGGCCTTGTTTCCAAGCATTGCACACCGTTTACTTGCTATTTTGTTACTTGTTTGCTCGCAGCGATATTTATTTCACATCACGTTTGCTACTTATAATCATCTATACCACTTGTATTTTACTATCTCTTCGCCGAACTAGTGCACCTATACATTTGACAAGTGTATTGGGTGTGTTGGGGACACAAGAGACTTTCTGTATCGTAATTGCAGGGTTGCTTGAGAGTGATAGCTTTGACCTCTTCCTCCCTGAGTTCGATAAACCTTGGGTGATCCACTTAAGGGAAACTTGCTACTGTTCTGCAAACCTCTGCACTTGGAGGCCCAACAAGTGTCTACAAGAATAGAAGTCCGTAGACATCACCAGCTGCGTCTTCCCCGTCATTTGTGAGGTTCAACGCTGTGGCCGAGCTTCTCAACGAGGAAGAAGGGGTCCTCGCTAGCGGACCCGACCCAGCATGCGCGCATGCCTAGGAGGGGGTGTGCGGCGCGGCGTATACACCACCCTGTTGCTGTATAGGATTTGCCAAAATCGTCTACGGATTTGTGGGTGTCCTCATCCGGCGTCAACAGGTTCAAACTGCACTTTCTTCTGGGTCCAAATTTCAGCCCAGCATCCACAGGCCCAAGCACGCGCACAATAAACCAGAGGAAAACCCAATCCCGAAACTGAACTGAAGTCTCTTCTCCGGCATCGTCTTCTTTCTCCAGCAGCACAGGTCAGTCTACTCCTCGCACAGATCTCTCCCGCCCTAGGGCTTAAGATCCATCTAGAATCTTCCGCACCCCGCCCAGTCCTATCCTCGTCCGTGCCCCCCCGTCGCGGCGCCGTCCGGGTTCCGGATCTGGAAGCCGCACTGCAAGCCACGCACGATCTGATTCCCGGCGCCTTCACGCGTCTTGCCTGCTAGGATTCTACCACGCGTTCGGTCTATGTTGAGACAAATCTGATCGCGAGTTTCTCTGTTTCTTACTGACCAGCTCGAAGCGGAGCGCGCAAGGTTCGCGAGGAAGGATGCCGAAGGCCGCCGGCGATGCCAAGCTCCTGATCCAGTCCCTCGGCAAGGCTTATGCCGCCACGCCCACGAATCTCAAGGCAATTAACCTTTTGTTTCTCTCGACCTGCCCACTAACAGGCGACTAGCCAGATTACTGATCCTCTTCTCGTGTTTCTGCAGATCATTGACCTGTATGTGGTTTTCGCTGTGGCTTCTGCCCTCGTTCAGGTAAGAGTCTTACTTGTTCAGGATTTGCCGGGCATATCTGGTTTATGTTTTGTTAGATGTGAAAGGATATGTGCTAATGATAGGGAAGCCGAAATCTTACTTAAATAGCCTGTCATTTCTGAAGAAATAAAAAAGGTAGAGATATGGTTCTGGTGTTATGGGTTGATTCTCTAGTTTTGCATGAGGATGAAGGAAGTGTACGCCCTAGGCACCACCACACGCTGGAGATGGATGCTATATATCTTGGTTGTTTATTTTACCACATTTCTCAGTGTTGGACCTTGAATAGAAAGTAGGAAACCAGCTTGTCAAATTCTGATGTACCTAGTACCTAGCCATCTAGCAACCTATTTGTGTGAGTGATATCCATCCATATGCCTCCCAAGGGCTGGTTGGCAGTTTTTTTTTTTAACGGGGTTGGCAGATGAAAGGTGTGATATCTATGATCTAGCCAGATTCTTATGTTCAGTGCAAGCTTCATTTCAGCAATGGTGTGTACTGACTGAGCATTGGCCTTGTGTTCGACTCATAAGCATTAAGTCGTGTCTTTATCCATATTGGCAAAGTAAGGCTCAGCGTGGTAGTGCGCAGCCATTTGCAGACTATTGAAATGCTGTTGTTTGTGGTAAAACAGGTCGTCTACATGGGAATTGTTGGGTCATTCCCCTTCAACTCTTTCTTATCTGGTGTCCTGTCGTGCATAGGAACTGCAGTGCTTGCTGGTAGAAACTTCTTACACGCTCTCGGTCCTGGTTACCCTTCCTTGCTGCATGACATATAACTGTTAAACGTTTTTGCAGTTTGCCTCCGTATTCAAGTCAACAAGGACAACAAGGAATTCAAAGTAACCCTACTTCCACTGTTACCTTCTACGTCAGTTTTATTATTTTGATTCTGGCATAACATTGCTATGTCAATATATTATCTGCAGGATCTTGCCCCGGAGAGGGCCTTTGCAGATTTTGTTCTGTGCAATCTGGTGCTCCACTTGGTGATCATGAACTTCCTTGGATAAGCAACTGTTCTACAACATATCAAGATTTTGTAGCGCCCTAATGTTTGAGACTGTTATCATCATGTGGCGTCGCACACTGCCTATGTAATCCAGGGTGTCTTAGTGAGTTTATAAGAATTTGGTGGATTTAGTGTTAACAATGTAAGACCATGAGAACTTACTTTATTTCGAGGGAGTTTAAACTGGAAAAAGATAGCTTCAATGTTTTCAGTTGTTGAGAAGAAATTTTTTAATGTCCTGCTTAAATATGCATTTCTGATGGCTGCAATGAGCTTGGATCAATAAACCTTGAATTCAGAATTGGAAAGGCTTTTTGTAGCAATTAATATCTGTATGGTGCATTTTCTCTTCATTTCCTGGAAGGGGAGGGACAACCCATGTTTGTGGGAGATTTCTACTCTTCACGCCGATGACAGAAAATTTCAATCCTGATAGCTTGGTATACATTGTACTAATTCACTCCAATGGTTTTTTTTCAAACCTGTCACCTCAGACTGTTTTTTTGCATAAAAGTTCACCGAGATCTATTGATGATCATCCACTATAGTACAAGGAATCAAAAAAATATATAAATTACAAAAAGGTCTTTGGACCACCGACCACTACAGACACTAGCGTGCCCAAGGCGCCGCCGTCCTCGCTCTTCATCATTGGAGCTGAACAAAACTTATCGTAATAGAGCTTATTATAATAGATAAATAAAAAGGCCTCAAAATACTAGCACACTAGAGCAGCAACCATTACTAAAGATAAAACCCGTAGACCAAAAGCCTACACTGGATCATAGGAGCCCCTTCATCAGGGCCAGACGCATCACTGGAGCTAGGATAGAGCATATAGGATTTTATTAACCACCGCATCACCATCTCGAAGAAGATATTAAAAATAACTCTCAGACTTACTTAGGTGATGTAAGTTCTGAGGCTACAACGGTAAACCAGGAACAAAACTAGGATCATAGGAGCCCCTCCGTCGGCGCTAGACACATCACTGGAGCTAGGATAAAGCGGATAGGATCTTATTAACCGCCGCATCACCATCTCGAAGAAGATATTAAAAATAACTCTCAGACTTACTCAGGTGATGTCTGAGGCTACAACGGTAAACCAGGAACAAAACTAGTGTCTTAAGCTGAAGACTCTAATCCTAGAGCTTCCCCTTCGCACAAACAATTGCTGCTCGATTAGACCATCTTCTCGCCTGGAAAGAAGACTCATACGACCTGCATCTTCCCTATCAGTTCCACAACAGCATTGCCCTCTTCTTCCACACATCAACCACGACTTGATAAGTCAGTTTCCAACACCATCTTTCTATAGTTCTTCTCCATCGCAAACAGCATTGCATCTCTGCATGCAATAAGCTCATGCACACGGCAGCAACAATGGTCTTAGATCTCATGCACACGGCAGCAACAAACTCTCTAGCACGGTTCTGCTCCTGCAACGCCTCTGGCAAGGTCTACTGTCCCATCAGAATTAATCTTCAGAGCATCCCCTATGGGAGGTCTCCACTTATCACACTGAATCTGCATTGCCTTTTCTTCAGATGGCACATCGAGAATCAGCTCCTCCAAATCTACATCAATTTAATCTACCGGTACACATCACCGAGATAAAAAAAATAGCTGCATCCTTCTAGCTCACAATCGTATGATCTAACAAGTTCTTCTGATCAGCCAATCTGAACCCCCGTCTGTATTTGCAACCACAACTTGCTCCCCGTCTTCAGGCTTATTTTTTTTTGTATGGAAAGACAAATCAAGACCTACTTGACAAAAGATTTAACACATGCTGCTCTGATTGAGCAGAATAATTTCATAAAATTCATGATTCATATAACAGAACAGTTAGGCTCCAAAATCAAACACATAAATATCATTCATCTAACACAATGCAATGGTGTGGGTGGTAGTAAAACACTCGACAATATAACAACTACAAGTATCCAGTTACCCAAGATATCTAAATCGCAAATTGAATAACCATCTAGAGTTTGTAAAACAGAAGCATCATCACATCATATGACAGCCAACAAGATGACCTTCTTCCCCTATTTCTAACTACAAGGTATATGAACACCCCTAATAGAACTGTCAACATTACCATTCCAGAGTCATTTCTACTGCTCGAGGCACAGCAGTTCAGGAGGCAAGGATGCAGGGTCAAGCTCCCAGCAGTCTCCAGAAGGCAGAGCCGAGTCTAAACCCTTGGAGACTTTCCTCGCCGGTATTTGATGTGAGAGCATCCCAACATCGCCCTTCCAGAGGTACTGAACAGCATGGCTACCAATGTCGCGGCGGGTAAAGATGCTCCTGAAACCCTCCACCTTCTCCAGGTAACCATAACTGACACCATACAGGTCGCTGTACCCACTGAGGAACACCACGAAATCATACTTGGGCCTCCTGGTGTCAGCGTCCTCTCCGCCATAGAACGCCCAAACCGACCCCTTTCGGGGGTAAACCCGGTACACCTCCCTCGCCACCCTCTCGAAGGCGACAAGATGCGAGAAGACGTTCACCGAATCCACCGTGAAGGCTCGTCCAACCTTGAACTCCCCACAGGGCTTCCCCTCCACCCCATCAGGCTGGAGCTCCAGCCACCGCAACTGTGCACGGAACTGCCTCCCTGGCGATGCTGTCTCCACCAGCGCATAGTACCGCGGCATGCCGTCGTCATCCCCGTACAATGCCCACACCTGGCCTCTCTTGAAGCACTTATCGCCACGGTCAGCGTCGAAGTTGTAGAAGTCTGAGTCCTCCACAGCCATCTGCCCCAAGTGATCCCTATCCGGCTCCTCGTCCATCACCTCCAGCGCTTCTAACTCGTCCTCCGAGGAGTCACTGGATGAGCTCTGGGGGGCCTTGTGATCTTTCGTCGCTTTCCTCTTGGCGAGCTGCAGCTGCATCTCGGCGAGCGTCATCTCCGGCTTCTTAATCTTCTTGGGCGGCGGAGGCGGCGGAGGCGGCACCTCAGACGCGAGGAAAGTCCGACGGCAGGAGGGGCAAGTGAGGCGGTAGCCCACGTACTGGCGGTCGAACTCGTGGAGGAGGCGGCAGCCGGCGCAGGCCGTCCAGAAGGTGGGCGGCGGATCCGGCGCCTCCAGCTGCTCCTTGAGCGCGGCGTAGGCGTCGGCCACCAGGCGGAGCGCTTCCTCGGCCGCGGCGGAGACGACGGGGGATGAGGAGGCGCCAGCGTCGAGGCGGAGGGATCTGCAGAGCGACTTGTAGTGGCGGCGGATGGCGGGAAAGTCGTAGTCGGGGGAGGAGTTGGGGTCGTCGGAGAGGAGGAGGGTGGCGCGAGGGGAGTCGGAGTCGGCGAGGAGGACGGAGGTGGCGGCGACGAGGAGGGACGGGGTGGGGGAGTCCGGGTCGAAGCGAGCGGCGCGCCGGGCGTGCCTCTGCGCGGCGCGGAGGCGGCCGGCAGAGAGCTCGGATTCGGCCTGCGCCAGCGCTTGCGCCGCCATGGAAGTGGATGAGGAGACATCGCCGGGCATCGTCGTGGGGCGGCCGCCGCCGGCGTGGGGTTTCCTCGCAGTTTTGGGTGGGTTCGCTGGTGGTTTGGGCTTCCGTTTGGGAGAGTGAGTTGAGTGAGTCTTCTTTACGTTTGGGCTGGGTTGTATTTGGTTGGGCCTTATACCGAGCTTATATATGCAACCGACTCATCCAAATGAACCACCTCCAAAAACTCAGAACAAAAATTACCTAAATTAAGATATTATATGTACTTCCTCTGATCCATAATACTATTCGCTAATATGAATGTATCTAGATATATTTTAGTGATAGATATATCCATATTAGTAAAGAGTAATATGGATCGGAGGGAGTACTAAAATATCCCAACTGTGATGTCCTTAGCCACACTCTCACCTCTAGATAGTTCTATTCATATATATCTAAAAATAACTACTCCCTTCGTTTTAAAATATAAGATGTTTTAGCCCATCATTGCTATGCATGTATGTAGATATTTTTTTAGTGTGTAGGTTAGAACCAAAAGGAATGAATCTATATACTACTCCCCAAAATTGACAATGATAGGCTAAAATATCTAGATACATGTATGCATGTATGTAGATAGTAAAAAGCATCTAGATACATATATGACAATGATAGGCTAAAATATCTTATATTTTGGAACAGAGGGAGTAGATGATACATTGCGCGTTGCTGAGGGGACACATATGGGAACAAGCGCGCCAAACTGAAACTTTTATCTATGAGAAGCACAGATAAAAAAATCTTAATATGGTATCAAAGGTGTATGGACATATTCATCAGCCGAATAATTGGTATGTTGAATTGTTGATCCACAAAATTCACTTCCCACTTATATTAGAAAGAAACTTGATTATAAAATTATCATTTATAGCCAATTGCATGTATTAACCAATTGTAGAAACACTGGCAAATATTTTTATCTTTAAATCAATACCTTTTCATGGGCTATTTGGCCTTCAACGTCGAACTGGATTGTTGTAACCAATTCAAGAAAATGACTAAGATTTATGATCGGGCGCCGCCGGCGCTTGTGCACTGTTTACTTCTTGAAGGCGACACTTTTAGAGAAGATGGATTTCTAGTGCTATTAGTGTTGCTGCTACAAGAAATTAATCACTGAAGCGGGACTTTTTTTTGTAATTTTTTATTTAGCTGTGTGCATCCGTATTGTCACTAGGACACTGTGCTTATTGTAGAGCCTGGATGTAATTGTTATCTTCTCGATATTAATATATACTCCTTATCGGAAAAAACAAGAAAATAACTAAACAATGTAGCAGGAAGACTTCTTGTATTATATTTTATAAAACGATTGATAACCCACTTGTGAAGTTGTGACGCAAATAAATATGAAAATAATAGGTGAACACGTGTTTGTCCCATATAAACTATAAATATAATCATTATCATAAGATTTACTTTCCATCGGGATATCACATTAGCGTCATCGTATAATCTGAATTTAACACCAAATATATCTACTATTGAGTATTTAATTTGGTAAAATTGTATATAAGCTGTGTATTCACGTCCATGATGAACATGACTTATTTTATTGTGAAACAACAAGAAAATTTAAGATATTAAATACAATAAATATTGTGTAAAGATGGTCATATAATTCATACTTGGAGTATAAATGTGTAGCATAGCCGATTTAATTCTTATGTGAAGAATGGAGCAAATATGTACCAATTTTTCCGTAGCACAAAATTTAAATTTTCTTACCACCATGCGCTGGACAATTCAACCAGGAATGTCTATTACTCTGAATCTCAAAATGAGGTGAAGAAACACCCCCCATATAATATACTGTTAACCAATGCTTTAGCCTGCGTGTCAATCATAGGATCATAAACGTCGGAACGAAATGGAGAAATTGAGTTTTCAGTACTCATGGGGGAGAGAGACCATAACCTTCACCGATGCACCTGCAGGCCAAGAACACCATGAAGACCAAAACGAATTCTTTTTTCCGGCAGGCAACAGCATCTAAGTTCCGGACGGATTTTTTTTACGAATGCAGCAGAGCTGCTTTCATTGATTAAGGGAGTAGAGGAATGTTACGGAGCAGTAACCAATGAAAATGATGAAAAAGAACAGGGTTGGACGTTCAAGAGTTGCTTTCGGCAGTGTTGGCTGTAGCCTGCTGATCATGATGGGAGCTCCAACAGGGTCACGGAGCCCGGTCAATCTCCATGCGGCAGGAGCTAGCTCGAGAATGAGGTGCATGCACGAGCTCGCCGTGCTACTAGGTGTTGGAAAAATCAGCAATTTACCAGAAGATTTAATCCATAAAAAAAATAAACAAAATATGGCAGAAAACATGGAAATCAAACTGACCACGTTTACAAGAGAATGGTATGAACAAAGCATATCTAGCATATCTAAATTGATTGCTAGTCCAAGAAATTGAAGCACACAAGCGAAGATCAGGAAGACATACGATGTTGGAGCCGGTGCGGATGCAGAACCGCCATTGGTGTTATCGTTAGTGAGAGAAATGTCGCTGAAGAGCCTGTCGATGTCGGGGAAGAAGTCCTCGTTGGGGAAGACGTCGTCCTCGTGGGCGTCCGTGATGAAGAACTCGCCAGTAGTCGCGCAGAGCGCTCCCCAAAAACCTTATCGTCTCTCTCCCGTACAGGATCATAAGAGATAGGGTTCCGGAGGCCTACTGTCTCGGCTCGCGGTGCACGCCGCAAGACGGGATGGGAAAGAATGTGAGGCAGCGCAAAGCTTCGGAGACAGGAGGCAGTGGTGGCTGTGTGCTGTGTGTTCGCAGAGAGGAGCGAGCTCTCTTTTATAGCCACAGAGGGAGGCGAACAGGCAGCGTGGGAAGCGAAACGAACCAAACAGTCTCGTATTCATTTTCCACTTAGGCAAATCATTTCAGCTTCCACGTGACCGTTCAGTTCCGTAGTCCAGTCATGCGTGATAAAAAGAAAGGCCCAGCACTGAGGCACATTACGCAAACCGCGGCACGCGCGCGTGTCATGACGAGGCGAGGCATGGCGAGGCGGGCGGCGGAGGAGGAGGAGGAGGAGCGCGTGTGAGAGAGCCTTCTTCTTACACACTCTTACCACAAGGGGGAGAGCTCACCTTATATGTTGGTCCAACTCCTTCTAAACTAGCAAGGTGGGACTAAACATTTGTCCCACCTCTTGTCATGCATGAATGAGCCACATGGGCCTCTAGGATTTAGGAATTATTGGATTTACTATTTATAGGCTGGGCCATAAAGGGCCAAATTCCAACAATCCCCCACCAGATCCTAGAGGCACATAAAGTTGCCTTAGGTTCTGATAAGGGTGTAGATAATAGAGCCCGTCAGTTGAAGTACCCCTGAGGCCCGTTAAGCTAGGCCCAATTGTAATACTAGTCGATATACGAGTTCATGTCGTATGTCAATACTGTAATCTGTATCAGACCCCTCCCGATCCTTGAGACCTGGCCACCTATATATAGGGGCCAGGAGAGGACGGTAAGGGACAGATTGAGAGCAAGCCAAGTTTACTCTTACGTTACTTTCGATACATACCTTGTTTGACTGATCTTACCTTCGAGTTCATCCGACGCCCTACTCCCCCGATCCTAAGTCCTTCATCTAGGACATTTGTCGAGTTAACCCTCGTCAATTGGCGGCGCCGTGGGGACTCTGGGCGTTGGAATCATGAATTCGACGGCTTTTTCGCTTTTAGCCAACAGCAGTCCGGAAGTCGACGAAATCTAGATACCCTTCAGAACCGTCGATTTTCAACCTCACCAGTCAAGTTTTACGCAAGTATTCGAGAGCATGGATCAAGATATGGATTTGACGATCGGAAGTCTAAACTTTCGTGTCGGATCACTAGGCTCGATTCGCCTTTTAGATCCGGCGAAACCGGGTTCGTCGGCAAGCAAGTCCAAGACAGAAACAATGTCAGAATCATTAGAAGGCTCCTCCAGCGAAGTAAACTCGCCGGTCTGCTTCGCAAAAATAGAAACAGAAGAAAGAAAATTTGCAGAAGGCAACGAAACCATGGAAAATTTCGACTTAGAAGTACAGCTCGAAGACCTGATGATCTGCCATGACAAAACTTCAGACAAATCAACAGACACCTGGAAGACAGGGTTAGAGCTTCATGAGGATAACAGTTCAATCTTCTCAAGCTTCAATAGCAAGTTCGACAATCAGCACCAAGTACTCGCTATTATAGGGGAAAACTCAGAAGAGCTTGATAAAAACAACAATCCAGTGCTCAACCCAGCAAACATAAACAGAGGAGCAAACTACCTGGCAGAAGGAGAAACTGCAGACTCCCTGGCAAACAGGGAAAAAGTTCGACTATCAGTCGATGAATGGAGGACAATCAAAACAGCCGTGGAGCACTGCACGCCAATACCAAATAACGCCAGCAAAAATATGCTTTTAGGGTACCACTGATACGTCTCAAACGTATCTATAATTTTTGATGCTCCATGCTTTTTTTTACACCATTTGCCTATTGTTTCGTTACACTTAGTGGCACTTTTATGCATTTTCCGGAACTAACCTATTAACGAAGTGCCACAGTGCCAGTTCCCTATTTTCTGCTATTTTTGTGTTTCAGAGTGATACACACGAAATATTCTCGGAATTGGACGAAACCACATCTTGAAGTCTTATTTTACCCGGAAGCTTCCAGAGATCCGAAGGAGAGTAGGAGGGGGGCCACCAGGGCCCCACATGCAGGGGCGGCGCGGCCAGGCCCCTGGCCGCGCGGGGCCCGCGTGAGGGAGCCTGGCTCCCCCTCTGACGTCGCCCCTTCGCCTATAAAGACCCCCCGACGGAAAAAACCTAAGGACCCGATCAGTTTTCCAGAACACATCGCGATCCGCCGCCGCCGTCCACCCGAAGATCGGGAGGGTCCAGAAGCTCTTCCCGGCACCCTGCCGGAGAGGGGAATCGCCACCGGAGGTCTTCTTCATCGCCATGCTTGCCTCCGGAGTGATGAGTGAGTAGTCTACCTTGGACTATGGGTCCATAGCAGTAGCTAGATGGTTGTCTTCTCCACTATGTGCTTCATGTTTAGATCTCATGAGCTGCCTTACATGATTGAGATCACCGTTATGTAATTCTACATGTTTGGTTTGTTGGGATCCGATGAATATTGGTGTTTATGATTAAGTTGCTGTACTGAATTATATCTTTTGTTATCTCTATGTTGTTTATGATCTTGCATGCTCTTCGTTGTTAGTAGCTATCTTGGCCGAGTAGTTGCTAGTGACTCCAAGAGGGGGTATTTATGCTCGATAGTGGGTTCATGCCTCTATTTCACCTGGGGGAGTGACAGAAACCTCTAAGGTGGTAGATGTGCTGTTGCTACTAGGGAGAAAACAACATTTATATGCTCAAGGGCATATGCTTTGTTTACATTACACACTTTGCTTAATGCAATTATCTGTTGTTCGCAACTTAATACTTCTAGGGTGTTCGGATTGATATCCCCGGGAGTGGATTATTAGTCATAGATGCAGTTGGATGGCGGTCTATGTATTTTGTTGTAATGCCCAGAGTAAATCTCATAGTGATCTTCTTGACATATCACGTTTATCTTTATTCTGTCAATTGCCCAACTGTAATTTGTTTACCCAGCATGTGTTATTTTATCTATGGAGAGACAGCACTAGTGAACTGTGGACCCCGGTCCTATTTCCATCATATTGCTATCACCTGTTTACTTTACTCGCACTGTTTACTTTACTCGTACTGTTTACTTTACTTGCATACTATATTGTTTTCGACTCGATACGCTCATAACCTTTGTTTCAAGCAAACCGGTGAGATTGACAACCTCATCGCAAGTTGGGAACAAAGTATTTGTTTGTGTTGTGTGCGGGTTCCGCGTTGCTGCTGGCCGAAGACGAGTCAACAAGTATCGTTAACGACGCCCTTGTTGGAGTGTTACTAAGCCAGTCCGCATCACCTTCAGTTGTTTGCCTCTCCTCTCCTGACCGACATTAAACCTTGGTTTCTTAACTGAGGGAAAACTAGCTGCTATACTCATCATACCTTCCTCTTGGGGTTCCCAACGGGCTGGTTATCCACCACGCACAAGGACCGTCTGCTCCCACGTCAACCACACGCCATCAGCTTATTTTCTGGCGCCATCAACCGGTAGCAACTTCTTTTCTGGCGCCGTTGCCGGGGAGGAAGAGAAGACTTCTGCGAGGGGAGTTTTTTTCGCACACACATTCTTTACTTTGTTATTGTTTTTCTTTACTTTATTTATTTTACCTGCATTGCTTTATATCAAAAACCCAAAAAAATTAGAATCCTTGGTAGTTGTTTTTACTTGTTTACTTTCGTTTTGCTGAAATGGCCAATCCTGAAAACACCAAGTTGTGTGACTTTACTAGCACAAACAATAGTGATTTTATCTGCACTCCTATTGCGCCACCTATTCCTGCTGCAAACTTTTATGAGATTAAGCCTGCTTTGTTGAACCTTGTTATGAAAGAGCAATTTTCTGGTGCTAGTACTGAAGATGCTGCAGCTCATCTCAACGGTTTTGTTGAGCTATGTGAGATGCAGAAATATAAGGATGTTGATAGTGATATTATTAAGCTCAAGTTGTTTCCTTTTTCTTTGAGAGGAAAAGCTAAAGATTGGTTGCTGTCTTTGACTAAGAATAGTATTGATTCATGGGCTAAGTGTAAGGATGCTTTTATTGGTAGATACTATCCTCCTGCTAAGATTATATCCTTGTGTAGCAATATTATGAAGTTTACTCAGTTTGATAATGAACATGTTGCTCAAGCTTGGGAAAGAATGAAATCTATGATAAAGAATTGCCCCACTCATGGACTTACTACTTGGATGATTATCCAAACTTTTTATGCAGGACTGAATTTTTCTTCAAGGAACCTACTTGATTTAGCTGCTGGAGGCACTTTTATGTCCCTTACCTTGGGCGCCGCATCAAAGCTACTCGACAACATGATGGTAAATTATTCCGAATGGCACACCGAGAGAGCTCCACAAGGTAAGAAGGTAAATTCGTTTGAGGAAACCTCTTCCTTGAATGATAAGATTGATACCATTATGGCTATGCTTGCTAATGATAGGACTCATGTTGATCCTAATAATGTTCCTTTGGCCTCTCTGGTTGCCCAAGAAGAGCATGTTGATGTGAATTTCATTAGAAACAATAATTTTAACAACAATGCTTATAGAAACAATTTTGCTAGTAACAATTATAGGCCGTATCCTTCTACCAATGGTAATGGTTATGGTAACTCTTATGGTAATTCCTACAACAACACTAGGGCCGCGCCCTCTGATCTTGAGGTAATGCTCAAGGACTTCATCGGTAAGCAAACTGCTTTTAACAAGTCTGTTGAGGAAAAGTTAGGCAAAATTGATATTCTTGCTTCTAAAGTTGATAGCCTTGCTCATGATGTTGAACTTCTGAAATTAAAAGTGTTTCCTAATGATGTGAAAGCGAGCAATGTTTTTGCTACCGCTAATGCTATTCAAGTTGGAATTGATGAAAATATTAGATTGTTAGCGGAATTGCATGCCAGGTGGGAAAGAGAAGATGAGATGGCTAGAGAGATGAAGGTATGTACCATTACTACCTCTAATTATGTTGCTCCTAATACTAGCAATCCTCTTACTTTGATAGGTGTAGAGAAAACTCCCACTCCTTGTGTTAAAAAGCCTAAAACTGCCAAAACTTTTTCTCAAAAGAGTGCTGAAATTTTTCGGAGTGTGGGAGATGATAGCTCTATTTATTTTAATGATTTTGATGTTGATGGCTGCAATATATCTGAAGTAATTTTGTTCTTGCAAAAGCTTGCTTTGACTCCCAATGCTAGTTCTTTAAATATTGCTTTTACTAAGCATATTACCAATGCTCTCATAAAGATTAGGGATGAAAAGTTGAAGCAAAAAGCCTCTATTCCCAAGAAGTTAGAAGATGGTTGGGAACCCATCATTGATATGCATGTTAATGGTTTTGATTGCCATGCTTTATGTGATCTAGGTGCTAGTATTTCTATCATGCCTAGAAAAATTTATGACATGCTTGATTTACCACCGCTTGAAAAATGTTATTTTGATGTTCCTATTGCTGATGTTGCTAAGAAGAAACCTTTGAGAAGAATTAATGATGTTCTTATTGTGGTTAACAATAACCTTGTTCCCGTTGATTTTCTTGTTATGGATGTTGAATGCCATGCTTCATGTCCTATTATTTTGGGAAGACCCTTTCTTCGAACTGTAGGTGCTATCATTGATATGAGGGAAGGCACTATCAAATATCAATTCCCACTAAAGAAAGGTATGGAACACTTCCCTAAGAAAAGAAAGAAATTACTTTTTGACTCTATTCTTAGAGCAAATTATGAGCTTGATGCTTCATCGCTTGATATTACTTGATTCGCAATTTTCTGCGCCTAGCTCAAAGGCGTTAAAGAAAAGCACTCTTGGGAGATAACCCAATATTTTCTTTTCAGTAATTTTTCTTTTATTTGAGTCTTGGAAGTCATTACTACTGTAATGACCGCTCCTTATCTTGTTTATTTCGTTTTTGTGCCAAGAGAAGCCTCTAATTTGAGTGAGGTAAAGATTTGGGGATGTTGCTGTCCTGAAACTGTTTTCGGTGCTGCACCGTAAAAATTCGTATAAATTCTCTGTATATCTTTTGGACCTGCGATTTCTTGTGAATATGCCCCAGGTTATATCAAAGCTTTTGTTAGTTCAACACTTTTTGATTTGAGCAACAGAAAATCCCTCAAAAATTCGACCTTTGTCAGCTGTTCAGTTTTGACAGATTTCTGCCAATATTTGTGTTTGCCACTTTATCGCTTTCTTTTGAGTTCTTTTGATCACGGAACTTTTGGGGTGGTTGCTACAGTAGTATTTGCTATATATGTGGTGGTTTTGAGTTGAAACCTGAAGCAAATAGAGGGTTGATTATATGTTATGCTTGCACTAATGTTGCTAATAGAATTGTGTTTAGTTTTGTATGAAGGAAGTTTTCAAGTGTAGGGATTGGAGAATGATGAGATGAGTTGAAGAATGGACAAAAGCTCAAGCTTGGGGATGCCCATGCATCACCCCAAGAAATATCCAAGAAGTACAAGCATCAAAGCTTGGGGATGCCCCCAAGGCACCCCTTCTTCATCGGCAAAAATCAGGTCACCTTTCAAAACACTATATTTTTATTGCTTCATGCACTATGTGTTTTTCTTGGAGCATCAGTTGTTTTAGTTTTCCTAGTTGGTTTAGTTTGTTTGTTTGCTGCAATAAATGGTTGGACCCCAACAAATTTTCTTTGGAGATGTACTCGTTTTCATTTGCCAAGAACACTCAGTTTTTCACTCTTATCGTTTATCGTGTGTTCTTCTTTTTGTTTTTCTGCTACTGTTTTTGGTTTTCATTTTCGCCTTGATTTGCGTTCAGACCTTGTCATATCTTTTCATCAAGGTGTATTTTTACCTCTGATCTTTATTGGTTTTCATCAAAAGAGGTGTTTATAAATTTTTTAAATGGTGTTGGAAAAGAGAAAAAGCTTTGTGCAAAATAGTGGTACAAGAAGGAGCTTGTGTAGACTGCGGCTTAGGATTTTTCATGTCATGCTTGATGTCTTTTTGATAGTATGCTTAGTGTTTTTGCTGTAGCATGACTTGTCTCAAATAACTGAGATTGCTTAATGAGCCTTTGAAAAAAATCATGCGTTGTTTTTATTGTATGGAAGCATTATTTTGGTTTTCTCCTTGATGCTTTATTTGGGTTGACTTGGCGCATGCTCACACATGTTAGACTCTTACAAAGTCGCCAATAGCCTTCATGATCATTTAGTTTTTGACTTTTGATGCCATCTTATGCTTCTTTTAATGTCGCTTTGTCGCTTTGCATGATTATGGCCATTATTGCTCTCTTAGTTGGTCGCTCCCAGTCTTTTGCTAGCCCTCGCCTTGTACTGAGTATGAGCTCTACTCGTGCATCCAACTCCTAAAAGCCAAAGTTTTCCAAAGTGTCCACCATACATACCTACTAGGAATTTGCTATTCCAAGTAAATTTGACTTGCTTTTATTTTCTCTTCAAATTAAACTCTTACCAGTGTTATGCGAAATTCGGTCAGTAAAGCTCTCACGAACCGGAAGGCACACTTTACTTTTTCCTGTTCTTAAAAATTTGACATTGTGGTCTCTTATGTTGAGTTGTTATGCTTGCAAGTTGTAAGTTGGATTCTAGCCCATCCATGCTGTCATGGGGCAAGCTTTCAACATTGCACTTCTTATTTGAGTTGATATCGTGATCTTTTGTTTATGGATGCCCGCGGTGTGAAATGAATTGGGAATCTTGTGGGGATCATGGAGTTTGTATATGTGTTAGGGAAACGCCGGGCCGCCAATCTAAGCCATGCATAATTCATGGTGGAAATTTGCAGCATACCCATGGTGAACATTCGACGACGCATCTCACAATAAAAAGCTAAACAAAAGGCAAATAAAAGAGATGTCGAGGTGTTCATTGTCTGCTTGTCCTGTCATTTTGGTGTGGGCTTGTTCCATGTCATCGGGCACGGAGGTACCCCATTGGCGGTTCTCAATGATATGCATATACTTACAATGACAAGAGCCTTGCTTGGGACTCTAAGTAAAGTAGCATGAGGTTTGGGTACTCGTATTCACGGGGCACGAGGTTTTCAACTTATGATTTGTCAAGCATATGCATCATAATTGTTCTCGCATTAACTTTAACCATTCAAGATGCTTATGATGGGGGCAATGAGAGCTCAAAGCTGGTAAGTACCATAATTTTTGAAGGTTATAAAACTTGCAATCACTGCTTCCCTCTGCGAATGGTCTTTCTTTTACTTTTATGTTGAGTCACCACCTTCTTTCTTTATGCACCATTAAGAGAGCATAGTTGTCATTCTTAGTGTGATATGCATTGTCCCAAAGTTCATTGATTGATTCGTATTGTTGGTTTCACTTGTTCTTAAATTATTTGTATCTAGTCGCCCTCTTAAACTTGAAGGTGTCCTATGCATTTATGTTTTGCTCTCTTTGAAGAACAAGCTGAAAACCATTTGTATGTTTTTCCTTATGATTTGAACACACGTTTGACTTTCATTGTTTCATTTTCATGATCTTTTGTTTGTGTTCATTTGCATGTTTACAACATGGTTGCTAAGTTCTTATTGTCATGATTATATCTTCATGCCCATGTTTTAAGTTCTTATGATCCCAGCTCACCAATGCTTACATATATGATCAAGATTGTGTAGGTGCATGTCACCTCAAAAATTATTCTTTTGTTATCACTTACCTACTCGAGGACGAGCAGGAGTTAAGCTTGGGGATGCTTGATACGTCTCAAACGTATCTATAATTTTTGATGCTCCATGCTTGTTTTTACACCATTTGCCTATTGTTTCGTTACACTTAGTGGCACTTTTATGCATTTTCCGGAACTAACCTATTAACGAAGTGCCACAGTGCCAGTTCCCTGTTTTCTGCTGTTTTTGTGTTTCAGAGTGATACACAGGAAATATTCTCGGAATTGGACGAAACCACATCCTGAAGTCTTATTTTACCCGGAAGCTTCCAGAGATCCAAAGGAGAGTAGGAGGGGGGCCACCAGGGCCCCACATGCAGGGGCGGCGCGGCCAGGCCCCTGGCCATGCGGGGCCCGCGTGAGGGAGCCTGGCTCCCCCTTTGACGTCGCCCCTTCGCCTATAAAGACCCCCCGACGGAAAAAACCTAAGGACCCGATCAGTTTTCCAGAACACATCGCGATCCGCCGCCGCCCTCGACCCGAAGATCGGGAGGGTCCAGAAGCTCTTCCCGGCACCCTGCCGGAGAGGGGAATCGCCACCGGAGGTCTTCTTCATCGCCATGCTTGCCTCCGGAGCGATGAGTGAGTAGTCTACCTTGGACTATGGGTCTATAGCAGTAGCTAGATGGTTGTCTTCTCCACTATGTGCTTCATGTTTAGATCTCATGAGCTGCCTTACATGATTGAGATCACCGTTATGTAATTCTACATGTTTGGTTTGTTGGGATCCGATGAATATTGGTGTTTATGATTAAGTTGCTGTACTGAATTATATCTTTTGTTATCTCTATGTTGTTTATGATCTTGCATGCTCTCCGTTGTTAGTAGCTATCTTGGCCGAGTAGTTGCTAGTGACTCCAAGAGGGGGTATTTATGCTCGATAGTGGGTTCATGCCTATATTTCACCTCGGGGAGTGACAGAAACCTCTAAGGTGGTAGATGTGCTGTTGCTACTAGGGAGAAAACAACATTCATATGCTCAAGGGCATATGCTTTGTTTACATTACACACTTTGCTTAATGCAATTATCTGTTGTTCGCAACTTAATACTTCTAGGGTGTTCGGATTGATATCCCCGGGAGTGGATTATTAGTCATAGATGCAGTTGGATGGCGGTCTATGTATTTTGTTGTAATGCCCAGAGTAAATCTCATAGTGATCTTCTTGACATATCACGTTTATCTTTATTCTATCAATTGCCCAACTGTAATTTGTTTACTCAGCATGTGTTATTTTATCTATGGAGAGACACCACTAGTGAACTATGGACCCCGGTCCTATTTCCATCATATTGCTATCACCTATTTACTTTACTCGCACTGTTTACTTTACTCGTACTGTTTACTTTACTCGCATACTATATTGTTTTCCACTCGATACGCTCATAACCTTTGTTTCAAGCAAACCGGTGAGATTGACAACCTCATCGCAAGTTGGGAACAAAGTATTTGTTTGTGTTGTGTGCAGGTTCCGCGTTGCTACTGGCCGAAGACGAGTCAACAAGTATCGTTAACGGCGCCCTTGTTGGAGTGTTACTAAGCCAGTCCGCATCACCTTCAGTTGTTTGCCTCTTGCTACTTGGTGATGGCGCCAGAAAAGAGGCTGCTGGCGTGGAGCAGTAAGTTCTTGTACGTGGTGAATAACCAGCCCGTTGGGAACCCCAAGAGGAAGGTATGATGAGTGTAGCGGCTAGTTTTCCCTCAGTTAAGATACCAAGGTATGTCGATCTTGGAGAGGAGAGACGGTGACGACTGAAGGTGATGCAGACTGGCTTAATAACACTCCAACAAGGGCGCCGTTAACGATACTTGTTGACTTGTCTTCGGCCGGCAGCAACGCGGAACCTGCACACACACAAACAAATACTTTGTTCCCAACTTGCGATGAGGTTGTCAATCTCACCGGTTTGCTTGAAACAAAGGTTATGAGCGCATCGAGTGGAAAACAGTAGAGTATGCTAGTAAAGTAAACAGTACGAGAAAAGTAAACAGGTGATTGCAATACGATGTAAATAGGACCGGGGTCCACAGTTCACTAGTGGTGTCTCTCCATAGATAAAATAACACATGCTGGGTAAACAAATTACAGTTGGGCAATTGATAGAATAGAGATAACGTGATATGTCAAGAAGATCACTATGAGATTTACTCTGGGCATTACAACAAAATACATAGACCGCCATCCAACTGCATCTATGACTAATAATCCACTCCCTGGGATATCAATCCGAACACCCTAGAAGTATTAAGTTGCGAACAACAGATAATTGCATTAAGCAAAGTGTGTAATGTAAACAAAGCATATGCCCTTGAGCATATGAATGTTGTTTTCTCCCTAGTAGCAACAACACATCTACCACCTTAGAGGTTTCTGTCACTCCCCCAGGTGAAATAGAGACCTGAACCCACTATCGAGCATAAATACCCCCTCTTGGAGTCACTAGCAACTACTTGGCCAAGATAGCTACTAACAAAGGAGAGCATGCAAGATCATAAACAACATAGAGATAACAAAAGATATAATTCAGTACAGCAACTTAATCATAAACACCAATATTCATCGGATCCCAACAAACCAAACATGTAGAATTACATAACTGTGATCTCAATCATGTATGGCAGCTCATGAGATCTAAACATGAAGCACATAGTGGAGAAGACAACCATCTAGCTACTGCTATGGACCCATAGTCCAAGGTAGACTACTCACTCATCGCTCCGGAGGCAAGCATGGCGATGAAGAAGACCTCCGGTGGCGATTCCCCTCTCCGGCAGGGTGCCGGGAAGAGCTTCTGGACCCTCCCGATCTTCGGGTGGACGGCGGCGGCGGATCGCGATGTCTTCTGGAAATATGATCGGGTACTTAGGTTTTTCTCGTCAGGGGGTATTTATAGGCGAAGGGGCGATGTCAGAGGTGGAGCCAGGCTCCCTCACACAGGGGTGGCGCGGCCAGGGGCCTGGCCGCGCCGGCCCTGTGTGCGGGGCCCTGGCGGCCCCTCTCCGTCTCTCCTTTGGATCTCTGGAAGCTTCCGGGTAAAATAAGACTTCAGGAACTTGTTTCGTCCAATTCCGAGAATATTTCCTGTGTATCACTTCTGAAACACAAAAACAGCAGAAAACTGGAAACTGGCACTGTGGCAACTTGTTAATAGGTTAGTTCCGGAAAATGCATAAAAGTGCCACTAAGTGTAACGAAACAATAGGCAAATGGTGTAAAAACAAGCATGGAGCATCAAAAATTATAGATACGTTTGAGACGTATCAAGCATCCCCAAGCTTAACTCCTGCTCGTCCTCGAGTAGGTAAGTGATAACAAAAGAATAATTTTTGAGGTGACATGCACCTACACAATCTTGATCATATATGTAAGCGTTGGTGAGCTGGGATCAATAGAACTTAAAACATGGGCATGAAGATATAATCATGACAATAAGAACTTAGCAACCATGTTGTAAACATGTAAATGAACACAAACAAAAGATCATGAAAATGAAACAATGAAAGTCAAACGTGTGTTCAAATCATAAGGAAAAACATACAAATGGTTTTCAGCTTGTCCTTCAAAGAGAGCAAAACATAAATGCATAGGACACCTCAAAGTTTAAGAGGGCGACTAGATACAAATAATTTAAGAACAAGTGAAACCAACAATATGAATCAATCAATGAACTTTGGGACAATGCATATCACACTAAGAATGACAACTATGCTCTCCTAACGGTGCATAAAGAAAGAAGGTGGTGACTCAACATAAAAGTAGAAGAAAGGCCCTTCGCAGAGGGAAGCAGTGATTGCAAGTTTTATAACCTTCAAAAATTATGGTACTTACCGGCTTTGAGCTCTCATTGCCCCCATCATAAGCATCTTGAATGGTTAAAGTTAATGCGAGAACAATTATGATGCATATGCTTGACAAATCATAAGTTGAAAACCTCGTGCCCCGTGAATACGAGTACCCAAACCACATGCTACTTTACTTAAAGTCCCAAGCAAGGCTCTTGTCATTGTAAGTATATGCATATCATTGAGAACCGCCAATGGGGTACCTCCGTGCCCGATGACATGGAACAAGCCCACACCAAAATGACAGGACAAGCAGACAATGAACACCTCGACATCTCTTTTATTTGCTATATTGTTTAGCTTTTTATTGTGAGATGCGTCGTCGAATGTTCACCATGGGTATGCTGCAAATTTCCACCATGAATTATGCATGGCTTAGATTGGCGGCCCGGCGTTTCCCTAACACATATACAAACTCCATGATCCCTACAAGATTCCCAATTCATTTCACACCGCGGGCATCCATAAACAAAAGATCACGATATCAACTCAAATAGAAGTGCAATGTTGAAAGCTTGCCCATGACAGCATGGCTGGGCTAGAATCCAACTTACAACTTGCAAGCATAACAACTCAACATAAGAGACCACAATGTCAAATTTTTAAGAACAGGAAAAAGTAAAGTGTGCCTTCCGGTTCGTGAGAGCTTTACTGACCGAATTTCGCATAACAGTGGTAAGGGTTTAATTTGAAGAGAAAATAAAAGCAAGTCAAATTTACTTGGAATAGCAAATTGCTAGTAGGTATGTATGGTGGACACTTTGGAAAACTTTGGCTTTTAGGAGTTGGATGCACGAGTAGAGCTCATACTCAGTACAAGGCGAGGGCTAGCAAAAGACTGGGAGCGACCAACTAAGAGAGCAATAATGGCCATAATCATGCAAAGCGACAAAGCGACATTAAAAGAAGCATACGATGACATCAAAAGTCAAAAACTAAATGATCATGAAGGCTATTGGCGACTTTGTAAGAGTCTAAAATGTGTGAGCATGCGCCATGTCAACCCAAATAAAGCATCAAGGAGAAAACCAAAATAATGCTTCCATACAATAAAAACAACGCATGATTTTTTCAAAGGCTCATTAAGCAATCTCAGTTATTTGAGACAAGTCATGCTACAGCAAAACCACTAAGCATACTATCAAAAAGACATCAAGCATGACATGAAAAAGCCTAAGCCGCAGTCTACACAAGCTCCTTCTTGTACCACTATTTTGCACAAAGCTTTTTCTCTTTTCCAACACCATTTGAAATTTTTATAAACACCTCTTTTGATGAAAACCAATAAAGATCAGAGGTAAAAATACACCTTGATGAAAATATATGACAAGATCTGAACGCATATCAAGGCGAAAACGAAAACCAAAAGCAGTAGCAGAAAAAGTAGAACGCAAGAACAACTCCATTTTCACTCTTATTAATTCATCGAGCGTTCTTTGCAAATGAAAACGAGTACATCTCCTCCAAAAGAAAATTTGTTGGGGTCCAACCATTTATTGCAGCAAACAAACAAACTAAACCAACTAAGAAAACTAAAACAACTGACGCTCCAAGAAAAACACATAGTGCATGAAGCAATAAAAATATAGTGTTTTGAAAGGTGACCTGATTTTTGCCGATGAAGAAGGGGTGCCTCGGGGGCATCCCCAAGCTTTGACGCTTGTACTTTTTGGATATTTCTTGGGGTGATGCATGGGCATCCCCAAGCTTGAGCTTTTGTCCATTCTTCAACTCATCTCATCATTCTCCAATCCCTACACTTGAAAACTTCCTTCATACAAAACTAAACACAATTCTATTAGCAACATTAGTGCAAGCATAACATATAATCAACCCTTTATTTGCTTCAGGTTTCAACTCAAAACCACCACATATATAGCAAATACTACTGTAGCAACCTCCCCAAAAGTTCCATGATCAAAAGAACTCAAAAGAAAGCGATAAAGTGGCAAACACAAATATTGGCAGAAATCTGTCAAAACTGAACAACTGACAAAGGTCAAATTTTTGAGGGATTTTATGTTGCTCAAATCAAAAAGTGTTCAACTAAGAAAAGTTTGGATATAACCTGGGGAATATGCACAAGAAATCGCAGGTCCAAAAGATAAACATAGAATTTTCACGAATTTTTACGGTGCAGCACCAAAAACAGTTTCAGGACAGCAACATCCCCAAATATTTACCTCACTCAAATTAGAGGCTTCTCTTGGCACAAAAACGAAATAAACAAGATAAGGAGCGGTCATTACTGTAGTAATGACTTCCAAGACTCAAATAAAAGAAAAAGTACTGAAAATAAAACATTGGGTTATCTCCCAAGAGTGCTTTTCTTTAACGCCTTTGAGCTAGGCGCAGAAAGTTTGAGAAGATGCTCACATAAGAAATATGAATTGAAGTAAAAGAGAGCATCAAGGAGCAAATATAAAACACATTTAAGTCTAACCCACTTCCTATGCATAGGAATCTTGTAAGAAAATAAATCAAAGAAGCGCATAGCCACAAGTATGGGTAGATAAAACAAGAGCAATTTCAGAACTTTCAATAAAAAGAGAGGTGTTTTAGTAACATGAGAATCCCAACAACCATATTTTCCTCTCTCATAATAATTTTCAGTAGCATCATGAACAAAATCAACAATATAAATATCACACTCACCCTCCTTTGTTAAGCATGGAGGGCGATCAAATAAGGTATTAGTTAAAGAGTTACTCTTATTGGGAGGTAGACATGGGTAGCTCCATTCTTCCTCCTCTTGATCATCATGCTCCTCCTCTTTTTCATCCAAAGAGCTTCCAATTTCAGCAATTTCTTCTTCCATAGGCTCCTTCAAGGCATTAGTCTCTTCCATTGGAGAGCATCTATTAAGATATTTAAGAATATAGCCATTTTCTTCCTTGTAATTATCAAAGCAAAATGTAAGTATATCATGAACCTCATATTTATAAGGTGCATCATCAATATTTTCAAGCAAATAAGCAAGTTCGAATGCACCCTTCCAAGAAATAAATTCTTCAATTTGTTCCACATCGTAGAAGTCATAATTTCCATTAATATAAGAAGATATGGTAACATCATCATTATACTCACATTGAAAAGGGAGGTGTTTATACCTCCTACAGCAACAAGATCTATCAAAGCAATAGGTAACATTATAAGTAGAGCACACATTTCTAGCAATGATATACAATCTATTGATTTGTTCCCATAAGTGTTTCCCTTTTTGTGACAAGCGGTGTTCCTCATAATAATTTTGCTGCTCTTCCGTGAACCCACCTTGCCAAAAAGATTTAGTTTCTAAGAAACCAACCATTGATAGAAAGCATGATAAAGCAAGACAAGTAAAAACAACTACCAAGGATTCTAATTTTTTTGGGTTTTTGATATAAAAAGCAATGCAGGTAAAATAAAATAAAGTAAAGCAAAACAAATAACAAAGTAAAGAATGTGTGTGCGAAGAACTCCCCTCGCAGAAGTCTTCTCTTCCTCCCCGGCAACGGCGCCAGAAAAGAAGCTGCTACTTGGTGATGGCGCCAGAAAAGAGGCTGTTGGCGTGGAGCAGTAAGTCCTTGTACGTGGTGAATAACCAGCCCGTTGGGAACCCCAAGAGGAAGGTATGATGAGTGTAGCGGCTAGTTTTCCCTCAGTTAAGATACCAAGGTATGTCGATCTTGGAGAGGAGAGACGGTGACGACTGAAGGTGATGCAGACTGGCTTAATAACACTCCAACAAGGGCGCCGTTAACGATACTTGTTGACATGTCTTCGGCCAGCAGCAACGCGGAACCTGCACACACACAAACAAATACTTTGTTCCCAACTTGCGATGAGGTTGTCAATCTCACCGGTTTGCTTGAAACAAAGGTTATGAGCGCATCGAGTGGAAAATAGTAGAGTATGCTAGTAAAGTAAACAGTACGAGAAAAGTAAACAGGTGATTGCAATATGATGTAAATAGGACCGGGGTCCACAGTTCACTAGTGGTGTCTCTCCATAGATAAAATAACACATGCTGGGTAAACAAATTACAGTTGGGCAATTGATAGAATAGAGATAACGTGATATGTCAAGAAGATCACTATGAGATTTACTCTGGGCATTACAACAAAATACATAGACCGCCATCCAACTGCATCTATGACTAATAATCCACTCCCTGGGATATCAATCCGAACACCCTAGAAGTATTAAGTTGCGAACAACAGATAATTGCATTAAGCAAAGTGTGTAATGTAAACAAAGCATATGCCCTTGAGCATATGAATGTTGTTTTCTCCCTAGTAGCAACAGCACATCTACCACCTTAGAGGTTTCTGTCACTCCCTCGGGTGAAATAGAGACATGAACCCACTATCGAGCATAAATACCCCCTCTTGGAGTCACTAGCAACTACTTGGCCAAGATAGCTACTAACAACGGAGAGCATGCAAGATCATAAACAACATAGAGATAACAAAAGATATAATTCAGTACAGCAACTTAATCATAAACACCAATATTCATCGGATCCCAACAAACCAAACATGTAGAATTACATAACGGTGATCTCAATCATGTATGGCAGCTCATGAGATCTAAACATGAAGCACATAGTGGAGAAGACAACCATCTAGCTACTGCTATGGACCCATAGTCCAAGGTAGACTACTCACTCATCGCTCCGGAGGCAAGCATGGCGATGAAGAAGACCTCCGGTGGCGATTCCCCTCTCCGGCAGGGTGCCGGGAAGAGCTTCTGGACCCTCCCGATCTTCGGGTCGACGGCGGCGGCGGATCGCGATGTGTTCTAGAAATCTGATCGGGTACTTAGGTTTTTCTCATCGGGGGTCTTTATAGGCGAAGGGGCGATGTCAGAGGTGGAGCCAGGCTCCCTCACACAGGGGTGGCGCGGCCAGGGGCCTGGCCGCGCCGGCCCTGTGTGTGGGGCCCTGGCGGCCCCTCTCCGTCTCTCCTTCGGATCTCTGGAAGCTTCCAGGTAAAATAAGACTTCAGGAACTTGTTTCGTCCAATTCCGAGAATATTTCCTGTGTATCACTTCTGAAACACAAAAACAGCAGAAAACAGGAAACTGGCACTGTGGCAACTTGTTAATAGGTTAGTTCCGGAAAATGCATAAAAGTGCCACTAAGTGTAACGAAACAATAGGCAAATGGTGTAAAAACAAGCATGGAGCATCAAAAATTATAGATACGTTTGAGACATATCACCTCTCCTCTCCTGACCGACATTAAACCTTGGTTTCTTAACTGAGGGAAAACTAGCTGCTATACTCATCATACCTTCCTCTTGGGGTTCCCAACGGGCTGGTTATCCACCACGCACAAGGACCGTCTGCTCCCACGTCAACCACACGCCATCAGCTTATTTTCTGGCGCCATCAACCGGTAGCAACCACTACGTCCTAAGACAGCAGTCAAAGTAGCTAGCGAAGAGATGATTGAAATACAGAAGAGAAGAGACTCAGCCATCGCAGCAAGTGATGCTTATCATAGAGCACGTAGAGACGCGTCGTACATGAACAGCAAAAGGCATCATCGACATGGATCAAGGTATGAAAACCTCGAGTACTCAGACAGGCAAAGTCTCTCAAAAAACCTCAACTCGTCTTTCTTATCAGTCGACGAGCAAGGGAACATTATACCAAAGACACCTGAAGCAGTGCTGGTGGCAGCTCAAGCATACCTGCACACAACACGACCAAATCCAGGAGACCCAAGGGAACATATGCACCGGGCAGCACTACAAGGATTAAAGATGGTAGGCAACAAGCTATTAGCAAAAGAGGAGGAGGCATGCCGCAACAAAGGAACTCACAAACCAAGGTCACCACGCCGTCACAATAGTCCTTGGCACAGAAGCGGCAGTCGACGATCTAGAACGCCATCACCAGGGCAACATTAAAGTCCAAAGCATAAAGGAACCCGATGATCCAGGACTCCCAACAAAGCATATGACTACAAAGATGACGAAAAGGAGATGTGGGCGTCATGCTTTACTCATAAGGTTCGCACCACGCCAGTACCCAAAGGTTTTAAACTACCCCATGATCAGCAAAAATATAATGGATCTCAGGAGCCACAGTCATGGCTCTCAGATTATCTACAAGCAGTAAAATTGTTGGGAGGAACCAAGGAAACAGCAATGCAAAGTTTGCAATTATACCTCACCGGCGCAGCAAGGTCATGGTTGAGCAAATTAGAAAAAGAAACAATTGGAAGCTGGGAGGAGCTCACAAAGCAATTTACAAGCAACTTCAAATCGACATATAAGCGGCCAACATCCATAGAAGAAGTCAAAGCCTGCGTACAGCAGCACAATGAGACATTAAGAGTGTATATCCAAAGATGGAGAATTATCAAAAATTCAGCAGTCAAAGTCTCAAACGAAAGAGCAATAGATGCATTCACACTCGGGTTGTAGCAAGGAGACGTTGTCGAAGAGATGAGCAGGCTTAAGCCGAAAACAGTATCAGATTTAATGGATATAGCAAATAGGTTCGCAGATGGAGAAGATGCGTGCAACAACAAACGGACATGATCACCAGAAGATGATAGAGGGAACAGATATGGAGGCCAAAGGAGGAGATCTCGCAATTATGACAACTACGGCTCCCACAGCCAAGTAGCCGCAGGGTACAAAGACAATAGCTACCAAGGGAACGACCATAGAAGCTCAGGGTACCATAGCTACGGAAAAGAAGACTACGGAAGCAACAGAAAATTTCAGACAAGAGAACCCAGAGAATACAACTCATCACCAGAAGATATGCTAAACGGACCATGTCACATACACTCCGCGTTTGTTGATGGGAAACGAGTATCCAGACACACAATGAAAGATTGCATGACGTTCTTGAAACTCCAAGAAGCAGCACTAAACAAGCAAGCCAAAGCAAAATGGCAAGGATACGAAGGAAACACAAACAGCGCGCTTGCAAGTCAACAAGAAAACAATGGAGTCCCCCAAGGTCAAGACTAGCCGAACCAGGGACGCGACGACGACGGAGGATATGTTCCATCTAAAGGGCACATCACAGCAATGATACAACCAGTGCCCAAGTCAAACAAAGAGGAGAAAAGCATAACTCGACAAGTTAACCTCACAGATACTTCGCCTCCAGCAACAACAGAGTATCTACACTGGTCAGAGCAACCCATAGAATTTAGCAGGGATGATCACCCCATAACAGTACCTCGGCCAGGAAACGCGCCTCTGGTACTCAAATCCCAAATTGGGACATACGGCGTCGATAGAGTATTTATGGATGCAGGAAGCAGAATAAATCTGATCTACGCGAAGACTCTGTGAGCAATGCACATTTCATTAGAGTCCTGAAGCCAACTGACTGTTCCTTCCACGGAATAGTCCCAGGGAGTGCCAACTATCCACTAGGTCAAATAGCACTCAACGTTTGCTTCGGGAATCGACAAAACTACAGAAGAGAGAAGCTCGACTTCAAAGTCATGGATTGGCCGTCACAATATCATGCGATCCTCGGGCGACCCACATTTTCATGATTCATGGCAGTACCTCACTACACATACCTGGTCCTAAAAATGCCAGGACCCAATGGAATTATCACAATAAAAGGAAGCTTCGAGCTATTAGATCTATGCGACAAGGAATTTCACAAGATGGCCCAAAACTTCGGCATGATGGCAAGCTACGGAGAACCCAAAGACAAAGCAAAAAAGCGTGACTACAGGAGTCACACAACAACTCGGAGGACACCCAGCAGAGCCAGAAGTGATAAAACCGCGGGTACAGTCGTCAGACCAAGAGAAACCTACAGAAGAAGAAGAGAAGACCTCAGTGACATAGGCGACAAGAACAACAAAAAATAGAGTAGAAAAATAAGGCTGTAAAGCCACGAGCTATTCCAGGGCAATGCCCTCTAGATCCAGAAAACAGGTCATTGGCTGGATCTCTTAGGACACCCCATGTATCTTACATTATAAGCATAAATAAAGACAAAGTTCCTCCTGTTCGAGTTTACGTGTCTTTAAACAAAATTGCGGTAAACACACTAAAAACGGAAACATAAACGCTTTGAGAACAAAACAAAGCTTCTGATAAAAGGATTCAGAAACAAAAACTCTCGCGTTCTACATACAAAAGCATACAAGCATCATAGCATTGGCTGATCAGAGTCATCTACTCCTAAAGGATTCAAGTAATGATGCTCACGAAAAAACGCGGCATCCTCTCGAAGCAACCTAGCTATGAGCCTCCTTGCTGGTTGAAGGGTAGCATCCATGTGGACTCGCAACCTAGCTCCCCCTGGAGGAAAACTTAGTGACATAGAACTATAATTGAGCCTTGGAGGCCACTTGCGTGTCCACCCAAGAGCAAAATTGGCGCCAGCCACCAAGTTGAGCTCTATCAGCCGATGAATTTGCTGACTAGATCTAAAAGCATCAAGTAGCTGCGGAAAGCTTCCAAGCAGAGGATTGTGAGGAAGCATGACAGAATACAAGGTCATCAAAGATCTTCGACAACCATCAATCGCTTCTCCAATATGCTGAGCACGATCTTAAAGAAGCACAATGGCATGACGGCGCCGGGGATCAGACCACAAACTGTTGACTCCCTCTGATGCTTTCTCGAGAGCCATGGTTCGTTCAGAAACCCGACGTGTCTCACCAACAAAGTCCAAGCAAGTACCTGAGATAACGAAAAGGTATTAGCCAACAATAATGGAGTAAAAGGAAAAAGAGAAAGGCTACAAGGAACCCTACATCGCAACATCTCACAGACAGACTCAACGATACCAACAAGAAAGGAGTCGCATTCTTCAAGATGCATGATTTTGGCCATCAGACTCGACACCTTATCCTCAAGTGAGGATATCTGTTTCATAAAGCCGCAAGATTTGCTAGCCTTGTCCAAAGCAATCTGTGCCTGGCGCTTCATCAAGGATAAATGGCCTTCAAGGTCCGAAATCCTCAACGAATATTCAGTACATCGACAAGAATGATGAGGAGGCGAAGAAGCTCCAGAGTCGAACATATTGGTGGGAGATGAAGCCCGATCACGACCCGACAACCTACCAGCATGCACAGGCTAGAAGCCAACAGAAAGAAAAAGACAACATCTCAGAAACTAAATCAAGCACGACATTTCATAAGGGAAGAGTATTTACAAAGAGCACAAGTCCTCTGACTAGATCTTGGGCAAAATATAAATAAAGTTTACTACACCAAAAGAAAGGAAGACTACAAGGGAAGACTAAGTCTACGCCACCTTAGCATCAGGGTCCGCGGCGGAAGTAGGTGCATAAGAGGTAACACCAGTGTTGGGAGGAGGCATCGACCCACTTGTCGCCGGAGTCGAAGAAACTGGCGTAGCAGAGGTCGACCGGTCGAAGAAGCCGCTGGAGGAAAAATAATCGACACGATGCCTGGCGCGTACTTCTTCGCCTTATCGAAGAAACCCCGCAGCTCCGAAAGAGGTCGACCACGGGAAGAGCTCACCTTCTCACAGTTAACCTTATCGCCATGCGCATAAGTAAGTGCAATGGCTCCCTCCGCACCTCGCTTCATGGAGCGGCTCTTCATCAGGAGGATAGGATCTTCGGGGGTGTTAAAAGCCGTTGCAAGCTTCTTCAGATTAGCAGCTAGCACGTCCGCTTTTTTCTTGGGCCACAACCCGATGAAAATCCGCGTTAGCACGCGACTAGCCAACTCAAAGATCTCCTGGATAGATATCCAATTCGACTCCAGCAAGTTAACCGCGGCCATTAGACGATCATCGTCCGGCTGCAAGGGCGCCAAAGATACCCTAGTATGTTCTAAAGAACCAAGGGGACAAAGACAGAAAATAAGAAAGCATACATCAGTAAGAATAAGAATGGACAAATCAACGAAGAAGGGAAAAGCATGGTATTTACCTCCAGCAAGAGCCAAAATTTTATTAAGGCGTGTAGTTACGGCCTGTTCCCTCTGGATACGCTCCTGATTAGCATCAGCAAGTGCTTTCTCCGCTTTCTTCGCCCTAGCCAATGCTGACTTAGTGGACTTCTCAGTAGTGGTTTTGGCAGCGGCGGCAACATCCCAAGCTTTTCTGGAAGCTTTGAGTTCAGCTTCCAGAGACGATATGCGAGCATTAGCTGCCGACAAAGCATCTGCAGCATAAGAAGGGGAAAGAAAGCTCGATAAGAGAACAACAGAGGCGCAAAGTTAGGCAAATAAAAGACACAGGATGGCAAAAAGCTTACCATCAGAAGCCCTCGCCGCCTTCAAAAACTCGACACATTCAGTACCCAAAGAGATGAACTTTTTCATCAAAGTCTGTCCAAAGCAGGACATGAGAAGAGCAGTTCAAAGCTAGTAAAACAACAAAAAATATATAGCAGTTACATCATCAGCGGAGGTAACTGGCCGAGGGGCGTCGAGAGAAGTACTCGCCGCTGACGCTTTCTTCAGGCGCTTGGAAGCACGAGAACCAGCCTTTTTGGCAGCAGCCTTTGGTGACTTAGGCACCACAGCTACCTCTTGTGAGGGTGGTTCATCGATAAAAGGAGCATCAACAATAGGAGCAGTGGCAGCATATTTCTTTGGGTCATCATTATCACTGAAAAAGAAACAAAAGAGTACAACACTCTGTGCAAGTCGACAGAAAGAAAAGTATATGAACGAGTCATAAAAAAACTCACGAGTCCAAGGCGTCAAAAAGCTCTTATTCATCCTCTAGAGCAGAGGCCTCCCCAGCCACATCCTTGTGAGCAGAGGAACTCGAAGAAAGGAGCTCCTTGACACGTTTCCTATTCTTATCAAGACCAAGATCTTCGGAAAGTGCAGGAGGAGGCGACGTAGTCGAGCTTGTTCTTTCTAGCGAATCCTCGGCTTCATCTTTGTCTTGGCTATCCTCAGCCTCGGGGGCTTTAGACGCAGCAGAGACATGAACATTCTGAATGGGTGCTCCCTCTGGAAGAGGAGGGCGAGAAACAAGGGACTGGTGATCCTGTAAGAAAAATAAGTCGAAGGTTATAAGAAACGTGATAAGTTAAAAAGAAGACGAATAAATGAAGACAGTGCACATACCGCAGGCAGGGGATGCTCGAAGTCAAAGAAACCAGCGGCCAAAGCTGGGATTTCATGATCTTTTGTGAGAGTAGTCAGAGCTCTCACTCGCTTGTCGAGATCCTTCTTCTCCATAAGATCGTTAGATACTCGAGAAGAATCTCCCAAGCCAGAGAATGACCAAAGTTTAGAAATACGATGCTGAAGAGGCTGAACTCGCCGTTGCAGAAAAAACGCCATAAGTTGAGTCCCTGACAGCGCACCTCCGCTACCACTCTTCATAGTCTGGATGTGAGCTAGCAGTGGCTTGATATCCTCCATCTCAGCTTCCATAGGAGGCAAATCCCACGAGGCCAATTTCTTCAGATCTTTAGCGGCATCAAAAGGGTCAATGCCGTATTGGTCAGAGGAAGAGATTTTCTGGTCTTTGATGTAAAACGACTTCTTCCTCCAACCTTGTACTGAGGCAGCCATGGAAAATTCCAGGTACTGAGACTCTGCATGGACAGAAATAACAGCCCCGCCCAGCTCAGGATTTTTTGATAAAGCAACACTGGGGCGGAGCCGAAAAAGATATTTCCAGAGAAGAAAATGGGGTTCGATCCCCAGAAAGGACTCGCAAAGTGTGATGAAGCAAGCAATGTGAAGAATTGAGTTTGGTGTGAGCTGGTGAAGCTACACACCGTACACAAAGAGAAGCCCACGATGAAACTCATGGGCAAGGAAAGAGAGACCGCGTAAAAGAAAGGCAAGAAACATCACTGGGAAGCCGCTCGGGGGCTTGGGGATGCGCTTGATGCTAGGGAAGATGACCTGGTCGCCGTCGGCGATGAGACCATCAGCCTGGGCCTTGGTGAGATCCGTTTGCTTGAACTCAGAAGGCACCCAGCTGGTTGATGCATTGGTAGTGTTGCTCTTCCCCATCTCGTTCTTTTGCGCAAGGGTCTTGACGTGCAGCTACGAGTTGCACACGAGGGCTGTGTAGAAGCTCAGAAGCGCGCGAGGTTTGCAGCAATGGTGGCGGCGGCAAAAGCGAGGAACTGGCAAACAGTAAAATCCCCACTCTCCCCCTTATATAGCTTCCTGATCAAGGAACGTGGGCTGAGACGTGGCGCAAGGAGCGGAAACGGCAGCCCACTAACGGGCAGGAAAATTGAAAAATTACCGCGCTACCCACAAGTAGCGGTCAGCACCCAGTCAAATTACATACAGAGTAATTATATTAATGACGTCACAAGAATTTGAGTAACGGGGAAATAAGAATATGACAGTGGTGGACACTAATAGGGGAAAATTCAGCAAAAGTCTGGTATGACATATCTGCATATTGATGATGACCAAGGAAGTCGACGAAAAACTGTTATGAAAGATACAGAGGAATCAAGGAAGAAAAACTCATTTTCTGAGTCTATACCCAAAAAGATTCGACTATAGCCTCAGGGGCTACTACCATCGGGAGCGCTGGCCGCACACCCGATGATATTATCAAATAAAGCTATTGCCTGGTGATCAAAGAAGAGATGATTTATTTGAGCCTATACTCAAAACAAGTTTTTAACTATAGCCTCGGGGGCTACTCCCATCGGGAGCGCTGGCCGCGCACCCAACGGCATTTTCTACATACATAAAGAAAGCAAAGAAGGCGAAAGACTTCGACAACATCGTTACTACCATCGGGAGGAAGTTTATATTAATCAAGGTTGAATAACCCGAATATTTTGTAAACTGAAACAGTCAAACAAGGCTGCGACGTATGATTCTCGAGTTGCATCATCGCGATAAAACTTGAATGCCATGGTTGAAACATATCGTGAAGGTAAGACCCCAGGATCTGTCCTGTGTGGCCTGGTATACGCACATGGATACGCTCTGCTAGAATTTATCTGTGTCTACAATGCGAAGAAAATCCTGGTGGATGCACTGGGTACCCTGAGAACCACTGGGATTCATTCTTTGTAAGTCCTAAATGTGGTAAAAGAATGGGTTTGACCGGTTTTCCGAATTCAAGTCCAAGGGGATTGAATTTGAAGTAGGTGACAAGTATCTGTTTCGGCAGTTAACTGGCCTCTTGATCCGTCAGAGTTGTCAGGCTTGTTCATCAAAACCCCTTGCGAGACAGTATAACAAAAGATATTCAAAGTCAAAGATTTGAAGATATGAAGAAGTCGAAGATTGATCAAGTCGAAGAAATAAAGATCTGAGATTCAACCCGAATCTGTAATTCTGGTAGAATCTCGGGGGCTACTGACAAGGGTGTAGATAATAGAGCCCGTCAGTTGAAGTACCCCTAAGGCCCGTTAAGCTAGGCCTAATTGTAATACTAGTCGATATACGAGTTCATGTCGTATGTCGATACTGTAATCTGTATCGGACCCCTCCCGATCCTTGAGACCTAGCCACCTATATATATGGGTCAGGAGAGGACGGTAAGGGACAGACTGAGAGCAAGCCAAGTTTACTCTTACGTTACTTTCGATACACACCTTGTTTAAATGATCTTACCTTCGAGTTCATCCGACGCCCTACTCCCCCGATCCTAAGTCCTTGATCTAGGACATTTGTTGAGTTAACCCTCGTCAGGTTCCAAAACATTGTTTATATACCACTGCTGCAGTGGAGACTGTTAAGTTAAACTTCCACCTAGATCTTTATGCTACACTAGACTGCTACTTGAACAGTGGACTAGGCCTTGAACTGCAAGTTTTCTACGAATCTAGTTTCACACAAAGCCTTGACTGATACTAGGCTGCCGTGGGACTTCCCCGCGGTTTGGAGCTTATACGTCATACTCCGAGGCCTTTCATGAGTTTGTTAAAGAGCACCAAACTCTCATAGACTGCGACGTTTAACAGTCAGACTCACATAGGTGTGTTCTTCAAAAGATGTTCTGCAGGACAACATCTCTGCTTAAGTAAGCCACTTAGAACACATTAAGATAAAATCAGCCTGCCTTGTAGATTAGGAGAGTACTACATCTTCACGGAGTGGTATTATACAAAGTAGGGATACTCTCCTCTTAATTGACCAACAGCTTGTCTCCCAATTCTAATTCACGGGATCTCCGATCACATAGAGTGGGTTACCACTATGGACAACTCATATTGTGGGTCTCATACCCATCTCCTTCGATGCATAATATATCACGTTTCGTGATAGACCCTTTGTGAAGGGATCTGCCAAATTCTTAGATGTGTGGATGTAATCCAATGCAATAACTCCGGAGTTTCTCATTTTTCTGACAGATTTTAATCTCCTCTTCACATGCCTTGATGACTTCATGTTATCCTTAGAACTGTTTACTTTGATGATCACAGTTTGATTATCACAGTTTATAGGAATTGCGGGTATTGGTTTTTTAACCATAGGCAAGTCCATCAAGAGCTCACGAAGCCACTCTTCTTCAACAGTGTCTGTGTCTAATGTTGTGAGTTCTGCTTCCATAGTTGACCTCGTTAAGATGGTCTGCTTGCAACATGATACGTCTCAAACGTATCTATAATTTTTGATGCTCCATGCTTGTTTTTACACCATTTGCTTAGTGTTTCGTTACACTTCATGGCGTTTTTATGCATTTTCCGGAACTAACCTATTAACAAGATGCCACAGTGCCAGTTCCCTGTTTTCTGTTGTTTTTGTATTTTAGAAAAGTTACATAGGAAATATTCTCGAAATTGGACGAAACAAAAGCCGAACATCCAGAACTATACCGAAGCTTCCAGAAGTCCGAAGAAGAGAGGGAGAGGGTCCACGGGCCGACCACACAGTAGGGCAGTGCGGCCCAGCCCCTGGCCGCGCCCCCTACGTGTGTGACCACCCTGGTCCACTTCTGACGCTGCCCCTTCGCCTATAAAGACCCCCCGACGGGAAAAACCTAAACACCCGATCAATTTTCCAGAAACACATCGTGATCCGCCGCCGTCGTCGACCCAAGATCGGGAGGGTCCAGAAGCTCTTCCCGACACCCTGTCAGAGAGGGAAATCGCCATCGGAGGTCTTCTTCATCGCCATGCTTGCCTCCGGCGCGATGAGTGAGTAGTCTACCTTGGACTATGGGTCCATAGCAGTAGCTAGATGGTTGTCTTCTCCACCATGTGCTTCATGTTTAGATCTCATGAGCTACCTTACATGATCGAGATCACCATTATGTTATTCTACATGTTGTGTTTGTTGGGATCCAATGAATATTGGTATTATGTTGAGTTGATGTGCTAAATCATATATCTTATATTATCTCTATGTTGTTTATGATCTTGCATGCTCTCCGTTGTTAGTAGCTATCTTGGCCAAGTAGATACTAGTGACTCTAAGAGGGGGTATTTATGCTCGATAGTTGGGTTCATGCCTCTATTTACTCTGGGGGAGTGACAGAAACCTCTAAGTTTGTAGATGTGCTATTGCCACTAGGGAGAAAACAACATTCTTGTGTCCAAGGACATTCGCTTTGTTTACATTACACACTTTGCTTAATGCAGTTATCTGTTGTTCGCAACTTAATACTCATGGGGTGTTCAGACGATATCCCCGTGAGTGGATTATTAGTCATAGATGCAGTTGGATGGCGATCTACGTATTTTGTTGTAATGCCCAGAGGAAATCTCATAGTGATCCTCGCGACATATGCACATTATCTTTATTCTATCAATTGCCCAACTGTAATTTGTTTACCCAGCATGTTGTTATTTATTTTATGGAGAGACACCACTAGTGAACTGTGGACCCCGGTCCGATTTCCTTTACATTGTTACACCGTTTTACTATTACTCGCACTGTTTACTTTCTCGCATACTACTACTGTTTTCCACTCGATACGCTCATACCTTTGTTTACAGCAAACCGGTGAGATTGACAACCTCATCGTAAGTTGGGAGCAAAGTACTTGATTATGTTGTGTGCAGGTTCCACGTTGCTGCTGGTGCAAAGCAAAGCCTGGACGAGGCGCCTTATAAATTGTTCGGAGCTATCGCGAAGCTAGCAAGCATCTCCTTCTCAAGTTTAGCTTTTTCCTACTGGACCGATAAACCTCGGTTTCTTACTGAGGGAAAATTTGCGACTGTACTCATCATACCTTCCTCTTGGGGTTGCCAACTGGTTGGTCATCATGCCCGCATCACAAGACTTCCAAGAAACAGTGCCACCACCAAGTGTAAACACATAACCACTCGTGGCCTTTGTCTCATCGGCATCAGAAATCCAATTTGAGTCATTATACCCTTCAAGTACCCTTGGGTACCCAGAGTAGTGAATTCCATAGCTCGCAGTGCCTTTCAAATAGCGCAAAACCCTTTCAAGGGCCTACCAATGAACATCTCCAGGATTTGACACAAATCGACTCAACTTACTTACAACAAAGGAGATATCAGGCCTCGTGGCGCTGGCTAAATACATAAGCGAGCCAATAATCTGAGAGTATCTCAGCTAATCCTTAGCATCGTTAGGATCTCCCTGATTCTTTCGAATCAACATGCTAGGATCATATGGTGTAGGAGAAGATTTGCAGTCGCTATACCCAAAACGACTCAGGATCTTTTCCACATAGTGAGATTGAAGTAGTGTTATCCCACCATCATCATCTTTCAGTAGCTTGATGTTCAAGATCACATCAGCCACTCCTAGATCTTTCATCTCAAAGCAATGAGATAGAAAGTCTTTGACCTCCTTGATGACTTCAAGATTGGTCCCAAATATCAGGATATCATCAACATGCAGACATAGGATGACTCCCTTGCCCCTACCATGGCGATAGTACACACATTTATCAGCCTCGTTTACAACAAAGCCTACAACAGTTAAAGTTCTCTCAAACTTTTCATGCCACTGCTTAGGTGCTTGCTTAAGACCATACAAATACTTCAGCAACTTGCACACCTTTCCTTCTTGACCATCTACCACAAATCCATCTGGCTGATCCATATAGATTTCCTCATCTAACTCTCCATTTAGGAAAGCCGTCTTAATGTCCATTTGATGAACGAGAAGACCATGTGAGGCAGCCAAGGAAAGTAGTACTCGAATGGTGGTCAATCTGGCCATAGGTGAGTAAGTATCGAAGAAGTCTTCGCCTTCTTTCTAGGTATAACCCTTAGCAACAAGGCGTGCCTTCTACTTTTCAATGGTACCATCGGGTCTAAGCTTCTTCTTGAACACCCATTTACACCCAACAGGTTTACACCCGTAAGGACGATCGACAATCTCCCAAGTTCCATTAGCCAAGATGGAATCCATCTCACTGCGGACAGCTTCCTTCCAGTAGTCAGCATCTGAAGATGCATAGGCCTCTGAAATGGAACTAGGAGTGTCATCCACAAAATACACGATAAAATCATCACCAAAGGACTTTGCAGTCCTCTGTCTTTTGCTCCTTTTAGGAGTTTCATCGTCATTCTCCACAGGATTTTCAAAGTGTTCTATCGGAATGGTGGGTTCAAGAATTTTAACTAATTCCTGTCTAGATGAACTAGGCATCTCCTGATTCGATGAGTTAGGCATATCTTTCATAGGAAATATATCCTCAAAGAAAGTTGCATCATTCGACTCCATGATCGTACCAACAAGCATATCAGGTACCTCAGATTTTACTATCAGGAATCTATACCCAATGCTATGGAAAGCATAACCTAGGAAAACACAATCAACAGTCTTTGGTCCAAGCTTGCGTTTCTTGGGAATTGGCACATTTACTTTGGCCAAACAACCCCAAGTCCGTAAGTAAGAGAGTTTTAACCTTTTCTTCTCCCATTCCTCGAATGGAGTAATTTCTTTGTTCTTTGTGGGAACTTGGTTTAGGACATGACAAGCTGTCAATATAGCTTCCCGCCCATGCCTGAGAAAGACCCGACATATCTAACATGGCGTTAACCAAATCAGTTAGAGTGCGGTTCTTTCTTTCGGCCACCCCGTTTGACTGAGGTGAGTAGGGAAGCGTCCTCTCATGGATTATACCATGTTCCGCACAAAAAGAATCAAACTCGTTGGAAAAATACTCTTCACCACGATCAGATCTAAGATGTTTGATCTTTCGATCAAGTTGGTTTTCTGATTCATCTTTATAGATTTTAAAGAAGTTCAGAGCCTCATCTTTCGATTTTAGAAGGTACACATAGCAGTATCTAGTGGAGTCATCAATCAGAGTCATGAAGTATCTCTTTCCACCTTTTGTCAAAACACCATTCATCTCACAAAAATCTGAATGTATAAGCTCTAGCGGTGCCAAATCTCTTGCCTCCGTAGTCGTATGAGACTTGCGAGGTTGCTTAGCTTGCACACACACTTGGCACTTGGAGCCTTTCACAGTAGTGAATTTAGGGATTAAATTCATTTTAGCTAGCCACGTCATACAACCAAAATTAACGTGACAAAGTTGTGAATGCCAAACATTTGATAAACTATTGTAGCAAACATGGTTAACAACTTTATTACAAATGTCTGACAAAGATAGGCGAAACAAGCCCTCGCACTCATAGCCTTTACCAACAAAGTTTCCAAACTTGGATATTACAAATTTATTGGACTCAAAAACTATCTTGTAGCCATCCCGACATAGAAGAGATCCGCTAAGAAGATTCTTATTAATTGAGGAAACATGATGCACGTTCTTCAGCCACACGGTCTTTCCCGAAGTGAACTTCAGATCGACCGTACCAACACCATGAATAGTAGCATAAGAGCCATTTCCCATCAACACGGTGGAAGTCCCTGTGACCTGATAAGAGGAAAACATGAAAATATCGGAACAAACGTGTACATTAGCGCCGGTGTCAATCCACCAATTAGGAGACTGACAAACTGAAAGGATAGTAGGAAGTATACCATACCCAGAGTCCTTCATCTCAGCATCGCCAATGACAACATTTGCGGTCTTGCCGCTTTTCCCATGACGCTTGTCAAAGCGGTTTGGGCAACTAGGTGCCCAGTGTCCAGGTTCGCCACATACATGGTATGCTCCTTTCCTCTTATCGGTCTTCTTCTTGAAGTTGGTAGACTGTGATGGTTTGTTCTTCCCATCAAACTTTCCTTTGCCATCAGATTTGTTCTTGTTCTTGGACTTGTGAGATTGGAAGTTTTTGTTCTGTACCACATTGGCACTAGAACCTCCCTCTGCACCTCGAGGACGTGTGTCTTTTGCTCTTGCCTTCGCTTCCACATCAAGAGACCCAATAAGATCAATGACAGAAAACTCATGTCTCTTGTGCTTCAAAGAAGTAGCAAAATTCCTCCACGAGGGAGGAAGCTTGGCAATGATGCCTCCGGCAATAAACTTGTCCGGTAACACACACGTGAACTGCTCGAGTTCTTTAGCAATGGACTGTATCTCATGAGCCTGCTCAACAATGCCGCGCTCATTAGTAATCTTGTAGTCAAAGAATTGCTCCATGACATACAATTCACTGCCTGCGTCCGAGACCCCAAACTTGGCCTCGAGCGCATCCCACATGTCCTTGCCTGTAGTGAGGGACATGTATGAATCAACAATGTTCTCGCCAAGAACGTTGATAACAACACCTCTCATGAGGTTGTCGGCTTCCTCAAAAGCTTTCTCCTCAATAGGAGTAAGCTCTCTCTGAGGCTTGCCCTTAGATGCATCAAAGCATCTCATGGTGAGCCATATGACGGTTCTTGCACGCCATCTCTTGTAGTTGACGCCCTCGAAGACCGGGGGCTTCAGAGACGCGGCATAGCCAACAGGGGAAAATTGCGATGAAAAGCATAAGTTTTTGGATTATTGGAAAAATCAGCAATTTACCAAAAGATTTAATCTATAAAAAGAGTGAACAAAATATGGTAGAAAACATGGAAATCAAACTGACCACGTTTACAAGAGAACGGTATGAACAAAGCATATCTAGCATATCTAAATCGATTGCTAGTCCGAGAAATTGAAGCACACAAGCGAAGATCAGGAAGACATACGATGTTGGAGCCGGTGCGGATGCAGAACCGCCGTTGCTGTTATCGTTAGTGAGAGACATGTCGTCGAAGAGGTTGTCAATGTCGGGGAAGAAGTCCTCGTTAGGGAAGACGTCATCCTCGTGGGCGTCCATGATGAATAACTCGCCAGTAGTCGCGCAGAGTGCTCCCCAAAAACCTTATCGCCTCTCTCCCGTACAGGATCGCAAGAGACGGGGTTCTAGAGGCCTACTGTCCCGGCTTGCGGTGCATGCCGCAAGACGGGATGGGGAAGACTGTGAGGCAGCGCAAAGCTTCGGAGGCAGGAGGCAGTGGTGGCTGTGTGCTGTGTGTTTGCAGAGAGGAGCGACCTCTCTTTTATAGCCACATAGGGAGGCGAACAGGCAGCGCGGGAGGCGAAACGAACAGCCAGAAGACGAACCGAACAGTCTAGTATTCATTTTCCACTCAGGCAAATCGTTTCAGCTTTCACGCGACCGTTCAGTTCCGTGGTCTAGTCTTGCGTTACAAAAAGAAAGGCTCGGCACCGAGGCACAATCCGCAAACCGCGGTGCGCGCGCGTCGTGACGAGGCGAGGCGGGCGGCGGAGGAGGAGGAGCGCGCGTGAGAGAGCCTTCTTCTCACACACTCTTACCACAAGGGGGAGAGCTCACCTTATATGTTGGTCCAACTCCTTCTAAACAAGCAAGGTAGGACTAAACATTTGTCCCACCCCTTGTCATGCATGAATGGGCCACATGGGCCTCTATGATTTAGGAATTATTGGATTTACTATTTATAGGCTGGGCCATAAAGGGCCAAAATTCCAACACTAGGATGGGTCGGATGATGGGGCATTGGGGACTACCTTGGTGGCAGCGATCCAGGCGACACCCAAGGTCGGTTGGATCTCAACTTGCCTCCCACCGGCGCCACCGCAGATCGCCCCATCTCTATGGCCTTTGGATCATGGAGGAGCGGTGGATCTCGGTCCTTGTCGGTGGGAGGGTTCTGACCCTATTCTGAGGACATTATTCTTTGTTTTTAGGGTTAAGGTTTGTAGGAGCGGTGCTCAGGTGATGGTGGCGGCGCCTCGTGCAATAAGGTCTCTCCGGCTTCAACCCCATCTCGGCGGCAACGTTGAGAGGCTTGTAGGAGTGGTGTGATCTTTGAGGATTTCATCTGGTTGTGGGGATCTTCGGATCGCCAAGGAGCTTCATCAGCAGTTCTTCCTTCTTCTTCGTCTCTGGGACGGATGTGGTCTTCTTGACCCGTTCGGCGACTTCCCGTCCACAACCAACAACATCAGTCCAACTCAGGGAGGAGTGGCAGCGGCGGCGCACAATCGACACGGTCTGGAGGTTGAACATGAAGGGTTTCTCAAGGATCTCATTGCAATTTCCATTTTCTTGGGGTTCTTTGTACTGTTCATTGTTTCTTTTAATGCCAGAGTCCTATTCGCAAAAAATGGGCACAATACGGTGAGAACAACTTTCATCCTACCCGCAAAAAAAAACTTTCCTCCTAGTGTGGGACTGTGGTTGCGGCTTCGATCCTAATACATGGCGAATAGTGAGGGGACAAGGAAATCGCCTAGTCGCGCCGATCGCAGGGTCTCCCGGTTACCGTGCTCCCAGGAGGCGTTCTCGGCTCGGGTGGTGGAGAGACGATGGTGAAGCTGACAACGATGGTTGGTGTGGAGCAGCATGCGTGTTGCGAATGGTGGTGCAGGCCCGTGTGCTCCACAGCGACGGGGGCTTGTGGGCCTAGATATGGATTGATTTGGTTTGTAAGAGGGTTTCCTTATCACCTTGTATATGTTTGGTCGTGTGTCTAAAGCAAGGCGGAAGCTTGTTTCAAGGAGAAAAATGGTGAAAAGTGGAGGAGCAAGTTGCGGAAGCAGGTGGATCTTTGTGCAGGAGGAGATCAAGCGGAGGGAAGATAAAGGGGTGGGAGAAGGGATTGGAAAGGGAATCATCTATCTTTGCATAGTTTGGGGATTTGCTCAGGACGTACACAAAGCATGCTTCATGGGAGGGGTGGGAGTTTGATGGGATGACGTCGATGCTAGCTAGGTGATAGTGGTGGGTCTGCTGATGTGGCATAGTTGCATGTTTAGAGAAATAAGTTAGTGGAAATGATCTTCTGGTTATATAGGATACTCAACATCTCGCATGAACTAAGTTTTATTAAATGATAATATTTTAGATATAACTGAATACAAAAAAACACATAACTTTAATGGCATTCCTCGAACAAGAATAAAACATAAAGCTACAATGCGTAGAGGTGAGCGGAGAGCCACGGCTCAATGAAAACCTCTAGAGGGATCTTGCGTGAGGTTGTGAGCCCAAAGATCTCATCCATGCTTAGATTCTGCGTCGCCAAGACACCAGAGAGCTTCCAGGAGAAACAATGTAGTAGATTCGCAAGACACATATGTACCACCTTGAGACCGAGGTTGTAACCGGGGCACATTCTCCGGCCAGATCCAAATGGTAGGAGCTCGAAGTCTTGCCCCAAAACATCAACCTTGCTTTCCCCAAGGAACCGATCCGGTTGAAACACATCTGGTGTGTCCCAAAGTGCATCATCACGGGCAATGGCCCACACGTTGACGAGCACGCGAGTGCCGGCAGGGATGTCATAGCCTTTGATAGACACGTCTTCTATGGCTTCGTGGGGAGCCAGCAGGGTTCCAACCGGGTGCATACGAAGGGTCTCTTTCACGATGGCTTTCATGTACGGGAGGTCCAAGATGTCCCTCTCCATCACCAATCTATTAGGTCCGACGACACGATCGAGCTCCTCAGTGGCTATTGCCAACATCTTAGGGTTCCTCACCAGCTCTGAGATAGCCCACTCCAAGGTTACTCCATTAGTGTTTGTACCCCCCGCGATCAGGTCCTGCATATAACATCACTGTTAATCAAAATAGCTACAATTAAAGATCGCTGGGTATTATGATTGGCATTATTTGGACCCCAACCTCCCTTTCATCTCCACCACCGTTGGCGACAAATAACAAGAAGAAATATTAGCACACAAGCCACAAGCAAACACATTTTTCTGGCGTGCATAAACGTGGCTGCGCCACACAGTACGTAGACAATGCTGGCCACGTGATCATACCCGTTTAATCATGCGCGAACGTTTTTCTTACCAGAGTGAGGGCTTTGACGGAGTCTCGCTCCAGCCGGTCGCCGTCGTCGAGCTCCAGCAGCACGTCCACCATGTCGCTCGCCGCAAAGCCCTCCCCTTCGTGCTGGCGGCGCTGGGCGTGCTCGTCCAGGACGCGCTCCATGAAGCTGTCCAGCGTCACGCCCACCCTCCTCATCCGTCCCACGTACCCCTGCAGGTCCAGCCGGTCCAGCCAAGGCACGAAGTCGCCCACGTTCAGCGCGCCGTTCAGGAAGAAGAACTCATCCATCGTCCGGGTGAACTCCTCCGGCGTCATCCCCGACGCCGACGGCGAGCCCGCCTGCACGTATTTCCTGCCTAGCACCATGCGCGAGATCATGCCCAGAGTCGCCGTGAATAGGTGCTCCCTGATCACCACCAGGGCACCGCCGCGGCCGCTCAGGCCAGACGTTGCCGCCGCGTGCAGGCCGCGGAGGAGCGCGCGGACCTCGTCGACGCGGATGTGCTCGTAGCTGGCGAGGCGGGAGGCGCTGAAGAGCTCGGAGAGGCAGACGCGGCGCAGGTGGCGCCAGTGCGCGCCGTATGGGGACCAGAGCATGTCGGAGTGGTCGTAGGCGGTGTGCCTGCCGGCGGCAGTGCGGGGACGGCCGGCGAGCGCGGCGTCATGGGTCTGGAGAAGGAGCCTGGCCATCTCCGGAGACGACCCGACTACGACGGGGAAGGACCCGAACCAGAGCTGCATCAGGGGTCCGTAGCGCGCGGAGAGGTCGCGTATGGAGCGGTGCGGCAGCGCGCCCATGAGGTGGAGGTTTCCGATGACTGGCCACGGCCTGGGCCCGGGCGGGAGCCGGTACCGAGGTCTGTGCGCACGCCAGAGAAGAAGGGTGGTGGTCGCCGTGAGGAATAGCACGGTGGCGAAGATGGACGAAGCCCATGGAGGTAGCTCCATAGATTTTAAGCTCCACTTGGTGGCGTTGAATGGTGAGTTGAGTGAGATTTCACCTGAAGTGAAGGCTTTATAAGAGCATGTCAAGTAGTTTTCAGGGATCCATACTTAGCGCGTGAAGCCATGTTTATCTTCAACAGAAACTCTAAATTTTAAAGTTGTAAAAATGAATAGATGTTGGTGCGCACGTTTCCTTATTTTTTTTTTGTCGCACGCTCTTTTCTACGCTGTACATATAGCGTCCAAGTGGCGTTTTTGCCCCGCACTCTTTCTTACAGCGCCAGTTGTAGCATCTGTTGGAGCATCAATTTAGGTCTCCCACACACCAGGGCCGTCTCTAGAAATTAGGGACCCCGGTGCAAAATGTAAAATGGGGCCTTAAAAATTGATAAAATATGCGTACTTGTGTAACTACTTACCTTTACTTCATTATAAAGAACTTCATATTCAGTGATAATTTTTTAATATGTGTTAGTTTGTACAATATTTTAAAATGTACGAAATATTGCTGCTACATGAGTAAATAGGGTTCGAAAGTTGAAGTAATAAATTGACCTCATGTTCTACTAAAATTGATCGTCCATCTAGCTCTTCTAAATTGAAATCTCAAATCATATCTTCATAATTTCGAGAGCTCGTGATTATTCATGTAAGACAAAAAAAATAGTCTGAATGAAATCAATGCTACGAGAAAAATGAATTATATGTTTATAAATAGTAATACACACTTATGCAGTGTTGTTCATGAAATCTTGGAAATAAAACGTTAGCAGCAATACATCAGAATCTAGGAAATTTCTTACAAATCTTTAATCTTCGATAGTTAGATTGACAAGAGAAGGACAGCACAATTCACAACTCCAACTCCTTGACAAGCTACGGTGAAACTACAAAACAGCAATGGTTTGATCGACTGGTCATTAGTATAATTGATTTGATTCGAAATTCCAAGGAAAAGAGACATGGAGCATTGACTTACCAGTTATGCAATTTACGATTAGCAGATTGGAGTGAAGGCAATTGGGGCAGGAAGACCCAATTGCAAAATTCAGATCAGAACGGAACTCAGGGCGGGGCATTGGTGCTGGAGCGCGGGGGCTCCACTCTGCTAATCGTGGAGACACGAACTCAGGGCAAGGCATCGGGGCTGGAGCGTCGGGGCATATACATGCATTGCCGTAGAGCCGAGTTGAGCTGGGCCAGAAATCGACATGAGATTGGAAAGGAGATGAACAAATGGAAGTCGTGTTTCGTATTCCTAGGAACGAATGCGTGCCGACTAATTTTTCCGCTGCTTAACACACAATAAGGTAACTGCGATTTGGGGGCCCTAATTTTTCAGGGCCCTGTTCCGTCGAGCACCTCGAACATGCTCATCAACGGGCCTGCCACACGCTAAACTAACCTTTTTTTTGGCGCAGGCACGATATACAACAACTGTTGGAGATGCTCTAAATACGTTTTTCCTAATTTACAGTAGCCAGCAGTGAGAGTCGATCACTTGATCGGTGCGCCAAGATCAGTTGTCTCTGTGAAGTTTTGGTTACCGGTCGGTAAATCTGGTTATCAACCGGTAACTGCGTTTGCCAAAGCACCCTTGGAAAACCAATTTACCGGCCAAAAAAAACCAAAGATTATTTGAAGATTTGAATTGGTTCGAGTTTCTGATCTGCATTCTTTTTTAGATGACTATTTTTAAATAGAGGTTAAATTTCTACGTAATATGCAAAATGAGCAGTGTGAATCACACTACGACACAGACATGATTCTGTTCAAAAGATGTTTAAAATGTAAATTAATGTTCCTGAGAAATTTTGAATTTGAAATTTGATATTTGAATACGTCCAATAACCGTCCAGTAAATCTCGGTAACTGCGGTAATCATATTTATCGAGCATCCTTAGTAAAAAAAGACACGCCCGGTAGCCCTCGATCACCCATCGTATAGTTCGGATCGTGTGCTAGCTCAGCCTGGTCCCTTCAGTTTCCATTGTTGCCTATGTTAGAAGAAAAGCCAGTCGCTTTCCTGAATGGTTGCGTATGGCAGTCCTATGTTACTGATACCCACGTGGGTGGATCCCACCATGTGATGCCATGAGCCGGTGACTATTCTCTCCTATATATGTGCTAGCATAGACTACGGTACGGGTGGAACCACCTAATACTCGTACCTATCTCCTCTGATTTCACCTGTCACCCATAGCATACCTATCGACGTGTACAAGTTTTTCCATACCGTTACCTGATAGGATAAATACATACACGTTGATAACCCATAAGTGTAGGGATTAGTATAGAATAAGTATTGAGTACCGAACCTATGAGGAGCTAAAGGTAAACGTCTATTCTCTATGGTCCTATAACCCTCTTATATAACCGATTATGCAAAGAAACTAAACTCAGGAAGCAAGGTTTGTAAACACTACTAAACTAGAAAGCTGAAACTACAAAACTAAAACAAGAAAGCTATAACTAAAAATGCGGGAAAGGTGTGTGGAAGTTGTGACTGATGGAATGAAGTGTTCAAGATAAATAACTATTTTATTCTTCATGGTTGCCACAATTAGTAAAGCCCAAAACCCTACAAAAGCCATACACATGAGTTCTATAAGTTGTGCTCCGACACAACTCTCTAGTAAAGAACTTGATGATTAAAACCACCAGGCCACTATCGTGCGCAATCAATGAATTATTTAAGGACAAGCCTAACCATCACATAAGTTATAAATAAGATAGATCTGTATTTCTTCTACAAAGAAGGCATAAATAGGTGTAGCCAGTTAATACCGTGCAATTACACCTCTAGTAATTGATCTCAATGATACCTAATGATGAACGATAAGGGAATATTAAGAAAAAAATTCCAACCACCATTGAAAGCTCAAGTTCCCCTTTACTTTATCATCCTTGTATGTATTGAGCTTAAATTTAGGCACATGTTTCTGTCATTTACCAACACTCCTTCAAGTCAATCCAAGAGTGATAACCTTATGCAATCCCCCAATATATGTGTGCACTCATACATCGATACATAAGACCATCATAGAAGATTACAACATGTATGCAACAATCAAAACAAACTATATCACCATTACCATGAATAAGTAATCACTAAAAACTAGACATAACGATACAATAGATCACGGAAAAATAATAGATTGCATCAAACATCGTGTTTGCCAAGATATTACAATGGGAATGATAAAGAAGTGATGTAGATGATAATGAAGATATGCCTCCCCATGAGGGAGAGGCGTCTTTTGTATCCAAATGGGTAAATCTTGACAGTTTAGTTTACAAAATCAAGACTAAAAGAAACAACACTTAACTTAACCGAGAACAAAACTTCGAAATAAAAAAATAATCAAGGAAGAACCAAAAAAAAGAACCAAGAAAAGGCAAAGAACAAAGATTTTTTTTCATTTTTTTGTTAGGGCAAAGAAGAAGCAAAAAGAAACCAAATAAAAAAGAAAAAAAATATTTTTGTGTTTTTCATTTTATAAGAAAGACTCAAAAGAAGAACCAAAAAACAAAAGGCAAAAAGAATGACATGGTTTCCAATATATACATAATAATCATGGTGCAAAAATTAAGAAATGAGTTTGGAATTGGAAACCTGAAATTACTTGAAAGAAGGGGATGCAGGGGCATCCCTAAGACTAGGGTTTTGCTAGTTCTTGCTTTATTCTTCTTTCTCATCATGTCATGTTTCATTCCAATCAAAAGAAATGTTTTCATCTTCATGATTCTTTTAGTTCCTGCAAAAGGGTTAGTTCTCCAAACAGATAATATTTATAATTGCACCCAAGATGCAAGCTCCACTAATTATTAGGCAACGACTTTACTCTATAGAAAACAAACACCAAAGAACACTCTTTTTTTATTAGATAATTATTTTAATGATGAAGGTTTTTCAGTGGTTCCATTGGCATGAACAACACATGTTCAAGGTCGACCTCAACTTCTCCACTACTTATCTTCTTCATTTACTTTCACAAATTTTTTTCTTAAAAAACTACTAAAACTAGCAAACAAAAATGCAAACGAGAAATAGAAGCTTAGCGCTACGCTCCTCAGCAATGGCGCCAAAAAAGTATCTTGATAACCCACAAGTGTCGGGGATCTGTGTAGTACCTTTTGATAAGTATTAGGTGTCAAATCTACAAGGAGCTGAAGGTAAACCTCTATTCTCTACGGTCTTGTGCCCCTCTTATACGATAGATTATGCAAAGAAACTAAACTAAGAAAGAAAGAATAGAAAACACTACTAAACTAGAAAGCTAAAACTACAAAATTAAAGCAAGAAAGATATAGCTCAAAGTGCGGGAAAGGAGTGTGGATTTGGTGACTCATGGAAGGAAGGTTCAAGACAAATAACTATTTCATTCATCGTGGTTGCACTAGTAGAATAACAAGTATTAGAGACACCAGGCGGAGGCAGTTCTAGTAAAAGAAAATTGGGCTAGCCTTAATCATGCGACCCTGAGCCTTTCTCAAATTTTTTGTCTCTAATAAAAAAGCTGGCTCCCAAAAAAGACTTTCGGTGGCGGCCCAGATTTTTAGTCGCCGCACACCAAGGGGGGAGTGGTCAGGAAAACGGCCCAGGTGCGATAAATGTATTATCCGCCGGACAAAATTTAAAACCGGCTGAGAGTATTGCAGAGACCGACGAAAATAAGTGCTGGCTCAAAAAATAAATTCTTTGGAGACCTCTATTTTTATAAACCGGCTAAGGGACCAGTTTTGAATATAGCACGAGGGCTGCACACATTTTCCAGTTTGAATTTTGTACGGTGAGTTTGTTCAAAATTCGGAGGGTCTGAAATATCGGAAACTGAATTACCCAACCATTTATTATTGGTAGCTTCAGAAGGGGAGAAAACGGTTGTTTTTTATTGGACTGCGCTGGGCTATATTGAACGGATCGTATAGGCACCTAGAGGGGGGGTGAATAGGTGCTACTCAAATTTTAATTCTTTTTCAATTTAGGCTTGACACAAAAGGTAAATTCTCTAGATATGCAACTAAGTTGAATTTACCTATATGTCAACTAGCAAGCTAAGCAAGATACAAGTAGTAAAGGCAATAAAGGATAGAGGTAACCGAGAGTGGAGCACACGGAGACACGGATGTAATTCCCGTAGTTCCTTCCTTTTTAGGGGAAGTACGTCTACGTTGGAGGGATGTGGTTGCCACAAAGGCCTAACCAACGCCACAAAGGCTCACCCTATTCTCCGGTGCAAGCTTCCGCCACAAAGGCCTAGCTCACTTTCCACTAAGGGATTCCTCAAGGCGGAACCGGCCTTTACAAAACTTGGGGCACAACTCCACAACTGAATTGGAGGCTCCCAAGCACCACAAAGATCTCAATCAACAAGTATCAAGATTTCAATCACACAAACAAGGTCAAGGGACACAAGGGAACCCAAGACCAAAGGGCCCTCTAGCAAATGAGAGGGGAAATCAAATCGCTTCGGTGAGAATGTAGATCAAGGCCTTCTCCTTCGATTCTCCAAAGATCAAGAGCTTTGGTGGGTTGAGGGAGGAGATCTTGCGAATTTGGTGGCTCAAAATATGGTGTTCTTCTTCATCAGCTCGAGCAGCTTGAGGTGGAAGAAGGGGAGGGGTATTTATAGCCCCTCCCAAAATGTAGCCGTTGCTGACTTGGAGGGGCGGATTATCCGGCCAAAGTTGGGCCGGATTATCCGGCCCCTGGCCGGATTATCCGCCCCCCTATCTGGGTGACGCCGCTCCAGGTCCTTAGCCGAAATTGGGGTCCTCTCTGGAGGGGCGGATTATCCGGCCCTCCCTGGCCGGAATATCCGCCCCCCCCCCCCATCTGGGTGATGCCGCGAAAAGTCCTTAGCCATTTTGAGCATTCTCCTGGGGGAGGCGGATTATCCGGCCCCTGGCCGGAATATCCGGCCCCCCTATCTGGGTGACGCCGAGCCAGGTACTTAGCCGTTTTCGGCCACCCTCCAGAGGGGCGGATTATCCGGCCACCCCTGGCCGGATTATCCGGCCTGGCATTTCTTCAACTGATAATCCTGCACAACTTAGCACACAGTTAATCTCCGTAATGTTGTTATCTAACACACAAAATCTGAGGGAAACAAAGTTTGCACTTTCAATCTCCCCCTTTTTGGTGTTAGATGACAACACTAGGATTTGCAAGAAAGATCGAATATTTCAAACAACAAATATTTGAGCAAGATAAAAGGCTCCCCCTAGATGTGTGCAACATAATGATCCACATAGCACATTAAGGACATATAACATAGTCTCATACACCACAAGGTAGCAAATAAATGACACGAAGTTCAACCACACACAAAGTTCAACTTAAGACGAACGAAATAAGAAGAAACACAAGCGCCAAAGAATGATAAGCGCACAAGCTTGTGTTTCCACCCATGCAAATCCCGAAACATTCCTAATAGAACTACTTCTCCCCCTTTGGCATCAAGACACCAAAAAGGGAGAAGAGCGATGCTACACGTCCCGAGGAATCAATCCTCCAAGTCATCGAAGTCGCCGGAGTCCACATCATCATAATCTCCGCCATCACCCTCGTCATCTCCAGCATCTTCATCCTCATCATCAAAGTCCTCCTCAGCCTCAAAGTCCTCCTCAGCCTCTGCACGAGCACCTCCCGCGGGAGCATCTGGAGCATCAAAGAGATGCTTCTGCATATCCACCCAGTTGAAGCGATCGGTGTTCCAAGCATTATAGGCCACAGGAGCAGTAGGAGTGGGATCGGCGGTCTGAGCACCACTGAGACGGTGAAGGATAAGCTGCTGAGTGTCCTGGATGCTCTTCCTCTCGACATAGGCCTGGTAGTTCTCACGGTGGATCTCTACCTTCATGCATAGAACATTCCGCTCAAACCAACTGAGCTTCCTCACCTCCCTAGACACAACAGATGCAGCAGCCCTCTGATCATGAGCAGTAGCACTAGTCCTCGCATCAGCCATGAAAGTGTCAGGATATGCAGCTGAAGGAGCAGATTTTGCCTTTCTCTTGATATACATCTTCTTGACCTTGTGCTCCACACAGTCATCATGAATATCATAGTCTCCAAGGACATGCTTAATGAGAAGCATGATGAAAGGAGCATATGGCACAGTGTTCCTCTGAATAATAGCATCCTTGATCTCATAGAAGATGAAATCCATCACATCAAGGGTAAAGTCCTCAGCAGGGTCAGTCGACGTGGCACACTCACGAGCAAAAGCAAGTAGATCAACAAGAGAGGTGCGAATGGCATCATTGTTGCCACCACTAGGAGCAATGTTCTCCCTGAAAATGCGGACCAGCTGATCATAAAGCGGATGCAGTCCATGGATGAAGCCCACAACACCTGTGGAGTCATAGAGATCATACAACTTTTCTTTGTCAGGCTTGGTCCCTGGGTTGTGAATACGGCGACCCACTGGAGTGTCTCCATCATACGCATACCCTAAGAGAGAGGCAAAAGTAGTGAAGTTCGATGTACACTCATGCTCGCCGGTCATCCACTTCATAGATTTCTGAGCATTTGGCAGGATCACAAGGGTAGCATAGAACTGCTTGATAAGACCGGGATTATAGTTGCACTGAATGTTGGCCAACCCCATCAAACCCAACTTCTCAACCACAGAAACTGCTTCATCAAAATAAGACTTACTGCGAAGGTGATCAAAATCAATAGGATGCATCAGACGACAAGGGTTCTTGAATGGCTCATAAACATCACGAAAAATCCCCCACTGCTCCTCATTCCAGAAACCCCGGTCCTCAATCTCTTCATCTCTTGCAGTGGCATACCAATTGTTGCGCCTAACAAGAATGTACTCGGCCTCGGGCATGCTCTTGTAGTTAAGACGGGGCTCTTTGCCTTTGCGACGACGGGCTTGAGCTTTGGCAACCTTGGCAGCTTTCTCCTTCTCAGCCTTCCTAGCAGCCTCCCTCTGTTCCCGACGGATAGCAATCTCATCCACAAGAACTCCTTCCTCATTCCGAACAAGCCGACGCTTGCGCTTCGGCATACTCGAACCACCTGTGAAAGAGATATGCACGGAGAGCATGGGGATAAGCGTATGCACACGAGTTACGAAAAGGATCAAAGAACCATGTAGTATGGACAAACAACCTACACCAAAACATCAAATTGAGAGCAGCAACAAAAAAAATTTGACAGTGATCTTCCCAGGCCGGATTATCCGGCCAGGGGGGGCGGATAATCCGGCCCCCTCGAAAAAAATTTCTAAGTGTTGCTGCAGCCTACAATTTGATAGATCGGGGAGAAAGACCCATACAACATGATTCAAGCTTGTCAAAAACAACAACTAGAGGGACAAGACCACCAAGAACATGCAAGGGTAAGATTACATCCTAGGGATAGAACAATACCCGCATCCATTGCGAAAACGGCTTGGTGAATGCCATCTAGAAGAAGAGGAGAGCAACCTCCGGCGAAATCCGGCCAAGGGGGTGGCCGGAACTCCGGCGGCGGTGACGGGAAGACGGCGACGGCGGCAGGGAACAGCTGGAAGGGGTGGGGAAGGGACTGCCCTAGGGCAGCCCGACCCTGCCCCTTATATACCCAGGTGCCACTTAGGCCGGATTATCCGGCCAGTAGGGGGCGGATAATCCGGCCCCCCCAGATATTCCGCCCAGGGGGGCGGATATTCCGGCCTAGGAACCAGAAACTGGCCAGCTCGAAATTTTCAAAAACAGATGTTGTTTTGATGAAAAATTTGAACTCGTGTGCATAGAGAGATGTCTTGTGAGAGGATGGCTTAGGTGAGAGAGCAAACACGGAGTGGTTCTCGGCACTTAACATTGCAAGAGCAAATCGACTAAAAATCCAATGCAAGTGCCTTCCCATATAAGAAAAATAATAATATCGAGAGAGAGCACCAAAACCTCAAATAAGATATGCAATGAATCAACTCTTCGAAAAGAAGAGGTCGGTGGCCGAAGCCACCATGTTTGAGTGTTATGGCATTGGACCGCGAAGATGTATCTTGAGTCCATAACCACTACTCGTCATTGAAGCTCAAAAATCATAAAATGATATTAAGAGAATGATATGATTACTATCGGCATTATGGGGGGAGGGATAGCCCAATTAATTAGGACCGCACTCCCTCTATTTCCATGACCACACCTAAACCAAACATGCATTGAAATATAGGTGTATTTGCAAGATGTTCAAGCCACACTCCTTGAATCGATGACATTTAGCTCATTCCTCAAATATCCAAATCTTGCTTCATCAAGAGGCTTCGTGAATATATCGGCAAGTTGATCCTTGGTGCTAACATAAGCAAGCTCAATATCCCCACGGGCAACATGATCTCTAATGAAATGATTCTGGATCTCAATATGCTTGGTTCTTGAATGTTGCACCGGATTATAGGCGATCTTGATAGCACTTTCATTGTCACATAAAAGAGGCACTTTGTCACAATTGACACCGTATTCCTTCAAAGTTTGCCTCATCCATAACAATTGAGTGCATCCACTTGCGGCGGCAATGTATTCGGCTTCGGCGGTGGAGAGAGATATACAATTTTGCTTCTTAGAAGACCAACACACCAAAGACCTACCAAGAAATTGGCAAGCTCCGGAGGTTGATTTCCTATCATCCTTGTCACCGGCCCAATCCGAATCCGTGAAGCCACAAAGAGAGAAATCCGAGCCTTTGGGATACCAAAGCCCATAAGTTGGGGTATGAACCAAATATCAAAAGATTCTCTTAATCGCCATAAGGTGGCTTTCTTTAGGAGCGGCTTGATACCTTGCACACACACCTACACTCAACACAATATCGGGTCTAGATGCACAAAGGTAAAGCAACGAACCGATCATAGAACGGTATACCTTTTGATCCACATCTTTACCATTGGGATCAAGTTCAAGATGACATTTTGTGGCCATTGGTGTGGCGGCCCCATTTAGTTCCTTCATCTTGAACCTCTTGAGCATGTCTTGGACATATTTTGCTTGATTAATGAAAGTCCCTTCTTTCAATTGCTTGATTTCAAAACCAAGAAAGAACTTCATTTCGCCCATCATAGACATCTCGAACCTATCGGTCATAAGCTTTGAAAATTCATCATTAAAAGCTTTGTTAGTAGAGCCAAAGATAATATCATCAACATATAGTTGGCATACGAAAAGTTCCCCATTGACCCTCTTAGTAAAAAGAGTGGGATCGATTTGCCCAACTTCAAACCCACGGTCTAACAACAACTCCCTAAGGTGCTCGTACCACGCACGTGGGGCTTGTTTAAGGCCATAGAGTGCCTTATGGAGTTTGTAGACATGGTTCGGGAAGTTGAGATCCTCAAACCCCGGGGGTTGCTTAACATACACTTCCTCTTTTAATGGACCATTAAGAAAAGCACTCTTAACATCCATTTGTTGCAACTTAAAGTTATGATGAGTGGCATATGCAAGAAGGATACGGATGGACTCAAGGCGAGCCACGGGAGCATAGGTTTCTCCAAAGTCAATTCCTTCAACTTGAGAGAAACCTTGAGCAACCAATCTTGCCTTGTTTCTCACAACAATTCCATGCTCATCTTGCTTGTTCTTGAATATCCACTTTGTACCAATCACATTCCGGCACTCCTTTGGCTTCTCCACTAACACCCAAACATTATTGCGCTTGAAGTTGTTGAGTTCTTCATGCATAGCATCCAACCAATCCGGATCTTCAAGGGCTTCAAATACTTTCTTGGGTTCAATCATGGAGATATAGGCATGATGAGTGCTAAATTGTGCCAATTGACGCCGGGTTGACACTTTGCTCCTTAGATCTCCAATAACCCTCTCAAGGGTATGACCTTTAAGTTCCAAGTCCCTTTCAATTCTCTTCTTGCGACGGGCTTCGATCTCCTCATTAGACCTTGGAGGGATCACTTCATCATCTTGATCATTTTGGTCCCCGTCTTGACCATCAACTTGACCTTGATCATCATTATCTTCATAAGTAGGTTGATCTTGGTCTTGTGAAGAATTGGGAGCGGTTGAGATAACCGGAGAGGATGGTGGTGCCCCTTGTTCTTCATGAAGGTCCTTGTCTTGTTCTTCGGTTGGTGCATTAGTTGCTTCCTTGGGAGAGGCTTGTTGAGCTTGTGAAGATGAAGGCTCCACTTGAGTAGAGCATAGTCCTTCCCGGTCGGCCACAAGGTGTCCCTCAATGGGGCGGAAAAATCCCACGCCCATTCTTCATATGGCTTCTCGAGGTATTTCATCATCTACATCACAAGAAACAACATCTCGCCCCCCTTGGGAGCCATCATTCTCTTCGAATACCACACTACAAGATTCTTCAACACGCCCGGTGGACTTGTTGAAGACTCTATAAGTGTGGGATTCGGCACCATAACCAACAAAAATACCTTCTATTGCTTTCGGATCAAATTTACCTAAACGAACTCCTTTTCTTTGAAAGAAACACTTACACCCGAAAACCCGGTAGTAGGAGATGTTGGGCTTGCTTCCGGTGAGAATTTCATATGGAGTCTTGTTTAGGCCTTTGCGGAGGAAGAGCCGGTTTGAAGAGTGACAAGCCGTAGAGATGGCTTCGGCCCAAAAGTTGTATGGAGACTTAAACTCCGCCAACATGGACCTAGCCATATCCATAAGAGTCCGGTTCTTCCTTTCAGCTACACCATTTTGTTGAGGGGTGTATGCAGCGGAATATTGATGACGTATCCCCTCATCACTGAGAAACCCATTCAAAGTGTAGTTCTTGAATTCCGAGCCATTGTCACTTCTAATTGCCAAAATAGTTTGCCCATGTTGACGTTCAACTTCCTTGGCAAAGTCGATGACGGTTTGTTGAGTCTCACTCTTATGCTTGAAGAAGTATACCCAAGTATATCTTGAATAGTCATCAACAATCACCAAACAATATTTCTTCCCACCAAGACTTGCATGAGATGGAGGACCAAAAAGATCCACATGAAGGAGCTCCAAGATCCTCTTGGAAGAAATGATAGTCTTGCTTGGGTGGGGAGAATCATGCATTTTTCCTAGAACGCAAGCCCTGCAAACACGATCTTTGGCAAAAGAAACATTCTCTTTTAGTCCGAGTATGTGGCCACCCTTGTGAAGGCTTTGCAAAGTTCTCATATTGACATGGGATAAACGGCGATGCCAAAGCCAACCCACATCGGCCTTTCCAAATAAACACATTGCACTTGTAGTGGTTTTCCCCGAAAAGTCCACCACATACAAGTTATTTTCAATGTGCCCAACGAAAGCGACCTTTAGAGACTTGCTCCACAAGAGTACCACAATTTCATTATCAATGAAGACGGCAAAGCCCATCTTACCAAGTGCACGAACTGAAAGTAAATTCTAACCTAGGGTCTCAACAAGCATGACGTCCACAAGGGAAATATCCGGTGCGACCACCACCTTGCCAAGACCCAATACCTCGGATTGTGACATGTCTCCATAAGTGACGGTTATGTGGTTGTCATTTGGTCTCATCTCCGTCATAATCTCCTTGCTTCCGGTCATATGACTTGTGCATCCACTATCAAGCACCCATTTTGATCCACCGGAAGCATAGTCCTACAAGAGATCATTGCTTGGTTTTAGGTCCCCATTTTTCAATGGGTCCTCTTTTGTTAGCAACAAGGGTCTTTGGAACCCAAATAGACCAAGCAACATAACCATCATTTGGACCAACATATTTTGCATAAACATCACCATAATAATCACGAAATAACACATAGCGAGGGTTAGCAATTCCCGCATGATCATCATGAGTGGCTTTGCCACCCACAATAGGATCCTTCTTTGCTTGTGCGGGTTTGGCCTTCTTCTTCTTGTTGTTCTTCTTCTTCTTCTTTGAGACATAGCCAATCCCCGTTTTATCACCAAATGCCTTTTGCTTACTCAAAAGGTCATTCAAGTTTTTCTCACCTATGGGAATGGAGGACTTGGCAAGCTCATCTTTCAACCTAGCATTTTCTTTAATAACATTTGCATGATCACAAGTAGAAGTAGAAGAACTAGGCACATTATTCTTAGTCAATTGAATTTGAAGTTGTTCATGTGACTTGGTAAGAATAGAGTGTTCACTTTTCAAGGCCTTGTGAGCCTTGTCAAGATCTTCTAAATCCTTAACAAGTATATCATGACCAACACCAAATTCAACCTTTTCCTTTTTAAGCATTTTTACTTTAGCACGAGCATGATCTCGCTCTTTAATGAGTTTGGAAACAACTTCATTATTAGCTTCCTCAATGGAATCGAGCTTCTCTTCAAGAGTTGCTCGTTCCTCTTGCTCTTCTTCAAGAGACTCGGTTAGTGAGGCAATATCTTGAGCATATTCTTTTTCAAGCCTCATTTGTTCATCTAGTTTTTCAAGAGTTTTACCATATTGGCTCAATAGACGTTCAAAGTGAAGCTTGTGAACACCATCAACACTAGACACATAATCATCAAAAGCAACAATTTCTTCCTTTACTCTAAGACTAGCAAGATCATTCAAGGAAGCATCATTTGTCTTAGAGGAAGAGAAAGATGTGGGTGATACCTCGGAAGATTTGGCCATAAGGCACTTGACGTTCTTGACAAGAGAGTCCTCATTGGGGGATTCAAAGAGTGATGTTGAGGAAGTGGAGGTGGTTGCCATTGCGGCCATCTCACTTGTTGTAGTTTCTTCTTCTTCACTCTCACTTGCGGAGTACTCTTCTTGAGTCAAGAACACAAACTTTGGTTGTTTCTTCTTTGGTCCACCCTTCTTCACAAATGGCTTCTTGGATGGGGACTTGGTCTTGCTTTTGAAGATGAGCTTTCCACCATGGTCTTCTCTCTTCTCATAAGGGCACTCGGCAACAAAGTGAAATCTATCATTGCAATTGTAGCAAGTCCTCACCCTTTGACCATTGTTGTCATTCCTTTGATAGCCACTTGACTTGCTTCTTCTTTGATTGTCTTCTTTAGCCTTGTGAGGATCAACCCAAAAGGTTTTTCCATAGAAGGCCATGTGCTCATTGTACTCATGTCTTATGTCCTCGGGACACATTTCTAGCCTTGCTTCAATGCTTGTTTGAGGAGGAACCTCTTTCTCAAGCACACTAGCCTTTAATGCAAGATTGGAGCTTCTTTGCATTCCAATGGCACGAGCACGAGCATCTTCCGCATTTTGTGCGGAAACCTTGTAGGCTTGAATCTCTTGCATCACTTGATTGGAGGTCATCTCATTGAAGTTGTGCTTTCCTTGAACACTCTTCACATCTGCGGGCTCATATGGAGTGAGAGCAAGAATGTACTTCATCTTGATCCACTCATCATCAATATGGTGAGCACCGAGGTTCTTGAAGGTGGTAGCAATAGCCTTGAGTCTTCTATACATCTCTTGATGATCCTCACCATCCATCATGAAGAATCCCTCCGCTTGATTTGAGAAGGCAATATATCTCGTTTTCTTCATGCTTTCGTTGCCAACAAAGACGTCGGAGAGTCCTTGCCAAGCTTCTTTGGCGGTGGAGAAATGTTGGATGTGAGGCAAGTCCTTGGATCCAACGGCGACTTGAATCATGTGGAGAGCGGTAGCATTGAGTTGACTATCGACCGTCTCTCTTCTTGTCATGTTGTGTGGATCCACGGCCTTGAACCCTTCCTCAACGATCCTCCAAAGCTCGATGCAAGAACTGCGCATATGAGAGATCATTTGATATTGCCATTGACCAAAGTTTAATGCATCAAGCTTAGGTGGGTCTCCCCTATTGTTAATATGAGGATGAGGAACCGGCGGGTCGGGTGAATACCAATGAGGGAATTCACCTTTCCCGTCGCCCTTGGTGGAAGACTTAGCATCGCCATTTTTATCGGCACCCTCCACATCAACCACCACATTCTCCACTTGTGGAGTAGCGGGTTTTTCCGGAGGTGGAGGAGCATTAGCAGTTTTAGCTTGCATGAGTTGCGCCATCATTTCACGCAACTCATTTATTTGAGATGTCATGGAGGCCATGGATGATTCCAAAGATTTGAACTCACCCATGGAAACTTGACCCGAGCCCTCACTCGGAGAGGTGTCCATACTCTTAGGCGGTTAAGCCCGAATAAAGAGCCGAGGCTCTGATACCAATTGAACGGATCGTATAGGCACCTAGAGGGGGGGTGAATAGGTGCTACTCAAATTTTAATTCTTTTTCAATTTAGGCTTGACACAAAAGGTAAATTCTCTAGATATGCAACTAAGTTGAATTTACCTATATGTCAACTAGCAAGCTAAGCAAGATACAAGTAGTAAAGGCAATAAAGGATAGAGGTAACCGAGAGTGGAGCACACGGAGACACGGATGTAATTCCCGTAGTTCCTTCCTTTTTAGGGGAAGTACGTCTACGTTGGAGGGGTGTGGTTGCCACAAAGGCCTAACCAACGCCACAAAGGCTCACCCTATTCTCCGGTGCAAGCTTCCGCCACAAAGGCCTAGCTCACTTTCCACTAAGGGATTCCTCAAGGCGGAACCGGCCTTTACAAAACTTGGGGCACAACTCCACAACTGAATTGGAGGCTCCCAAGCACCACAAAGATCTCAATCAACAAGTATCAAGATTTCAATCACACAAACAAGGTCAAGGGACACAAGGGAACCCAAGACCAAAGGGCCCTCTAGCAAATGAGAGGGGAAATCAAATCGCTTCGGTGAGAATGTAGATCAAGGCCTTCTCCTTCGATTCTCCAAAGATCAAGAGCTTTGGTGGGTTGAGGGAGGAGATCTTGCGAATTTGGTGGCTCAAAATATGGTGTTCTTCTTCATCAGCTCGAGCAGCTTGAGGTGGAAGAAGGGGAGGGGTATTTATAGCCCCTCCCAAAATGTAGCCGTTGCTGACTTGGAGGGGCGGATTATCCGGCCAAAGTTGGGCCGGATTATCCGCCCCCCCTATCTGGGTGACGCCGCTCCAGGTCCTTAGCCGAAATTGGGGTCCTCTCTGGAGGGGCGGATTATCCGGCCCTCCCTGGCCGGAATATCCGGCCCCCCCATCTGGGTGACGCCGCGAAAAGTCCTTAGCCGTTTTGAGCATTCTCCTGGGGGGCGGATTATCCGGCCCCTGGCCGGAATATCCGGCCCCCCTATCTGGGTGACGCCGAGCCAGGTACTTAGCCATTTTCGGCCACCCTCCAGAGGGGCGGATTATCCGGCCACCCCTGGCCGGATTATCCGGCCTGGCATTTCTTCAACTGATAATCCTGCACAACTTAGCACACAGTTAATCTCCGTAATGTTGTTATCTAACACACAAAATCTGAGGGAAACAAAGTTTGCACTTTCATATATGACTTTCTCCACTATTCATTCACCTCACCTTCGCCACCCCTCTTCCAGATTTTTCTTCTTCCTCTGCTCCTGCTACTCCCTCCATGCAGCCATGCCTTGCATGCCAAAGAAAGGCGTGTCGACCAAGATCGTGGAGAGAAATGAGAGAGTTCACCGCCAGAAGGATCAAGCCATTTACTAAGTAAACATATATTCTTGATATCAAGTACCTCAATGCCTAGGCCCCCTTGGTCTTTCGATCAACAAATAATATTCCATTTGTAAGCCTATACTTTTTCTTAAGCTCGTCACTTTGCCAAAGAAGTGAGATCTATAAAAAAACTAGTCTTTTATGTACCCCTTTCAACAACTCAAGAAAGATAATAGGGACATAGATAGGCTTGTTAAGATAGAATTAGGTAGTACTAATCGATCTCCATACGAGAGCAAATTTCTTAACCAAGATGCAAGTTTTCGCTCAAAGCGATCTTCTACTATCTTCCATTCTTTATTAAGCGATCTCCTATAATAAATAGGAATGCCAAATATTTAAAAGATAAAGAACCTACTTCGCATCCAAAGATGTTTCAATATTCGTGCCCTACCTCCTTAGCCTTAACACAACAAAAGATTTTGCTCTTATGAAAATTTATTTTCAAACAGAAAAGGTAATTGAATGTTGATTACTTGTTTATGTTTTGTTGATAGTTAATTGCTTTTGATTTATGAGCTAGTTAATACCATTATGTCTCTTAACATTTGGTTGGTTAATTTATTTTTTGTTTGCGCAAAGATATGAAATCCTTAGCTCGTTGATATTTGTAGATGGCCAAAGAGAATTGATGAACATACAAAAGGCTAATGTTATCTCGACTATCTGCACCCATATTTCTCGTATTGTGCCTCTTGTTATCCATACATTACTTAACAAAGTTGAACATTAAGAGAAAATCACTTGTAAGTTGTCTTAGGAAAAAGAATTTATATTTTGCTTTAGTATGTTCCAGTAACATTATACTTCATTTTTCATAGATATTTATGAATAGTGTTCAGCGACAGGAACATCGAGTTGGTTGGTCAGGCTACCTTTTTTAGGGAACAAGACCTCATTGGTGATTTAGGTGATCTCGGGCTGAAGCCGAGAACCTAGTAGTGGATAAGTAAGACGGGACTAACACTTTTTCTAATATGTTTTTAGTGACAGAAGGACACTTGTTTGTTGTTTATTTATTGTAGTTAGATAAGTTGGATTTTTATTCTCGCTCTATAATGTTCTTAGGATGAGCCACATTCTTTCTTTTGGATTTGATTATATACAAATTATCTTTTGACAACTATATTGCCATTTTTTATTTAAATTATGCATGAATGTTTATGCTAATTTGATGAACTAGTGGAGTATCTTATATTGTGTGTGTTTGAGATATGCGAAATAATATTTAGTCACTGAAGTAATAGATTGATTAAAAATTAGGATGCACATCACTGACACGAATTACGAAGCCCATCAGCAATGTATTCGGACTCTCTCGTTATCCCTCTAGAGATGTGTAGGGGAATTTTGCTTAAATATTATGCAACATTACTAATACGTTTATATATTATTCAATAAGGAGTAAATAATTGTTGTGTTTTAAAAAATCATTGTAAATTCTAAAATGTTCATTAAAAACAATGTCAAATAAATGGATAAAATAAAGCATAATAATTTTACTTACCTCATGGATCATTATAAAGAATGTCTTAGTGTGAATTTATCCCTCTAAACCTCCAATTCTGGATAAGAAAAATTACTAATAAAATATGTACCATGGAAGTTAAAAAATATTTATCATGGAGACAAATACGATAATCAAGAAAAACTAATTTCTTTTCTTTGTGTATCTATCTCATTCCTATAGCTAGCAATTGAATATATGTGGAAGAACAAAGTCCGCTTTTCCCCCCTATACTTTTCACATGGTTCATGTTTGCCCCCCAAACTTTTCTTGGCTCACTAAACCCCCCTAAACTATTACTAATGGTCCATGTTACCCCCTTAATTTAGGATTTTACTCAGCCAAACAGTGGGCTTATGACCTTATCTTCGCAAATCTGCAATTAGTCGCATACAAACACATGACCATGACTAATATGAGCCAAATTTAATGGGTTATATTTGTTGTTTAGGGGGGGTTTATTGAGCCAAGTAAAAGTTTAGGGGGGGAAATATGAGCCAAGTGAAAAGTTTAGGGGGCAAAAACAGACTTTGTTCTATGTGGAAATACATGTATATATGTGGTATATCGAATATGCAACCAACTATAATTGAGCTTTGCTACTGTTTTGGGATGCAATGTTAAATAATGGGTTGCTGATGGATATGCAGGTACTACTAGTAGGTGCGGCCACTACCTGATGTTCACAAGTGACACACTGCACATAATTAACATAGTAAAATCATCTGCAATGTATTTTATAAAAGATACGGATGGTTTATCGTTTGTAATCTTCAAAACTGCACACGTTAAATATGACAACTCGACTGTGAAGGCTTAGAAGATCACGAACGACTGAAAACTACAAATTGCGTGCAAAAGAACAAAATATCACACACGGCCTATCCAACCATGTGCGGAACTCCAGCTCATCGCGCACCCAAGGGTGTAGACGGTTCGATGAAACATGTGTGGTGAGCCATTTTACGATTGTGTACTAGTGACTTGCATTCTGCTTCTATCCTCCATTCTCTGTTCTGAATAGTTTGCAAGATGGCATATCGGCTGGCTTTGCCTGAATTTAGCCAAATACACCCAGTGATCCACGTATCTGTACTGAAGAAGGCCATGGGAAGGAGATCACGAGATGGAGGTGCAACTTTCAACCTGGCATGATTCTCGCCACACGCTAGAGCCTCGTTAGAATGCCAAGTTCTAGTGATGCTCTGGCTACCTGGGAAAATCGTGACGAGCTCCGGAGCCGTTTTCATGAGTATCCAACTTGGGACAAGCTGGTTCACAAGGACAAGGTGTTATATTCTGATCTAAATTCTATAAAGTAGAGGCCAACTTCTGACGAGCGGAGCGAGGCCCGTCGCCGGAGGCTTGGGCCGAGTGGAGATATACATGGACCAGCCTGAAGGTTTCGTTGTGCCTGGTAAGGAGGATCTTGTTTGCAAGTTGAAGAGGTCCCTTTATGGTCTGAAACAGTCGCCACGACAATAGTATAAAAGGTTTGATTCATTTATGCTAGCACATGGTTTTAAGAGATCTCAGTATGATAGCTGTGTGTACATCAAGTTTGTTAATGGATCACCTATTTATTTGCTGCTATATGTTGATAATATGTTGATTGCTGCCAAGAGCATGAAAGAGATCACTACTTTAAAGGCTCAATTAAGTAGTGAGTTTGAGATGAAGGATCTTGGTCCTGCTAAGAAAATACTAGGCATGGAAATTAAGAGGGACAGAAAGTCTAGTTTTCTATTTCTTAGTCAAGAAAAATACATTGAGAAAGTTCTTCATCGTTTTAATATGCATGATGCAAAGTTTGTTAGTACACCTATTGCTTCTCACTTCAAGTTGTCAGCTTTGCAATGTCCTACTTCTGAAGATGATATTGAGTACATGTCACGAGTTCCTTATTCTAGTGTTGTTGGTTCCTTGATGTATGCCATGGTTTGTTCCCGGCCTGATCTGTCACATGCTATGAGTTTGGTCAGTCGATACATGGCTAATCCTGGTAAAGAACATTGGAATGCTGTTCAGTGGATTTTCAGGTACCTTCGCGGCACATCTAAAGCTTGTTTGAAGTTTGGCAGGACTGGTGGGGGACTCGTAGGCTATGTGGATTCAGATTATGCTGCCGACTTGGATAAGAGGAGGTCCCTCACAGGTTATGTGTTTACTGTTGGTGGATGTGCTGTTAGCTGGAGGGCTACCTTGGAGGATGTTCCAGCACAATCTATAACTGAGGCTGAGTACATGGCTATCAATGAAGCATGTAAAGAGGCTGTTTGGCTGAAAGGTCTGTTTGCTGAGCTTTGTGGAGATGATTCTTGCATTAAGTTATTTTGTGACAGTCAAAGTGCTATTTATCTTACTAAAGATCAGATGTTCCATGAGAGGACAAAGCACATTGATATTAAGTACCACTATGTTCGCCACGTGGTTGCACAAGGTAAATTGCAGGTATGCAAGATTAGTACTCATGATAATCTTGCTGATATGATGACAAAGCCTGTTCCTGTTGCTAAGTTTGAGCTTTGCTCAAGCTTAGTTGGTATAACTGTTTAGTCCAAGTGGCTATTTGGCGCCAGCAAGTGTTTTCTTTGTTGATTCAGGTGATTGTTGAAGTTCATGCTACAAGGAATTTGTCTCAAGGTGGAGTTTGTTATATTCTGATCCAAATTCTATAAAGTAGAGGCCAACTTCTGACGAGCGGAGCGAGGCCCGTCGCCGGAGGCTTGGGCCGAGTGGAGCGAGGTATGGATCGTTGCCACCGTCTATATATACTCTTTGTAAGCCGCCGGCTAGGGTTTATCGCATCATATGATAGCCCACGGCGTTTGTAAACATACACCTGATATAGTGAAGTTTTGCTGGCTGGCGCCCGTGGTTTTTACCTCTCTTTGTTGGAGAGGGTTTTTCCACGTTAAAATCTTGTGTCTCTGTGCTGTGATTTCTTTTTCGTTTTTCGTTATTGCCTAACACAAGGTGGTGTTATGGAGCGCGGTGCAAGACGTTGCGCAACTGGCATCAGGCAAACAGATGAGAAGGCTGGGGAGAGCTTGGAGGAAACCAGCTCGGATTTGCGGGCCCGAATGGATGACCTGATCAGCCAATCACAGAAACACAAAGCCCCCTTATCGACGTGTTAAGCGTGCCAGATGGACATTAGCGTCCCACTGATATGCCTTGTATACTTACCAAACGGTTGTCGATGACCAAGAGACTGAAACCCCTTCGTTGTACTCTCTCTTCCTCGCCATCTTCCTCTCTTGTGAAACTGGAATTTGTGAAACTTGATTCTCTTCTGAAACTGGAATTTGTACCTGCAAACTATGATGCGATTGATAAGTACGAAGTAGGCTCACAACAAAATGGACACGTGAGCATTATGTCTGCGTGGCATCTTGAGGGCTTCCCCACGACACGTGTGCGCTTCCTTTCTTTCAGCGGTGTGTACGCGTGTACCTGCAAGTCGTGTAGAGCTTATCCTGATCTTTGGCAAGTTGGGGTATCATGTTGTACTGCTCTGTGGGGCTTAGTTGTGTCCCCCGTTTCAACATATATAAGCAGTGTCTGCCTGGTTTGCAAACAAGTGCACATATGACTTCTCTGCTAATAGCCTCATACACAACAGCCAACTTGCATCATTGTTCTCTGTGCAACTGAAGATTTCAGTCAGCAGTGCAGCTATGACGTCTCTGCCATGACGTCTCTGCCGTGACGTCTCTGATCTCGTTGCATGTGTTAACACTAATCTTGATTAGTTGGTACGTGTGATCCAAGATAGCTGAGTCTAGTCCGATCCGGATTAACTAACTAGTCTGTTAGCGTGTCCTGTTCGGTCGTAGCAGCCTAGGCAATAGCTAGTTAGAAAGTGTGTCCTAGTACGTGTCGTATTGGAAGTCTCCAGCGTATAGGTTTAGGTGATCATGGTTAGCTGTCCGGTCGTGTATATATATGCGGCAAGTCTTGAAGTTGTAACACCGGAGTTTAGAAGAAATAAAGAAAAAGAACGGGTGCGACACGCGCCCTTGGCGATAAATATAGTCTCCGCGTGTGTTTGTGTAGCTTCATATAATTGATCCGTAAGTGAATCCCAACAGCATGTGAGTGCTCGTCTATATAAAATAGCGTACATGTTTATGCCCAAAAACCTCTAATGGAGCTCGGGCTAGCGCTGCTGCATTTGGAAGGAAGGCATCTATAAACGATCGATATATAGATCGACGATGTGGGTAGCAAGTGTGCACACGGCTACATCAATGTGGCCGTCGTCGATACCGCCGGCAAGGCGATGCACCCCGCAGCGAGTGCAGTGCTCGTCGCCGGAGACACCGCCGGAGCCCAAGCGGCGCTCGGCGGACTACCAACCCAGCTCCTGGGACTACGACGCCATTATGCGTCTCCAAGCTGGCGTTAACTATGCAGATCCGAATCATGATCAGGTATTTCTCGCTTAACTAGGCTATTGCATTCTCTTAGCTACTTATTCAACACTTTAAGCAAATTAATCTCAAAGGTTATCGTATATTATGATAAGCTTTTACAGCTTTTTACAAATTACAAAATAGGTATACTTGAAAATCAACAAAAAAATGTACTATCTTTCTGATTATGAAAATAAAATATGTGGAACATGGAGTATATAGCAGATCAGGAAGGTGATAAATTGACATAAGTAATTATAGTGGTTCAAGTACAGTTTTAAAAAAGGCAAAACTGGTATGACAAGGACCAAGGACAACTCCCATAATCAAAAAATCGTACACATTCAATATTTTAGTCATCCAGGTAATTTTACACTTTCCACATATTTGGAAGTGTTTTTAAATGACAACCGATATGTCAAACTATACCACGGATAATAAGAACTTCAAAAAAAATGATGCAATTAAATGTTGTCTTTTGTCCCAGATTTAAACTAACCTCATGCCACAGGTCGACTCATCAAGCTTCGAAAAGCTCATGAGGAATATGTTGATGAACAAACCAAAACAATCTTCTTGCAAGCTTAAGCTCATCGACACGGTGCAACGACTCGGCATTGCCTACCACTTTGAGCAGGAAATCAACAGCATCCTCAGCTCCATGCACAAAAAACCTCATCTTGCTAACGATGATCTTACATCTGCAGCCTTGAGATTCAGATTGCTCAGGAAGAAGGGTTTCTCGGTCTCCCCAGGTAGTTTATTAAACAAGAAAGCAACAAGCACATCTAGTTTATTCAATGTTTTCATTTGTTTCATTTCTTCATTGAAAGAATACAAGACCACTATACATACTTCACTTATAATACTATATACACAACTGGTTGCTCAACGTAAAAAAATGCCTTATCATGTAGAATATCTGACCAATAATGAAAAGTACAAAGGAATATGCGGCCTCAAATCATCAGCAATGGAGCAGAGGGATGTTGAGGGGATTCTGTCACTCTACGAAGCATCATATCTTGCATTTGGAGATGATGATGTACTGGATGAAGCAAGAGTATGTTGTGTGGATGCTCTCACTAAACTTTTGCCATCCATGCATCCGCAGTTAAGGAACAGTGTGGTTCATGCCTTAGAGCTTCCATTGCATTGGACGACTCCTAGACTAGAATCAAGATGGTTCATAGATCACTATGCCCGAGATGCAAGTCTCGATCCATCGCTTCTCCATTTTGCTAAGCTAGACTTCAACAAGGTTCAGAGCATGCATCAACAAGAACTTGCGAGGATCACAAGGTAATTAATTACACTATGATATTCAAGTTAAGTGTAGAGAATCAAGACGCAAGCATGATAACTAATAAAGAAAGTGTTGATACAGATGGTGGAAGGAGGATGTGGGGCTTGGTGAGAAATTAACGTTCGCAAGGGATCGTTCGCTAGAATGCTTCCATTATGCAACTGGCATTTCCTGGGAACCAAACCTTGGAGCATGTCGTGAATCACTTGCTAAAGTCATGAATTTAATACTCCACCTGGATGATGTCTATGATGTGTATGGTACTCTAGATGAGATCATCATATTCACTGATGCCATTGGAAGGTTAGTTACATGCACGTAAGCAACTGCATATATGTGGCGTATTTGTGTACACTAAAAATATATACAATAATCTTGTTGATCCATCAGGTGGGAAGAAAGACCTAGTAGGTTGCTCCCAGAATACATGCAAGCACTTTACTCTGCTATGTACAACACGTCTAATGAGGTGGCTGACCATGCGCTACAGACACATGGTTGCGACGTGCGTTTTCTCCTTCAGAAAGCGGTAAGTTTGCTCATTGATTTATCATATAATTTATTGATTGTGTACAGTATAGCGGTAAGTAATTAAACATATCGGTTTACATGATAGTATTAATAAGTTTACATAATACTATCAGTCAGTTGACTAATTATTTAATTAACTACAGTGGCACGACTTGTCCAAGGCATTCTTGGCGGAAGCAAAATGGTATTATGGAAACCACAGACCAATCCTCAATGAGTACTTGGATAATGGATGGGTTTCGTCCTCAGGGCCAGTTCTGCTCCTGCATGCCTTTCCCATGCTCAACATGGAACTCACCTCGAATTCTCTTGATCAAATTGGAAGCTACCCAACATCAGTTCAGTCAGCATCATTAATTTTCCGTCTATGCAATGACTCTGCAACAAACTCCGTACGTATAAAATATATAAGGACCTCTATTTTTGTTGACCGCGACTTTTGGAACAATTTGTTCAACGCAGCTTGCCCAAAAAAGTAATGCATGTTTTCATACGTACCTTGTGGTCAAAATTGCAGGCTGAGTTGGAGAGAGGGGACGCACCATCCTCTATAGCTATCCACATGTCAGAAAATAATTGTGATGAGCAAGAATCTCGCAAAGCCATGCAAGATCTTTGCATGGATGCTTGGAAGTCGATGAACGAAGATGCATTCAAGCACCACCAATGCCCTCCACCTTTCTCCAAGGTGTGCATGAATTTGGCCCGAATATCACATTGTATTTACCAAGGGTGTGATGGTTTTGGTGCACCAGATGATCAGAATAAGAAGCAACTCAAGGAGCTGTTCCTGGAGCCTTTCATAGTGAGTACCTAGTTAGATATTTATCTTCCACCTATCAAGCCGAGCAATCTTGAAGGATTTCAGCTGCAAAAAGCAAACATTGTTTATTAATCTGTTTCTGCTTTTGAAGCCCGTACACTGGATCAGCACTATGTTTGTAATGTGATTCTGAAATTGAATATCAAGCACTTAACCTTTTTTAGATTATTGAGCACTTAACCTGAGATCTTCAATCCATTTGCATGTTTGGCAATCTTTAGGAACCAAGCTTCAGTAGCTTCAGCACTCTTCTTTGTTGATTCTTCAAAATATCAAACTGCTCAGGACACCACCAGTAATTCTACACCCCAGTCATTACGAGAAACAGTTCAATTGAATGTGTGATTTTTTTTTTACGAAATATAGCATAGCTACTTTTCATTCATTAAGAAGCTGACAGAGCCAAAGAACAGAATACAAGGGCAGGGTGAGTACAACTAAACCACAGCAGAACGATAAAAGAAGAAAAGGAGAAAACAGCTCAGCATCAGAGACCTCCGGCTCAACCAAAACAAGGGAGTCTTCGATTTCCATCTTCATCTAACCAAGCAAGGCAGAAGCACCTTCAGTGGCAGTCATCTGGTTGCCAACGGACAACACCCCTCGTATAGTGCACCGGACATGGTGGCTCTTGTCCACGCCAGGCCAGGCCAGATCCGCTCTCCCTCGAGCCACGTGCTTAGCACTATTGTGAAGTGTATAAGTGGATTGCACTACCCCTTTCCATCAGTTTAGGCTTTTGATAGCGTTCGCTAGTGCATGAAGCTTGACAAGCACAACAAGTAGCACCAACGGTGCGAGCCCTCGCTGCCGACCAAAGAGGAAGCAGACCACCGCCTACAGAACCATCTCCAAGCTGCTGTGGCCACCAGGAGTACCGCTGCCTTTGGCTGCAGACCCCCCTTCGCATTGGCAGAGGCCGGCGGCCAGAGTGGAGGCAGGGAGGGGGGATGTGGCCTGTGGTGTGTCGGCGGGGAGCCTCCCAGGCCACCTAGGTCAGGCAACACAGGAGGCAGGCTGTTCTGCTTGTTTCCGACTTCTTCGTGGATCCAAAAGTAGATGCAGGTGGAAGCACAAGACTCTTGCTGTGGTAGCATGGCAGGATGAGATACCAGGTTGACCAGCTTACAGCAAGGGAATATATTACATTAACTTGAGTGACATTGATTAGAACTATGTGGTGACTGAGAGACAGTGTAGCCGATCGTCCCTGCATCCGACAAATATGCGCCCACCCACCATCAAGGGCGATGAGAAGATGTCTCCAGGAAGATTCATGACTGCAAAGCCTTGCACAAAGTAACCAACTTTCTCCTGCTTAGCATCAGCTGTAATCCTAAGGACATGGACCTTTCCAGAACTTGTGCAGATACAGGCAAATCTGCCAAAAATTAGATAGGTCAATTTATTGATATATGTTATCTTGCTGCAAGACTCTTCTACCAATATGATGAATACCTATCAGATGATCCAGATGGCGCTGATGATAATACTTCATCAACAAAAGCAGATGCAGTAATAGGGTCACCAACTTCATAGGACCAAAGAAGATCACCAGATGTCTGCGATGGAAACATTTGATCCATAAGATGCATAGTTGCAAATAAACGATCACTACCAACAATGAATTGAGCTCGCTTTTTTTACCATTTTATCAATTATACTATAATCTAAAATGGCTCTGTGAAGATAAGCCGTCCTCTCCTAGTAATCCAAAAATGCAACAACAGAGTTCAATGGATTAAGACAAGATCCTGAAAACTACTCGCAATTGCTAGACTAGCATCAGACAGCAAGTGAACACAGCAGCAAGAAAGGTCTTTTGACCATCAATTATAATTCTGGAAGTGACATGCAAAAAATGTAGTGGACTATATTAACACTAAGTTTAATTTTAATTTGGAACTGATATCTAAAATGCAAAGTGATTATATGATATTATCATCATGCAACCTAACTCTTTAGCATGATCCACTATTTCCCATACAAAACATCCATATTGCTTTGTCACGAAAGAGAAATCTGGAACTCAGGTATGTAAGACTTACAACATTAAAGGAGTACAAACGTCCGTCACGGGAGGGTATCAACACCTGACAAAAACATACAGACAACATTTTGTTCAAATTACTTCAAAGTGGAAGTGTATCAAGTTGTTCGTGACGAAACAACCTTTTGTAGAATTGTCAAAAGTTATAAATTATTTATTTGTATATTAATATGAATACAAAAAATCCATAGGACAAACTAGAGTTTGGCAATTGAAAATGCATATGAATAGAGATAGTACCTGAGAAGGAAGAGCAGACGATACACATGCACCGGCAAAAATAGGGCCACCAACAGTTGCCTAAGTTTTCAGAGAAGTTAGTTATGGCTCTTGTTAATCAACAAAAACTAATAAATAACAACGCAAGACCAAACGCAACAGAGTCTTGACATGATAGGACAAAAACAACGGCATCTAAAACTTAATTCTTGACACCGCAAACTATAATGCAAATTGGGTAGGCTTAACAGTGCAGAAGCTTTGGTCTATCAGATGTTTTTACCACACAGTTCTACAAAAACTACTGTCCCTGCAACAATAGCTTCACAGCATAACAGTAAGAGGAAAGAAGAGCTGTGCACCTTCCAGATAACAGTGCCATGTGAGTTCAACGCGATCACCAGACCGTTCACCAAGCAACAAACGACTGTAAAATGCAAGGGTAGTAATCAGCAGAAATTGGCATCCTTAATTGAAAATACTGAAAGAATAGCGAACTCACAGCTTTAATATACTCAGGTTATGTTTTAAGTGTTGCATTACATTGTTAACCAGAAGGTCCAGAACAATATCAATACAGTATGATTTACTTCTGTAAAACTCAACACAATTGTACCCTGCTAGCGTTAACCTCTGGCCCACATAGCTAGCCAGGATGCCTGAGCCACGCACAGTTGCACTGCTACAGTCAATGTAAAATAATTTTCTTCAGGGCACCCTGCAGTTACATTCAGAAGAACTACTTTTCACTGATGTTGCAATACAGGGGGAAACTTCTCGATTCAAATTTTCCTCTGAGACAAGAAAGTCTCAAATGAAAAAAATGTGCATTGAACTTGATTTTTGTTTTAACAGTTTTGCAATGCATATGTTGTGGACTCCTTTTGGGGAACCACCTATGAACGCCGGCGTCGTCATCCTGTGGCACAAGGCCAAGAAGAGACGTGAAGGGACCAAACTGGGCAGTCAATCAACGTCCAGGCCTATTAGGAAACCAAATCCAGATTGAATACCAACCTATCTCATAGTTTATTCTGATTAGGACTCTATTTCAGTACGTACTACTTAGATTATCTCTCCCTCATATAAGGAGACACGTAGATTGTACCAGGCATCATAGAAATCAATAAACCAAAATCTCTCCAGTTTGAGCGTTCAGAGCCTCGTTCGCCACGGCCGGGGACAAGCCTCGCCGGACGTCCGAGGGCGAGCCTCGTTATCCTCTGCGCTCCGATCCCAATTCCCGTTTACATCTACATCCTCCTCTCCCCAATACTCCAACACGTAACATCTTGGTATCAGAGCCTCCCGCTACGTCTTCCACCATGGGTGAGCCTTCAGCCGTCGAAAAGCAGCTTCAGGCCCTTGCGGATCAGCTTTCTGCCATGGCTGCAGATCAGAAAGCCCTGCATGCAGATGTGACGCTGCTAAAGTCTCAGCATGCGGCTGATGGGACCAAGATGGCGTTGCCTTCCCACCCCAGCAAGCAACTCGGTGAGAACTCCGACAGCACTGCAATGACTGCCGGTGTTCCGCGCTTCCACAAGATGAATTTTGCCACGTATGATGGCTCTGCAGATCCCCTAGTTTGGGTCAACCGTTGTGAGCAATTTTTTCGTGGACAACGCACTATGGAGGAGGAAAAGGTGTGGATTGCTTCGTATCATCTGATTGATGATGCACACCTCTGGTACATGCAATTGGAGATGGAAGAGGGCACCCCATCATGGAAACGTTTTGCAGAACTCATCAATCTGCGTTTTGGCCCTCCAATACGCAGCAATCCGCTAGGTGAGTTGGCAGCCCTGCGTCGCACAGGAAGTGTGGAGGAATACATCAGACAATTTTCAGCCCTGCGTTGCCGCTGTCCAAAACTTGACTCAGAACAGCAGGTGCAGCTCTTTACTGCTGGCCTCCTTAAGCCCTTGCGGACACACGTCGAACTCCAAAACCCAGCTTCGTTGCAAACAGCAATGAGCCTAGCCCGGGCTTATGAGGAGCTAGAAGGTGAAGAAACGACACCAACTCCGGCACCAAAACCTCCAGCACGTGCAGCTTTGGTGTCCAAAGCCGCATCTTCCACCCAGCCCGCCCTTCCCGCACCACCTCCGCGATCTGAAGCTCCTGTCAAAACCAGCGCTACAGCCGCCCCACAACGTCAGTTCAAGAAACTCTCGCCATTGGAGATGGCTGATCGCAGAGCTAAAGGGCTTTGTTTTAATTGCGATGAGAAGTTTGCCCGTGGTCATCGTTGTCAGAAACTCTTCTGGCTCGAGGTATGTGACCCGGAGGAAATTGATGACGAGGAAACTGCAGCACCCCAACATATTTTCTCTCTCACGGCACACACACAAGGAGATACTGTTCCGGCGGTGGATGATGATGATAGCCTTCCGGCTGAGGTACCAACCATCTCAGTTCGTGCTTTAACAGGGATCTGCACAGGACAAACAATGCAACTCATGGTATCTGTGGGGGATGCACAACTGAAAGCTCTTGTTGATTCGGGATCAACTCATAATTTTCTTTCTGAACAAGCTGCTAAACGTGCCAGAGTCTAGCTACACTCCGGCACACGTGTGCAGGTCACTGTGGCCAATGGTGACCGGGTCGTCAGCCCCGGCATGGCCCAAGGGGTTGCCCTTGATATATTTGGTGAGCAGTTCAAAATCGACTGCCATGCTATTCTGCTAGACGGCTTCGACATTATCCTTGGTGTCCAGTGGCTGAGAACATTGGGTCCAATACTTTGGGATTTCAAAAGCTTAACTATGTCTTTTTGGCATGGGTCTACTCACGTCACATGGAGGAGCATCAACAAGACACCTGGGCCATTGCAGCTGCACGCAGCCAGCACAGATGACCTGCTGTCTGCCCTTCTTGACGAGTTCACTGATGTCTTTGCTAAACCTCGAGGTCTACCTCCGGCGCGAGGTTGTGACCACCGCATCCATCTCCTTCCAGGGACAGCACCAATTGCTGTACGTCCGTACCGCTACCCCCAGTTACAAAAAGATGAGATCGAACGCCAGTGTGCCGACATGCTGGAACAAGGCATCATTGCAAAGAGTAATTCTGCTTTCTCAGCACCGGTCTTACTTGTGAGGAAACATGATGAATCTTGGCGCTTTTGTGTGGACTATCGTGCATTGAATGCCAAGACTCTGAAAGATAAATTTCCTATACCAGTCGTCGATGAGTTGCTTGACGAACTTAAAGGCGCCAAGTATTTCACTAAGCTGGACCTCCGGAGTGGCTACCATCAGGTGCGCATGCACCCCCAAGATACAGAAAAAACAGCGTTCCGCACACATCAGGGGCTTTATGAGTTCCTTGTCATGCCTTTCGGTCTCACCAACGCTCCGGCCACATTTCAAGCACTTATGAACTCAGTTTTGCATCCATACCTTCGACGGTTTGTCCTTGTTTTCTTTGATGATATATTAATCTACAGCTCATCTTGGACAGAACACTTGTGTCATATCCGCACCATCTGCAAGGTTTTGCGCAACAACCACCTCTTCCTTAAGTGCTCTAAGTGTGACTTTGGCAAACAATCAGTAGCATACCTCGGGCATGTCATCTCCGAGCATGGCGTGGACATGGATCCAACCAAGGTGGAGGCGGTAGCTTCCTGGTCCACCCCACGTAATGTGCGGGCCCTCCGTGGATTTTTGGGACTTGCTGGTTACTACCGGAAGTTTATAAAAGATTATGGTATTATTGCAAGCCCGCTCACCAACCTCCTTAAGCGAGATGCTTTTGTGTGGTCAGCCAAGGCAGAGGATGCTTTTCAGGCACTTAAGAAAGCCTTAACTTCGTCGTCGGCTTTGGAGCTGCCTGACTTCAAGGCTCAATTTTTCGTTGATTGTGATGCATCCGGATCTGGATTCGGTGCTGTGTTACACCAAGGGAGTCGTCCACTCGCATATTACAGCAAGCAGGTTGCTCCCCGACATGCAAAACTTGCAGCTTATGAGCGAGAGCTCATTGGACTTGTCAAAGCGGTGCAGCATTGGCGACCTTATTTATGGGGACGCTCGTTCACAATTCGGACAGATCATTACAGCTTGAAATATTTGCTTGACCAACGCCTTTCAACAATTCCACAACATCAATGGGTTAGCAAGCTCTTCGGCTATGATTTTTCTGTAGAGTATCGCCCTGGCCGGCAGAACGTTGTAGCAGATGCCTTATCACGCAGGCACTCACAGGAAGAAGCAGTTTTAGCACTCTCCATACCACAGTTTCAGATTTTTGCCGACATCCGTCAGGAAGTAGCTACACGAGCAGATTTAAAGGAGCTGCATGGTAAAATTGCTGCCGGTACAGCAGGTGACCAGTGGTCCACACGTGATGGCCTTCTCTTATTCCGTGATCGAGTCTATGTGCCATCTGATTCTCCATTATGGCAGCACCTCCTTTTTGATGCTCACAACATGGGCCATGAGGGTGTTCAGAAAACCCTTCACCGCCTGCGTGCAAGTTTCCATGTTCCACAGATGAGAAAATTAGTGCAAGAGTTTGTTCGGAGCTGTTTAGTGTGCCAGCGCAACAAAACAGAACATCTACATCCATCAGGACTTCTTCAACCATTAACCGTTCCAACACAAGTTTGGACCGACATATCGATGGATTTTGTTGAAGGATTTCCTAAGGTCAATGGAAAATCAGTTGTGTTGACTGTGGTCGACAGGTTTTCTAAGTCAGCACACTTTATTGCATTGGGACATCCCTACACGGCAAGTTCAGTAGCCAAGGTGTTTTTTGACGAGATTGTGCGTCTTCATGGGATTCCTACGTCGATTGTTAGTGATCGTGATCCTATCTTCACCAGCAAATTCTGGGAAGAATTACTTCAACTAACTGGTGTTAAGTTATATATGAGTTCTGCGTTCCATCCCCAATCTGATGGCCAATCCGAGGTGGTCAATCGAGTGCTTGGTATGTACCTGCGCTGCCTAGCAACCGATCGGCATCGTCAGTGGCTGAAGTGGCTACCATGGGCGGAGTATTGCTATAACACGTCCTTCCAATCTGCTTTGCGTGCCACACCTTTTGAGGTTGTCTATGGCCGCCCCCCGCCGACACTTCTCGCTTATGACAAGGACTCTGCACGAGTGGTTGCTGTAGATACTTCCATGCGCGAGCGTGACGAATTCCTTCGAGACATCCGTGAGCGCCTTCTTCAAGCTCAGAACTCCATGAAGGCTCATGAGGATGGCCAGCATCGTGACATCGAGTTTGACATTGGCGAATGGGTTTGGCTAAGACTGCAGCATCGACCAGTGGCTTCTCTAGTTCCAGCCAGCAATGCTAAACTTGCTCCCCGTTTCTATGGACCATACCAGATAGTGGAACGCATCAATGCTGTGGCCTACCGTCTTCATCTTCCAGCTCGTGCCCGCCTTCATGATGTTTTTCATGTATCCCTGCTCAAGAAGTTCCATGGAGAAGCCCCTTCAGCACCTCCGTCTCTCCCAGCAACTTTGCACGGCAAGGTGGTAACTACACCACAGCATGTTCTTCGGGCTCGACTCAATCGAGGTGTGTGGGAAGTCCTTGTTCAGTGGACAAACACCACAGCATCTGAAGCTTGCTGGGTAACCGTGGATGAATTCAAACGGTCTTATCCGAACTTTCAGCTCGAGGACGAGCTGTTTCTCCAGGTTGGCGGAAATGTTGTGGACTCCTTTTGGGGAACCACCTATGAACGCCGGCGTCGTCATCCTGTGGCACAAGGCCAAGAAGAGACGTGAAGGGACCAAACTGGGCAGTCAATCAACGTCCAGGCCTATTAGGAAACCAAATCCAGATTGAATACCAACCTATCTCATAGTTTATTCTGATTAGGACTCTATTTCAGTACGTACTACTTAGATTATCTCTCCCTCATATAAGGAGACACGTAGATTGTACCAGGCATCATAGAAATCAATAAACCAAAATCTCTCTAGTTTGAGCGTTCAGAGCCTCGTTCGCCACGGCCGGGGACAAGCCTCGCCGGACGTCCGAGGGCGAGCCTCGTTATCCTCTGCGCTCCGATCCCAATTCCCGTTTACATCTACATCCTCCTCTCCCCAATACTCCAACACGTAACCCAAAAAGCTGTGCATGAACTAAATGGTAAAATATAGATGGAAAGCGGATTTCCAAAAAACTAAATCTGAATGTGGGCCTAACACCTAAAACTTGTCAGATCTAACTCTGTTTTGTGTATGTATAAAGAAAAATCTAAACATATGGATGGACATACTCCAGGATGTCTGTCAGATGGCTGGATTTACAATTACCATTTCCACTTTGATGATCTATGGCGAGAGAACTGAAAATTGGTGCCCCAGCTTCGTATTGCCAAACTATTCTGAACGATGGAACCTGCTACGACCAACAGAAACCAGTGAAAACTGTAGATATTCAACGGTTACTAAATTTTTTGCTTGGTATTACCAAGCTTTGCTAAAGACACTCCCATAGACGAAAAAAATATTTTCTCCTCTAAAATTAGCACAGCGATTATATCCTGAGTTACCTCAAGGGATACTGCAGTTACAAGGCCACTCGTACATGCAACATAGATTATGTTGTGTGCCTGCAAGGGAGCAATAAAGATGGCACGACATTTCATAGAGTCCCTACACATATTTAAGACATATGCATACTGGTAATCAGTAAAAATACCATGTCTACAGCAGGAGAACCATAAATGCTTCCACCACAAGAAACTTTGTAAGCACAGCAACGATCTTTATAATTTAGTGCATATAAATGATGGTCGTAAGAGCCACACCTGTAAATTACACAAAGCATACTATTAATACAAAAATTAGCAGCTATAGACTCATCTATTGTGCAAACTTGTGTCTCTGCATATGACTAAGGAGCACAAAGTAGGCAGATTATTGTTTCACTCATTCTAATTGAAAACTTGACATTCTATTACTGTAACAATAGAAGTGGTTTGATCTAATCAGAGGGAAAGGATATATACACGTAAAACTGTGATGAGTGGTGTAATGTACTATGAAAGAAGGAACAGCAGAAGAAAGATTGTGGAATGGTACCATATTAAATTCCTTGTCCTGTCAACAACTGGTTGCATTTTTACCTGAAAGAGTATTCATAATTTGAGATATGAACTGTCACAAAAATTACATGAGTTGACAAGATCAGGTTCTAATTGTATGCTTTTAAACATGCTCCATCATCTAAACTATACCAAAATAAACATATAGTAACTTTGTAACTGCATTATCAACTTTTATATGCTAGAATGCTACTTCCATCGTAGACCTTTGCGCAACTTAACTGTGAAATTAGGCTTTTAGTTTTTCAAAAAAACGGCCTCCATGGAGCTCGAGCTCCATTTGAGGTTTCTGCCTTCTTTTACTATATCACTTGCAGCACTTGGAGAAGTATATCCTACTCAACTGAACATATTCCGGTCGAATAAACATGAGCATACAGTTATGAAGATTCTAAAAAATCGAACTTCCAAAGAAGTTCTATTTACATCTAGCAAGTAAAAACAATCAGGTGCTTTTCATCCTCAATGTTATTCAGAGATGGAACTGAAATACAGCTGCCATCGATCAAAGTGAGGCTCAAAAGATATTTCAAATAAAAAGATTCAGCATTTGTACCTCTCCATCAGTCTGAACTGTCCAAGATAGTTTACCAGTCGACATATTATGAAAGTAAATTTTCCCTTTGTAACATCCAACCACAACCTATCCAGTAGAGTAACCATGAGATGGCTATATGCTTTGGTAATTTGGTCTGTCAATTATTGATGAGTTCAAAGATTCATGTTACCTCTGAAAAATCACCAGTTATAGCAGCAGAACACTCCACGCGTCCTTCCAATTTGACACTCCACCTCACTGAACCACTGCACAATAAATTGGGAGCAAGTTTCAGTATGCATATGTTAGATAAGGTGAGCTCTCTCGTTGAATCAAATTACAATTCTTTCGCAAAAACAAGAATCAAATTAAATTTAACAAATTAATGAGAATGGCATAAGAGCATACAGGGAGCACTGGATTGACGATGGTTTGGCATTAAAAGAAAATCAGAACAATAAAATGAACAATGTCTATTAAAAACTAGCAAGCAACACTCACCTGCAACCATCAATGCAGAGAAATAAATGCGAATGAGACCCGATAAATATGTTCATCATCCCATTGTTCATGACAAGCAAAGGTGAGGCATCAACACAAGAATCCAAAGGAATGTTCCAAAGTTCCTGAAGATAACCTCTTCTGTTGCATGAGACATATGAGCAAACATCATGAAGTTGCAGTTTCCCTTCGTAGACATGTGTAAATCTATTGCAACGCCCAATAGACCACATCTTTTGTAAACAAAAACTCAGAATCCATTGACTGTCCATGAGGCTGTTTCTGTCCTTCGAGCATGTCTCCAAGCAGAGGTCATTTGCCTCGTATCTATCACTAGGAGAGAATATATATTTGCTAAGCTGCCCATCTGTTTCATTTCCATAACTCGCTGCTATGTGATCATGAGCATGCTCTCCATTTATCTGTGATTTGCCTTCATGAGAAGTATCATGTACATTCGCAGTAATCGGGTCAAATGATCTCTGTATGCTTGCAGATATATTCGGGCCCTTAGGGTGACGCTCATCAGTAGGAGAAACCAAACTAGTCTGCTCGACATATAAGGCATGCAAAAGTTTCAATGGCGTTGGATAGATGTAAAGCAACCTCATATCAATCTCCAACTTGTGGGCTGCATGGGCAGCAGATACTGAGTTACCACCCAAGGTGAAGAAATCATCAAACTCAGAAACTTCATCAATAAGTAGCGCTTCACTAAATGCCTATTGTAGATGGAGACAGCATCAGTAAAACATGATCAAGAATGGATACCATCCAGAGAAAATATTTTAAAAAGAGAAAAAAAAAACATAAATAACAAATTTCAAGGCAAAAAGGTAAATGCAAGAGACTGTACTCATAACTTAGACCAAACCTTTTTAATAACTCGTAAATGTGGATTAACTGGACCACTTTCAGACTTAAATTCACATGGTTCCAATGCACACTCCAAACTTGATAACTTGACATAGTCAACCTTTCCTGAAGAAGTCAAAGGTAATGACTTCACGGAGAGAAAAAAGTTTGGAACCATAGCTGGTGGAAACTTCTTGATGAGCCAACATCGAATTGATGCCATGATATCTTGAGAACTTACTTCTCTATATTCCAGGTCATCTTTCACAATTTCGTTTTTACTCCTAAACACCAGGTATGCCTTATAATCTGGAGGCCCATTACTTTGAAAAGTAACTGCAGCATTGATGACATCAGGATGTTCCATTAAGGTGGATTCTACCTCTTCTAGTGAAAAACGTTGTCCATAAATTTTCACAGTACGGTCCTTTCTCCCTAGGAAAATAAGTTCCCCGGTCTTAAGCCGTCGAGCAAAATCACCTGTTTTGTAGTATGTTGGACTTTCACTGCCTTCAGCGCAATTACTCCTCACAGACTCTGTCAAATAACCATTGAATAAACATGCTCCACTGACACAAATTTCACCTTCATCCACTATCCCAGCATTCGTCACAAGAAAAACTTCACAATTTGCAATGGGAAATCCAATTGGCACACTGGTTATTTCTTCACGCTCTAAAATTGCAGGCAGATCTTTGCAATCAAAGGACGTACAATCACCAGAAACCTGAAACACGAGTACAAACTTTGAACAAAGATACACAAACCAAATGCGACAACTTTTCAGCTAATCCACGTGAGAGGAAAACTGACCAATTTAGTGTTGGAACCTCCCTACAGTTTTCCCCAATTATACATTTAACAGGTAGCACTCGAATTTTGGTTACTCAAATGATATACATCCCGAACTTTGTATGAAAATTTTAACAAAGTTCAAGCTTGGCTACCATAAAGATGACACAAATTACATCTCTATTCTGTGATCGTGACAAAAATATTTAAGCAACCCTTTCATTAACAGCCAAGGTAGGAAAATTCAGCGAGATGGCTGCCCAGATAGTTTTGATTTGCACTGATGGTGCTTAGCGAGATCGCTGGCTAAGAGTAAGAATGTATTAGAGAAATAATATTCAACTCGGTTTCCTCACCTCTGTTGTTCCATACAGATTTATGATAGTAGTGTCTGGCAGAACTTCATGGACTCTCTTCCAGAGCACTAAGGTAAAAATCTCCCCACTAAATACTAAAATCTTAAGAGAGTTATATCCACCTGAAAGATGCTTCCCCAGGGTAGGTAGTACTATCGCCATTAATGAAGGAACCAGGGTCATCCTTGATATACCGTATGCCTACAAAAACGTCAGCAAAATGCAAGGGCAATGACTGTCTTACCAAAAAGAAGGACTATGTAATGATCTAAAAAAAATCAGAAAAATAACCTTCTAGGAACTACTGTGTTGTTAAGTATCTATTCTTTTTTTTAGAGGGTTAAGTGTCTATTCATGACTAACAGAAATGAGCCTCAGACTATCTCTTCATTACAATGACAACGTACTAAAAATACTGTTTGCTACCCTAGTAGTATAGTACTGTATCTCTCGCTTTCTGCCAATGATAACGAGGAATGAAAAGGTTAGGCAGTAGGCTAACAGCCTAACATACATTATGAGCTACGCACACTTGGGCATACATGAACAGATGACTTGATTTAGGAAGTCAGAAACCCTAAATGGTAAGGTAATAGCCAGTAAGCAAACATGTGAACAAAACATGCATCCTCACATTCATCCTACTTTCCGAGTAATAAATGGTAATTCCATAATATCAAACTGCATATTCGACAAGGCAACCATATTTATGTCTCATCAAGGAGAAGCTTTGGAGCTTTTGGTCAAATACTATTTGGAGAAACCTAACTGCAGAAGGAAACCAGTATTCTCTCCCCTACTATTTTCATGTCAGAAAATAAACATGAAGGTATATTCAACCATGGATATATGAAGGCAAAGTAACCTTGATCAAGTTGGCCAATGATGCCGGATTAGCTCTCCAGTCTTTGGGAGGAATGATAAGTGTTGTGCTAGTCAACACAGCAGAAAGAAACTCCTGAAGATGGTCAACAAAGCTGACAGATGTCTTAAACAACAACATGTCATCTGAACACAAAGGATTCCTTCTTTGCATCCACAAAAAGCGATTCAGAAGACCTACAGCAGGATAGTAAAAGAAGCATGTCTCAATAACATGGTTGATCATCGGAAACACCTAGTGATCAAGCCATCAGAAAAACACTAGACCCAAATTCTAGTATTATTTCAGTTTTCGATGGTATCAAATAAATTGCTACAAACAAAATTTCAGGTATTTTACATCTGTAATTTCTTCTACCAAACATTATGCTAAAGATTTCTACAAAGAACACCAAAATATTACCATAAGACTATAAAAACAGTGGAAGGGGTGACATAGAAGTCTAGAACAAGAGGTTAGCATCTAGAATAATGTTGACCGATTCCTTCGTTGTTTCAGAAGCAGAGAAACAAAATGGCCAGAAGACCTGCATACTTACACAACAATACATCTGCAGACCAAAGTTAGCCAACCATTAACAGCCACAAGGAGCGGTTAACTTTTACCTTTCTCCCTTCCACAAACACCTTTTGGTCTTCCAGTGGAACCAGAGGTGAACATCACGTAGCAGAACTCCCGCGGCCTCCCGCGCTCGCACGGCCAAGCAAGCTCCTCTCGACCAATCCCAACCTCTCTGTCATCGGACCATTGCCGGATGTCGCCGTCCAAGAGCAGTACAGGGCAAGCACTGTTCTTAAACATGGCCTCTGCTCGCGAACACCTTGATGACACCACCAGCGCCGCGCTAGACGACGACACAGCCGACTGAACCCTCTCGTCTGGCCACGACGGGTCCAACGGCAGGAACGCCTCTCCGCACCTGAGCACGGCGAGGACGGCCACGATGTACTCCACCGACGGCGAGGCGTGCACCCCCACGACCCTAGGCGTCGCGCCAGAGCTTCCCCTGTCCCGATCGGAGCAGCCTAGGGTTCCAAATTCAGAGTCAGAGAAGGGGAACGAGGGTGAAATTACAGCGGAAGGCAAATCAGCAGAGCCTAGCACGCCGCGGCACAACCACGCACGCACGCACCTGGGGCCCCGTCGTCGCGCGGAGGAGGGCGACGAAGCGCGTCGGCGATGCGGCGGGAGAGGAAGGAGACGGCGGAGAGGAGGTCGCCGCAGGTGAAGCGGCGCTCGCCGATGTCCGCGGAGGCGTCAGCCGCCGCGTGGATGACGGAGAGGCGGGCGGGGTCCCGGCGCACCGCGCGGTCGAACGCGTGCGAGATGCAGCACGGGTCCTCCTCCGCCGACGCCGACGCCATTCTGCCGCCGCGAGCCTGGCTTTGGTGCGCGCCAGTGAAGGAAGGGAAGCAGTTCGAAAGCTGAAGCAGAGGAAACCCGCCTTCGCTGCTACTCTAGATCTTTTCGGCTGGCCAGAAATTTAGGTACGGGTATTCAAAACTCCCTCCGACATTTTAGTGTTTTTAGATTTATTCACTGGTCCATATCTCAATTATAGGTGAGGTGTACATCATAAAAAGATTAAAGTGGTCACAATGTATAGTACCATATTGTGATATCATGCATATAATACTACAATGATACAGTATCTACCTAGTTATACATGATTTGTAGATTAGTATCATAGTTTTTTTATATTTAATGATTTGTAGAATCTCGATGCAAAATTGTGTACAAGATCTATCTGATATTATTTTTCCTAGTTATACATGCTATGATACAGTATCTACCTATAATACTACTATAATCTCTCTCATCATTAATTACGGTGACACATTAGCTTTTTGCATGCATGAAATGCATGATACTAGTGATGATATCATCATTGTGGCTAGTCTTATAAACATTTTTAAGGCTAGCCATAGTGCTAATATCTTAAGTAGTATCATGCATATTATGCATACTAAAATGCTGATATGGCAACTAATTAAGTAAAAAAAGAGAATTAGTGTATCATAGGTAGATACTGTATCATAGCACACATTACGAGAAAATTTTAATGCTAGATAAATCTTGTACATTGTTTTGCATTGAGATTCTACAAATGAATAAATATAACAAAATTATGATACTATAACATGATATCATCCATTATAAAACTAGTATCATATACATGATCAGCCTAAGAAAACCATTTAGAGACTTTAGTCTTTACTCAAATTTCCATTAGGCCAAGTACCTGTTATAGGTCGAGGGGATGACAAGCATACTCCCTAAAATCTTGGACTAGAGAGAGCATATGAGCATATGTTATGTTAATCACATCTTAGGAGTGATCGCTATCTTCTATCTAATGAGAGTGATACAATGTTAGCATATCTTATACCTTTCGTCTATCCATTGAAACTTTATTCTATAAGTCCATTTGACGAGGGTATGACCCCTCGATCCTCGATATTTGCCTACCTGGTTCCTGCCAAGGAAGAAGCCCGCTCGAAGGATACCCGAAGCCCGCAAGGCCCAGCACTTTGACTTGGAGTAGAAGGCAAGAAATACTTGTAAACCCTAACTGGCTGCATATATAAAGCCACCAAGGGTGCCCCCTAGATATCCAAACTGGCATAGGCTTCTCGCATAGGCACCTGATCTCGCATAAATCCGCGCATAGGCTAGCCACGTCATCTCCTTCCACCTCCACCAGATTGCATCTGCGCACCATTGTAACAGCTCCAACTATACAAGCAATACAAGATCAGACAAGCAGGATGTAGGTCTTTACCCTCCGGGGGGGCAAACCTGGGTAAATTCGTGTGCACCCCCTGTTTCTGTCTGAAGCCGTCGAATCCGCCAAGCGCCCACATACGCTCCATGAATCGAAAGCCCTAAACATGGGCATTGCCGAGTTAGAACCTCGTCACCATTTATAACTTATGCATCACTTGATGATTGTGAGTAAAATCCATCCTATTTCCTAATCTGCAATCCAAGAGTTGTGTTCAAACCACCACTCCTATGAGAACAAATTAAGTCTATTGCCTAGTGATCAACTCCCATATTATTGTGTATCTTAATCTCAAAATAATAAATCCTCCTTATAAGAGAAAGATAAAAAGTATCTTCCAATTATCTAATGAAAGAATCAAGAAACCACTAATGACCTTGAGAGTGTACAATGGACATTTCCATGTCATTAAGAAAAATATGGAACTCATAAACTCATGTCTTGTATGACATACACACAAATATGGAATCCCATATTAATATAAATCATAGATGAGTGTTTCTTGTCAATGATCCAAATTAATGTTCTTATATATCATTAGGAATGTATCTAAGCTTTACCAAGGTATTTTGAACACTTAAATAGTAATGTTTGGAATTATTCCTATTAGGATACCTACTTAAAACCTAGTTGTATTTCAAATGTAAATCATAAAATGTACCAACACATCTTCCACCCGTGAAATCGGGAGCTAAAAAATATCCTAAAATTATTTTAGAAGAACCCCTAAATCCAAAACCTACAAACACAATTTAATTCAATTAGTAAAATACAAAATAGAAAAGTAGAAAAAGGAAAGAAAATGAAAGAGAAAAAAGAAGGAATAGTTGGTCCACTTAGGGAACCCAAGCCAGCCCGTCCGAACATACCGATTCGTGTTTTATTAAACAGAGGAAGAAGGCTACTGCCTTCATCTTCCTCTGCGCGCCCGACAACGCGACAGTGAGAGCCATGTCGCCGCTATCGATAAGCACGGTCCCAGACCCCGACGAGCTGTCACCGAGTCGTCTTGATCCTTGCATCTCTACTAGCAAGAATGGCGCCAAGATTCATGCCTAGAGCAAGCTCATCGTCTCTAACACATCTCTACCACCGCCGCTGATGTGACGGTAGACCACACCGAGTGAAAATGGATCGGGTAGTGACTAGAGGGGGTGGATAGGCACTATTACAAATTTTAATTCTTTTTGAAGTTCAAGGCTTTTCAAAGGTTCAAAGGAAGATAACAACAACGAGAGAGACCCTAGGTGAAGAAAAAACCGCAAACACAACAAAAGAAAATGGTAAAGGAAAGAGGTCACCGCAAAAACAGAACAAATAGACACAGATTTAATTTCTGTAGTTCCTTTGTTTTTAGAGAAAGTACGTCTATGTTGGAGGGGTGTGATACCACGAAGGTGATTAACGCCACAAAAATCTCACCCTATTCTGTGGTGAGGTTGCCACAAAGGCTAACTCGGGTTCCACTAAGGGGGTGACTTCAAGGTGTCACCAAAGACCTTTACACCAAGAGTTGAAGCAATCTCCACAACCGAATTGGAGGCTCCCAGCGAGATCTAAGGGCATCTTTGGATTGAGTCCAAAACTTGCCTTCCCAATATTTTGGTCATGACCAAATTTGGTCTTTATTTGGATATATGATTGCCAACTATTTGGCATGCCAATAGCTTCTTTGGCCAATGTACTTCACTTTTTTGCCAATGTTGGCCAAATCATGGGCAACCAAAAGGTCAACAAAATTTTGGCTAACCAAATATTTGGTGGGGCAACCATGGGCTATAACCAAACATGCCCTAAGAGCCCATACACACAAATGTGAGACTCAAAAAACAACCACAATGGCCTAGGAACCCTCAAGAGTATATTGGACCAAGTTCCCCAACAAAACATGGGGGGAAATGAAATTACTTCGGTCAACACTTAGATCTAGATCTTATTCACCAAATTTTTAAAGGGCGTCAAGTTTGATTGGTAGGTGAGGAGATCTAAGGCTTCAAAGCTTATATTAATGGAGGAGAGAGAGTGGACGAAGCAGCCAGATCTGAAGTAGGAGACGAGTATTTATAGGCACTGCCAAAATGTATCCGTTGGAGGCAACTAGCCCTAGAAATTCCGCCCCCTGAATTTTTTTCTTCGGAATTTCCGGCCTACCAAAAATAAAGGACTTAGCCGAATTTCAAAGGGGTGCAAATTATAAATTTCCGGTCCCCGGAAATTCTGCCACTCCAGAATTTTTGGCCCCTTTACTACAGGTTGCACCACAACCAAAAGTAAAGGACTTTGCCGAATTTCGCAGGGGTGGAAATTACAAATTTCTGACCCCTAGAAATTCTGCCATTCTAGAATTTTCGGCCCCTTCACTCCAGGTTGCACCACCACCAAAAGTAAAGGACTTAGCTCAACAGGTTCTAACCAACTAGTTAGGTAATGATTTGCAGCAACATACATCTTTGGGATCCCATTGAATCCCTAAGTTCCATCAATACTTAATTAACTTCCATTATTCATGAAAACTAGAGATATTTATGTCTTAGAGTGCAATAACCACATTAGGTTAACCCACAGCCATAGCTATGCTAGTAAGAGGAGCACGCTAAAATGAAACAATAGTCTGTGAGTGCACCAAAATGAACTAAATTCTTTAATAAACTAATTAATTAACACGAATAACATCGCCTCCTAATAGCAAACCATAATTAAGAGGGATCACATCACCTTCTAATAGCAAACCCTAATTATCAGGAATCGAATTGACATACCTCGCACTCCTTGTCGGAGTAGTACCATGTGTCGTACGGGGCGAGGCGACCCTTGTATGGTGCCTGTGCCGCGTGGATGGAGCCACCAGCGATAGGCCCATCGATGGCACGGCTCTGAGATGGGTCGGTGCGCCCTCGAAGCTGCCTCCTGGCGCCACCACATCTGCGGATCTAGCCGCCTCCGCAAGCCGCTTCTCCTTCACCTTCGCCACAGGACCCACCACCTCCGCATTTGCGGATCCCGCCACCTCCACGGCACTCTTCCCCTTCACATCAGCCATGGGAGACACCGTGCGGCCATGGAAGCCGACGCAGCTTCGCTGGACCCTAGATCTGCAGCACCTCTGCTCACCACAAAAGATGAGGCGCCATCAATCTTCTTCACCATCGCTGGATTAGCAAGGTACGCTAAACACTGGGAAACAAGGTAAGGGAGAGAGGTAGGGAAAAGGGAGGAGGGATGTGAAAGGAGGGAGCTAGGGTTTCTTGATTTCGGATGAAATGAGGATCGAGGCAGGCAATGCAAGCGAGGTAGGCATGATATATACCGCTGTAAGACACAGGTGCGGAGCGCCCCACCATGTACGCATACGCCAGCCACATACATATACGCCTGCCACATACATTTACCCAGCGTCCAAATGAGCCGTATAGGTTATAGAGGGTTTGAAATACGGGCTTGGGTTACCCAGATCGGATCCGTGCGCCTCGATGCCAAAGGGGTATCGTGTAATCTCGACTGTCGATGTGTTCTGGGGCAAAAAAAATTGGTCTTGGGGAGTCTATGGAAGCATATGTCATTTAGATATTATTATAGACTATAGATATATAAAGAATATTTGCATGTACGTGTGAGAGCACGAGGACACGACAATAAGAGAGATTAGAGCTTAATCAGTTCTAACATTTGGCATTTGAAGTTGGCCAATCAATATTACACTTAGGACCTGTTCGGAACCGGTCCACGCTGCTCCGCTCCATGGAGAATACGAACCTCGTTTTTAGCCGCTCCGCTAATTTAGCCTATAGCTTCTGCCGCTCAAGCGGAGCAGTTCAGAATCGGAGAGGATCCGAACAGGTTCTTACTTGTTCAGTTAGTTGTGGGTCGGCAAGCTCTAGAACTAAATATTTTTTGGTTCAACGTCTGTGAATCCATGATCCTGAAGCAAGCTTGGGCGGAGCGCTGGCAGATCCTAAAGTCCCGCGGCACCCGCTGGCAGGCACGGGTGCGTCGGTTAACGGGAGCATAGTAGACTGGTTACAGGAGACAGAAGTCTGAGTTATTTTGTTGAAGTACTTTATCCGATCACTAATACTTATCTCTATGTAGATGTATGTAAATACTAAAATATATCTAGATATATTCATGCAAAGACAGAGTATAAGTGATTGGAGGGAGTAATATCTTTCAGTCTCAAGCTATTTCTTGAGTCGCATATAATTTCTCATGCACGGACCGTAATACACTATGGGTGAGTTGGGTCAAGAACTCTAAGACATGGTTTGTTCCATCACTGGTAAAAAAAAGGGGCTTTATTCTCGGTTAGTAAGGGGTTTTAGTCCCGGATGTCCAACCGGGACTAGCAAAGCGGGACTAAACTCCTTCCTCTTTAGTCTCGGTTGCTCACAAACCGGGACTAAAGGTCCTCCACGTGGTTCGGGCCGTGTGCAGAAGGCTGGAGGACCCTTTAGTCCCGGTTGGTGGCTCCAATCGGGACTAAAGGGATCTGATATAATTTCTAATAGAATTATTTAAAAAAAGCCCAAATTTTTTTCAGATTTTTTTAAATTTCCATATTTTTGAATATTTGAATTGTTTAACAGTCTCCACTCTCCACTTAATCTCTAATCACCTCTATTCTCATATCAAATTACATACTTATGGTCCTCACTTCCCGGTCGGTCATCCATCCTCATACTACTCCACCCTTAGCACGCTTAACTTCTTCATTCCTTCCCTACTACCTTCCAACACTGCGATCGCGACTTCTTGATAATGCTATGCTAATTCTATTAACCCATACACTTTGGTAACATATGATTTTAATTTTTTGAATTCCAAATAATTCACAAAATAAGCAACAATGATTAAGTAATAATAAGCATCAATGAATTCCAAATAATCTTTATGCATAATTTAATTATTAATTTTTAAACTCAAAATATTCAAAAAATAATAATAAAACTTAAAAAATTCCAAAATTCTAAAATTAATAAAAAAAATCAAAATGACCAAAAAGTAGAAGAAACAACAAAAGAAATGAAAAAAATCCAAAAAATCAATTTTTTCTCATTATTTCTGACAAAATCTAAAATCTTCCTGCTTTCATATTTCCCTTTGGAATTTTGAGAAACAAGAAATTGTGCAAACGGCCATAGGCCGTTCAAATCGGATGTAAAATTTTCTGTAGATAGTTTTTCATATATTATCCGGTTTTTTTCGAGTCCGTATACAAAAGTTATAGCCGTTTTAATTTGGAACAACCTTTTTTTTGCAAAAAATATCAAAATTAAAATTTTCAAATTTTCCATAAAAGTTGGTTGCGTGAGGTACATGCATGTCAAAGGATTTTGAAATTTGAAGTTTTTATCAATTTCGTTTATTTGTTTTAGACGTTTTTTCTGTGCGGGGGGGAGGGGGTAGGAATGAGAGGAAAAATGGGCACCGGACATTTAGTCCCGATTTGAGCCATAAACCGGGACTAAAGGGTAGGCTTTAGTCCCAGTTTGAGCCACCAACTGGGACTAAAGGTCCCTAAAGCCCCCATTTGAACCGGGATTAATGCTTCCTGGCCCACATTTTCATTTGAACCGGGACTAATGCTCATATTAGTCGCGGACCAAATTGTTTGGGGACTAAAGGGGTCGAACGGAAGCCCTTTTTTCTACTAGTGCATGAAATGTCAATATTTTGTTGGCTTCTCGATCTTAATTTGAGGCTCATCCGAGAATTTTTGTGTTGACTTCAGTTTGTTCTGCGTGACTGTGTCTAAACCTCAACCTTCTTACAGTGCCGAATAGTGATTGATGGAGATGACTGAACATGTGTTTTGTTTTTCCATTATGTTTTACAACGATTGGAGAGATTTTAAAGATCACGTACAGCGGTACGAAACAGTGAAACTGGTTTAATTAGTTGAGGTTTGGTTGCCACGTTTGGTTGCGTGGGTATAGTTGAGGTATGGGGCAGTAACTCATTCTCATAATTATTTATGGTTCTGCTGCTAATGGTAGTTGCGTTATAAAATTCGTGTGCAGCCATGAACTAAGAATACGACAAGAAGTACGAACAAACATGTACGATTTGAGCTTAACATATTTCACTAATTATAATGAAATATTTATGATCTTCCAACGACGTCTACGATCAAGCAGAACGAATCCTTTGTGAAGGCTCTCAAATTCCTAGAAGTTCATATGACCAAACGCGTGGGCAGACTTTTCCGTTTCGCACATGGTTGCAAAAACTTCGTAGTGCACACCAATTTCCACTCTCACATGGAGACGGTCTTTTTAATGGTGTAAGATGAATATAATCAACTCGAACATCAGCGAAGCCATGTTATGTACTAGAGTTTCAACCTTCTTACGGTGCGGAATAGCGATTGACGCAAATGACTAAACATGTGTTTGTTTTTCTCTTATGTTTAGTAGCGATTGGAGAGATTTTAATAATCACGTACCAAACAATGGTACATTAGATAGGTAATTCACTGAAAACTGATCAATGCATAGTGGATACAGCGTGTAAGATTATAAGAAAGGCAAATAGCCTGAATTTGTGCTAGTGTGATTGACATGGTGCTCTGAATTATTAATTAAGGTACTCCCTCCGACCCATAATACTCTTCGCCAATATAAATGTATCTAGACACATTTTAGTGGTAGATTCATCCGTATTTACGAAGAGTAATATGGGTCGGGGGAGTATATCTTTTACCTTTTCTTTGATAAGAAAAAATTGTGCTGTTGCCGCATGGGTTTGATGGCCTATTGAGACAGTTGCCAGATACTTCCTCCGTTTTGAATTATAAGATATTTTACTATTTTTCTAACATATATATGTATCTAGATATCTTTTAATAAGTAGGTTGGGAGTAAATGAGTGAACCTACACATTAAAAATTATCTAGATACATGTGTTATAAGAAAAACTAAAATCTATAATACCTATAAAGTCCATCCCCACTAAGTGATTTAAATGTTTGCAAGCTTGACATGCAAGGTATCCACGTCACTTCATGCCCCAGCACCCGTGCTATTCTCGCAGCTAGCTTCGGCGCCATCGATCGCTACCTGTGCCATAGCTACTCCATGTTTCCTTGGACGCCACACCAAAAACTGTCGGATGCCCTATGATCTTCCATGTAGCCTCAACTTTTACTCTCCTCTCAGTAACGTCCGGTGACCCAACATCTCCCGTGCGGCAATGCGGAAGGTCCTTCCATTGATTTTAATGGCTACCGCATCGTCCATCCAGTATAAGAGCCCCTGTAGTGTTGCCTTTCTCGAAGCCCCTCAGTTACCTTTTTCCGTGCGAGAATTCAGTTGCCTGTTCTTGAATAACTTTCTGGATGTGTCCATCGTTTGGATCTGCCGCTGTTGCCGGATGTGAAAAAATCCGATCCCCACATCCTTCTAATCTCCTCATAGGTCTCAATCTCATTTCATGGCCATCCTTTCTTTGATTTTATCACCTAATCTATGTATTTTATGCAGATCTGTTTGTAGTATTCTGCGTTCTTGCAGCCATTGAAGTTTTGATCCCCACGTCCGTCTGATCTCCTCATAGGTCTTTATCTCATATTTCCTGACCGATCTCTCTTTGAATTTATCACCTAACCTATCTATTTTGTGCAGGTCTATTTGTAATATTCTATGTTCTTGCAGCCATTCCGTCAGAGAACTATATTTCGTATTTCCACATCGCTTAGTTCTGTTCGGTCAAGTAAGCCGATTTCAAACGGTATGTCTCCAGCGCACAAACCTTCTAACAGTGGCCATTGTTTACTCTACATGTGTGGTGTTGTTTTTCATAATAAAACAATTGCCGTGACCAACAGAATTATGATGCAATGTAGCCTCATTTTTAGATAGTGCCAACTCTTCAAATTACAAGTTATATTAGCATGGATATGGCGGAAAGTTCTTCATGTTTTACATCCTAACATGGAGTTCCACACGGACGATGTGTCCGTCGAGGACCTCAATCGTCACTTGTTACAATGCACTGAGCAGACCCCTCTATTACCCTTTCATATTCCCCTACAGTTTGGTTCATGTTTGCTAATAGTCAGTTGTTGATTGCTAATTAGATTGTGATATACCAGTGTATCTAACATTGGTCAGATATTCATTTTAACCAACTGGTACTTCTTCCTATTTGCAGCCTTTGAAAAAAATCATTTTGCCTTGCACAGCAGCGTTTTTTGTTTGTGCTGAATCTATCTGAACACCAGCAGACCTGCTAGATCCTTCAGGTCAGAAACTCAGGTTACGCATCAATAAAATATACTCTCTTTCCATTATCTAACATTCCATTATTTACATGATTAATTTAATAAGTTTAATATTTTTGTGTCAGACATGTCAATCAAAGGTCGGTACCTCGATATTTGTTTGGTTGCTCCACATACCAAATTTACTAATCTGTTTGATTTTATTTCATTCAGATTCTGACTTCTTCACAGCAGGTCAGAGGTAGCCTTTTCTTCCACATGATGGATGATGGTCATATGGGCTTGCAGAGCTAGCCGTCTCAGCAGAGCCCGATTTAGCATAAACCCTGATGAATAGTTTTGTATCTATCCTTTAATGTTTATTAGATCCATGTATCTTACTCAACCAAATATAACCAAGCCTCGCATGTTCTGATGCTTAATTTTTATTTATTTTCTCCAGATTTTTCGCAAAATATGGTTGGACTGCTCATCTTCGACTAGGCTTGCTTACATGGATCATTGGTCATGTGGAACATTGTCTTAAGACTTTGGAGGAGTGCACTAATGCATACAATACAAACATTGCATCAATACAAACCTCAGCTATTCATGTGTTATTTCCAATCGAGTGTAATTAGTAAATATCACTTAGATTAGTAGCATACATGATGGGGCTTATAGTTGGTTCCTTATTAAGATCCCAACCGCATGATCAATAATTCATTATTCAGTTGATTTTTCAATAGTCACTTTCTATATAGTTAGCTAAACTTTACCCATTCCCAATTATTAGTATAGTAAAGAAAAATTTCACTGAAAGGCTAGAGATATAATATGTATGGGATTCTAACCATTTCCAAAATGTTTCCTTTAAATATTTATAGGAGTTAGTTATTATGATATGCTCTCATTTTTACATGTTGTATTTTTCAATCTTGAATCAATTTAATCTATAATGCCCGCAGCAATGCGCGGGGTATCAACTAGTATCTTATATTTTAAAACCAAGGGAGTATAATGTACGTAGTTCGAGTTTTTTTGTCTAGCTACTGGTTATATAGCCAGTTGCCTATGTATTTTTTCATGGTCCAGATTACCATGACAAGGCACTACACGAAAACGGATCTTTGGTGTCCAATACACTCTTTGCCGAGTGCCAAATCACATGATACTCAGCAAAGAAGGCCTTTGCCGAGATACTTTAATAACACACATGGCAAAGAAATATACCCGGTAAACAAATTCTTTGCCTTGATCAAACACTAGGCATAGAACGCTGCCTCGGCAAACTATATAAATTACACTCGGCAACGAAAACCTTTGCCTGCTACCCGGCCATGACACTCGGCAAAGATGAGTGCCACGTGGCAGGACCAACGGGCGGACTAACGTCGTCAATCTATGCTGAGTGTATATATTCGACACTCGGCAAAGATTTTTTTTGTTTTCGCGCCCCTCCAATTTTTTTCGCGCCATCATTTTCCCGCTAAAACGTTGCCGTGTGCATGGCAAAACACTTGGCAAAGGCATTCTTTGCCTAGTTTCTTTCTCAAGGCACTCGGCAAAGGAAGGCTTCGCCAAGTGTTTTTCAAATCACACTAGGCAAAGCCATGTTGTTTTAAAACACCCGATATATGGAACCACGCAATCGAAGTAAAAGAGTACCACACGCATGAAATGACACGCCTATGTTCCTATGAGTCAACCAAACACAAACCAAGAGAAAATTCTATGTTAACTCATCGTTCGAATAATCTAAGAGGGGTAGATCGAGCAGAGCCCTCCAGCTGGCGTTTTTCCTGAAACCGGGCCTCGGAGGATATTTATGCTCCCAAAACTTGCATGTCGACATAATATTATAGACAAGTGGGGTGGTAGGTTGATGGAGACAATATTTAAACCACACGGGTGACCAGCCTCATAGACAAGACTTGTCACTTAAGAAGAATATGGACTTTGAGGGGGAACTCCCACTTTGGGACAACGGAAGGGGATCGTGTGACAACTTGACATCTACCTTGGTTTTAATGTTCCTATGAACCAACCAAACACAAACCAAGAGAAAAATACATGTGAAACCCGTCGTTCGGAGAATCTAAGGGGGGTAGACCGAGTGGGCCCCTCCGGCTGGAGTTTCGCCCAAGACCGGGCTTCGGAGGGTAGCACTGCTCCCAAAACTTGCATGTGGACATAATATGTATATACAAGTGTGATGGTAGGTTGATGGAGCCAATATTTAAACAACATAGGTGACCCCCCTCGTAGAGGAGACCTATCACGTGAGAAGGATATGGACTTCGAGGGGAAACTCCTACTTCGGGACAACGGAAGGGAATCATGTGACAAATTGACATCAACCTTGGTTTTAAATGTTCATATGAACTAACCAAACATAAACCAAGAGAAAATTTCACTAGATACCTGTCGTTTGGAGAATCTAAGGGGGGTAGACCATGCGGGTCCCTCTGGCTGGAGTTTCGCCCGAGACCGGGTTTCAGAGGGTAGAAATGCTCCCAAAACTTGAATGTGGACATAATATGTATATACAAGTGTGATGGTAGGTTGATGGAGCCAATATTGAAACCACATGGTTGACCCCCCTCATAGACAAAACCTGTCACTTAAGAAGAATATGGACTTCGAGGGGGAAACTCCCACTTCGGGACAACAGAAGGGGATCGTGTGACAACTTCACATCTACCTTGGTTTTAATGTCCCTATGAACCAACCAAACACAAACGAAGAGAAAAATCCTCGTGAAACCCGTCGTTCACAAAATCTAGAGAATCTAAGGGGGGTAGACCTAGTGGGCCCCTCGAGCTGGAGTTTCGCCCAAGACCGGGCTTCGGAGGGTAGCAATGCTCCCCAAACTTGCATGTGGACATAATATGTATATACAAGTGTGATGGTAGGTTGATGGAGCTAATATGTAAACAACATGGGTGACCCCCCTTGTAGAGGAGACCTATCACGTAAGAAGGATATGGACTTCGAGGGGGAAACTCCCACTTCGGGAAAACGGAAGGGAATCATGTGACAAATTGACATCAACCTTGGTGTTAAATGTTCATATGAACTAACCAAACACAAACCAAGAGAAAATTTCACTAGATACCCATCGTTCGGAGAATCTAAGGGGGGTAGACCGTGCGGGCCCCTCCGGCTAGAGTTTTGCCCGAGACCGGGTTTCGGAGGGTATAAATGCTCCCAAAACTTGCATGTGGACATAATATGTATATACAAGTGTGATGGTAGGTTGATGGAGCCAATATTGAAACCAAATCGGTAAAGAGGTCTTTTACCGTGACTTTGTTTGTGCACTCGGTAAACTTAAAAGTTGGAAACGAAATCTTTGCTGTGTATCTTGTCGTGCACTCGGTAAAGAGGTCTTTTACGGTGACTTTGTTTGTGCACTCGGCAAAGCTTGTCGTATGGACCCGCGCGGCTCTCTTCTCTGCTACCCTAATTCCCAAATCCCAAATCGACAACATCTCCAACCCGCGCGCGCCGCCGAAGCTGACTCCGAGCGAACGCATCGCCGGCAGAGCCTCCACCCTTCTCAGCCCCGACCCGGTCCGCTCCCTCCCTCTCGTCGGCATAGCCTCCTCTGTGTTGCTGGCCTAGCCCTTCTCCGGCCCTGTCCGAACGTCTCAGCAGCCGCTGCCGCCATGGAGGGCCGCCGCGCCGGACCGGACTGACACCGGCAACTCGCCCTCCACCGGAACGTTGTCGGCCTCCAGCGGTCTCTCCCCAACCTCTGCCGCTGCTGCTTCGGGTCCTGCTCCGGTCTCAGCAGCCGCTGCCGCCATGGAGGGCCGCCGCGCCGGACCGGACTGACACCGGCAACGCGCCCTCCACCGGAACGTTGTCGGCCTCCAGCGGTCTCCTCTCTGCCGCTGCTTCGGGTCCTGCTCCGGCCGGCCCCTGCTCCGACCATCCCCTGCTCCGGCAAGTCCCAGCTCCGGCCAACCATTGCTCCAACTAGTCCCAGCTCCGGCCAGCACTGCCCACCAGCGACCCTGGACCACCGAAGGTGAGCTCAAGGAAACATTTCAGTAGTGCATCGTTTATTGAACAAAGGTGCAGCACATGGATGGATGGATGTACTAGACCTCCGTTCCAAAATAAATATTTACAGTATGTTTTAGAAAGATAATTTGTTAGCAAACCGATAAAACTGAAATATTGTTGTGACCAGGAGACATCCATTTGCCCAGATTCGTGACAGCCTAGTGCATGAGCACGTCGAACTTGTGGCGATCCTGTGATTGATTACTTCCTTAACTTGTGCAGGCTATGGACTGAGTTTGAGACCGGGATTCACAGGGCTTTTGCAGGAGCGTCCTGATCCTCTTCGACGATTCGATCACGCTTCAAGGGTAAAAATCATTTGGCTCTATTGAAATGTTCCTAGGGCTTATTTTCTTGTCTAGATAACCAAGTCAGTCGCGAAACCTAGGTGTCTCCCATTCGAAAGGGTTACGCGAATAAATATGCACTAAATTGCATATTTATAACCGTAACTCTTTCGGATTGTCCACGCTTTTTGGACAGCCGGAGGATGTGTAGATTGGGTACGTTTTCCATGCCCTACTTCGTTCTGAGATAGAATTTCGGCAGCGCCTCCCTATTGTTCTCTGGATGCACACTCTCTCGGCTTTTTGTCGAGACGTGCATTCTGGAGAACAAGGGGGAGGTGCTGCCGAAATTTTGTTTCGGAACGGGGTAGAGCATGGAGAACGTATCTAATCTGCACATCCTCGGGTGGGATTAGGAGCTTACCTAGTAGAGAGATAGGTGGATGCATGCCGTAAAAACTGAATTTGTTAGAGCTAATTACTTGATGAAATCACTTATTAATTAAATGCATTATTATATGTCTGGTTTGATACCTATTAAAGGATGGAGAATCGTGAGTGGATGTACACGGGGCGACCCCATCAGGGGGAAATGACTGCAGAATGGAAAAAGAAGACCAACCAGTTCTTGGAATCAGCTTTTGATAAAAACAGACTTGATAGAGCTTGGTGCCCGTGTCGCGAGTGCTGCAAAAAGAGACAACAAACAAAGGAAACAGTTGGTAAACACCTGATCAAGTATGGGTTCACACCATTCTACCACACTTGGGATTTCCATGGTGAGAAAAAATCAAAGCGTGCGAGAACTGATGTGGCCGAGCAGAGTCATGGCATGGGAGAATTTGACACTAGGATTGGTGACTGCTTAGAGGACTTCTGTAATGCACATGCTCCTGAGAATCCAATTGTAGAAGAAACACATGAGGAGGGGGATCAAAGCACAAAAAAGTACTATGATACTTTGTTTGCGGCACAGAAACCCCTTCACGCGCATACTCAGGTTACTCAACTGGATGCCATTGCACACCTAATGGCCTTCAAGAGTGAACGAAACGTGTGTAGAGATGGATTCGACGATCTTCTGACCATCGTTGGAAGCCTTCTACCAGAAAATCACACGCTGACGAAGAACATGTACGAGTCGACCAAAATCCTCCGCGAACTTAAGATGCCATATGAGCAGATACACTGTTGTCCAAAGGGATGCATGTTATTTAGGAAAGAACACAAGGATGAAAAGTTCTGCGTCAAGTGCAAATCCTCTAGGTATTTCGAGGTTGATGTCGGTAATGGTCAGAAGAGGCAGACTGGAGTTGCCCAAAAGATCCTTCGTTATCTTCCATTCCTACCAAGGATCCAAAGGCTTTATATGACCGAGGAATCTGCCCAACAAATGAGATGGCCCCTACTCGGCAACAGGTACCGCACAAACAAGATGATACATCCGGCGGATGGTGATGCATGGAAGAATTTTGTAAAATTATATCCAAAGAAAGCAGGAGACCCTCGGAGTGTTGCAATTGCAATATCAACTGATGGATTCAATCCATATGGTATGTCGGCTGCGACATACAGTTGTTGGCCTGTGTTTGTAATTCCCATGAATCTCCCCCCAGGCGTTTGCATGCGACGACAGAACATGTTTGTGTCAATGATAATACCAGGGCCAAAATACCCGGGGAAGAATATGAGTGTGTACCTAGAACCGTTGGTGGATGACTTGCTCGTTGCCTGGAACGATGGGGTGCGGACATACGATGCTGTAACAAAGAAGCACTTCACTATGTATGTTTGGTACCACACATCCCTACATGACCTACCAGCATGTGCTTTGTTCTGCGGCTGGTGTACACATGGGAAGTGGCCTTGTCCAGTGTGTAGGCAGGCATTGACTTTCTTTGGCTGAAGAAGGGTGGCAAGTATTCTTGCTTTGATGAACATCGACGGTTCCTTGATCCGGATCATGAATTCAGGACAGACACAAAGGGGTTCAAGAAAGGTGTTGTTGTCCACGCTCAAAAACGACCTTTGATGACTGGTATAGAAATTAAGGCCGAGTTAGATGCTCTTGAGCCCAATGCCGCGGGCACTGGTTTTGAGGGATATGGAAAGACACACAACTGGACTCACATTCCATGCCTATGGAAGCTCCCTTACTTTCAAGATCTCGAATTGCCGCATAACATTGATGTAATGCACACTGAAAAAAATATCGCCGAGTCCCTTTGGAGCACAATCATGGACACTGAAAAGTCGAAGGATAACATTAAGGCTAGAATTGACCAACAAACATGGTGCGATAGGGAATGTCTAAATATGAGGCCCCCTGGAGTCAAATGCAAAGGGTGGTATAAGCCACCGGCCCCGGTTTGCCCTTCAAAGCCCGAAAGGAGGGAAATATTCCAGTGGTTCCTTGACAGCTTGTTCTTCACTGATGGGTATGCAGCTAACTGGGTAAGGGGAGTGAATATGGATACACTTCGAGTACAAGGGCTCAAGAGTCATGACTATCACGTGTGGCTTGAGCGGATAATGCCGATGATGATTTGAGGCTATGTCAACAAAAAAATCTGGCGAGTGCTTGCGGAGTTGAGCTATTTCTTCCGCCAGCTTTGTGCTAAAGAATTAGACCGTGAAATGGTAGACAAGCTAGATAAACAGGCACCTGAGTTGCTTTGCAAGCTAGAGAAGCTCCTTCCGCCGAGCTGGTTTAATTCAATGCAACATATGATCTTGCATCTTGCTGATGAGGCAAAAAAGGACGGGCCTGTCCAGTTTCGTTGGCAGTATCCGCCTGAGAGAGAAACAAAGAAGATTCGTGAAAAAACTGGCAATAAAAACAAGATTGAGGCATCCATAGCCGAGGCCGTCCGTAACGAGGAGGTGTCAAACTTCACGACAAAGTACTATGATGACAATATTCCCACTAAGCATAATCCACTCCTTCGTTACAATTCCGCCAACCCCGAAGATCTACCCCAGCTTAGCATCTACTCATCCTCTGGTGGAAAAGCAAGTGGCACAAATCGCAAGCAGCTAGGTCATGACGAGTGGATGAATATTCAGTCATATGTCTTGAACAACATGGTGGAAGTGAAGCCGTGCATCAAGTAAGTGCTCACTAATTTTGTTCCGCCAACATTCTCCGCAAGATTGTTTCTAACTCTTCCTCTTCTAATTGCCATAGATAATTCACTCGGCAATATTGGCGTATCAAAAGGAAGCCTACCCCTGAAGAATCAGTGGAGCTTTTTAACAACGGCGATGGTGGCGGTTTCATTAGCTGGTTCTCGGATTTGGTATTTTTCTATCTAACCTGGCTTATGTTGCCGACATTCCAAGTTGGTCTTACAAGTAACTAATACACCAAACTTTTCCTATGAAACCTGTAGGGAAGAAAAGATAAAGATATGAGGAAAGACTTGAGACCAATTGCCAAAGGATTTAGGGTTGCCGCCAAGACATTAAATGTTTATGATGTGAATGGGTATCACTTCCATACCCATTCATACACGTAGAATCATCCCAACAAGAAGACAATAAATAGCGGGGTCTTATGTGAAGGAACTGATGGACTTCATTATTATGGAAGAGTTGAGGAAATAATACAACTTGAGTATGGATATGACTGCACGCATCACCCTGTTGTATTCAAATGCCATTGGTTTGACCCATACAAAGTGAGACAAAAACCCGAAATGGGGTGGGTCGAAGTTGCACGAGACTCGATTTATGAGGGAGATGATGTCTATATTTTGGCTTCCCAGGCCACGCAAGTCTTTTATCTACCGTACCCGTGCAAAAACCCAAAAAAACGTCTACAAGGCTGGGATGTTGTCTTCATGGTACCTACGCATAATAAACCACCTGCCCCCAAACAGTGATGATTACCACCGCATAGACCCCAAGACATACGAGGGAGACTTTTACCAAGAAGAAGGTCTCCCAGGGAAATTCACTATAAACTTGCCGTTTGATGAGGACATGGACACTAGCGACGTGGAAGACGAAGCTGAGGGCTTGGAGGTAGACAATTCGCAGGATGAAGTTGAGGAGGTTCAGAACGAGCAAGACTTGATATTACTTGAACGGTTCCAAGAAGGCCTTGATACGTCCAATTTGCATCACTATTTTGTATCATAATTTACTGTTATTCATTGATATATTTCATATTTAGACATGATACTTATGTTATTTCCTTTGCTTTCACATGTTTGATGATCATCGGAGGAGCTGCTGCCGGAGTCAGGATTCTGCTGGAAAAAGGACCATCAAGGGATCATATTTTGAAGATCAGGAAAATTCCAGAAAAATACCCAGAAATTATAATTTCCCAGAAGACTCACGGAGCCAGAAGGAGGAGTCGAGAGAGGCCAGGGGTGGCCCACACGCTAGGGCGGCGCGGCCAGCCCCCTGGCCGCGCCAGCCCTGTGTGAGGGGACCCTGGCCCACCTCTGAACTCGCCCCTTCGCGTACATCATCGTCCCCGAAAACCTAAGTCAAGGGGGGAGGGGGTTCAGAGTTAGACACAGCCGCCTCTGCGGGGCGGAGAACACCAGAGAGAGAAAGCTCTCCGGCAGAGAGAAATTTGCCGGGGAAATTCCTTCCCGGAGAGGGGAGATCGTCGCCATCGTCATCATCATCGCACCGGACTTCATCGGGATCATCATCATCATCATCTCCATCACCAGCACCTTCATCTCCACCATCACCTCGCCATCCCGCTGTAACATCTTGAGTTGGATCTTGTTATATTCATATGGGAAACTTTCCCGGTGTTGATTACTCTTGTAGTTGATGCTATTGAGTGGAACCGTTGAATTAAGGTTTATGTTCAGATTGTTATTTACCATTATTTCACCTCTGATCATGATCCATATGATATCTTGTGAGTAGTTCGTTTAGTTCTTGAGGACATGGGAGAAGTCAAGATGTTAGTAGTGAATTATTGTTGAGAAATATTTAATGGTTTGATATTGTTGTGGTGCTATTTCACTAGTGGTGTCATGTGAACGTCGACTACATGACACTTCACCATTTATGGGCCTAGTGAGATGCATTGTGTATTTGGTCACCGACTGTGGGGTTACTGGAGTGACAGAAACCTAAACCTCCGTTGGGAAACCATTGCACCAGGGAGCGTAGGATCCTAGATCTTAAGGCTGTGGTTAGATTTATCTTAATTACTTTCTTGTATTTGCGGATGCTTGCAAGGGGTATAATCACAAGTGTGTATTTATCCTAGTAAGGGTAGTGCGCTAGCACAGGTTCACCCCCATAACACTCACCAAATCAATAAATACTATTGGCTCTATGAAGCGAAAGCTCTTGACAGAAACCTCCCGTGTGTCCTCGAGAACGTTTGGTTATTATAAGAACACAACCGGCTTGTCCTTTGCTGAATAAAGGATTGGGCCACTTGCTGCAATTGTTACTACTGTCTTTTATTTACTCGCACTTTATTTACTCGTATTACCAAATACTCCTGAAAACCTGTTTGCTAGTATTTACAGTGATTCCTTTATCAAAACTGCTCATCAACACCTTCTGCTCCTCGTTGGGTTCGACACTCTTATTTATCGAAAGTACTACGATACACCCCCTATACTTGTGGGTCATCAAGACTATTTTCTGGCGCCGTTGCCGGGGAGTGTAGCGCTATTGAAGAGTGGAATTAGTAAAGGTAACCGTCACTGTGAGTATCGTTTTTATTTTGTCTTCTATTTTTGTTTTACTCTGCTATGGAGAACTCTCCATTTGGTTTCCTATTTGGAAACACATCCTCTACTACTACTGCTGCACATGTGGAGGAACCACCACTGCCATCGCCTGCTGAAATTGATCCTTTTAAAATACCTATGAAAATTGTTGGGCGTATTATGGATAACAGCTATTCAGGAGATGGAACTGTCCATCCGGGTGATCACTTATTATTTATACATGAATTATGCGAGTTGTTCAGGTGTGCAGGTATTTCACCAAGCCAGGTCAAGAAGAAATTATTCTCTATATCATTGAAAGGCAGAGCTGAAGAGTGGTATCGACTACTCCAAGATGGTCCATCTATGGCACGGGAGGATATTGTGCCTCTCTTTTATTCCAAGTTTTATCCTCCAAGTGAAATTCATAAAGACCGTAACAAGATATATAATTTTTGGCCTCATGATGGAGAGAGTATTGCCCAAGCGTGGGGGAGATTGAAGTTACTAATGCTCAAATGCCCTATTCATGAGCTCCCCAATAATATTGTTATTGATAATTTTTATGCGCGGCTTACTCTTCCTGATAAGGATTATTTGGATGCTTCTTGCTTTGGATCATTTACTCATATGAAAGAAGATGCCAAGTGGAAACTTCTTGACCGTATACAAGAGAATGCTGAAGGTTGGGAAAACGACAAAGGTAGGAAGTCAGGTATAAACTATGATTATGAATGCATTAAATCTTTTATGGGAACCGATGACTTTCATAGTGTTAGCACTGCTTATGGTCTTGATTCCCAAATACTTGCTAATTGTCTTAAGGCCTTCGCCTCTTATATTGACGTTCCAAAGAAAGATTGGAACAAATATCATGCGCCTTACAAAGATTCTATTAGTCATATACCTGCTGCAGCTACTGAAGTTTGTACTGTTGATAGCATCATTCCTGAACCTTATATTGAGAAGACACCTTTCCCTGCTAAGGTAAAAAAGTATTCTACTTTGGTAAGTGTGTCTAATAAAAGTACTAAGAAAGCTGCAGAGCCTGATGAGCAAATTACTATTAAGTCTCCTGTTGCTATATTGAAAGATCTTGTAACTAAAGATGTGGGAGATGAATATATTCTTTTTTGTGAAGATGCTTCTAACATTCTTTCGCATCCTAAAAAGCACAGGAAAGCAAGTGTTCCTGTTATCTCTGTCAGGATCGGAGATCATTGCTATTATGGCTTATGTGATATTGGTGCTAGTGCAAGTGCTATTCCCTTAGAGCTTTATAAAGAAATCATGCACGAGATTGGCGCTTGTGAACTTGAAGATATTGATGTGGTTGTTCAGCTTGCTAACCGAGAGACTGTTTGGCCTCTTGGTATTGTTCGAGATGTGGAAGTTCTATGTGGTAAGACTAAGTACCCTACTGATTTTCTAGTACTTGGTAAGGAGGCTAGTAAAACTTGTCCTATTATTTTTGGTAGACCCTTTTTTAACACTTGTGGCGCCATAATAGATTGTAAGAAAGAGAATTTTTTTACTAAGTTTAATGGAGAGTCTTATGAGTTTAATTTTTCCAAGTTTGCTAAGACTTCTTATGAGAATGAAACGCCTAATGAAAATTTTCGAGTTGAGCAGCTTGCTTCTATTGCTCTTGCCCCTAATAATGCCTTGCAGCAATTCATGGAAGATCACGAAAGTGATGTTTTTAGCAAGGAAAGAGAAGAGATTGACGATATTCTTCTTCGTCAACCACCATTACTCAAGCATAATCTACCTGTGGAGGATCTTGGTACCACTTTGCCGCCTAGAGAAGATCCTGTGTTTGAATTAAAACCTTTGCCTGATGACCTCAAATATGCTTATATTGATGATAAGAAAATATATCCTGTTATTATTAGTTCTAAACTTTCAGGAAAGGAAGAAGAAAGATTATTGGAGATATTGAGGAAACACCGAGGAGCTATGGGATATACTCTGGATGATTTAAAAGGGATTTCTCCTACTTTATGTCAGCATGCCATTAATATGGAGAAAGACGCAAAGCCAGTTGTAGAGCATCAACGCCGCTTAATTCCCAAGATGAAGGATGTGGTAAGAAATGAGGTATTAAAACTCCTTGATGCTGGTATTATTTATCCTATTGCTGATAGTAGATGGGTTAGTCCTGTTCATTGTGTTCCTAAGAAAGGAGGTATGACTGTTGTACCTAATGAGAATAACGAGCTTATTCCTCAAAGGGTAGTTGTTGGTTATAGAATGTGCATTGATTATAGGAAGGTAAACAAAGTTACTAAGAAAGATCATTACCCTTTACCGTTTATAGATCAAATGCTAGAAAGGTTGTCTAAGAAGACTCATTTTTGTTTCCTTGATGGTTATTCTGGTTTTTCTCAAATTGCTGTTAAGAAGGATGATCAAGAGAAAACCACTTTTACTTGTCCTTATGGAACTTATGCTTATAGACGTATGCCTTTTGGTTTATGCAATGCTCCTGCTACTTTTCAAAGATGTATGTCTGCTATTTTTCATGGCTTTTGTGAAGAAATTGTGGAGGTCTTCATGGACGATTTCTCCGTCTATGAAACTTCTTTTGATAATTGTTTGCACAACCTTGATAAAGTTTTGCAGAGGTGCGAAGAAACTAACCTTGTTCTTAATTGGGAGAAATGCCACTTTATGGTGAATGAAGGAATTGTCCTTGGACATAAAATTTCTGAAAGAGGTATTGAAGTTGACAGAGCAAAAGTGGAGGCAATTGAGAAAATGCCATGTCCAAGAGATGTTAAAGGTATTCGTAGTGTTCTTGGTCATGCTGGTTTCTATAGGAGGTTTATTAAAGATTTCTCTAAGATTTCAAAGCCTCTTACCAATCTTCTTCAAAAGGATGTACCATTTGTCTTTGATGATGATTGTAAGGAAGCTTTTGAAACTCTTAAGAAGGCTTTAACTACTGCTCCTATTGTTCAACCACCTGATTGGAATTTACCTTTTGAAATTATGTGTGATGCTAGTGATTTTGCTGTTGGTGCTGTTCTTGGACAGCGCGTAGATAATAAGTTGAATGTTATTCATTATGCTAGTAAGACTCTTGATGCTGCTCAGAAGAATTATGCTACTACTGAGAAAGAGTTTCTTGCTGTTGTTTTTGCGTGTGATAAGTTTAGACCTTATATTGTTGATTCTAAAGTTACTATTCATACTGATCACGCTGCTATTAGGTATCTTATGACTAAGAAGGATGCTAAGCCTAGGCTTATTAGATGGGTGTTGCTTTTACAAGAGTTTGATTTGAATATCGTAGATAGGAAAGGTGCTGAAAATCCTGTGGCTGACAACTTGTCTAGATTGGAAAATATTTCTTTTGATCCTATTCCTGTTAATGACAGTTTTCCAAATGAACAGTTGGCTGCAATTAATGCAACTACACGAGACCTTCCTTGGTATGCTGATTATGCTAACTTTATTGTTTCCAAGTATTTGCCTCCGACCTTTACAACTCAGCAAAGAAGAAAATTCTTCTATGATTTGAGGCATTATTTTTGGGATGACCCACATTTATATAAAGAAGGAGTTGATGGTATTATGAGAAGATGCGTACCGGAGTACGAGCAACAAGAGATATTAAGAAAATGCCATAGCAGTGCTTATGGAGGGCATCACGCTGGAGATAGAACCGCACAGAAGGTTCTACAATCAGGTTTTTATTGGCCAACCCTCTTTAAGGATGCCAGAAGGTACGTTTTATCTTGTGATGAATGTCAAAGAGTTGGAAATATTTCTAGACGCAATGAAATGCCTATGAATTACACTCTTGTTATTGAACCGTTTGATTGTTGGGGATTTGACTTTATGGGTCCTTTTCCTCCTTCAAAAGGTTATACCCATATACTTGTTGCCGTAGATTATGTTACTAAATGGGTAGAAGCCATACCTACAAAGAGTGCCGATGGTGAGACTTCGTTAAAGATGCTTAAGGATGTTATTTTTCCTAGGTTCGGAGTGCCTAGATATCTTATGACTGACGGAGGTTCTCATTTTATTCACGGTAGTTTTAGAAAAACTCTTGCTAAGTATGATGTCAATCATAGAATTGCTTCTGCTTATCATCCCCAAACTAGTGGGCAGGTAGAGCTTTCAAATAGAGAGATCAAGTCTATCTTGCAGAAGACTGTTAGTAGGCCTAGGAAAAACTGGGCTAGTAAGTTAAATGACGCTTTATGGGCTTATAGAACTGCTTATAAGAATCCCATGGGTATGTCTCCTTATAAGATGGTTTACGGAAAAGCGTGTCACTTGCCCTTAGAATTAGAACACAAAGCTTTTTGGGCAGTGAGAGAGCTTAATAGAGATTTTAAATTAGCCGATAAGAAAAGATTGTTAGATTTGAGTTCTCTAGATGAATGGAGAAACGAAGCGTATGAGAATGCCAGACTTTTCAAAGAGAAAGTCAAGCAATGGCATGATAAGAGAATTCTTAAGAGAGAGTTTCATGTTGGTGAGAAAGTTCTATTGTATAGGTCTCGTCTCAGATTTTTTGCAGGTAAATTACTTTCTAAATGGGAAGGACTATATGTTATTGTGGAAGTGTACCGCTCAGGTGCTATTAAGATTGCTTCATTGAAAGATGATTCTACACAAGTGGTGAATGGGCAAAGACTCAAGCATTATATTTCTGGAGATTCTTATAATGAAGATGTTGATGTTATTGAAACGGTTTCTCCGGAAGATTACATCCAAGACAAACTGCAGGAACCTGCAGAGTTCGTTTTCGAATAGGTAACAGTTCTAGTCAGAAAAGTTTCGCTAAAAGCTCTTACTTTAATATTTTTGCTGTTTTTAATAAATATGAAAAATCACGAGACGAAAACGGGGAGGAAAACGAGTCCGTGTGTCTCTCACACACGGGTGGCGCGGGCCCACCCCTGGCCGCGCCACCTACGTGTGAGAACACCTCGGAACTCTTTTCCGTCCCGGTTTCCTCCTGTGACTTCGTTTCGATGTATAATTTTTGCCTATTTAACCCCCCGGAGTCTCCGAGGTCTGTATATCGTTTTCTCGTCGTGTATTGTTTCGAGCTGTTTCTGTCAGGAGTTGATCTTAAGCTTTGGGGAGTCATGGCCTCTTCAAGCGGTGACAAGGAGAAGACACCTCCGGAGGATGATCACCAAAATTCCAAGCTGAAGGAGGGGCAGATTACCGCTGGATCAAGGACAAGAGAACCTACTTTTGTAGGATCGATTAACACTGGACGCGCTTTTTCTCATAATTTGCAGGGACCAATACCACCAGTTCTTGACCTCAGCTCCTACCCTGCATCAGCGGAAGCCCTTCGGGTCACCAATGAGTTGTGCGATAAATATCGAGCTCTTAGGATGGAGGTGGAGACACTTCGAGAGGAGAACAATAGGCTTCGCAGGATGCTAGAGAATTTTCTCACCCCAATCATGATTGCGCCACCACCACCAAAGGAGTAATTCGTCATCGGTATAGGCATCCCCTTGGCTTGTTCCAAGCTTGGGGGAGTGCCGCGGTATCACATCATTACCTTTTGTTCATTTACTTTTCAAGTAGAGTCTTATCATGAATAGAGAAGTTATCATATAGAATAGTTTGCAGTTGGAAGTATCCTCCTTAGTTAGTTATCTTTGTATCCTTTGGTGTGAGTTGCGGTAATGAAATATTAATGAGAAGTTTTATCGTTTACTTTTCGCACACTTTATGTTAGGCTGCAATCTCTCTTATGTGACTAGTCTTGTTGATTGGTATTGGTATCACATTGGGAGCATGAGTAGATTTAGTTGGTTTTGGCAAACCTAGCTTGGTCAGTAGCAACTTTACCTTGAGGTTTGAGTAGATAAGAATAAAGAAGTGCTTGTAGTTACATCACTTCAGTTTTCCTTATGTGTGGCTTATAAGCATTGTTATTCTTAAAGTTAAAATCGTTGTACCTTCAAGGGAGTTTGCATGGTTGTTCTTATTATATGTATGTTTGTTTGTTTCATGCAACTCTTATGCTTGCTACCCAGCCTTGCTAGCCAAAAACCTGTACTGAGAGGGAATACTTCTCGTGCATCCAATTCCCAAAAGCCAAGTCACTTCCAAAGAGTCCACTATAAATTCCTATGCATGGTATTTCAAACCATTCCAAGTAAATTTTCATGTGCTACCTTTCAAAAACCTTCAAACACTTTTCATTTTGTGCCACTGTTTTTAGCTCATGAGGACATAGTGGATGGGTTTGTTATCTTCCATACTAAATTAAGTACCCCTCGACTAGGCAGCTTCATCTGCTCGTCATTAATTTGGCAAGGGAGCTGGTCAGACCATTATAATCTTAATTCTAAAAGAAAGAAAAAGGCACTCCTCCAATGGATTGTGAAAGTTGGTCGGCACCCGATGGAATCGGTTAGCCATGGTTTGAGAAAGGAAAAAGGTGGGGAGGAGTGCAAAGCTATAAAAGAGCACCAAAGTGCCAACTAATTAAACATCTCGTAACCGCTCTCACTTGTTTAGTATGGAAGATATCAAGAACTCCGTTGCTAGTCGTTGACAAAAGCAACCACCTCTCAAAACAATTTTTACCTCTGTTTTACAAATGAAAAGCTCTAGCACATGTTTAATCCCTGCTTCCCTCTGCGAAGGGCCTATGTCTTACTTTTATGTTGAGTCAACCTATTTCCCTCTATCTCAAGCAAGCATTTGAGTTGTTATGTTTCACTCATCCATATGTTGATCCGTTTAATCATGTTTATTACCTTCCTTGTTTTGTATAATGCTTTTGTCTGAAGGAATATATCTTTGAAAGCTTTCTTTGAATGCAAAAGTTTACTTTGTTGAGCATATAGTCTTTGCTATATTAGCTCTGTTTTAAAAGACTCCGTTTAAAAAGAGAGAATAGCTTGTTCTCCAATCTTTGACCAAGAACTAAGGTTTGCCATTGCCAATTATAATTTACCTCGTGCATCTTTACATGTGATTCCCTTTTACCTATTGCAAGTTTACATCTTATAAAGGGAAGTTGCTGTCTATTATAATTTGTGCCTTAGTGAATGTGATGCTTCTTGTCCGTATTTTGATTATCGACACTTCACTCCATAAACCTGTGGTCATGTTTACCGAGTTTGGTTTTCGCTTGGGGACAAGCGAGGTCTAAGCTTGGGAGGGTTGATACGTCCAATTTGCATCACTATTTTGTATCATAATTTACTGTTATTCATTGATATATTTCATATTTAGACATGATACTTATGCTATTTCCTTTGCTTTCACATGTTTCATGATCATCGGAGGAGCTGCTGCCGGAGTCAGGATTCTGCTAGAAAAATGACCATCAAGGGATCATATTTTGAAGATCAGGAAAATTCCAGAAAAATACCCAGAAATTATAATTTCCCAGAAGACTCACGGAGCCAGAAGGAGGAGTCGAGAGAGGCCAGGGGTGGCCCACACGCTAGGGCGGCGCGGCCAGCCCCCTGGCCGCGCCAGCCCTGTGTGAGGGGACCCTGGCCCACCTCTGAACTCGCCCCTTCGCGTACATCATCGTCCCTGAAAACCTAAGTCAAGGGGGGGGGGTTCAGAGTTAGACACAGCCGCCTCTGCGGGGCGGAGAACACCAGAGAGAGAAAGCTCTCCGGCAGAGAGAAATCTGCCGGGGAAATTCCTTCCCGGAGAGGGGAGATCGTCGCCATCATCATCATCATCGCACCGGACTTCATCGGGATCATCATCATCATCATCATCTCCATCACCAGCACCTTCATCTCCACCATCACCTCGCCATCCCGCTGTAACATCTTGAGTTGGATCTTGTTATATTCATAGGGGAAACTTTCCCGGTGTTGATTACTCTTGTAGTTGATGCTATTGAGTGGAACCGTTGAATTAAGGTTTATGTTCAGATTGTTGTTTACCATTATTTCACCTCTGATCATGATCCATATGATGTCTTGTGAGTAGTTCGTTTAGTTCTTGAGGACATGGGAGAAGTCAAGATGTTAGTAGTGAATTATTGTTGAGAAATATTTAATGGTTTGATATTGTTGTGGTGCTATTTCACTAGTGGTGTCATGTGAACGTCGACTACATGACACTTCACCATTTATGGGCCTAGTGAGATGCATTGTGTATTTGGTCACCGACTGTGGGGTTGCTGGAGTGACAGAAACCTAAACCTCCGTTGGGAAACCATTGCACCAGGGAGCGTAGGATCCTAGATCTTAAGGCTGTGGTTAGATTTATCTTAATTACTTTCTTGTATTTGCGGATGCTTGCAAGGGGTATAATCACAAGTGTGTATTTATCCTAGTAAGGGTAGTGCGCTAGCATAGGTTCACCCCCATAACACTCACCAAATCAATAAATACTATTGGCTCTATGAAGCGAAAGCTCTTGACAGAAACCTCCCGTGTGTCCTCGAGAACGTTTGGTTATTATAAGAACACAACCGGCTTGTCCTTTGCTGAATAAAGGATTGGGCCACTTGCTGCAATTGTTACTACTGTCTTTTATTTACTCGCACTTTATTTACTCGTATTACCAAATACTCCTGAAAACCTGTTTGCTAGTATTTACAGTGATTCCTTTATCAAAACTGCTCATCAACACATTCTGCTCCTCGTTGGGTTCGACACTCTTATTTATCGAAAGTACTACGATACACCCCCTATACTTGTGGGTCATCAGGCCTTGACACTGATGATCCGGATGGCCCACCTCCAGATTTCGTGGATGCAGATTGGTGGGGCCAGGGTGATAGCGATGACGAGACATTGGTTGTTCCCAATGATCTCGACACAGGCTTCTGAACTTTGCCTATTTATAGCAACAAATCTATGCACTCGTGATTGTAAGCTTAGCCCATTTGTAGCAACAACTGAATGTAATCGTGATTGTAAGCTTAGCCTATTTGTAGCAACAACTCTATGTACCCGTGATTTGTGAATGTAAACTTGTTCTGTTTGTAGCATTCTTACTTCTTTTGCTTCACTCATGTGTTCTTCATTCTTGTTCATCTATTTACATCATTATGTATCTTGTGTACTAATGAAGATAATCTTTTTGTCAACACAGGTGATTGAAACATGCCAGGAAGGGGATGAGGAAGGCCTAAAAAGGGCACGAAAGGGGTGGTAACACCTCTTGTCAGAGGCAAGAAGAATGATGGGGAAACTTCAGGCGCTGCTTCATCGAGACCCCCGCCAGGACCAAAGGGGAGGAATGAGCGGCGCATGAAGCGTGCTAAACTTGATGTTCCTCCCCCACCATAGGTTGAGGAGGAGGATGATGAGGAGGAGGAGGAGCCGTTTCTTCACCACTTTTGTCGGCAGGACCGACACGATGGCGGCGAGGAGGAGGGAGAGGAGGTAGAGGAGGGAGAGGAGGAGGAGGAGGAGGTGGTGGTGGAGGAGGAGGAGGAGGGAGAGGAGGACTTGGAGGACGATGGGATGGTGGAGGGGGAGCTTGAGGAGGAGCTTTTTCTAGGGTTGGAGGACCTTCCCCTGCCCAATCCGGTGTCAGAGGGGAAGAAGGTGTACTTGCGTGGGAATGCGAAGCTCCCCAAGCGACCATATGCAGATAAGCATATCGAGCTCTGTCCGAGGGGATTGAAGTAAGTGTTATTTCTTGGCTTTTCATTGCGTAACGTATTTATGTTGGCTTCCATTTGTGCAACATATTGATCTCGTCTTTCCACTTTGTAGGTGCTTACTTCCTGTTGGACCCAGGCCCAAACGTCTTCCTAGTGGCATCCTTGGATGTCTTCTTCGGGAATACTACCCTGGGCTAGTCGTTATGCCTGATGGTACTAAGCAGCCCGCTTGGACATGGAGACATTACAAACTCGCCGAGGATTCCAAGTACGACAACGTCGCTCACCGTGTGGTGAACGAGTTTTGGGTAAGTTTCTTCACTTTATTGTTCTATATTTTGATTGAGCAATTCAATTTTCCTACTAATAACTTTGACATTTTTATGCATCATTGTAGGATTTTTTTACTCCAGTCAAAGGCAAAGAGATGCAATGCGCTCGGGTGGTGTCAAAGCTTGCAAAGAATCTTATTCACGGCATGTACTATGATGCGCGTGTGAGATGCGTTATTAATTGGTACGCGCGTGAGAAGAGGATACCGCTACCAAAGCCGATGGCCCTCCTAAGGCTTTTGACACGCCAACAGTACTATAAGGTAAGTATATTGCTTCTTATAGGCTTCATGACCGCAATTTAGTATTGATTCCCTATATTGTATATCATGTGTACGCAGGTGCCTCCTCAGTGGTGCGCCGCCGACAAGGCGTGCTTTCGGATGATCGTGGACTATTGGGTATCCCCGGAGTACGTGGCAAAGCACAAGGAAGCGCAACAGAAGCGTCGCTTGCTAGGTGGTGGAGTACACCGTCAGGGCAACCTCACCCTTGCTCACACCGTGCTAAAAAGGGTGAGCAAATGCATTAGTTATTTCTTCTCACATTGTTATTCTCTATGCGTGAGTGTTGCCTTATTGTTCTTAATGCTTTCTCTTGTAGAGAGAAGATACGGGCAAGGATCTCAGTGAGTTTGAGGTTTTATGTGATACCCGGACGAAGAAGAATGTGAAGCCCGGGGAGTCGAAGTGGCTCAACATTGGCTTCGACCTCAGACAGGAAGCATACTGCAAGAAGTTCAAGGAGGTCAAGGGTCCGGATGCTGACCCTTACAAGGAGCCCATCGACCCTGTGGTTGCTATGCTAGCGGGAGACGGCCTGAAGAATGGTCGATTATATCTTGGCAACGGTTCCGTTGACACGACTAACACACCATCTTTGTCCCAGCTCCGTGCTGCCAGCAAGAGCGGAATGCCCGCTGTAGAGACCCGCAAATCGCCTTCTGTAGCCATGTTTCAGGAGATTCAGGTATCTTATTGGTTCATCCACAAATTCCTTTGATAGTTGCTGAAATGTTTGCATTCTAACGATGTTGATGACATTACGACATAGGCTCGCCAGGAGGAAGATCGCCAAAAGCGGGAGGAGGCCGAGAGAGAACTTGCCGATGTGAAGGCGAAGATGCTAGCCTATGAGGCGAGGTTTGCAGTCTATGATGAACAATTCGCGGTAAGTTCTTGCCTATGACAACTAAGACCAATTTATTATCGTGTGAACCGTTCCTTCTAAATTTGGATTTTCCAGATGATGCGTGCATCTGGTTTGGCCAGCGTGCCTCCTCTTCCTCCGCCTCCTCATTCATGGGTAAGTTGTCTTCCATCTTTTTCATTTGTTCATCTATCGGGCTGTGCTTGCCGTCTCATGCATGCATACTTGTTTACCATGCTTACAGGGGATGCCACCATCGAGTGGTTCCAACAACATGCAGTCGCATTCGTTGGATGCAAGCCCTGCGACGCCGGCTAGTACGAGCATGCCTACTGTGGCCAATCATGACCATGCCAGCATCAGGAGGCAACTCTGTAAGTTCTCATGCTCTTGTCCATTGGCATGGCAACAGTAGCTACTGCTCATGGTTCAGTTATCTTATACTATTATCCATGGTTCAGTAGCTACTGCTCATGGTTCAGTTATCTTATATTATCTTAACACATGAATTAAATGATTTCTCTTTTGAGTTTTGACGTGTGCATTGGCATGGCAACAGTGGCATTGGGATGTGCATGCGCATGCGCATGTGTTTTCAAATAGAGACTAGAGTAAACCATATACTCCCAGGATGTGTGCAGCCAATAGACTAGCACCACCAATATGCTTTGCAAGTTTACACTCGTGTTTAAACAAGTGCTAATTTTTTTTCTTGATAAATTATCAGTTGTTTATTGCTGAACTTGCTATTGATTGAACAATGGTTCTGTCAGTTTTTGACAATTATCCATTCACACTTTTTTGCAGAAACTGGTGGTGGTTCGGTTCCAGATGCTATGAGGGAGCAAGAGGTCTATTGCATGTTCAAGGTCATCAAGTTACCATTTCCAGATCTCATAAACCCCTTCTCTGAACTTTGTCGTCTTGCGACATGTGTACTCGGTCGGGAATTTGTGAACTTGTAGTCGTTTATTAGTGTACTTTGTGATCTTTGTAAACTGTGAACTTGTGGTATCAAAGATTAACTAGTTGAAAACTTTGAACTTCTTGAGTACATATTTGTGCTACTTTATTGTGTTTGATGCAGGAAAATAACGTGAAATAAATAATATATGTAAAATTCTGGGCTCTTTGCCAAGTACCCAGCAGCAGACACTCGGCAAAGGATGCATTATGGCACAGCCACTTTGCAGAGTTTGCCAGGTGTAACACTCGGCAAAGAAGGTAACAGTTTGCTGTGTGTACGTACAGATAGCACTCGGCAAAGAAGGTAGACTTTGCTGTGTGTACGTATAGATAGCACTCGGCAAAGAAGGTAGACTTTGCTGTGTTTATTTGCCTATAGCAGTCGGCAAAAAAGGAGGCGACGTGGCAGCACCGGATGGGTGTATTTTTTGGCGTGTGCTGGGCACATTACACTCGGCAAAGTTTAGACCGTTAAGTTAGAGGAAACGGGGATCTACTTTTCTATACCGAGTGTCCTGCTTAGTACTCAGCAAAGTTTCTTTGGTGAGCTCCCACGCTGTTACACTCGGCAAAGATTCTTTGCCGAGGCATTCTTTGGTGAGTACGCTTTACCGAGTGTTATAGTAGGCAAAGTCTTTGCCTTGTATTTTGAGGTCTTTGCCGAGTACTTTTTATACACAGCAAAGTTTACGTTTCCTGTAGTGAGGTCACCATTCTAAGTGTGTTCTCGAGAAAATTTGGAGCTAGACTTGGTTAATTTCAGCTTAATGCTATTCTACAGCTTGATAATGAGGTCACCCCACCCACGAATAAGTGATCACATGCTGTAATACTTTATGCAAGCAAAGGAACACATTGGTGTTGCATCTGGACAGCTTAAAGATCGTCTCACTAAAGAAGATCACTTTTTTTTAACGGGACTAAACAAGATCACTAGTCAGCGAAATAAACATACAAACGGAGTTGGTCACACATAGAGGATTTAATAGATAAGACATGATGAGGTTATCTTGAGCCAAATATAGTGGTCACAGAAGAATTCCTTTAGAAGGAAGAAAGTTGGTGATAACAAAAGTACAACCGATGAAAGGGAAAACATGTCGTACAGGACACGAGGACAATACTTGTCCTTCTTTATTAAACACGGGAAATCAAAGGCTTCAGATAAAGCCATACTTATTTAAGAAAAACTTGTAGTCTACTAGTTTTGAGTCGTGTAGATTCCAATAGCGTCGAGAAATAAGCCACGGCGCCCATGAAATCCCACCATACTACTATTGTCATTCTCCGGAATGACAAATTGAGTACCATTTCCTTTTCCATACGGTCCATATGTGTCAAGATTGGTGACAATCTTGAGTGAGGTCACAACAATATTGCCTCCAAAATTACCAGTTGTTCCCATAATTTTCTTCACGGTCTCAGTGGGTCTAAGGCTTATCTGCAAGAAAAGCGGATCCGCAAATCAGTTGCTATCTCTTTATATGCGTATTCTTTTTTGAAAATGACGATCTCTTTATATGCATAACACGATAGAAGAAACACATGTATGTTAGTCTGTACACATATATCTGGTGTGAGTCTCTACGCTGAGTTTTATTTAATGGTGCTTTGTCTATACCAAACCACTAATAGCCCTACCGAAGTAACATTTCATGAACTGTGTGCTCGAAAATGTGTACTCACCGTGACGGGACGCCCACCATTACCACCCCATGCACCACCAGTTTGGTTGTTGCCATCTTCGTCAATGTAGGAAAACGAAAGTGAATCAATGACATTGCCGTGGCGAATTGTCACACTCTCTAGACGCCGAGGCTTGGCTGTAACGTCAACAGCGTCCCCTCCATTCCCACCCACCGGCGGCATAACCTTATTGGGAGGGCTAATAGGTGTCTGCACATATACAATTTGACGGAATGATTGACATGTTAGACGAAAAATAACGGTATGAGAAAAAGCCATGCCCAAATCGATCCTGGGCAGCTATGGAGCAAGCATACACTAGACTAGCTAAAAAAGAAACGCGAGAATTAAAGCAGTGATGTGTCTTACCAGTTCTACAGGGAAGTTGAGGCATACAGCATGGATATCGACCTCCCATATGGCCTCGCCGTTTCCATTTTTGAGTTGTTTGACCTTGACGATACCTTGTGCAAAGGCAAATTCTCCAGTTCCACCGGAGATAGCCCATTCTTCTTTCTCTACACTAGATGACCCGTTGCGCCACTGGCGCAACCGGCTGCATCATGCCAAATTTAAATCGTCAGTTGCTCCGACATATGTTGCTATGTGCATGTATCTAAATTTATTTGCTTAGTATCTTGCCAACATAGAATAGTCATTTCATCGAGATTCTACACTAAGTTACGACAATCGATATAATGCCCATATTGTTTTTGCAATTAAATGCACAGAATACATATAATACATAAAATACACCGAATTAGGGAAGGAAAAACTCAGAACTACAGGTCAAATTTCTAATCACCACATTTGCTTCAAAGGTAGCTAAAAATGCAGATAGAGAACCTATTGACCACCCATCAGCATAAATGTCAAGACATATTTACCATGGAACCAATTGTGTCGTTACCTTTCGGCGTGGTAGTATACCATGTACAAATCATGGTTTGGCAAAGGGCACAGAAAAACTCTATTAGCTGAAACTTTTTATTGTTTGGTGCCATATATACATGGCTGGAGAATCTTCCATAATAAGTGCTCCATTGTATCGTGTAGCGTGCAATTTGATGTATACTCACTGAAAATTATATTGGCATGACTCAGGGCAAATCTGCTCTCCTCCAACCAGAGGTTCACAGCCAGTATCACCAACGAGCATCTCACATTGACACCTGATTGAGTATAACATGTAAAAGAATCCAAGCTAGACAAACGCAACATGAGAATTCCAAACAACCACTGCAAAAAATATGTATTCAATATAATTGAAAAAATGTCTCATCATGTTGTTCATTTATTTTCAGATTTATGTTGCTGAGCTTTTGCTCAAAACCCTGTCAGTAACTTGGTTGCATTCCAGTGGAAACAGGGGCCTGTCAACTTTTTGCCCCCAAAAAAAAACACTAGAATGTGAGCGGTTTTGACCTCAGGGCTCTCTTCAGCAACACATCAAAGGTGACTCATGTGACAAGATCGTGAATAGGAGAAACATTTCTGGCAACTTTTCTTTATAGAAGAAGAGTGAATAAATTACAAGAAGTTGTTATTGAACTGCTCACAATACACAACACGCAGACCCACCTAGCTAGACAAGGCTACTCTTTCACTACAATCTTACACCCATCAACACGTATATCAGTTGCTAAGTTCATCCTGTATCTAGCTCAGCAGAGCATTGCAATCTAAGATTGCCAAAGGTTGTGGCGTGTGGTTGTTTCCAGAATGACCAGTAGGTCAAAATAACCAGCGTGTCCATGAGCATCTTTGTCACTCTTCCTATACTGCGGCCTAATCTCCAATCACCATATCACAGGGATGCTGTCATGTTTAGGTGGCTGGCTTGTACGATGAGTTGACCGGAACACTCTGAACCAAACTTACACATACAGATCATGAATCTATTAAATCTTGCAGCCCATGCCGCAGCCTCCCATAATTCATACCATGTGTAACTTCATCTTTTGTTTGGCTTGACATCCTAGTTGATATAGGAGTATTTTTTTTCGAAGCAATGTAGATTATGGTTTCTTAATTAATGAGAATCAACAGCTTTTTATAGCATCATTCATTGTAACTACAGCCAAAGCTTTTACCAGTCCAAAGCAAATATTAGATCAACCTAAAAATATTACTCCGTAGGAGATTAATGTCGAGAACTATGTTCACAGCAAACATGCAGTGAACTTAGTTCCATCGGAAGTTCCCTACAAGCGCCATCCTGGTTGGCTTCGTCTCCAACAATAACACAAGCTCGTACCTGCTGCTGGTTGCTCGGCGGCCACCGTCGTCCAGCAGCTGAGGTTGCGGTCGTCCGCCCACTGCCGCCGGTAGGCAGCCGCTGTTGTCCACCAGCCGCGGCCACCACCATCCTCCCTTTGTGCGTGTGTATGTCCACCACCTCCACTCATCTCGTGGCTGGCGAAGGCTCGCGGAGCCGCCGTCATTGGCTGGGCTTGGGGTGCGGCGGATGAGGGGCACCGCGGAAGAGGAGTGCGACGCCGCAACAGAGGTGGCGAGCAGCGCGAGCAGGCGCGACGCGGTCGATCTCGACGGCGGCAGCGGCCCAGCGACGAGTGTCTCCGCGACGGACGACTGGCATCCAGAGCCAGCGAGGGCGCAGTCGTGGGCGCAGGAGCGGGAGAGGCGTCGACTTTGGAATTCGAGAGGCGGCAGGGATATTTTCACCCCGTCGGCGCCGTGGACTCCAACCGGCACGCCTCCCCACCCTCCGTCCGCGCTCCTGCAGCGCCTCCTCCGGCTCGCCGTCGCGGCCGTCCCATCCCGGCTCCGTCCGCGTGTCCCTCACCTTCAGCGTCAACACTCACCTCCTGGATGCGCTCGCACGGAGAGATCAACCTAGGACAAAACAAACAAATAAACCACAATAAATTACAAGGCAGGCATTTCATCGAACACCAAATGCGCAAGGGGCAAAACCGCGGCTTGTGAACACCAAATGCTGTCATCGAACTAAGGAGACCAACCAGATTGTGGAAGAAGATAATAATCCGGTGAAAGAAACGCACAAGCAAAGAAAAGCTGCGTGGAAAGCAGAATAGGCAAATTAGAAATAGGTTAATGGCAGCAAGCGAGATGCGTGAACAGGCCTTGACCGTCCATGGCAGCAAGCAGGAACTCCATCGGGAACAACCAGGTCGTAGCAATCGAGAGGGAAGGCGCGCAGAAGAAAGAGGGCGGGGAGGCGCGAGGAGCAGGGAGGGGAAGATGAACTGGGGCGGTGTCAAGCAAATTGGGGAGATGATTGGTAAGAGGAGACCTCGGCGCAGAAAAGGGCCTGCATCGAACACAGGCACTTACCAGCCAACGCGAAGTACCCATCTAACTGACTAATAGGCCCGCTCTTTCACGGACCCACACACAAAGCAAGACTCAACGTACCCCTCGGTGATAAAAGCGCGCGCCACGCATGGCACCGAAGTCCATGCATCGGTCCTACCACGTTCAGGCGTGCGTCCTCGCAGACTCGCAGTGTGGTCACGGCGGTAAATCAGGAGATGGTACCGAAGGATCGCAACATCTCACCCGAAGAGACAACACCCATCCCACCGATAAACAGACCCCGCGCTCCCGTGGGGACCAGCAGCAGCATCACAAGTGAGAAGCACGCTCTGTGAAACGAGTAAAGCAGACAGTGACCACAGAACGTCCTTCACACAGTGTGCCATCCATCTGCGCACGTCGTCGCACAGCGGTAAACCAGGGAAGCCAGAAGATTGGCACCCGTATAATAACGACCCATCTCACTGAAAGTAGGCCCACAAACATACGGGGACCAGATTTAGTATGGCAACGGGTAGTGAAACGGGTAGACCAGGCGCTGGGCACGAGCTGTCAAAGGAAAAGCATGGGCCTCTGTACCACACAGTAAAGGAAGGCGACGCAGACGAGCTGCTTTCGTGTGTCAACTCTCTTACCCGATCATATTTGGACCCATCAGTCATTGAGGTATCGACTGATGCAACGAGTGCTGAAAGTACTGAGTGATCCAACGGCTGCTGTTAAAAGAAAAGCTGAAAAGTTACTGTGTCAGGGTAAATGGACGAAGCAGATTGTTTTGCCCCTAGGAGTGCCTTGGCTGGCCGGGTTGGCTCGCGCCCTTTCTAGGTAGAATTATTTTGTAAATGATTCCCGAACACCTGAAGGCTGGAATCTTTAAACCTATTCCATGCATACAATTAAATATCAATGAGACATTGACAAAACGCTCAAAAAAATACATATAAAAAGAAATCGAGTGGCTGGCATGTTGGTGTGCAAGTAAGAAGACATGCATGCGTGGCTATACAAAGAAAGACAAATTAAACCAGAAAATAAATAACTGAAAGGGGTCTACTTCTATAAAAGCTTTCAGGGCGAATGTGTCAAACCTATCGACAAACAAAATGTTGGTAAGAAGAATCCAGTCTAATCTCTCCATGCTGCTCTGAAGATGCTGGCCATGAGCACGCGCAACGAGGTTTGCGCCGGGGAGAAGGCCATCGTATATGGTCCAGGCCTGGACAGAGAGGGTCCCAAACCCAATGGGGGGTGATTTTGTTTGCGGTCACCGAGTTCCTTGGCACAGGCTCACAGGTACCTTTGTTGCTTGTAATAGACGTCATTTGAAAAGTTGGATAGGTAATTCCTCAGAGGGCCCATTTTGAACGAATGTAGGTCAAACCAAATATTGCCGTGACTTCTCCCGTTCTAGGTACATTGCGGTCCCGCATGTCAGTATTTCTCCGTTTCATGTTAGTTCCAGCGTGTCAATCTGCATGGCAATTCGATATAACCGAGTTCAGTACGCAGCGGTGTACGGTCAAGATCTAGTTCGTTCCTCCGCCCTTAACCTTGCCTGAACCCTAGGACGGCAGCGGCGACACAGACAGATAGCGCTGCTTAAAGCTCGCGTGCCCGCGCCCGACGGCCCGCGGTGATGCCGAATGTCGAGCGAGCCGTTGCGTAGAGATAGATCGCCATCGCCGGGAGACGAGCTGAGCAGCACAGAGGATGGAAGGGCCCGCAACTCAGGAATCATGTCTCACCCTCAGCAGCCGGATGAGGTGAGCTTGTCTTCTCTTATGTATTTAACCATTCTTCATCGGTATCTGCTAGCTGGATGTAGAAAATCAAGATATATTTTAGCGAGAGATGTTTGTTAGTCAAACACTAACAAGCATTTCTTATTTCCCCAACCTTGTGTCGAGTAGGATTTGCAAAGATTACAGCGTCACTCTACAAATTCATGAGTACGGTTGTATGCTTGACAATGGGAACTCCGTAGTTGTGGAGGGTTGTAAGGTAACCTTGCTCGTTGCAGAAAGAAGCTTCAAGTCTATATCTGGGATGGTTGAACTTGTTCGTGGAATTGTTCCAATGGGCTCCGCACAAACTGCCGAATTCGAATGGGTATCACCGCGGGGGGTTGTTACACCTGTGGACATGGAAAAGATTGAAGATCAATTGAAAAGGTTTGCAAACTCTCCTGGCCACATTTTGCATGCTAAAATTATTGGTGGAACACGAGATGGTGTTGTTGCCCGGGCATCCAAGAAATTTCCTGCTGGTAATCAAAGAAAATCTGTTGCTGGTGCTCAAGCTGCTACACATCGTAGCAGTAAATCTGCTGCTATTGGTAACCCTGCTCCTGGTAAACATCATCCAGCTGCTGAACCTCCTGCTGGTGCTGAAAAATCTGCTGCTGCTGAACCTCCTCCTCTTTTGAAAATGGTGGCCACATTCAACCCCTACACTGCAGAACTGGATGATGGCTCAGATGTTCTCGTTCCAAAACACGATGTTGATGTCTACATCGATCGCCAGAAGGGGATACAAGTAGCTGAACTGATTGGAAAGTTTAGTGAGAACTTGCTGCTGGGATCTCACCAAAAGGTAAAATATATGTGGTGGAACAGAAGAATCAATGATTTCATTGAGATTGGCGTTAACAGTCAACCTAATTTAGATGTGGCATTGGAGAAATATGGAACGGGCAACCATATATTGTTTCTCAGTTGCATAGGCACCCGTGCTGATCCAGAGGGGGATGGTTTAACTGAAGGTAATGGGAACATTCCTAGTTCCATGAAGGATTGGATCAGCCCTAGTAAGGTTGGTACTGGAAATTTTAGTCCAAAGAATACTGCAAAGGTTACTCCAACAGATAGTCTAAAGCGGAACCGCAAGCGCCTATGCAAGAGGACCTGTCCCAGAAAGAACGCCTCCGCGCAGTCTATGGCAGAGTGGTTGATGAGCACCGAGGGGGAGAACACCCGCAAGAATTCAACCAGAAAGAAGACCACCGAGGAGAACACCCAGTCAACCACAAAAAAGACCACCGAGGAGAACACACCCTTAACCACAAAGAAGACCACTGAGGAAACCACCCCCAAAAAATCAACCACAAAGAAGACCACCGAGGAAACCACCCCCAAAAAGTCAACCACAAAGAAGACCACCGAGGATAAGACCCCCAAGATGTCAACCACAAAGAATACCACCGAGGAGAACACCCCAAAGAAGTCTACCACAGAGATGACTGATGCGTGGTGAATGACCAACCCGTTGGGAACCCCAACAGGAAGGTATGATGAGTATAGTAGCTCGTTTTCCCTCAGTTAGAAACCAAGGTTTATCGTTCTTGGAGAGGAGAGACGGTGACGACTGAAGGTGATGCTTGCTAGTTTGCGACAGCAGCGGACAATTTATATATGGCGCCTCGTCCAAGCTTTGCTTGCTAGCTGCAACGTGGAACCTGCACACACACAAACAAATACTTTGCTCCCAACTTACGATGAGGTTGTCAATCTCACCGGTTTGCTTGAAACAAAGGTTATGAGCGTATCGAGTGGAAAACAGTAGAGAATGCAATAAAGTAAACAGTGCGAGAAAGTAAACAGGTGATAGCAATATGATGGAAATAGGACCGGGGTCCACAGTTCACTAGTGGTGTCTCTCCATAGATAAAACATGCTGGGTAAACAAATTATAGTTGGGCAATTGATAGAATAAAGATAAACGTGATATGTCAAGAAGACCACTATGAGATTTACTCTGGGCATTACAACAAAATACATAGACCGCCATCCAACTGCATCTATGACTAATAATCCACTCCCGGGGATATCAATCCGAACACCCCAGTAGTATTAAGTTGCGAACAACAGATAATTGCATTAAGCAAAGTGTGTAATGTAAACAAAGCATATGCCCTTGAGCATATGAATGTTGTTTTCTCCCTAGTAGCAACAACACATCTACCACCTTAGAGGTTTCTGTCACTCCCCCAGGTGAAATAGAGACATGAACCCACTATCGAGCATAAATACCCCCTCTTGGAGTCACTAGCAACTACTCGGCCAAGATAGCTACTAACAACGGAGAGCATGCAAGATCATAAACAACATAGAGATAACAAAAGATAATATTCAGTACAACAACTTAATCATAAACACCAATATTCATCGGATCCCAACAAACCAACATCATAGAATTACATAACGGTGAGTCGGTGATCTCAATCATGTAGGGCAGCTCATGAGATCTAAACATGAAGCACATGGTGGAGAAGACAACCATCTAGCTACTGCTATGGACCCATAGTCCAAGGTAGACTACTCACTCATCGCTCCGGAGGAAAGCATGGCGATGAAGAAGACCTCCGGTGGCGATTCCCCTCTCTGGCAGGGTGCCGGGAAGAGCTTCTGGACCCTCCCGATCTTCGGGTCGACGGCGGCGGCGGATCGCGATGTGTTCTGGAAATCTGATCGGGTACTTAGGTTTTTCTCGTCGGGGGGTCTTTAAAGGCGAAGGGACGATGTCAGAGGAGGGGCCAGGCGCCCTCACACGGGGCCCGCGCGGCCAGGGGCCTGGCCGCGCCGCCCCTGTGTGTGGGGCCCTGGTGGCCCCCCTCCTACTTCTCTTCGGATCTCTGGAAGCTTCCGGGTAAAATAAGACTTCAGGAACTTGTTTCGTCCAATTCCGAGAATATTTCCTGTGTATCACTTCTGAAACACAAAAACAGCAGAAAACAGGAAACTGGCACTGTGGCGCTTGTTAATAGGTTAGTTCCGGAAAATGCATAAAAGTGCCACTAAGTGTAACGAAACAATAGGCAAATGGTGTAAAAACAAGCATGGAGCATAAAAAATTATAGATACGTTTGAGACGTATCAAGCATCCCCAAGCTTAACTCCTGCTCGTCCTCGAGTAGGTAAGTGATAACAAAAGAATAATTTTTGAGGTGACATGCACCTACACAATCTTGATCATATATGTAAGCATTGTGAGCTGGGATCATAAGAACTTAAAACATGGGCATGAAGATATAATCATGACAATAAGAACTTAGCAACCATGTTGTAAACATGCAAATGAACACAAACAAAAGATCATGATAATGAAACAATGAAAGTCAAACGTGTGTTCAAATCATAAGGAAAAACATACAAATGGTTTTCAGCTTGTCCTTCAAAGAGAGCAAAACATAAATGCATAGGACACCTCAAAGTTTAAGAGGGCGACTAGATACAAATAATTTAAGAACAACTGAAACCAACAATATGAATCAATCAATGAACTTTGGGACAATGCATATCACACTAAGAATGACAACTATGCTCTCTTAATGGTGCATAAAGAAAGAAGGTGGTGACTCAACATAAAAGTAGAAGAAAGGGCCCTTCGCAGAGGGAAGCAGTGATTGCAAGTTTTATAACCTTCAAAAATTATGGTACTTACCGGCTTTGAGCTCTCATTGCCCCCATCATAAGCATCTTGAATGGTTAAAGTTAATGCGAGAACAATTATGATGCATATGCTTGACAAATCATAAGTTGAAGACCTCGTGCCCCGTGAATACGAGTACCCAAACCTCATGCTACTTTACTTAGAGTCCCAAGCAAGGCTCTTGTCATTGTAAGTATATGCATATCATTGAGAACCGCCAATGGGGTACCTCCGTGCCCGATGACATGGAACAAGCCCACACCAAAATGACAGGACAAGCAGACAATGAACACCTCGACATCTCTTTTATTTGCCTTTTGTTTAGCTTTTTATTGTGAGATGCGTCGTCGTATGTTCACCATGGGTATGCTGCAAATTTCCACCATGAATTATGCATGGCTTAGATTGGCGGCCCGGCGTTTCCCTAACACATATACAAACTCCATGATCCCTACAAGATTCCCAATTCATTTCACACCGCGGGCATCCATAAACAAAAGATCACGATATCAACTCAAATAAGAAGTGCAATGTTGAAAGCTTGCCCATGACAGCATGGCTGGGCTAGAATCCAACTTACAACTTGCAAGCATAACAACTCAACATAAGAGACCACAATGTCAAATTTTTAGAACAGGAAAAAGTAAAGTGTGCCTTCCGGTTCGTGAGAGCTTTACTGACCGAATTTCGCATAACACTGGTAAGAGTTTAATTTGAAGAGAAAATAAAAGCAAGTCAAATTTACTTGGAATAGCAAATTGCTAGTAGGTATGTATGGTGGACACTTTGGAAAACTTTGGCTTTTAGGAGTTGGATGCACGAGTAGAGCTCATACTCAGTACAAGGCGAGGGCTAGCAAAAGACTGGGAGCGACCAACTAAGAGAGCAATAATGGCCATAATCATGCAAAGCGACAAAGCAACATTAAAAGAAGCATAAGATGGCATCAAAAGTCAAAAACTAAATGATCATGAAGGCTATTGGTGACTTTGTAAGAGTCTAACATGTGTGAGCATGCGCCAAGTCAACCCAAATAAAGCATCAAGGAGAAAACCAAAATAATGCTTCCATACAATAAAAACAACGCATGATTTTTTCAAAGGCTCATTAAGCAATCTCAGTTATTTGAGACAAGTCATGCTACAGAAAAACCACTAAGCATACTATCAAAAAGACATCAAGCATGACATGAAAAAGCCTAAGCCGCAGTCTACACAAGCTCCTTCTTGTACCACTATTTTGCACAAAGCTTTTTTCTCTTTTCCAACACCATTTGAAATTTTTATAAACACCTCTTTTGATGAAAACCAATAAAGATAAGAGGCAAAAATACACCTTGATGAAAAGATATGACAAGATCTGAATGCAAATCAAGGCGAAAATGAAAACCAAAAGCAGCAGCAGAAAAAGTAGAACGCTCGATGAACGATAAGAGTGAAAACTAGAGCGTTCTTTGCAAATGAAAACGAGTACATCTCCTCCAAAGAAAATTTGTTGGGGTCCAACCATTTATTGCAGCAAACAAACTAACTAAACCAACTAAGAAAACTAAAACAACTGACGCTCCAAGAAAAACACATAGTGCATGAAGCAATAAAAATATAGTGTTTTGAAAGGTGACCTGATTTTTGCCGATGAAGAAGGGGTGCCTCGGGGGCATCCCCAAGCTTTGACGCTTGTACTTCTTGGATATTTCTTGGGGTGATGCATGGGCATCCCCAAGCTTGAGCTTTTGTCCATTCTTCAACTCATCTCATCATTCTCCAATCCCTACACTTGAAAACTTCCTTCATACAAAACTAAACACAATTCTATTAGCAACATTAGTGTAAGCATAAAATATATTCAACCTCTTTTAGCTTCAGGTTTCAACTCAAAACCACCACATATAAAGTAAATACTACTGTAGCAACCTCCCCAAAAGTTCCGTGATCAAAAGAACTCAAAAGAAAGCGATAAAGTGGCAAACACAAATATTGGCAGAAATCTGTCAAAACTGAACAGCTGACAAAGGTCGAATTTTTGAAAGGTTTTCTGTTGCTCAAATCAAAAAGTGTTCAACTAACAAAATTTTGGATAAAACCTGGGGCATATGCACAAGAAATCGCAGGTCCAAAAGATAAAAAGAGAATTTATACGAATTTTTACGGTGCAGCACCGAAAATAGTTTCAGGACAGCAACATCCCCAAATCTTTACCTCGCTCAAATTATAGGCTTCTCTTGGCACAAAAACGAAATAAACAAGATAAGGAGCGGTCATTACAGTAGTAATGACTTCCAAGACTCAAATAAAAGAAAAAGTACTGAAAAGAAAACATTGGGTTATCTCCCAAGAGTGCTTTTCTTTAACGCCTTTGAGCTAGGCGCAGAAAATTGCGAATCAAGTAACATCAAATGATGAAGCATCAAGCTCATAATTTGCTCTAAGAATAGAGTCAAAAAGTAATTTCTTTCTTTTCCTAGGGAAGTGTTCCATACCTTTCTTAAGTGGGAATTGATATTTGATAGTGCCTTCCCTCATATCAATGATAGCACCTACAGTTCGAAGAAAGGGTCTTCCCAAAATAATAGGACATGAAGCATGGCATTCAACGTCCATAACAAGAAAATCAACGGGAACAAGGTTATTGTTAACCACAATAAGAACATCATTAATCCTTCCCAAAGGTTTCTTCTTAGCAACATCAGCAATAGGAACATCAAAATAACATTTTTCAAGCGGTGGTAAATCAAGCATATCATAAATCTTTCTAGGCATGATAGAAATACTAGCACCTAGATCACATAAAGCATGGCAATCATAAACATTAACATGCATATCAATGATGGGTTCCCAACCATCTTCTAACTTCTTGGGAACAGAGGCTTTTTGCTTCAACTTTTCATCCCTAATCTTTATGAGAGCATTGGTAATATGCTTAGTAAAAGCAATATTTAAAGAACTAGCATTGGGAGTCAAAGCAAGCTTTTGCAAGAACAAAATAACTTCAGATATATTGCAGCCATCAACATCAAAATCATTAAAAGAAGTAGAGCTATCGTCTCCCATACTCCGAAAAATTTCAGCACTCTTTTGAGAAAAAGTTTTGGCAGTTTTAAGCTTTTTAACACAAGGAGTGGGAGTTTTCTCTGTACCAATCAAAGTAAGAGGATTGCTATCAGTAGGAGCAACATCATTAGAGGTAGTAATGGTACATACCTTCATCTCTCTAGCCATCTCATCTTCTCTTTCCCACCTGGCATGCAATTCCGCTAACAATCTAATATTTTCATCAATTCCAACTTGGATAGCATTAGCAGTAGCAAAAACATTGTTCTCTTTCACATCATTAGGCAACACTTTTAATTTCAGAAGTTCAACATCATGAGCAAGGCTATCAACTTTAGAAGCAAGAATATCAATTTTGCCTAACTTTTCCTCAACAGACTTATTAAAAGCAGTTTGCTTACCGATGAAGTCCTTGAGCATTACCTCAAGCTCGGAGGGCGCGGCCCTAGTGTTGTTGTAGGAATTACCATAAGAGTTACCATAACCATTACCATTGGTAGAAGGATACGGCCTATAATTGTTACTAGCAAAATTGTTCCTATAAGCATTTGTTGTTAAAATTATTGTTTCTAATGAAATTCACATCAACTTGCTCTTCTTGAGCAACCAGAGAAGCCAAAGGAACATTATTAGGATCAACATGAGTCCTATCATTAGCAATCATAGCCATAATGGTATCAATCTTATCACTCAAGGAAGAGGTTTCCTCAACAGAATTTACCTTCTTACCTTGTGGAGCTCTCTCGGTGTGCCATTCGGAATAATTTACCATCATGTTGTCCAGTAACTTTGATGCGGCGCCCAAGGTAAGGGTCATAAAAGTGCCTCTAGCAGCTGAATCAAGTAGGTTCCTTGAAGAAAAATTCAGTCCTGCATAAAAAGTTTGGATAATCATCCAAGTAGTCAGTCCATGAGTGGGGCAATTCTTTATCATAGATTTCATTCTTTCCCAAGCCTGAGCAACATGTTCATTATCAAACTGAGTAAACTTCATAATATTGCTGCGCAAAGCTATAATCTTAGCAGGAGGATAGTATCTACCAATAAAAGCATCCTTACACTTAGCCCATGAATCAATACTATTCTTAGTCAAAGACAGCAACCAATCTTTAGCTTTTCCTCTCAAAGAAAAAGGAAACAACTTGAGCTTAATAATATCACTATCAACATCCTTATATTTCTGCATCTCACATAGCTCAACAAAATTGTTGAGATGAGCTGCAGCATCTTCAGTACTAGCACCAGAAAATTGCTCTTTCATAACAAGGTTCAATAAAGCAGGCTTAATCTCATAAAAGTTTGCAGCAGTAGCAGGTGGTGCAATAGGAGTGCAGATAAAATCACCATTGTTTGTGCTAGTAAAGTCACACAACTTGGTGTTTTCAGGATTGGCCATTTCAGCAAAACGAAAGTAAACAAGTAAAAACAGCTACCAAGGATTCTAATTTTTTTTTGGGTTTTTGATATAAAGCAATGCAGGTAAAATAAATAAAGTAAAGCAAAACAATAACAAAGTAAAAGAATGTGTGTGCGAAAAACTCCCCTCGCAGAAGTCTTTTCTTCCTCCCCGGCAACGGCGCCAGAAAAAGAGTTTGATGCGTGGTGAATGACCAGCCCGTTGGGAACCCCAAGAGGAAGGTATGATGAGTATAGTAGCTCATTTTCCCTCAGTTAGAAACCAAGGTTTATCGTTCTTGGAGAGGAGAGACGGTGACGACTGAAGGTGATGCTTGCTAGTTTGCGACAGCAGTGGACAATTTATATATGGCGCCTCATCCAAGCTTTGCTTGCTAGCTGCAACGTGGAACCTGCACACACACAAACAAATACTTTGCTCCCAACTTACGATGAGGTTGTCAATCTCACCGGTTTGCTTGAAACAAAGGTTATGAGCGTATCGAGTGGAAAACAGTAGAGAATGCAATAAAGTAAACAGTGCGAGAAAGTAAACAGGTGATAGCAATATGATGGAAATAGGATCGGGGTCCACAGTTCACTAGTGGTGTCTCTCCATAGATAAAACATGCTGGGTAAACAAATTACAGTTGGGCAATTGATAGAATAAAGATAAACGTGATATGTCAAGAAGATCACTATGAGATTTACTCTGGGCATTACAACAAAATACATAGACCGCCATCCAACTGCATCTATGACTAATAATCCACTCCCGGGGATATCAATCCGAACACCCCAGTAGTATTAAGTTGCGAACAACAGATAATTGCATTAAGCAAAGTGTGTAATGTAAACAAAGCATATGCCCTTGAGCATATGAATGTTGTTTTTCTCCCTAGTAGCAACAGCACATCTACCACCTTAGAGGTTTCTGTCACTCCCCCAGGTGAAATAGAGACATGAACCCACTATCGAGCATAAATACCCCCTCTTGGAGTCACTAGCAACTACTCGGCCAAGATAGCTACTAACAACGGAGAGCATGCAAGATCATAAACAACATAGAGATAACAAAAGATAATATTCAGTACAGCAACTTAATCATAAACACCAATATTCATCGGATCCCAACAAACCAACATCATAGAATTACATAACGGTGATCTCAATCATGTAGGGCAGCTCATGAGATCTAAACATGAAGCACATGGTGGAGAAGACAACCATCTAGCTACTGCTATGGACCCATAGTCCAAGGTAGACTACTCACTCATCGCTCCGGAGGCAAGCATGGCGATGAAGAAGACCTCCGGTGGCGATTCCCCTCTCCGGCAGGGTGCCGGGAAGAGCTTCTGGACCCTCCCGATCTTCGGGTCGACGGCGGCGGCGGATCGCGATGTGTTCTGGAAATCTGATCGAGTACTTAGGTTTTTCTCGTCGGGGGGTCTTTAAAGGCGAAGGGACGATGTCAGAGGAGGGGCCAGGCGCCCTCACACGGGGCCCGCGCGGCCAGGGGCCTAGCCGCGCCGCCCCTGTGTGTGGGGCCCTGGTGGCCCCCCTCCTACTTCTCTTCGGATCTCTGGAAGCTTCCGGGTAAAATAAGACTTCAGGAACTTGTTTCGTCCAATTCCGAGAATATTTCCTGTGTATCACTTCTGAAACACAAAAACAGCAGAAAACAGGAAACTGGCACTGTGGCGCTTGTTAATAGGTTAGTTCCGGAAAATGCATAAAAGTGCCACTAAGTGTAACGAAACAATAGGCAAATGGTGTAAAAACAAGCATGGAACATCAAAAATTATAGATACGTTTGAGACGTATCAATGACCACCGAGGAAACCACCCCCAAGAAGTCAACCACAAAGAAGACCACCGAGGATAAGACCCCCAAGAAGTCAACAACAAAGAAGACCACCGAGGAGAACACCCCCAAGAAGTCAACCACAAAGAATTCCACCGAGGAGAACACCCCCAAGAAGTCAACCACAAAGAAGACCACCAAGGAGAACACCCCCAAGAAGTCAACCACAAAGAAGATCACCCCCAAGAAGTATACCAACAAGGAGTCCACCCCCACCGGAAACACAAACAAGGAGTCCACCCCCAAGAAGGACTGGACGTTAGCAGACTCAGATAACGAAGATATTTGTCAATGGGAATGCCAATTGGAGCAAGATTTATTAGAACAAAGGGCAGAACTACCATCACTAGTACAGACAGATGTGGGAGAAAATTTCACAGCACAGCAAGTAGATTGGCAGACTGTCAATGTCAAACCCATGGGAGGTGATGGCGTCGACGAACCCATGGCAGAGAAAACAATGTGTGATGTACTTGGCATCGCTAATGAACCTAGTGATGATGATGTAGAGGATGACAATGAAGGTCCCCCCGTTTCGGACATAGGGGAAGATGAGGACAGTGAAATAGAGGTGCTGGAACAAGAAACAGGTGATGATGTAATCGATGAATCATTAATGGAGGAAGCTGCCATCTCGGTAGATGATGAGGTCACTAGCGAGTTAGCGATAACATATGATCCAGTGGTACCTGTAATTATGGTGGGCACATACTTCGCCAACATGGTAGAATTCAGGAAAGCATTTGCGCAATATTGTATCATCGGAGAGTTTGACGTCTTCAGAATTAGAAACACAAGGAAATGGTACGAGGCGAGGTGCAGATTAGACTACTACAATGGGGAGAGGGTGAAGGATCAATGCCCATGGAAGATCTCCATTAGGATACTTCCTGGTGGAGAAACAGTTAGGGTACTGACAAGCTTTCCTCGCACATAAATATCTATTTCAAACTGACGGGTTCGGGTTTTCATATGTGAAGCAAGTTTAGGAATTATTATGAAGCAACTAATGTATAAAATGAATGTTCCGATGCAGGTGAACAAGATGGGACCTGCACACAGGTGTCCAATAGGCTGCAAACTAAGATCTTGTGCAACTCAAGAATGGGTTGAGAAGCATGCTTTGGCCATTCTTAAGAAAACGCCCAATGAGACTGCCAAGGCGATTCAGGTAAAGCTTATGACTGATTACAACGTCGAGCTACCGTATCACATAGTTTGGAAAGGTAAAGAGAGAGCTTTGCAAACACTATACGGGGACTGGGAAAATAGTTTCAGGCTGTTGTACAGCTTCAAGGCTGAAATACAATCTAGGTCTCAAGGTAGTGTTGTCGAGATTGACACGAAAGAGGAGGAGGGGAACATATATTTAACCATTTTTATGGCCCTTGAGCCCTGTATTCAAGGGTTCAAGGAGGGTTGTAGGCCATATTTGAGTATAGACTCCACTGTCCTCACTGGCAGATGGAATGGTTGTCTAGCATCAGCGACAACACTGGATGGGCACAACTGGATGTTCCCGGTGGCATTCGGCCTGTTTCAGTCGGAATCAGAGGTGAACTAGGAGTGGTTTATGAGGCAACTGCATAGATCAATAGGTGATGTTTCACCACTGGCCATAAGCACTGATGCATGCAAAGGATTGGCAAATGCAGTTCGGATAGTATTTCCATATGCTGAACAAAGAGAATGCCATGCTCATTTGATGCTGAACCTATACAGGCACTACTCAGGCACTGTATATCGCTACATGTGGACTGCTGCTAGGGCCTACAAGCCTGAGAGCTACAAATTTTTTATGGACAAGATACATGCTGAGAACTCTGATTTTGCCGTATACTTGGAAAGGAATCACAGCCTTTTATGGATGAGGAGTGCTTTTAATCCCGCAATAAAGTGTGATTACATAAACAACAACCTTGCTGAAACCGTAAATAACTGGGTCAAAGACTCAAAAGACCTTCCAGTTCATATGTTGATGGACACCATACGAGGTATGTTGATGAGGCTGATAAAAGTAAGAAGAGATATTGGGGACAGACTAAGAGGGCACATTCTACCCGCTGTTATTCAGCAAATAAACCAGAGAAGTCGAGGTCTTGGTTACCTTAGAGTTGGAGAGTCTAACGACCACAACTATGAGGTGAGAGATTTGAGCCGGAATGGCCTGAGGCATGTCGTGAAGATTGACAGTAGAGAATGCAGCTGCTTAGAGTGGCAGCATACTGGGAAGCCATGCCCACACGCGTTAATCTTCTTGGTTCACAAAAGAACTCTGCCACACCTTGATCAATATGTGAGTGAGTAGTTCTCTTTGGCTAGATTTTGAGCTACCTACGCAGGTGCCGTCCCTCCTTGCACAGACCAGTCACAGTGGCCTGTGGTTCAACTACCTTTCAAGCTGTGCCAGCCAAATGTTAAAAGAGGCAAAGGAAGACCTAGGATGAGTAGGTTCAAGAATTTCATGGAGAAGCAGGGCATGCCTTTTAGTGGTAGCAAGAAAGGCAAAAACAGATGTAAGCAATGCAAATGTATTGGACATAGAGCAACGGGTGTCCTTTGAACGGACCAAAGCCTAGGTATGAAGTATTTGCGTGTATGATCTTTATTTATAATTAGGTAATATCTATGCTTAGCTAGGGCTTACCTGCTTTCTAACATTTGTCAGGAAGTGCAAGACAAGGTGCAAGACTGCTGATGCTGTCTATGTGCTTCACGAGGAAGTTGAGTGGAGTGATGATGACACGGGATCTGATTCAGATTGGCCGGACATTCCAGAACCTTCTGATCCAACATACAAGAAGGCGAGAAAACTGTCCCCAAAGAGGAAGAAGACAGCTAGGTGGGAGTAAGACTAATTCAGTCTTTTTTCTGAGTGCTCCGTCTCTCTAATACAGCAAAATTCTGAAAACTATTTTTCCGGAACATGTGTGCTTGTGTGTGCATTCTAAAACAGGGGCCCTGGACCTGCCCGAAATTCTGTCCGAACTGTATTTGTTATGGAATTTGTAATTTGTAAACTATGTACTCATTTTTAATAAGCCTTGTTTGACATTATGCATATGTTCTTATATTGGAGTTTTTGTTCAGAGGGACCGTCAGAAAAGGCAGAATAAATGGCACAGGATAACATTTCACATTACACAATATTTGGGTTCTTACAGTTCTGCTTTTCAGGTGCTAGACATCATAATGCCAACATAAACTGCAAATGCCATGGAACATATCCATATGAAAAGCAGATTGTTTCCACCATCTGCCCTAACCTTGATCTGCTCTATTTCAGCTGCTTGCTTCTGCAACTGAGCATGCACACCACCACTCTGCTCGAGCTTCCGAAGTTGGTCCAGAAGCTCCTTGTTTTCATCAAGCAGCGCACGGTTCTCCTCCATCTTCTCCCATACAGCATCACAAAGATCACAAACAAGCTCTCTCTGGAAAACTGGCAGCGGGTCGTCCATCCACTCATACTTCTCATAGCCTCGGCCCTTGCCTTCCTGCCAAAAACATAGTAGGAAGAGGAAAGATGTGAGAATTAAAATAACTAAACTGGCAAACAAACATGATTAGTTTACAATAATACCGCGTGGATGCCGCAGTTGTAGAATCTTCTCCCAGCGTTTTCATCCGTCCACGCAATCCATCTCGACATCTTTACTCCACAGTCACAGATTTTGTCCGGCGAATAGTCATAGGGCTTACTCCGGTACGGGATAGGAGAGCATCGGCGAGCTATCCCTGATTCCGCCCGCGAAGAACTGCAGTAGCTGCGAACCATTGCCTTGCACCCAAGGGAGAGCACAACAGAGGGACTAGGTGGGGAACTAGAACAGCAGATGTGAGCTAGCCCAGAAAAGAATCGTAGGTGCAAGGGGGAGATGGGAAGACGGAAGAATCGGAGTGACGAAGCTGCTCTTGCATCCGGCAGTTATACCAGCGTGCCCCGCAGAATATGACCGTTTGAGTATGACAGGTGGGATCGTGCAACGCAACTATGCCACCAATGAAATTGCCATCATGGACACTAAGAAAATGTATTGTTTACAAGCGTGGAAGCTATGCACAGTCGCTGGGGGCTGTCATGTTCCCTTGGAGAGCTACCCTGTCAAAAAGATATGTTTCCCTCTGGGCAGACACCACGAACACTAGCCTCCGCCTCCTGTTCTTCACACGAGCGAGCCCTCCCCGTAGTTCAGATGCCTCGCACCGGCCGCTACAACACCTCCCGCGCACGACGCGGTAGCTCCAGCCCAGGCTTCAGCCACGCCACCCCAGGCCTCAGCCACGGCGGTGGTACGTACTACCATAGCGGGAACTCCACGCCCGGTCATGCACAGCGCGGCAGGTCAAGCCGCCACCGCATCAGATGGCCATGGTGGCTTGAACCGAGCAGCAATGCATCTACTCCAACTCCTACTTCTTCGACATCGAGCAGGTCTGGCAGTGGCTCCAGCAGGCCTCGCAGTGTAGGCCGGTTCAAGACCGCCCTCAAACCCGTACCGTTCATCAATCTTGAATCGGACAATGAGGACGGCGGCGTCAACACTGAGCAGCCAAGATCCGCCGCCGCAAAGTTTGCGCGAGACATGAAGACGGCTATGACCAGGTCATCGGAACCCCAGGGCAGGGGGAAGGGCAAGGCAACCACGATGGAGGATGAAGCAGAGGGCAAGGACAAGACCCCAACGGAGGTCAACTCCGATGACTCCGACGACGTCATGTACTGGGTTTAGCTAGTGGTTAAGTTTGTAATCTATGAAGAAAATGCAAAAGCCATGCATATTAGCTACCATTTTCTGTTCAATGCAATTTATCTTGCGTAAGATTTGACCCTTCCATTTTCAGTTAATATATAAAATATAATGCATTTTATCTTCCGGCGTGTCCTGGCATGCCTTCTCGTGTCTAGCCAGGACCCTGGCACTGGCACGATGGGACGCGGCAGTGAGCGTCAGTTAATCGGCGCCACGTATCCACCCGCGTGCCGGGCGGGGGCTCTATTTTTTCAATTACGGAGCATATAGCTTGCATGAGAAGGCTAGAAGACAGAGAGCAGTGGTTGGACCACGGGCTGGGCTGTTTGACTATCTTGCCATATTATTCATTCACCTACTTCCTTCTCCTTCCTCCTGCCCGGCCCCCCATCCGCTCTGTCTAGCCATGCCTCCAAAGAGAAACCGCCCCCTAACGACTCAGGAAGCGGAGCGAATGGAGAGAGCTCGCCGCCGGAAGGAACTTGCTCCATCCATTAGAGAAAGCCCTCACATAGATGCGCAATCTTTGCTCTCCCTGATGGAGAAGGGAAAACATGAATCAGGCGAGGGCTCATCCGGGTACTGGGACGAATTCTTCTTCTTCATCATCATCTTTTTGTTCTTCTTCTTCTTCCTCCTCTATAACTCATTACCGTGGAATGAAATGTTCCAGAGCCAGCGGAGCCATGATGGTTTTGCAGGGTGTGCCTCTCTCCCAAAAAATGGCGGCGGCGATCCAGAACCCGATGCCCACAATTCCCCGACTCAGCGAGGTAAGCACTCTCTAATTGTGTTGACATGCATTGGGGTTCTTGCGATTCTGACTTAGGTGAGAGTAGAGTGCTTTACCTGTAATGGGTTTTTTGGGAGGACGCCACTGCCACTTAGTTGGCGTCGTTGGTAGAAATAACCCTATTTTTATTTAATACAGGAAAAGAAGGTGGGGCTGAACCCAGATATGGCGTCCTGGCTTAATGAATGGATAGCCCAACAAAGGAAGAAAAAATTGACCCAGGAAGTGGATATGGCTAAAGTCCTCTTAGTTGCCAAGTGCCTTGCTCGTGAGCGCAAGCAGCTTGTAAAGGAGAATCAACAGTGGTCAGAACTACACAAGGAAGCCAGAGCCTCGGCACATAAGAATACAGCCAGGATCAAAGATCTATTGGAGGAAAATTTGAAGCTAACAAATAGTACTGTCACCCTGGAGATCACATGCAGGAACCTGCTGGCTGAAAACGAGAAAGCACTCAGGGAGCTCGTGGATTCCAAAATGAAATACCTCGCAAGCTGCCAACTCGTGGCGTCTCTTGAGAAGGAAAACGAGCAGCTATGCGCCCGGCTTGAGCCCTGATGTGTCGTGCTTTCGCAATAAAATTATGTAATGAACTGAACACATTGAAGTACTTTGTGTTTATTATGTTATGAACTGTTATGAAACCATGTCATGCAATGTCTGGAAGCACCTCTCTGTGAGAGAGTCCACATGTGAACCCTTGGGATGGCATGTTTAGTATTTTTCCTAGGTGATGCATCACTCACCATGACTCCATGCAGTGTTTTCCCATTTTTTTGATTTTTTTTGAATTCCCCTGGCCCCCCTCCGAGATCTAGGTCAGACTCGGCGGTGCCATCGATGTCTGCCAGGTGGGGTGGGAACCATGGTTTGGTCTTGGTTCTAGGGTCCCATGCCCCTAGGGGACCTCCCTATATTTTTCCCCAATTTTTCTGGTCTGCATTTCTTGTAGCCCCAGTGCAATATTGGATTAAAAAGGATTTAGGGCAAAAATAATTCATTATATGGCAGTAGGCCGAGATAATTCCAGCCTCCTGGATGTGGCACCCCTGGCAGGTCCCCCACCCATGAAAAATAGAGTGGTGATGTTCTGCACAATGCCCTTGGTGGCCCCTTCACAAAAAAGCACCTGTTTCGACCCCTCCGGGCACCCGAAAAATGGGAAATGCATTTTTTATATGAACACTGGAAAAACACTAGTTGCAAAAGTGGTTGGGAATGCAAACATGCACATCTCCACCAAAAATGGGACCATGGTTCCAAAGTTTGGTGTGGAACTTGCACAAACCATAGTCATCTGCCAAGGAAGACCAAGAGAACTCGTGCCTGGAAGCACCTCTCTGTGAGAGAGTCCACATGTGAACCCTTGGGATGGCATGTTTGGTATTTTTCCTAGGTTATGCATCACTCACCATGACTCTATGCAGTGTTTTCCAATTTTTTTGATTTTTTCTGAATTCCCCAGGCCCCCCTCCGAGATCTAGGTCAGACACGGCGGTGCCATCGATGTCTGCCAGGTGGGGTGGGAACCATGGTTTGGTCATGGTTCTGGGGTCCCACACCCCCAGGGGACCTCCCTGTATTTTCCCCCAATTTTTCTGGTGTGCATTTCTTGTAGCCCCAGTGCAAAATTGGATTAAAAAGGATTTAGGGCAAAAATAATTCATTATATGGCAGCAGGCCGAGATAATTCCTAGCCTCCTGGATGTGGCACCCCTGGCAGGTCCCCCACCCATGAAAAATAGAGTGCTGATGTTCTGCACAATACCCTTGGTGGCCCCTTCACAAAAAAGCACCTGTTTTGACCCCTCCGGGCACCCAAAAAATGGGAAATGCATTTTTTATGTGGAAACTGGAAAAACACTAGTTGCAAAAGTGGTTGGGAATGCAAAGATGCACATCTCCACCAAAAATGGGACCATGGTTCCAAAGTTTGGTGTGGAACTTGCACAAACCATGGTCATCTGCCAAGGAAGACCAAGAGAACTCCTGCCTGGAAGCACCTCTCTGTGAGAGAGTCCACATGTGAACCCTTGGGATGGCATGTTTGGTATTTTTCCTAGGTGATGCATCACTCACCATGACTCCATGCAGTGTTTTACCATTTTTTTTGATTTTTTCTGAATTCCCCAGGCCCCCCACCGAGATCTAGGTCAGACTCAGCGGTGCCATCGATGTCTGCCAGGTGGGGTGGGAACCATGGTTTGGTCTTGGTTCTAGGGTCCCACACCCCCAGGGGACCTCCCTGTATTTTTCCCCAATTTTTCTGGTGTGCATTTCTTGTAGCCCCAGTGTAAAATTGGATTAAAAAAGATTTAGGGCAAAAATAATTCAATATATGGCAGCAGGCCGAGATAATTCCTAGCCTCCTGGATGTGGCACCCCTGGCAGGTCCCCCACCCATGAAAAATAGAGTGGTGATGTTCTGCACACTGCCCTTGGTGGCCCCTTCACAAAAAAGCACCTGTTTCGACCCCTCTGGGCACCCGAAAAATGGGAAATGCATTTTTTATGTGGAAACTGGAAAAACACTAGTTGCAAAAGTGGTTGGGAATGCAAAGATGCACATCTCCACCAAAAATGGGACCATGGTTCCAAAGTTTGGTGTGGAACTTGCACAAACCATGGTCATCTGCCAAGGAAGACCAAGAGAACTCCTGATTCGAAGCACCTCTCTGTGAGAGAGTCCACATGTGAACCCTTGGCATGGCATGCTTGGTATTTTTCCTTGGTGATGCATCACTCACCATGACTCCATGCAGTGTTTTCCCATTTTTTTGATTTTTTCTGAATTCCCCAGGCCCCTGTGGGGACCCCGGTTTACCATCCGGAATTCCCGTTATGCATACAATTCATGATCCCAGAAAGACCGTCATGAATCCACATAACCGAGTTGGCATTACAGAGTACATCATCCATTACATAAATAAGTCTTTTAGCCTTACATGGCCACTTGGCCGAATTCAAATGCCTCGCAGGGCAAGTTCACTAATCATAGCAGCGGAAACATCGATAGCGTAGGTAGCCCGGGTCATGCCTCTACCCTACAGGCGACTGACCGGGAGACGGATCCTAGTTCGCACCGGCATCGTCGAACTCCTCATCCTCCTCTTCGTAATCTTCATAATCTGGCCAAGTTAATAGCCAGGGACAAAGCCGTGAGTACATTTTGGAATTGTACTCGCAAACCACCTAAGAGGGAACAAATTGCATGCTTTTTTGGCTGTAGCAAGGAAAGTTGTTTTGATGGTAGTACTCAACTCTAACTATGGTTTCTCGTGTCGATATAGCATGTCATACGACATCTCTATATCATAGTTTCTCTTGTCGATATAGCATGTCATACGACATCTCTATATCCTTATTAAAGAAGAGTTTTTGTAAAGCATCTTTAGTAAAAGCACTAGGAAAGGGGGGAACTCATTTTCAATGGAAGAGCCGGGGCCAATCAAACATGACCACCTCTTTCATTAATTTCCGATCAATCATACATGACCACTACCAACCTTCGGCAGTACCTTGCAAGTACCCCGAACCACTTACGTGACACGGCAATACCCGCCGAGTACTCCGTCCGGCACCTTTCTCCACTTTTCCGAAATCAACCTTTGAAAACAAAACCGACATTGGGCTAGGCAACGGTCGTCCCAACCGTCCATGACCGAGGACTCGGCTATTCGAATAGAATTACACTCTGTAGAGATTGTACACTTTACCCACACCATCTGATAAATCCGCCGGGATAACACCACGGTCCATCATATACAAGTATGTGGGGTTTGGATAATCGATCATGGCCTTCCATCTATTCACCTTAGTACGGGTGCCTACCCTGTGGAGTATACATCCCTGGCAAATCCTGGCCGTCTACCTCTGCCGAGCGTAGTTCCAGTGCCACGGCGGGAGAAACCCAAGTGTCTTCCGGCCGGATAAATCCCGATGGATCCCGATTTACTGTTGCCCATAGTTTGGCGGTAATCCGGATTCCGGGGTCCTACATACCCTTATATAGTATGAGGCTCCCCGCACTAAAGCAAATAAACTTCGGACTAAGCCCCGTCCCATACCGAGGTAATGTGGTTGCATGGGTTAATTGTTCTGAGCGAACGCCTAGTGATCACCAATGTCATAAAAACCACCATCTCCTTGTCCTTCATTTTGGTAAAAACCATTTTCGAAATCACTTCAGTGGGGTAGGCACTACCCCAAGGTTTTCGGAAACATTTTTGTAAACTTTCTTTGAGTGTTCCTAGTCCTAGAGTTTTAGCTCCACTAGAAGGTTTATCAAAGGCATTGTTGCTAACCAACAAGCCACTACTACAGGGTAATGGAATAGGTAATCAAAGGGGTCATCACGATGGATGATAACAACTTGACTCGCGGAGCCTGAGTCAACAAATAATTGCTACAGTAGCTATAGCAATATAAATCCATGCATTTAAATAAAATAGAAGGAGACATGCAAATGTGTAATTAGGAGTTCAGATATGCATCAAGTTAGATGGCTTGCCTTGGGTGGCTTGTCCCTGGTCCTCCTCGTCCTGATACTCGTACACTTCACCTTCTTCGGTACACTCCTCGTTCGATTCTATCGCCGGAAAAATATAACAACGCACAAATAAATAAACAAGCATACACAAGTCACAAGCAATGCAGCACTCCATACCATATTATCAAAGAGTATCAGAAGCAAACAAGTTTAGAAAGCAAACAATAATTTAAAGGTTCTTAATTAACAACTTATCCCTATTAGAAACTAGGGTTTTTATTTGATGTGCTCACAACCACTTAGCAACCAATTCAAGCATGCAGGCACTTAATGTATCAAACAGCACACTTATCAAACTTGCAGGTTGACAACAATCTTAAGAACCTATCAAAGTTGGATTTATTGAAAAACAAGTTGTGGTTAATTTCCTATGAATTAAACAATAGGACAATATCACAAGAGTACCAAAATAATCCCCAGATATTCTCTGGATCTCAGAAAAATATGAGATAAAGTTCTCTGGAAAGCCCTTCCAGAACATGATCCAACAAAGTTGGATTCAGTACAAAATTCCATTTCTACAGCAAATAGTGATTTTCCTAAGATTTAATACACACAATGCCATTTTAATTACTACTGCAAGAATACAAGTCCTAAAATAGCAAAACCAGTGAGTCAAGCAAGGTATAATGATATTCTAACATTGAAAATTGGTTTCATTCAATTTCACCATACCAAACTCAAGATTTCCAATTAAGTAAGAAAAGGGGCTAATAACACAACCCTATTTATCATTTATTCTACAGTGCTCCTAAAATCATGGGATCTATGCCATCTGAAAGGCATTGTCTTAAGTTACTCATAGAATTTTGAATCACATCATTTGCATGCACAGATCAATTTCTATCGAATTTTAAAGCTCACAGAATAAACATAATTACCAGAGCATTTATAGAAAAAAACAGTTCACGGGCCAGATCTGCCCGAAACGGGCCGAGCTGAGCGAATCCGGCCCAGATCTGTGGCGACGCGTGCGGGAGGGGATTTTCAAACGGCTGACAGGTGGGGCCCGGCTATCAGCGCCTCCCGGCTACCGAATCGGTATCGGCCGATTTCGGCTGTCCGATTAGAACGGCGATCGACGGCGCTGGACCGTCGTCTCCCTCGCGTCGAGGGTTAGACGAAACCCTAGCCCTAGCTGATGGGGATGGCGAGGCGAAGCTCACTGAGGGGTGCCGAGGCTGGCTGGGGTGGCTGCAGGGCGGCGGCGGTCTCTCCGAAGCTTGCTCCGCGACCGAAACTTGCAGAAGAGGGTGCTCGAGGGTGGCGCGTGGGTGTGCTGCTCGGGCTTCGACGACGATGGCGACGTCCTCGTGCTGCCAGAGAAGAAACGAATGGCGAGGTGAGGTTCAGATCTAGCAGAGGAAAAGAACCGCGCAGGGAGAGAGCAGAGAGAGAGAGATGCGGCGTCGACTGAAACCTTCGCCGTCTACCCCTACTCTGGGGACGTCCCTCGAGCTCAGCAGCCCTGGGAATGGACGGGGCTCATCAGTGGGGTGTTCTGAGTGGAGAGGAGAGGGGCTAGGAGAAGAATGGCGACTAGGGGAGAGATGGGGTCGGTCCAGGGGGTTTTATACCTCGACGGTGGGCTCGGTGCTCGTGGTTTCAACCGTCATGGATTGGGCAGCTGGGCGGTGTTCTCTGGGCGGCGTTGTGAGCTGCGTGCATGGGTGTGGTCGGCTGGGTCGGTGGTGGAACATTGGGGCCAGAAACGTGCAGGTTTCAGTGCGCGTGCACGGCTAGTCGAGCTTGTTTGCGTCGCGCTGGTCGGCTTTGGCTCAGAGGGGTTTGCGCGGAGTGAAGTTCTTACGATGCCGTGCAGGAATGGATGCGGCACGGCTCGGTCTCGTTCACCCTCGGCTGGGAACGCGGGGCTCGCTCTCGGCGCTCTCGGTGGGCAAGCGACCGTGCCAGAGCGAGGTGACAGGGCGACGCATGCGTCGGCTCGGTCGTGGGCTGGTGTCGGGTCATGGAGTGGAGGGTGCGGCGTGTCAATTGGCGAGGCTGGGCGGCCGGGCGTGCTGCCTACGCCCCTATCCCGACCAGACGCTCTCCGGCCGGCATTGGCGACGGCATGCATGGAGGGAGAGGTAGAGCTGCGGGGTCTCTGCTAGGTGGGGTCCTGGGGGGTCTCTGGTGCTCAACTCATCGCTGGTTGGGGGTTAGAGGTGGTGGAGAGGGGTGAGAAAGGTGGAGTGCAAATCTTTGCAAAGATTTGCCTCGGGCCTCCCCAAGATCTTCCAAGCAAAAAGGACAAGGGGGCTAGGATGATGCTACTATAGTGCAGAGGGAAGAAAAAGAGGTGGCTGGCTAAGACTTGAGTCACCTGGTCGGTTTGCAAATGAGTGAGAGAGGAAAAGAAAAGAGAAGGAGAAAGTTTGATGAATTTGGCCGAAATTCATTTGAATTTTGAAAACTGCAAGGTTTTGATCCAATGATAGTGGTGAAGGGTTCAGAAGTGTTTCTAAGTGGATAGCAAGGCATCCACCAAGTTTCAATATTTTTGGCCGAGTGGAAATAGGGTTTTGATCTAATTCCTATTTTCCAATATAGTGTGCAAAAATAAAGTTTAAAATAAAAGAAATAAAGAGATTGTTGGTGCTATGGCTCTAATTCACTAAGTTTAGCAATAGCATGAAATCATAGCACACTTCCATGCATTCATGCAACAAGTTTAATTGAAATTGGAAAGAAAAAGAATTTAAGTGATACACACACATGCACATGAAATCATAGTGCAAAACAAGCAAGCAAGTCCTAGGTTTATTTTCTCTAGGTTTGAATTGGAATTCAAATAATTTGTAAGACAACACACATCAATAATTCACCCTTGTAAGAATTCCAGAAGAGAGTTTTGTAACAAAAGATTTTTATAGCACCATACTAAACACAGGAGATCATGCATACACACATACAATATCTTAATTAAAAAGTTTTAGTTTCCCCTAAATAAAGCATTACTTGGTCTTAATAGGCAGTACAAAAAGTGGGCTGTTACAGACCTTCCCCCCTTAAAAGAATCTCGTCCCGAGATTCCGTAGCTAAGCTCTGAGTAACTCGGGAAACTCTCGCTGAAGATAATCCTCACGTTCCCACGTGGCCTCATCTTCGGTGTGGTTACTCCATTGGACCTTGTACATGTTGATCTTCCGTCTACGGGTGAGACGGACATCCTTTTCTAGAATACAAATGGGTCTCTCATGGTAGGTCAAGTCGTGGTTGAGGTCAATCGTATCCTGGTCAGCTTCCTTGAAGGTCTCGGGTTGGTTAGGGGCTTGGAGACACTTGCGAAGCTGGGAGACGTGGAAGACATCGTGAAACTCAGACAATTTCGGAGGTAGGTCTAACTTGTAGGACAGTTCTCCTCGGCGTTCAAGGATCTTGTATGGACCGATGTAGCGGGGTGCAAGTTTTCCCTTCTCGTGGAAATGCTGCATACCTTTGAGTGGAGTCACTCGGAGATTGTGACGACCTCAAATTTGATACAAATTCGAAGTGCCCGTTATGTATTCCACCGCAATCCCAGAACCATTGTTGCGATATACATAACGTAGTTGGTAACCAGTTCCATAGACATTACAATACGATGATTCAAATACAATGGTCATAGAGACCAAGTTCATATTACAACACAATATAGCAGCGGAAATAACGTCTTTGGGTCCATGCCTTCACCCTACAGGCAATGGCGACTCATGGAGACGAGCTTAGTTCTGGTACTCTTCTTCATACCCTTCCTCCTGGTATTCTTCCCCATAGTCTGGCCAAGTTGATAGCCAGGGACACAGCCATGAGTACATTGGATGCACTCGCAAACCATCTTATAAATGAAATGATGAAGTAGAAATGCAAGGTTGATATGGTGGACTAAGCACTAAGTTGTTTTTGCAAAAGCTAGTTTTATTTCCCAAGAATGTTCATTGGTAGAAAAGGAGTTTAGTTCTCTAAGTTCAATCTAAAGGAGCTTCAAGTGTGTCAACACCATGGTCAAGTCAAGTCATTCACCATGTTCACCATTGTGATTTTTATCTTTGACAAAAGTCAAGTAGAGTTAGCCAACTGTCCATGACCGCGGACGCGGCTATTCGAATAGTTTGAAAACGTCTGCAGAGGGGTACACTTTACCCACAAGATTCGATACATCTGCCGGGAAAAATCCACGGATCGTCATACACAAGTATGCGGGGTTCAGATAATCAAACAAACTCTTTCACTTGCTCACCCTAGTATAGGATCCTTCCCTAGAGCCCGGGATACGGAATCCCCGCTCCGGTGCCTCTAGTTCTGGCCATCCCGGGATGCCGGGTTAGTGGAAATCCACCTGGTTCAGAAGTAGCCGCGCACGGTGTCCTTCCATAATTATTTGATACAAGGCCTCCCATACTAAGATAAACAAGCTACGGACTAAGCCCCTTCCCATATAGGGGTAATGTGGTCGTACGGTATGGTTGGCTCCCATGTACATCACTCGTTGTCATTTGAGAAATATATTTCATAGTTCTTAGTCAAGATTAATTTCTTTCATAAAGCCCTTAGGTAGGAGCAATCTCCAATTCAAGTTTCAAGTTCAAGTCACCATTCTTCAAATAGAATTCCCCTTATAGATGGCCTCAATATTATTAGCGACTAAGCAACTACATTGAGTGATGATACCACTAAATATGATTGGATGAACTCAGCTTGATGCTCTTGTGAAGCAAGATATCACTATACTTCTATCATTCTACTCTAGCAATTCAATCATGCAATTTACTTAAAACAAGTAGAATGCAATATTAAAACTAGGCATTGGGAGTATGAATCAAAAGATGGCTTGCCTTGGTTGGCAAAGTGTCCGGGGTACTCTTCTTCTTCTTGATAATAATCCCCTCCAATATCCTCCTCGGCAACACTAGCGTCTAATAACGAGTAAACACAAAGCACACAATCACTACACAATGCTAACAACACACCAAGCACACATCTTTGTTTGCTAACAATAGCATTCATGTTGCATTTTGGGGTGTTGGATTGTAAGTTTTTCTTCTAATTTTCCTCAAGTGTGCAAGTTAGATTTTCTACCATATGCCATGTGTTGTGTACTTTTTGGAGTATGGGTGAGTAACTATGGTTAAAAGGTCTGGTTCAAGTGAGGAGGGTATAACTAAGTGGATTGGTATTGGGGGAAAACAAATCTAGGGTATTTTAGAAATCTATCATTTTATGCTACAAGATAGGCTTGGGTTAGGGTCTAAATGGGTACCACTAACCAGGTTTGAGTTGATTAAAGTTGACTAACAGTAAGGGGGGGTCATTGGTGAGTTCACAATTTAAATTTCAGGATTTTAGGAGGCTTAAACAATTTTCTAGAAATATTCTAGGGTTAATAAAGCTATGGTCACACTATTCATATCTCGTTTTATTCCTAATTCAAATGGAATTCTAACCAATTCTACAGTGTAGGGCATTTTACAAGCTTTCCAACGACATCTTATTTGCTAAATTTGCATTCCTACAACTCCGGGAAATTGGATTTGAAGTTGCAGTAATTAAACAATAATGAAAAGGTTTCTTCGAAAAAAAAAGTAACGGACTGGAACTAATATGGGCCGGGGAGACGAATCTGGCCGGCCCGTTAGCTCTTCCCGGGCGGTGCTGAAAAAAAAATGTGGCTGACAGGCGGGGCCCGCCGGTCAGAACTAAATGGACCGAATCGGTACGGGATCATCTTCGTCCTCGCTACAGCGAACTCACCGGTGGTGGCGGCTGGGAACGGCACGGTGGCGGGGCTCGGCGAGGAAGGGACGGGAGGCGACGGCGAGGCGCAGTCCGGCGGCGGAGGGAGTCCTCGTCCACCTTGTACTGGCGGTAGCTCGAGGGAGGCTCTGGAACGCCGGGAACGCGCGGGCGTCCTGGAGCTCGGCCGGCTCCGGCGGGCTCAAACCTGCGAGCAACTAGCGAGGAGATTATGTCTAGGAGGTTCCTGGTGATGGCGTGGTTCTTTTCAGGGAAGAGAGGTGGCCCTTTTATAGGCGGGAGAGGGAGCACCGGCGATGTCCAGTGGCGGCCAGTACAGCGTGTGTGTCGGCCGTGGGAGGGGCAAGGCTTGGTTCTGGCGTGGGCGGCGGGCTGCGGCGTGTTGTAGGAGTGTCCTGGCGCGATGGGAGGTGTCGAGGCGGTCTGGTTCAGAGGGGGGCCTGGGAGGGGTCCGGGGTGTTCTTCCTCCATGCCTTCCATGTCTCATGGCCGTGGTTTGGGCAGGGGAGACAAGGGATCGACAAAGGAGAGTCCAGGGCACTGCTTGGAGGTCAGGGACTAGGGCTAGGGCTGCCAACCACTGTTGCAAACAGTTGTTTCGATTTTGTGTGATTTCTGCCCAGAACGTGTTCGACGAAAAGCCCGCATGAAATCAAAATTTGAATTTTTGAAAGTTTCCAATTGGGTTGGTCATTATATTGGATAGGGACTCTAAAACAATTTTTGTTAGGTCCAGAGGTGGTGTTTTGCTCCAGGGCTATTTTGAATTTGGGGTTGTCATATGATTCAGATTCAAAGTTTAGCAGATGATTGAGTCAAGCTCTGATTTGAATTTTGGGTAGATACTTGTTGGTTGAGGTAGTATGTGACTTGGTGAAGCTCAACTAACTGGCCAAACATGGAGGTGGGTTACAGATTTCTTAATCCAAGGGCTCAAAGTAGGGTAGTGGTTAACTTTTTCTAGATCAAACTTTTCTTCTCCTTTCTTTATTTCTCTTGCTTCTGGTTCTTTTGATCTTTGTGGTTCTTCTCTAATGCTTCTGTTGGTTCACTTAGAGTTAACTAACCAATGCACAATCAAAAATAACACACATGAAATCATAGAATACAAACAATAGAAAATACATGTATGCATGAAATAATAGATAAGAAGTTTTATCTGGGTCCAAAATTTGGTATTTAAAATTAATAAGAAGTGGATTACAATTTCTGAGTTGTTACAGAGATAGACAAAATCTCCCACTTGGAAGGTAAGGGGTCTTCGTCGAGAATCGGCATAACTCTTTTGCCTAGATTGAGCGGCCTTCAATCGGTTTCGGATCAGTTGCACTTGCTCTTCGGCTTCCTTGATGATATCGGGACCGAAGACTTGGCTTTCCCCAGTCTCTGACCAGTTGAGAGGGGTTCGGCACTTACGGCCGTACAGTGCTTCGAAGGGGGCCATTTGAAGACTAGCTTGGTAGCTATTATTGTAGGAGAATTCGGCAAATGGTAAACAATCCTCCCATTTGGTTCCATAAGATAGGACACATGCTCGGAGCATATCCTCAAGGATCTGGTTGACTCTCTTGGTTTGACCTCCAGTCTGCGGATGATAGGCTGTGCTAAATGAAAGTTTGGTCCCCAAGGCTTCATGAAGTTTTTCCCAAAAACGAGATGTGAATTGAGTACCACGATCGGATACGATGGTCTTGGGTACTCCATGTAGACTCACAATCCTGGAAATATAAAGATCGGCAAGTTCTCTACCATTGTGGGTGGTCTTGACCGAAATAAAGTGTGCGACTTTGGTTAGGCGATCAACAACGACCCAGATAGAGTCATGTCCCTGGTTTGACCTCAGCAGGCCTGTGATGAAATCCATACCAACTTCTTCCCATTTCCACATGGGTACCTTCAAGGGTTGCAGCAGACCCGCAGGCCTTTGGTGCTCGGCCTTGACACGTTGGCAAACGTCGCACCGGGCAATATAAAATGCTATTTCTCGCTTCATTCCATGCCACCAAAACTGCTCCTTTAAGTCTTGGTACATCTTGGTGCCTCCCGGGTGAATTGAGTAGGGAGTATCATGGGCTTCCTTCAAGATGAGCTCCTTCAACTCTTCGATACTAGGGATGCATAGGCGGCCATTATACCATAGCACACCTTGCTGATCAATCAAAAACCCAGGCACTTCTTCACATTCCATCATGCACTTAATTCCTTCAATACTTTCATGTCCTTTCTGAGCTTCCTTGATTTGGTCAAAGAGTTTAGGTCGGACCTCAAGGTTGGCTAAGAACCCATGGCTCACAAGCTCAAGTCCAAACCTTTCAAACTCTTTACATAGGGTAGGCTGGCTGGTCTTTAGCAGGGCATTTAGGGAGCAAGGCTCTCGGCTAAGGTCATCGGCGACCACGTTCGCCTTGCCCGGATGATAGTGAATGCCCAAATCATAATCTTTGATAAGCTCAATCCACCTACGCTGCCTCATATTCAACTCCTTCTGAGAAAAGATGTACTTCAAGCTCTTATGGTCAGTGTAGATCTCACATCTGTTTCCCATAAGATAGTGCCGCCAAGTTTTGAGTGCATAAACGACAGCAGCAAGCTCTAGGTCATGGGTAGGGTAGTTTAGCTCATGCGGGTGCAGTTGTCGGGACAGGTAAGCAATGACTTTGCCGTCTTGCATCAAGACACTCCCAAGTCCAAGTTTGGAGGCGTCGCAATAGACGTCAAAGCTTTTGGTGATATCGGGCATGGTCAAGATAGGAGCTGACACGAGTCTCTTTTTGAGTTCTTGGAAACTTTGCTCACACTTTTCGGTCCACTCAAATTTCTTGTCCTTCTTGAGGAGCTGAGTCATCGGGCGGGCAATGCTAGAAAAGCCTTCAACAAACTTTCGGTAATATCCAGCTAATCCGAGGAATGCTCGAACTTCAGTGGGATTGGTTGGGGCTTTTCTCTCTAAGATAGAAGTAATCTTCAATGGGTCAACGGACACTCCCCCGGCTGAAATAACGTGCCCCAAAAATCCAACTTCCTTTAGCCAAAATTCACACTTGCTGAACTTGGCGTAAAGTTGGTGCTCCCTCAAGGTTCCCAACACTAGTCGCAGATGCTCTGCGTGCTCTTCCTCAGTCCTGGAATAGACCAAGATGTCATCTATGAATACCACCACAAACTTGTCAAGGAACTTCATGAACACCTTATTCATGAGATTCATGAAGTAGGCTGGGGCATTGGTCAGCCCCAAAGACATCATGGTGTACTCAAATAAAATGTAACGTGTGGTGAAGGCGGTCTTGGGAATATCGCACTCGCGGACCTTCAGCTGGTGATATCCAGTGCGGAGATCGATTTTGGAGAATACCTTAGCTCCATTCAGCTGATCAAATAGGTCTTCAATTTTTGGGAGGGGATACTTGTTTTTGATCGTCACCTTGTTCAACTTACGGTAGTCCACACACAGTCGAATGGTACCGTCTCGCTTGTCCACAAAAAGAACAGGCGAACCCCAAGGTGACGCGCTGGGACGGATGAGACCTTTGCTGAGCATATCAGCGAGCTGCCTTTTTGAGTCTTCTAACTCTTGGGGGTTCATGCGGTAGGCTCTTTGTGCTATAGGGGCTATTCCGGGAATCAACTCAATAATGAATTCAATATCCCGGTCGGGAGGCATACCTGGCAACTCTTCAGGGAAGACGTCGAGGTTTTCACATACCACCGGGACTTGGTCAAGGGTTGGTCCGGATACAGATTTCTTGTAGTAGGCTTTGCGGGACGGCATGGTTGCAACGTGTTTTTCAATCTGAATACCCTCGCTGTTGGTTACGGCTATAGACTTCTTTGCGCAATCAATGTGACCCTGATACTTGGACATCCAGTCCATTCCCAGTACCACATCCAAACCCTTCGTGCTTAGAATGATTAAGTTGGCTTTGAAAGACACCCCGTGGATATCTACCGGCACATCTATGCAATTCCTCTTGGTTTTCATAACTGACCCGGGGATCTGAACTAGCATGGTCCTAGGCATCATGGTTGATCCTAACTTTCCTTTTGCAACAAAGTTTTCAGTCACGAAGGAATGAGAGGCGCCAGAATCAAATAGCACTCTCGCAGGGATGGAGTTGATGAGAAACGTACCCAGGACAACATCGGGTGCTTCAGCAGCTTCCTCAGCAGTGACATGGTTCAGGCGGGCTCATGCAGTATTGGCTTGATTCCTCGGGTTCTTCCCAGTGGGTCCACGGCCTTGACCCTGGTTGGGTCTCAGCGCGCTGAGGCTCGGTGCAGAGGGCTTCTTCAGGGGGCAGTCCTTAGAGAAGTGTCCAGGCTGTCCATAGGTGTAACATCCGCTGCCTTGGCTACGGTTAGTGGGATTGAATGTTTTGCGATTACCTCCAGAGTAGTTCCCGCCTGAGGGGCGATTGCTGGAATATTGGCGATTCGGGTTGTTGGGCCTGGGGGCTTGGGATGCGAACCTCTATGGAGGGGGCGCAGCCCTAGATGGGGGCAGGCTGCGGGACCTCTGTCCACTAGGTCCACCCTGACTCATCATCCTGCGCTTGCGGCTCTCATGGGCAGCCTTGTTTTTGTCTTCAACCATGATTGCAGCATCGACCATAGCTTCCAGATCAGGGTAATGCACGATAACAAGGTAAGTCTGTAACTCCTCCTGCAGTCCATTGAGGAACCTTTCCCTCTTCTTTTCATCGGTATCAATGTCGTTGGGAGCATACCTTCCCCAGGTGGTGAACTTGTCGAGATACTCAGGAACACTCATACCTCCTTGCTTCAGATCGAGGAACTTGTCCCTCATGATCTTGATGAGTCCAGAAGGGATATGGGCCTTGCGAAACTTGGTCTTGAAGGCCTCCCAATCATCACTTGGCCCTCTGGCTGCATGGCGCGGACATTTTCCCACCATGCTCCAGCTGCTCCAGCTAGAAAGTGTGTGGCGTACAACACCTTATCATTGGCTCCAATTCCAGCGTACTCTAGCTTGTTCTCAATGGTGCGAAGCCAATCATCGGCATCTAGTGGTTCAATGGACTTGGAGAAAACTGGGGGATTGGAGCTCCGAAAATCCCTAAGTGTGTTCTGGGGCTCGTCATTGCCACGGCCACCATTGTTGTTGTGGTGGGTGGCAATCTGGGCGAGGTGTTGGAGTGTGGCGAGGTTGGCTTGACGCTCGGCGCGTGCGGCTTCACGATCCTCTAACATGAGCCGCAGCACCTGCGTCATGTCGGGCTCAGGAGGTGGGGGCGGGTTGTTTCCAGCGTGGCCACGAGTCTCCGGAGCCATTCTGGAGAGAAGTTTATATTGTGAGATTCGACAACAGTTTAAATGCAGGGGAAAGTAAGTTGTGCAAAACGACAGGGAAGGAAATCATACAAACATAGCTACACCAACATCCATATGCATACGTCATCAACCATACTCATTCAAGTCCATCACATTCATACAAAAGAGGTGCCACATAGTCTAGCACACATACCACAAAGTCTCATGCAACACATAACAAATGGTTTCAGCTGAACCAAACAACACCCTAAATGCAAAAGGGGTCGACCTAGCCACTATGCGACATCCTAAGTGAGATAACAGTGCGCCGGGTACCTACTCGTCGACGCTGATGTGAGGCTCAACCTCCTCGGGATCCTCCTCACTCGGGGTGGCAGGAGCGTAGAAGTCCATGATAGCGTAGCGGTCATTACCGACATCGCTACCACGGTCGTCGTCGTCAGTGCTCGCGGGCTCCTCGTCGTAGGCCTCCTGGTGGTCGTCGTCGCGGCCGAGTACCTCCTCGTTCTCCTTGCGGAGCTCGGCGGTCTCCTCCTCTAACTTGGACACGTGGCTCTCAAGTGAAGCGAGGTGATCCTCCAGATCACGGACGCGCTGACGCAGAGCCCTATTCCTCTTCACGATCCTCCTCTTGGCAGCGAGGAGACGGTGACGAGAGAGAATAGACTCCTGTAGGTCCTCACGAAGAACGGCCAGCTCCAGGCCTCGCTCGTCAGCAACCATACGGACATGGTCCAGCTGCCCCTGGGTGTGGTGCAGCAGGGCCTCCGTGTGGCAAAGGTGGCGACTGAAGGGGGTGTGTGCGGCGGCCTGGTGAGGAAAGCCGTCGGAGTCGAGTCGTCCGTAGTGCTCGTAGCGGGTGCCGAGTAGCTCGTCGTAGTGAAGGTGGATGAGGCGCGAGATAGCGTGTCGGAGGACCTCCTTCCCACGGACCTGGCAAATGACCTGGTACGCCAGCTCGCGGGTACCCTCCTCGAAGAGTCGATAGCCTCGGACCTCCGGACGCGGGTGTCCGAGATGCGCGGCCAACTCCACTAAGTCGCGCTCAAAGACGAGCACGTCCTCGTGGGTACCAACCTGACGGTGTCCATCTACACAAAATTTTAAAGTAGGTTGAGTTAATATCTTACCCAAGTGTGCAATATTTTAAATACAGTAAAAACTTGAATTAAGATGCAAGTAGTCTAAATGCTTAAAGAATAAGGGGAGAGATGAGAGCAATATATATTTACCTTATATATATTAAGCCATCTCTTATAACCTTTTTAATACTAAAAATAGTTTTTGGTCTGGTCTAACGCCCATGCTAACTAGGGTCTCCTAAGGTCAGGATGGCTCTGATACCAACTCTGTGGGGACCCCGGTTTACCATCCAGAATTCCCGTTATGCATACAATTCATGATCCCAGGAAGACCGTCATGAATCCACATAACCGAGTTGGCATTACAGAGTACATCATCCATTACATAAATAAGTCTTTTAGCCTTACATGGCCACTTGGCCGAATTCAAATGCCTCGCAGGGCAAGTTCACTAATCATAGCAGCGGAAACATCGATAGCGTAGGTAGCCCGGGTCATGCCTCTACCCTACAGGCGACTGACCGGGAGACAGATCCTAGTTCGCACCAGCATCGTCGAACTCCTCATCCTCCTCTTCGTAATCTTCATAATCTGGCCAAGTTAATAGCCAGGGACAAAGCCGTGAGTACATTTTGGAATTGTACTCGCAAACCACCTAAGAGGGAACAAATTGCATGCTTTTTTGGCTGTAGAAAGGAAAGTTGGTTTGATGGTAGTACTCAACTCTAACTATGGTTTCTCGTGTCGATATAGCATGTCATACGACATCTCTATATCATAGTTTCTCTTGTCGATATAGCATGTCATACGACATCTCTATATCCTTATTAAAGAAGAGTTTTTGTAAAGCATCTTTAGTAAAAGCACTAGGAAAGGGGGAACTCATTTTCAATGGAAGAGCCGGGGCCAATCAAACATGACCACCACTTTCATTAATTTCCGGCCAATCATACATGACCACTACCAACCTTCGGCAGTACCCTGCAAGTACCCCGAACCAATTACGTGCCACGGCAATACCCTCCGAGTACTCCGTCCGACACCGTTCTCCACTTTTCCGAAATCAACCTTTGAAAACAAAACTGACATTGGGCTAGGCAACGGTCGTCCCAACCGTCCATGACCGAGGACTCGGCTATTCGAATAGAATTACACTCTGCAGAGGTTGTACACTTTACCCACACCATCCGATAAATCCGCCGGGATAACACCACGGTCCGTCATATACAAGCATGCGGGGTTCGGATAATCGATCATTGCCTTCCATCTATTCACCTTAGTACGGGTGCCTACCCTGTGGAGTATACATCCCCGGCAAATCCTGGCCATCTACCTCTGCCGAGCGTAGTTCCAGTGCCACGGCGGGAGAAACCCAAGTGTCTTCCGGCCGGATAAATCCCGATGGATCCTGATTTACTATTGCCCATAGTTTGGTGGCAATCCGGATTCCGGGGTCCTACAGACCCTTATATAGTATGAGGCTCCCCGCACTAAAGCAAATAAACTTCGGACTAAGCCCCGTCCCATACCGGGGTAATGTGGTTGCACGGGTTAATTGTTCTGAGCGAACGCCTAGTGATCACCAATGTCATAAAAACCATCATCTCCTTGTCCTTCATTTTGTTAAAAACCATTTTCGAAATCACTTCAGTGGGGTAGCCACTACCCCAAGGTTTTCGGAAACATTTTTGTAAACTTTCTTTGAGTGTTCCCAGTCCTAGAGTTTTAGCTCCACTAGAAGGTTTATCAAAGGCATTGTTGCTAACCAACAAGCCACTACTACAGGGTAATGGAATAGGTAATCAAAGGGGTCATCACGATGGATGATAACAACTTGACTCGCGGAGCCTGAGTCAACAAATAATTGCTACAGTAGCTATAGCAATATAAATACATGCATTTTAATAAAATAGAAGGAGACATGCAAATGTGTAATTAGGAGTTCAGATATGCATCAAGTTAGATGGCTTGCCTTGGGTGGCTTGTCCCTGGTCCTCCTCGCCCTGATACTCGTACACTTCACCTTCTTCGGTGCACTCCTCGTTTGATTCTATCGCCGGAAAATTATAACAACACACAAATAAATAAACAAGCATACACAAGTCACAAGCAATGCACCACTCCATACCATATTATCAAAGAGTATCAGAAGCAAACAAGTTTAGAAAGCAAACAATAATTTAAAGGTTCTTAATTAACAACTTATCCCTATTAGAAACTAGGGTTTTTATTTGATGTGCTCACAACCACTTAGCAACCAATTCAAGCATGCAGGCACTTAATGTATCAAACAGCACACTTATCAAACTTGCAGGTTGACAACAATCTTAAGAACCTATCAAAGTTGGATTTATTGAAAAACAAGTTGTGGTTAATTTCCTATGAATTAAACAATAGGAAAATATCATTAGAGTACCAAAATAATCCCCAGATATTCTCTGGATCACAGAAAAATATGAGATAAAATGCTCTGGAAAGCCCTTCCAGAACATGATCCAACAAAGTTGGATTCAGTACAAAATTCCATTTCTACAGCAAATAGTGATTTTCCTAAGATTTAATCCACACAATGCCATTTTAATTACTACTGCAAGAATACAAGTCCTAAAATAGCAAAACTAGTGAGTCAAGCAAGGTGTAATGATATGCTAACATTGAAAATTTGTTTCATTCAATTTCACCATACCAAACTCAAGATTTGCAATTAAGTAAGAAAAGGGGCTAATAACACAACCCTATTTATCATTTATTCTACAGTGCTCCTAAAATCATGGGACCTATGCCATCTGAAAGGCATTGTCTTAAGCTACTCATAGAATTTTGAATCACATCATTTGCATGCACAGATCAATTTCTATCGAATTTTAAAGCTCACAGAATAAACATAATTACCAGAGCATTTCTAGAAAAAAATAGTTCACGGGCCAGATCTGCCCGAAATGGGCCGAGCTGAGCGAATCCGGCCCAGATCTGCGGCGACGTGCGTGGGAGGGGATTTTCAAACGGCTGAGGCGGGGCCCGGCTATCAGCGCCTCCCGGCTACCGAATCGGTATCGGCCGATTTCGGCCGTCCGATTAGAACGGCGATCGACGGCGCTAGACCATCGTCTCCCTCGCGTCGAGGGTTAGACAAAACCCTAGCCCTAGCTACTGGGGATGGCGAGGTGAAGCTCACCGAGGGGTGTCGAGGCTGGCTGGGGTGGCTGCAGGGCGGCGGCGGTCTCTCCGAAGCTTGCTCCGTGACCGAAACTTGCAGAAGAGGGTGCTCGAGGGTGGCGCGTGGGTGTGCTCGTCTGCGTGCTCCTCGGGCTTCGACAACGATGGCGACGTCCTCGTGCTGCGAGAGAAGAAACGAATGGCGAGGTGAGGATCAGATCTAGCAGAGGAAAATAACCGTGGAGGGAGAGAGCAGAGAGAGAGATGCGGCGTCGACCGAAACCTTCGCCGTCTACCCCTGCTCCGGCAACGTCCCTCGAGCTCAGCAGCCCTGGGAATGGACGAGGCTTGTCAGTGGGGTGTTCTGAGTGGAGAGGAGAGGGGCTAGGAGAAGAATGGCGACCAGGGGAGAGATGGGGTCGATCTAGGGGGTTTTATACCTCGACGGTGGGCTCGGTGCTCGTGGTTTCGACCGTCATGGATTGGCCAGCTGGGCGGTGTTCCCTGGGCGGCGTTGTGAGCTGCGTGCATGGGTGTGGTCGGCTGGGTCAGTGGTGGAATGTTGGGGTCAGAAACGTGTAGGTTTCAGTGCGCGTGCACGGCTAGTCGAGCTTGTTTGCATCGCGCTGGTCGGCTTTGGCTCAGAGGGGTTTGCGCGGAGTGAAGTGCTTATGATGCCGTGCAGGAATGGATGCGGCGCGGCTCAGTCTCGCTCACCCTCGGCTGGGAACGCGGGGCTCGCTCTCGGCGCTCTCGGTGGGCAAGCGACCGTGCCAGAGTGAGGTGACAGGGCGACGCCTATGTCGGCTCGGTCGTGGGCTAGTGTCGGGTCGTGGAGTGGAGGGTGCGGCATGTCGATTGGCGAGGCTGGGCGGCCGGGCGTGCTGCCTACGCCCCTAGCCCGACCAGATGCTCTCCGACCGGCATTGGCGACGGCACGCATGGAGGGAGAGGTAGAGCTGCGGGGTCTCTGCTAGGTGGGGTACTGGGGGGTCTCTGGTGCTCAACTCATCGCTGGTTGGGGGTTAGAGGTGGTGGAGAGGGGTGAGAAAGGTGGAGTGCAAATCTTTGCAAAGATTTGCCTCGGGCCTCCCCAAGATCTTCCAAGCAAAAAGGACAAGGGGGCTAGGATGCTGCTGCTACAGTGCAGAGGGAGGAAAAAGAGGTAGCTGGCTAAGACTTGAGTCACCTGGTCGGTTTGCAAATGAGTGAGAGAGGAAAAGAAAAGAGAAGGAGAAAGTTTGATGAATTTGGCCGAAATTCATTTGAATTTTGAAAAGTGCAAGGTTTTGATCCAATGATGGTGGTGAAGGGTTCAGAAGTGTTTCTAAGTGGATAGGAAGGCATCCACCAAGTTTCAATATTTTTGGCCGAGTGGAAATAGGGTTTTGATCTAATTCCTATTTTCCAATATAGTGTGCAAAAATAAAGTTTAAAATAATAGAAATAAAGAGATTGTTGGTGCTATGGCTCTAATTCACTAGGTTTAGCAATAGCATGAAATCATAGCACACTTCCATGCATTCATGCAACAAGTTTAATTGAAATTGGAAAGAAAAAAAATTTAAGTGATACACACACATGCACATGAAATCATAGTGCAAAACAAACAAGCAAGTCCTAGGTTTATTTTCTCTAGGTTTGAATTGGAATTCAAATAATTTGTAAGACAACACACATCAATAATTCACCCTTGTAAGAATTCCAGAAGAGAGTTTTGTAACAAAAGATTTTTATAGCACCATACTAAACACAGGAGATCATGCATACACACATACAATATCTTAATTAAAAAGTTTTAGTTTCCCCTAAATAAAGCATTACTTGGTCTTAATAGGCAGTACAAAAAGTGGGCTGATACAGACCTTCCCCCCTTAAAAGAATCTCGTCCCGAGATTCTGTAGCTAAGCGTTGAGTAACTCGGGAAACTCTCGCTGAAGATAATCCTCACGTTCCCACGTGGCCTCATCTTTGGTGTGGTTACTCCATTGGACCTTGTACATGTTGATCTTCCGTCTATGGGTGAGATGGACATCCTTTTCTAGAATACGAATGGGTCTCTCGCGGTAGGTCAAGTCGTGGTTGAGGTCAATGGTATCCTGGTCAGCTTCCTTGAAGGTCTCGGGTTGGTTAGGGGCTTGGAGACACTTGCGAAGCTGGGAGACGTGGAAGACATCGTGAAACTCGGACAATTTTGGAGGTAGGTCTAACTTGTAGGACAGTTCTCCTCGGCATTCAAGGATCTTGTATGGACCGATGTAGCGGGGTGCAAGTTTTCCCTTCTCGTGGAAACGCTGCATACATTTGAGTGGAGTCACTCGGAGATAGACAAAATCTCCCACTTGGAAGGTAAGGGGTCTTCGTCGAGTATCGGAATAACTCTTTTGCCTAGATTGAGCGGCCTTCAATCGGTTTCGGATCAGTTGCACTTGCTCTTCGGCTTCCTTGATGATATCGGAACCGAAGACTTGGCTTTCCCCAGTCTCTGACCAGTTGAGAGGGGTTCGGCACTTACGGCCGTACAGTGCTTCGAAGGGGGCCATTTGAAGACTAGCTTGGTAGCTATTATTGTAGGAGAATTCGGCAAATGGTAAACAGTCCTCCCATTTGGTTCCATAAGATAGGACGCATGCTCGGAGCATATCCTCAAGGATCTGGTTGACTCTCTCGGTTTGACCTCCAGTCTGCGGATGATAGGCTGTGCTAAATGAAAGTTTGGTCCCCAAGGCTTCATGAAGTTTTGCCCAAAAACGAGATGTGAATTGAGTACCACAATCGGATACGATGGTCTTGGGTACTCCATGTAGACTCACAATCCTGGAAATATAAAGATCGGCGAGTTCTCTACCATTGTGGGTGGTCTTGACCGGAATAAAGTGTGCGACTTTGGTTAGGCGATCAACAACGACCCAGATAGAGTCATGTCCCCGGTTTGACCTCGGCAGGCCTGTGATGAAATCCATACCAATTTCTTCCCATTTCCACATGGGTACCTTCAAGGGTTGCAGCAGACCCGTAGGCCTTTGGTGCTCGGCCTTGACACGTTGGCAGACGTCGCACCGGGCAATATAAAATGTTATTTCTCGCTTCATTCCATGCCACCAAAACTGCTCCTTTAAGTCTTGGTACATCTTGGTGCCTCCCGGGTGAATTGAGTAGGGAGTATCATGGGCTTCCTTCAAGATGAGCTGCTTCAAGTCTTCGATACTAGGGACGCATAGGTGGCCATTATACCATAGCACACCTTGCTGATCAATCGAAAACCCAGGCACTTCTTCACATTCCATCCTGCGCTTAATTCCTTCAATACTTTCATGTCCTTTCTGAGCTTCCTTGATTTGGTCAAAGAGGGTAGGTCGGACCTCAAGGTTGGCTAAGAACCCATGGCTCACAAGCTCAAGTCCAAACCTTTCAAACTCTTTACATAGGGTAGGCTGGCTGGTCTTTAGCAGGGCATTTAGGGAGCAAGGCTCTCGGCTAAGGGCATCGGCGACCACGTTCGCCTTGCCCGGATGATAGTGAATGCCCAAATCATAATCTTTGATAAGCTCAATCCACCTACGCTGCCTGATATTCAACTCCTTCTGAGAAAAGATGTATTTCAAGCTCTTATGGTCAGTGTAGATCTCACATCTGTTTCCCATAAGATAGCACTACTAGGAAATAGGTCATAGTAGGAATGGTTATCAGAGGCGTACACAAAACTCCGTACGCCACGGCTACATATCGGAGGCGTACAGGAAAACTGTACGCCACCGCTACGGCCATAGCCGTCCCGTACACAAATGGTGCACGCCATAGAGAATTTGGAGGGTGGGTTAAGGGCTGTCGGGGCACCACATGAGAGGCGTACAACTTTCCTGTACGCCACGGATAGTGCCATATCCGTGGCGTACAGTTAAGCTGTACGCCTCCGATGCTACTGGTCCTGGCACAAACTGGGCCCACCAAACCTATCCGTGGCGTACATACAACCTGTATGCCTCGGGTACCGGCCATAGCAGTGGCGTACAACTCATTGTACGCCTCAGGGTGCTGTTGGCCCTGTCGCAACCTGGTCCCACCAAAACTATCCGTGGCGTACACTAGTGCTGTACGCCACGGGTGCTTGACGTATCAGAGGCGTGCGCCTTCCTGTACGCCACTGATAACCTGGGACTAACCCTTTAACACAGCCAGCCTCTCCCACCTACCAAAACAGCCACAACATTCATTCCCCCTCCTAGCTCGAACTCTCCTTCCTCTCCACCCTATTTCTCACATATATATCACTCTTTTTAACCAATTAGATCACTATTTTATCATTTTATCTATAAAATCACTCCCTCCTTGTCCCCATATATGGTTGTGTACGTGGATCTCTCCATAGACCTCATCTAGATCTAGATCTAGATCTAGATCTAGGTGTACTAATTAGAAGTCTCCGCTCATCGGCAAGCCACCCGGTTGACATCGGCATATATCCGGTTACCTATCTAATAGGTGACTATAATTTGCTTGGAGGATGCATAAAGTAGAGGATGACTTAAAATGAGTTGCCGATTTTGGCGAAATGTTGATTCATTTCCATTTCGACAAAAAATTGGCTCTCGGCATCGGTCTTATTTGTAGGAAGGTCATGCCGAAATTTTGAATGACAACCCACCATATGCTTCTTATTCTTTTGCATATATGCTGTGCAGGTGAAAATGGTCATGATGAAGGAAAGCACCGTGATTAGATATTTGAGCCACGCGACGGACGACATGATCCAAAACAACCTTAAAGAGATACGGTGTCCGTGCCGGAAATGCAAACTAAGGACCTTGTTCAACCCCTTTTCGGGCAAAGTGCTGGAGCACCTGCTGATGAGTGGTTTTATGGATTGCCACACTCAATGGATGGATGAAGATGGGAATGAGGATGAGGTTCATGAAGACAACAACAACAACAACAACAACAACAACAACAACAACAACGAGGGACAAGAAGACGATATTGATGAAGAACATGATGATACCAATGAAGATCATGATCAGGAAGAACATGTAGATGACGAGGACACACGGACGCTGCTGACTTCAGCCATGCATGACCCTCATCTTCAAGAACTGCTTGCTAGGAAGACAGGTGACGCTAGAGGTGCTGCTAGAGAGAAAGCTAAGCTGGTGCAACTAGAGATAGACTCTACTACACCATTGTACGCAGGTTGTACCATGGAGGATACCCGCTTAAAAGTTGCGCTTGATGTCCTTCAGATGAAGGCAAAATACAAATGGACCGACGCAAGTGTCAACGCGAGCCTTAAATACTGGCACGATCGCCTTCCGGATGGGAACACGTGTCCTAGTAGTCTAGACGAAGCCAAGAAAGTCGTGTGTCCACTGGATTTACCGCACGAGAAATATCACGCCTGCATCAAAGATTGCTACATTTATCGGAAAGAAGAGGACTCGAACAAGACCACATGCCCAGTGTGCAACGCTGCACGATACAAGAAAAAAGGCGAAAAAGCTCCTCGAAAAGTCGTGTGGTCCTTTCCGCTCATTCCTCGCTTGCAGCGGTACTTTGCGGACCCCAAGGAAGCGAGGTTGATGCGCTGGCACGCTGAAAGAAAGGTGGCAGTTATGAATGATCGGAAGAAGAAGCTAGATGAAGACGTGGTGTTGACACACCCTTCGGATGCAACCTAGTGGAAAGCATTAGATGCTGAATATCGTAGTTTCGGGACCGAGCCAAGGAACATCAGGTTGGGTGCGAGCACGGACGGACTCAACCCATTTGGGAGCCAGAGCAGCACGCATAGCACATGGCCCGTGTTTGTATGGATATACAACCTCCCACCATGGTTGTGCATGAAGAGGAAGTACATACACATGAGCATCCTAATTCAAGGGCCTAAACAGCCAGGGAATGACCTGAATCTGTATCTCCAGCTACTAAAAAATGAGCTAGACACGTTATGGAATACTGCAGGGGTCAATACATGGGACGCCACCGCGGGAGACTATTTCCCTATGAGAGTCGTGCTGCTCACGACGGTGCAGGACTATCTCGGCTATGGGTATATCGCATGCCAGGTGTGTCATAGACACAATGCATGCGTGAAGTGCATGGATGATACCACGTGGTTACAACTTAAGAAATTTCCCGGGTCTTCCAAAACCGTCTACGTGGGGCATCGAAGGTGGCTAGCCAACAAGAAAGACCCGTGGAGAAGGCGTGGAGAGCTGTTCAATGGTGAAGATGAGCTCCGAGGACCTCCACGTAGGAGGAGCGGAAAGGAAATCCAGACGTTGCTAAACGACTGGGTAGAGTGCCCTGCGTCAGGAAAGAAGAAAAAGGAGCCAACACCGCTACTTGGGGTATGGAAAAGGAAGTCCGTGTTTTGGGACTTGCCATACTGGCATATCCTCGGTACGCCTCATTGCCTTGATGTCATGCATATCACGAAAAATGTGTGTGAGAGTTTGCTTGCCACTCTGTTCAACATGCCGGACAAGACCAAAGATGGGCCAAAAGCAAGACAGGACCTGATAGATCTGAATATCAGACATGATCTTCAAGTAAGTAAACCTCCTCAAGAGACGGAAGAAGTCCACAAGCGGAAAAGGGTTAAGAATAACGAGGCTACTCAGGAGACATCGACGGAAGGTCAACAAAGGATGATGGTAAAAAAGGACTACTATTGTCCTCCCTCCTGCTTCACTCTAAGTTCGGCTGAGGTCACACAGTTGTTCAAATGCCTTCTAGGAGTCAAGGTGCCTTTTGGTTACTCAGGGCTGATAAGCAGATACTTAGACCCGAATAAACAAAACTTCAGCGGGATGAAGTCGCATGACTGTCACGTGATGATGACGCAGATACTTCCGGTAGCAATCCGAGGTATAATGGACAAGCAAGTCCGGGATACGCTGACTGACCTCTGCAACTTTTTCGACGCCATCTCTCGCAAGTCGATCAGCCGGAGGAGACTCGCACGGCTGCAGGAGGAGATCGTTGTGATTCTATGCGAGCTTGAGATGTACTTCCCACCCGCATTCTTCGATGTGATGGTTCATCTGTTGGTCCATATCATGGATGATATCGTCCACCTCGGGCCGCCATTCCTTCACAACATGATGGCGTTCGAAAGGATGAATGGGGTAATCAAAGGATATGTCCGTAACAGAGCCCGTCCGGATGGAAGCATCGCCCAAGGCTTTCTTACCGAAGAATGCATCTCTTTCTGCACAAATTATCTAGAAGTCAAAAACCCTGTTGGTTTGCCCGGAAACAAGCACCTTGACAGGCTCAATGGAGTTGGTCACAAAACTGGCCGGAGTGAACTGCATGTGGGCTACTCTGACAGGCGCGCAGACTTTGACAGGGCCAACTTGGTAGTGCTACAACACATTCAAATGGTCGATCCTTGGCTTGCAAAGCACAAAACCATAATTGCGGCGAATTACTTGAGCCAGAGAACGGAAGGAGAAATACTCAGAGAGCACAACTCCTCTTTCGCGCAATGGTTCAAAGAGCAGCTTATGGCTAAGCCCCCACCGATGAACTCTGACGAAAACAAACTCTTATTCGCCTTGTCGCATGGCCCCGCGCCCAACCTCATGACTTATCAAGCATACGATATCAACGGGTACACATTCTACACTGAGTCAAAGGACAAAAATAGTGATTACCAGAACTCAGGGGTAACGATGGAGTCCTACACCGGTGACGTAAAGCTAAGATACTACGGAAGGATAGAGGAGATATGGGAGCTTAACTACTCAGGAGAGAAGGTCCCGATGTTTCGTGTCAGATGGGCTAAGAGTGTCGTAAAAGAAGAACGTGGGTTCACCACCATGGTTATACCAGAAGCAAAAACAGTGACCGCCGGTGCAAACGTTACCGCACAAAATGAGCCATGGGTATTGGCTAAGCATGTGACCCAATGCTTCTTCATAACCGACCCAGCAAAGCCTAGTCGTGTTGTCGTGAGGAGAGGCAAGAGGAACATAATTGGAATGGATGGCGTCGCCAACGAGGAAGACTTCGATTAGTACGGTGACCCGATGGAGGATGATGATGAAGACAACACACCACGCACCACTAGAAGAAGCAGGACGACACTACCCAAGCAAGGTCTGCCGTTCAAAAGAAGAAGTCATGATGTGGGGCTAAATTATTCAGCGGCGAATAAAAAAGGCAAGAAGATTGTCAAACGCTGAGATGTACGCCTTATATGATGTTGTCTGTATCTTTTATGTTGTATGATGATGATGTTGGTTGTATTGATCGATATACTGATGTATCACACACTTATTATTATTGTCATCAAACTCCGAGATATAGTATTGATGTATCACACTTATTAATTATTATTGTCATCAAACTCTGATAGGTCATTTTTGTGAAGGGATTTTCTGTTAAACATTTTTTTCCACATCTAGGTCACATAAAATGACACCGTGTGAAGGTCTCGTATTTTTTAGATTTTTTTTGAATTAGTTACGTCCAATTTGGGACCCACATGAAATGATGACGCACAAAAACTACCGCTCGCGCCTAGGCAGTGCGGAGTCTCATTTTTCCGCCACCTACTTAGTGAAGAAATGACATATTGCGAATCCAAAAATGATTTTTGCAAAAAATCAGGAGGTTTACTTTTTAGCGCTAAAGTGCAAAACCACTCCGGTTCCAGCGAAATCGGCAGAAACTTGCGCAAAATCCAAAAATAACCCCCAAAGGCTGCCGCAATGAAACGAGAGCTCATATGCGTATCCTATGTGGTCTAATATTTATGTGTGGTGTTTTTCCAGCTTTTGATTTCACGTTTCCGTAGCCGCTTCACAAAAAAACCCTATTTCGGCACTCTGAAAATGGAAAAAGCACTTTTCGTCGGTCGAAACGAAAATCGGCCTCCGTGGCGATACTCGCCATCCCGACGGCCACGCGCGTGTCCGATATGGCCTCGTTCCGACAAACTATGCCATGCTCAGAGCCGAATCTAGCTCATTTAACCTAAAAGTCGTGCAACCTCGAACGTGATAGGTCATTTTTGTGAAGGGATTTTCTGTTAAACATTTTTTTTCAAGGTTTGAATTTTTTTCCACATCTAGGTCACATAAAATGACACCGTGCGAAGGTCTTGTATTTTTTTGATTTTTTTTGAATTAGTTACGTCCGATTTGGGACCCACATGAAATGATGACGCACAAAAACTACCGCTCGCGCCCAGGCAGTGCGGAGTCTCATTTTTCCGCCACCTACTTAGTGAAGAAATGACATATTGCAAATCCAAAAATGATTTTTGCAAAAAATCAGGAGGTTTACTTTTTAGCGCTAAAGTGCAAAACCACTCCGGTTCCAGCGAAATTGGCAGAAACTTGCGCAAAATCCAAAAATAACCCCCAAAGGCTGCCGTAATGAAACGAGAGCTCATATGCGTATCCCAGGTGGTCTAATATTTATGTGTGCTGTTTTTCCCGGCTTTTCATTTCACGTTTCCGTAGCCGCTTCACAAAAAAACCCTATTTCGGCACTCTGAAAATGGAAAAAGCACTTTTCGTCGGTCGAAACGAAAATCGGCCTCCGTGGCGATACTCGCCATCCCGACGGCCACGCGCGTGTCCGATATGGCCTCGTTCCGACAAACTATGCCATGCTCAGAGCCGAATCTAGCTCATTTAACCTAAAAGTCGTGCAACCTCGAACGTGATAGGTCATTTTTGTGAAGGGATTTTCTGTCAAACATTTTTTCTCAAGGTTTGAATTTTTTTCCCGCAACTAGGTCACATAAAATGACGCCGTGTGAAGGTCTCGTATTTTTTTTGATTTTTTTGAATTAGTTACGTCCGATTTGAGACCCACATGAAATGATGACGCCGCCGCGCGATCCGCATGAAATGACGTGATCCCTATGAAATCAGGAATTAACGGAAAGGAAAAGAAACTAAGAAAGGAAAATAAAAGAAAAGAAAACAAGTTAATCTAATTAGGTAATAAACTAACATAAACAAAGAAAAGAAAGTAAATTGGTGGGTCCCACTAGTCAGCATTCGTGGCGTACAGGATTTCTGTACGCCTCAGGCGAGGACATACCCGAGGCGTACAGGATAGCTGTATGCCACGGGTTCTGACAGGTGGGCCGCGCACCCTGTTAAGTGACCGGCCCCACATGCCAGCATCCGAGGCGTACACGCGTGTTGTACGCCTCGGGTATGTCCGCACCCGAGGCGTACAGCTCATCTGTACGCCACGGATGCTGACAGGTGGGGCCTGCCCTAGCCTCCTTCCCCACGCCGTCCCCTTTCAATCCCCAAAAATTTGCATCTTGCCGCGCGCCCCCTTCCTCTCCGATCTACATCGCCGCTACCTCGCCGCCGTCCCCCCTCTCTGCTACCAAGCCACCCCCTTCCTCGCCGCTACCTCGCCGCCCCACTAGTAGAAAAACGGTCTTTAGTCCCGGTTGGTAAGGGCCTTTAGTCCCGGTTGTACCAACCGGGACTAACTAATCGGGACTAAAGGTCCTGCTCTTTAGTCCCGGTTGTGCCACAACCCGGGACTAAAGGTTCTCCACGTGGCTGTCCTGAGCGCTGCGGGCTGGAGAATCCTTTAGTCCCAGTTGGTAACACCAACCGGGACTAAAGGTTATTTTGTCATTTTTAAATATTTTCAAAAAAAGTTTCAGATTATTTCGGATTTTCTTGAATTTTCCTATTTTCGAATTTTTGATTTGTTTGACAGTTTCCCCTCTAATCCCTAATCATCACCCCTATTCTTCATGTCAAAGTATATACTCGTGGTCCCACTTCCCGGCCGGTCACCCATCCTCACACTGCTCCACACTCAGCACGCTTAACTTCTCCATTCCTTCTCTACTAGCTTCCAAGACTGCGCTCGCGACTTCTTGATAATACTATGCTATGAATTGTATTAACCCTTAGACTTTGATAACATATAATTTTACTTTTTTGAATTCTAAATAATTTCAAAAATAAGCAACAATGAGTAAGTAATAATGAGCATCAATAAATTTCAAATAATCTTTATGCATAATTTAAATATTAATTTTAAACTCAAAATATTCAAAAAAAAACAAAAAAATCAAAAACCTTTAAAAATTCCAAAATTAATAAAAAACTTCAAAATAACTAAAAAGTGGAATAAACAACTAAAGAAATTAAAAAAACCTTGAAAAAATCATTTTTTTTCTCATTTTTCTAACAAAAACTAAAATCTTCCTGCTTTCATATTTCCCTTTGGAATTTTGAGAAAGTAGAATTTGTGCAAACGGCCGTAAGCGTTGAAATCGGATGTAAAATTTTGTGTAGATAATTTTTCATATATTATACGTTTTTTTTGAGTCCGTATGCAAAAGTTAGAGCCGTTTTAATTTGCAACAACCTTTTTTTGCAAAAAAAATCAAATTTCAAATTTTCAAATTTTCCATAAAAGTTAGTTGCATGAGGTACATGCATGTCAAAGGATTTTGAAATTTGAAGTTTTTATCATTTTCATTTATTTATTTTAGACGTTTTTTGAACGCGGGGGGGGGGTAGGCATGAGAGGAAAATTGGGGGAGACCCTTTAGTCCGGGTTGGTAACACCAACCGGGACTAAAGGGTGAGGCTTTAGTTCCGGTTGGAGACACCAACCGGGACTAAAGGTCACTAACCCTTTAGTCCCGGTTCGTATTTTCAACCCGGACTAAAGGTCCCGTTTGAACCGGGACTAAAGATTCCTGGCCCACATAGTCTTTTGAACCGGGACTAATGCTCACATTAGTCCCGGATCAAAACACAACCGGGACTAAAACTCAAATTCGTCCTGGACATTAGGCCTGTTTTCTACTAGTGCCCCCTTCCTCGCCGCTACCTCGCCACCCCCTTCCTCGCCGCTACCTCGCCGTCGTCGCCCGCCCGAAGTCGCGCGTCGCCCGCCCGGAGCCGTTGCCCGCCCAGAGCTACCGCCCGCCCGAAGCCGTTGCTTGCCCGGAGCCGTCGCTGCTATCTCGCCGGCGCGTGCGACAGTACACGGACGACACAGACGACGCCGCTTCCGCAAGCCAGTACACGGACGACGTCGCAAATTCTTCTTCCCCTTCATCAATTCCGACATCGTCGAGTCCTCCAGTTCGACAGTAGCCACAGGGTGAGCATCAAACTTTTAGCGAGTCTCAGCTCATCTTGCCCCTTTTTGCATTTCACTGCAATTGTACTAGTATATGATCTGTAAACTAATTGAGATAGCAGTGGCATTTTTAGTATTCATACATCTACTATTATATATCAACTGAGTCTTAATCACACCACCTAAAAGACTCGGTCTTGGTTGAGCCGATTCTTGTTTTATAGGTATCGGTTTCCTGTGAATTCTGTTGTACGCATCATATAGCTGCTGATTACTGTCTCATACTCTGTTGTGTGACTGAAAATGAAATCAATGTGTGAGCAGTCATGTACCTGTCCATTAGTTGCGCATGGCCAATTAGAAAGAAGCATGATGAGGATGTGTTACTTCTTTTTTCCGAGACCACAATTCCACCTAACCTCACATTAGCACAACTAAATAGATAGCTCGTACTCATACACTCCCTACTCATGCATGCCCACTCCACTCTTACATTACATGAGTGAGCTAATCCAACTAAATTTGCCTGCTAGTTGTAACATAGGTAGCTAGCTAGCCCGGTGACAGCAATATGATACATACGGTTTATTATCCTAATTATGTTTCTGCATATACCCACTAACAATGTATTTGTTTAAATCACCTGACCATGAACTCTTAACGTATATTTGAATTTTCTAACATCTCTCTCAACTTCTCACATGAACCTGCCATTTATTCACCATTTACCTGATTATGGCAGTAGTTCTTATTATCCATGATTTTATTGTAGAATACAAAGAATTTACACACGCTTTCTCTGGTTTGCACCAGCTACCTATAGGAATAGGGTTGTTATGGCTTTTTTCTTGTGATTCATGCCCTTCATATTTTCTTTAGGGAGAATAGATCCTTTATTTGAAGGATAATAAATCCTTTATTTGCCATGGTTTGATTCTAATGGGAACATGGATAATAAGAACAATTGTTCTATATATGCTGGTGCTATATATGCTTCTAAGTGCTATATATGCTTCTAAGTGCTGCTGGTGCTATATATGCTTCTAAGTGCTGAGAAATTGTTCTATATAAGAAATTGTCCTATATATGTTGCTGAGATACTTCTAAGTGCTGCTGGTGCTATGCTTGCTGCTGCTATGCTAGCTGTTGTTTCATGGTATGGGTGCTGCTGCTGCTGCTATGCTTGCTGTTGCTGCTGCTATGCTGGTGCTGCTATGCTGCTGCTATGCTTGCTGTTGTTGCTGTTATGCTTGCTGTTGTTGTTGCTGCTATGCTTGCTGTTGGTGCTGCTGGTGCTATGCTTGCTGTTGCTGCTGCTATGCTAGCTTGCTGTTCATGGTATGGGTGCTGTTTCTGCTATAATATAGCTTGCTGTTTCTGCTATATTATACCTTGTTGTTGTTTCATGCTAGCTGGTGCTAGCTGCTGCTATATATATGCTGTTGCTACTTGTATTACAGGGATTCTAAAAATTTGAGTTGCCAGTTTTGCCTGAAATGTTGATTTACTTCCGTTTCGGCAAAATTTGTGCACTCCATAGGTAGTTTTTTAGCAAAGGTCATGCCAAATTTTTCCGCCGATTTTTTTACTAACTAGTAAGTTGCACTTGATTAGTCCAGACATGACAAACGACGAAGCCGGGACTTCTGAAAGGAGGCAAGGCAGTGAAGAAGGAAATGAAGCCGAGTTAGCGGCGCAGTACTATGCAGCCCTAGATGCGTCGCAGGGGGACCAGCTGGTGTCTAGGCCCCTTGTTATCGGCGAGTGTGACCAAGAGATGTCCGATGAGGACTTTGATGCCGCGGATGAGATGTCCGATGAGGACGATGAGGAGGAAATGGTGGATATCCAGGAGGGCAATGCGGAAGAGCCTAGCATGGATACCGGCCGAGCGTCCACGGATGATAGCCAGCAAAAGAAGGATAGGCGCCCAAACCAGCTAAAACCCGTGCAAGAAGTAATACTTGAAGTGGATCCGCAGAGCGGTTTGCCTAAACTGCCCGAGGAAGCCGCGAGGGGGTACGGCAACACTGTCGCATGTATCCTCCGAGACACCGTCACCATCAACGAGCAGAACATAAGGCAGAAGCTCAAGAAATCCATTGCCGTCCTCCTGATTTCCAAGCTGCACGCTCGATACCAGTTCCCGTCGCCCTACAATGGCCAGGAGCTCACGGGTAACCTGGTGAACACAGTAGCCCTTGGAAAGATGAGCAAAGCCCTGAGCGCCTGGAAAACTAGGTTGAGGGCGATGATTACTAAAGGTGGTGGTTTTGAAGAGGTCCACAAACACTATCCGCAGATATCGGAAGACCAATTCAAAACTTTCCTAGCCAACGAAAAGAAACCTACAGTCGCGCGGCTTAAGAAGTGGGGGAAGGACATGCGGGAGAAGAACTTGGGTAACCACAACCTCGGAAGCCGGGGGTACGCCGGAAAGGAGCCAGTTTGGAAGAAAGAGGATGAGGCCCTAGAATGTGAGGTCAAGCCGAACCCATGGAACAAGTTCACCGATGAGAAGGCCAAGAAATTTATCAGGTCAAGATACCGTATAGACCCGAAATCCGGGTTGCTTGTCACGACCGATAAGGTGAAGAAACTTGAGGAAGAATATCTGGTAAGGAGTTTACCAGCTTATCTTATCCTCACTTCCGACAAATTCCGGTAGTAATTTTCCTAATATATGGTTCTTCTTTCCTGTCTGCAGAAAGAAGAAACACTTGCTGCTCAATGCACGTCATCCCAGGGGTCGTCGTCGAAGGCCCCGTGGGATAACCCTTTTCACAGGGCCGTGAACAAGGTGATGGAAAGGCCGGCGTTGCAACCGCCGCACCGTGGCCGTATTGGTGGCGAAGGACTAGGTCGCAGACCTAGTCTGTATTTTCCCGAGAGCAAGGAGGACCGAGCGAAGAGGAAGCAGCAGGAGGATACAGATGTCAAGTCTCAGTTGGCTAAGATGCCCGAGATGATCAATGATGCGGTGACAAAGACTGTCGCGGCACTCCTGCCCCACCTGCTTACCGCCTACACGGAATGGGTTGACGGAGGCAAAATCGGGCCTAGCCCGCTGGCCAGCTTTACCGGGAGCAGCTCGCTCAACATCTCGGACCAGGTCCAGAAGAACGCACGAGTCGTGGAGTCTCCGCAGGCGGCCTCCAACCCTAGTGCTGGTACTAGGGATGATGAGTCGCCGTCCTGCATCGCGCCTCGTAGCAGCCCCTCCGTCGCTTGCACGCCCGTTCGTGGCCCTTCGACTTTAGCCAAACTCGACGCCATAACGGTATATAAGCGTCGCAATCCTCAGCAAGTAACTTTTTCATTAGCTTGCATCCGTTTTCTGACGCCCTACACATGTCTCCGCAGGAGAACGAAGTGGGATGCACCCTCCTCTTGATTATTAACGAGGAATTACATGAGGTCGCGAAAGCAAATATCATTCAACCACTCGAGCGCAACTTCCACGGCCAGCCAATGCCCCCCAATGCCTACAGGATTTCCATTGTTCGGGTGTTGCCGGGTTATGAAGAAGTAGACCCTCCTATGCAACCACCCGGAGCCGAGAGTGAGGTGGACCTAGGAGGAAGCTTGGGTTATATGATGCTATGGCCGAAAGAAATGATTCGGCTAGACCACCCAGGGACCGCCAGCAACTCAGAACCGCCGGTCAGATCGGCGCCGCCAAGCAACCCTATCATAGGCAGCACCAGCACCTCACAAAAGTTGGCAGAGCCGGTCAGATCGGCGCCAAGCCAGGGAAAGGGCACTATGCCGCCAGTGGCGCCATCTCCTATAGCGGATGATCCTGCAGCGGATGATCCTATAGAGCCCGAGGCACAGAACAATATGAGACCATTTGAAGTGGATATTCCCCACGGCTGCTTCCCTGATCAACAGCTCCCGGAGAAAAGTAATGTCTCCAAGCGTCGTCTGAGCTTCCTGTCTCAAGAAACACCAGAGGATGTCGCCCCCGATACTCAAACTGCGGCGGAAAAAATTATCACCCCGAATACACTCCATGGGCTGATCGATAAGGCTTGCGCAGAAGTTGTCTCTCGCCCTGGGAAGCCGCGGAAAAGAGCTAAGAAGAAGGATAAAGGTGTGTCCAGCAGCCAGCCTATGCCTCCCGCAGCCGGCAAGCCCGTGAAGGAGATCCGGAGTCAGGACAACATACCGATCAAGGGATGGAGGGAGTATCATGTGGCGGGCGAACCAATCCTACCGCCGGAAGCTCTCAAGACCTTAACTGGGGATATGAGGAGCCTACATGATGGCGTACTCACGTGGGAGACACATCTTCTGTCAATGACATCTCCCACATACCCGGTTTTCTATGTCAGAGTGCCAAAGAGATTGGGCTTCGTCGACAGATCCCCCGGTGATGTGTTCTTCTTGAGATTTGATGATATCTTTGAGATGTTCCACCGCCGCCGCCTTGACCCAACCTTGGTCCGCCTAGTTGCGCTGAGTATGTTGCACCAGCTCATGCAAGAGAACACTCCGAAGCTCGCGATACTCGACCCCTACTACATGAAAGACATATACTTGCAGACCGAAGGCACCCGTCAAATAGTGACGAACTACATTACGGACTTCATGGTGGCGAATAAGGAGAAGAAGATATTTTTTGTGCCGTACTTTTTCGAGTAAGTCATTCGCTTGCCATCAGAACGTGCTTTCTTAGATTTCCGTCAATCCTTTTGCATGCATAACACACCTGTAATTGTTTTCCGCAGAAGCACATACTGCGTCCTCATCGTACTATACCCGCAAGACTCATATGCCATGTATCTTGACTCGGGGAGTGCTGACAAGAAGAAGGACTACACATTCATCAAGGCAGTTCTAGATGATGCCATCAACGGCTTCGTCAAGAAAGCTGGCCCCATCAAGAAAGAAGTAGTCAGGCGAGGCCAGCTGATCTTCAAGCACAACACGACCTTCCCATGCCTCAAGCAGCCGGCAAATAGTTCAAGGGACGGCTACTATGCCATCCATCATATGCGGGAGTTTGTACGGGATCAACATCAGCTTCTGTTGCCGAGTAGTCTTCAGGACTGGCGCAAAGACTTTGCAAACGCGCCTGATGCAGATGTCCGCCTTGAGATCTACCGCATCCAACAGAAGATCGCGCAGATAATCCACAGTGATGTCTGCAGTAGAGAAGGGGTGTTCTACTATGGCCCTATCCCACCAACCAACACGGAGATAGAAGCACGCTTAGAGATGCAGGGCGACGGCAGGCCCTTCAACACGCTACAGGGCATCCGCCCCTTCCCTCCGAAACTCTAGCTAGATATATTTGTGACTTGTTGTAATCGTGATGGATGAAAAATGTTGTCGCATAATGTTATTACTTTTCATGAACATGTGTACCAAACTCTAGCTAGCTTGTTCTCGATATATACCTTTTGTATATGCTTGTGTACATTCTTGCATGTATGCTTTAGCCTTTTTTGTTTTCGGTGACTAATTAATGTTATGTCTCGCATATTATCATCTATTAAATCTTTTCTGATGTTTTTGGTTTAAAGATGACGATGAGGTGGTACACCGTGTTCGAGGGTAGGGTTCCAGGGGTCTACGACAAGTGGGAGGATTGTTTCAAGCAAGTCAACAAGTTCAAGAGCAACAACTACAAAGGATTCAACACTAGAGAGGAGGCGGAAGTTAGGTACAATAACTATCGGCGAGGGAGAGAGGGACGGAGTAGGATGAAGACATGGTTCATTGTTACCTCCGTCTTGCTTATGTTCTTGCTCATTGTGTATGTGATGGTAGTTTAGATGACTACCGGCACCGCCGGCGGTGATATGTATGCATGCCTAACTAGTTAGCTCGATGCATGCATGAAGACTTGTAGTATTTATGTAATAATATGATATTTGGCAAGTTGTACTAATGTGACTTCGGTCGATACTTCTAATATGATGGAAATGACTTTCTATATTATTTTGTATATATACTGCTATATGTCTGTAATAAATATACTGTTATATATACTGTTATATCTCATCTGCTATATACCAGTAAATCACTATAATTTTTTTTTCGAAAAAACGCAGCCGTGGCGTACAAAAAAAGCGGATCAGTGGCGTACACATCAGTGGCGTACAGGCCCATACGCCACTGCTGCGAGATACACCCGAGGCGTACACGCTTGTACGCCACAGATACAAAACACACCCATGGCGTACAGACCTGTACGCCACTGGTGGGTGAGTTAGCCGTGGCGTACAGGCTGTACGCCACGGGTAGCCCTGTACCAGTGGCGTCTTACCCGTGGCGTACAGCAGTACGCCACGGATAGGCAAATTCTGTACGCCACGGATGAGGTTTTTCCTAGTAGTGTAGTGCCGCCAAGTTTTGAGTGCATAAACGATAGCAGCAAGCTCTAGGTCATGGGTAGGGTAGTTTAGCTCATGCGGGCGCAGTTGTCGGGACAGGTAAGCAATGACTTTGCCGTCTTGCATCAAGACACTCCCAAGTCCAAGTTTGGAGGCGTCGCAATAGACGTCAAAGCTTTTGGTGATATCGGGCATGGTCAAGATAGGAGCTGACACGAGTCTCTTTTTGAGTTCTTGGAAACTTTGCTCACACTTTTTGGTCCACTCAAATTTCTTGTCCTTCTTGAGGAGCTGAGTCATCGGGCGGGCAATGCTAGAAAAACCTTCAATAAACTTTCGGTAATATCCAGCTAATCCGAGGAATGCTCGAACTTCAGTGGGATTGGTTGGGGCTTTTCTCTCTAAGATAGAAGTAATCTTCGATGGGTCAACGGACACTCCCCCGGCTGAAATAACGTGCCCCAAAAATCCAACTTCCTTTAGCCAAAATTCACACTTGCTGAACTTGGCGTAAAGTTGGTGCTCCCTCAAGGTTCCCAACACTAGTCGCAGATGCTCTGCGTGCTCTTCCTCAGTCCTGGAATAGACCAAGATGTCGTCTATGAATACCACCACAAACTTGTCAAGAAACTTCATGAACACCTTATTCATGCGATTCATGAAGTAGGCTGGGGCATTGGTCAGCCCAAAAGACATCACGGTGAGAGAGTCCACACGTGAACCCTTGGGATGGCATGTTTGTTATTTTTCCTAGGTGATGCATCACTCACCATGACTCCATGCAGCGTTTTCCCATTTTTTTTGATTTTTTCTGAATTCCCCAGGCCCCCCTCCGAGATCTAGGTCAGACTCGGCGGTGCCATCGATGTCTGCCAGGTGGAGTGGGAACCATGGTTTGGTCTTGGTTCTAGGGTTCCACACCCCCAGGGGACCTCCCTGTATTTTTCCCCAATTTTTCTGGTGTGCATTTCTTGTAGCCCCAGTGTAAAATTGGATTAAAAAGGATTTAGGGCAAAAATAATTCATTATATGGCAGCAGGCCGATATAATTCCTAGCCTCCTGGATGTGGCACCCCTGGCAGGTCCCCCACCCATGAAAAATAGAGTGTTGATGTTCTGCACACTGCCCTTGGTGGCCCCTTCACAAAAAAGCACCTGTTTCGACCCCTCCGGGCACCTAAAAAATGGGAAATGCATTTTTTATGTGGAAACTGGAAAAACACTAGTTGCAAAAGTGGTTGGGAATGCAAAGATGCACATCTCCACCAAAAATGGGACCATGGTTCCAAAGTTTGGTGTGGAACTTGCACAAACCATGGTCATCTGCCAAGGAAGACCAAGAGAACTCCTGCCTGGAAGCACCTCTCTATGAGAGAGTCCACATGTGAACCCTTGGGATGGCACGTTTGGTATTTTTCCTAGGTGATGCATCACTCACCATGACTCCATGCAGTGTTTTCCCATTTTTTTGATTTTTTCTGAATTCCCTAGGCCCCCCTCCGAGATCTACGTCAGACTCGGCGGTGCCATCGATGTCTGCCAGGTGGGGTGGGAACCATGGTTTGGTCTTGGTTCTAGGGTCCCACACCCCTAGGGGACCTCCCTGTATTTTTCCCCAATTTTTCTGGTGTGCATTTCTTGTAGCCCTAGTGCAAAATTGGATTAAAAAGGATTTAGGGCAAAAATAATTCATTATATGGCAGCAGGCCGAGATAATTCCTAGCCTCCTGGATGTGGCACCCCTGGCAGGTCCCCCACCCATGAAAAATAGAGTGGTGATGTTCTGCACACTGCCCTTGGTGGCCCCTTCACAAAAAAGCACCTGTTTCGACCCCTCCGGGCACTCAAAAAATGGGAAATGCATTTTTTATGTGGAAACTGGAAAAACACTAGTTGCAAAAGTGGTTGGGAATGCAAAGATGCACATCTCCACCAAAAATGGGACCATGGTTCCAAAATTTGGTGTGGAACTTGCACAAACCATGGTCATCTGCCAAGGAAGACCAAGAGAATTCTTGCCTGGAAGCACCTCTCTGTGAGAGAGTCCACATGTGAACCCTTGGGATGGCATGTTTGGTATTTTTTCTAGGCGATGCATCACTCACCATGACTCCATGCAGTGTTTTCCCATTTTTTTTTGATTTTTTCTGAATTCCCCAGGCCCCCCTCCGAGATCTAGGTCAGACTCGACGGTGCCATCGATGTCTGCCAGGTGGGGTGGGAACCATGGTTTGGTCTTGGTTCTAGGGTCCCACACCCCCAGGGGACCTCCCTGTATTTTTCCCCAATTTTTCTGGTGTGCATTTCTTGTAGCCCAGTGCAAAATTGGATTAAAAAGGATTTAGGGCAAAAATAATTCATTATATGGCAGCAGGCCGAGATAATTCCTAGCCTCCTGGATGTGTCACCCCTGGAAGGTCCCCCACCCATGAAAAATAGAGTGCTGATGTTCTGCACAGTGCCCTTGGTGGCCCCTTCACAAAAAAGCACCTGTTTCGACCCCTCTAGGCACCCGAAAAATGGGAAATGCATTTTTTATGTGGAAACTGGAAAAACACTAGTTGCAAAAGTGGTTGGGAATGCAACACTGCCCTTGGTGGCCCCTTCAGAAAAAAGCACCTGTTTTGACCCCTCTGGGCACCCGAAAAATGGGAAATGCATTTTTTATGTGGAAACTGGAAAAACACTAGTTGCAAAAGTGGTTGGGAATGCAAAGATGCACATCTCCACCAAAAATGGGACCATGGTTCCAAAGTTTGGTGTGGAACTTGCACAAACCATGGTCATCTGCCAGGGAAGACCAAGAGAACTCCTGCCTGGAAGCACCTCTATGTAAGAGAGTCCACATGTGAACCCTTGGGATGGCATGTTTGGTATTTTTCCTAGGTGATGCATCACTCACCATGACTCCATGCAGTGTTTTCCCTTTTTTTTTGATTTTTTCTGAATTCCCAGGGCCCCCTCCGAGATCTAGGTTAGACTCGGCGGTGCCATCGATGTCTGCCAGGTGGGGTGGGAACCATAGTTTGGTCTTGGTTCTAGGGTCCCACACCCCCAGGGGACCTCCCTGTATTTTTCCCCAATTTTTCTGGTGTGCATTTTGTTGTTGCCCCAGTGCAAAATTGGATTAAAAAGGATTTAGGGCAAAAATAATTCATTATATGGCAGCAGGCCGAGATAATTCCTAGCCTCCTGGATGTGGCACCCCTGGCAGGCCCCCCACCCATGAAAAATAGAGTGGTGATGTTCTGCACACTGCCCTTGGTGGCCCCTTCACAAAAAAGCACCTGTTTCGACCCCTCCGGGCACCCGAAAAATGGGAAATGCATTTTTTATGTGGAAACTGGAAAAACACTAGTTGCAAAAGTGGTTGGGAATGCAAAGATGCACATCTCCACCAAAAATGGGACCATGGTTCCAAAGTTTGGTGTGGAACTTGCACAAACCATGGTCATCTGCCAAGGAAGACCAAGAGAACTCCTGCTTGGAAGCACCTCTCTGTGAGAGAGTCCACATGTGAACCCTTGGGATGGCATGTTTTGTATTTTTCCTAGGTGATGCATCACTCACCATGACTCCATGCAGTGTTTTCCCATTTTTTTGATTTTTTCTGAATTCCCCAGGGCCCCTTCCGAGATCTAGGTCAGACTCGGCGGTGCCATCGATGTCTGCCAGGTGGGGTGGGAACCATGGTTTGGTCTCGGTTCTAGGGTCCCACACCCCCAGGGAACCTCCCTGTATTTTCCCCAATTTTTCTGGTGTGCATTTCTTGTAGCCCCAGTGCAAAATTGGATTAAAAAGGATTTAGGGCAAAAATAATTCATTATATGGCAGCAGGCCGATATAATTCCTAGCCTCCTGGATGTGGCACCCCTGGCAGGTCCCCCACCCATGAAAAATAGAGTGCTGATGTTCTCCACACTGCCCTTGGTGGCCCCTTCACAAAAAGCACCTGTTTCGACCCCTCCGGGCACCCGAAAAATGGGAAATGCATTTTTTATGTGGAAACTGGAAAAACACTAGTTGCAAAAGTGGTTGGGAATACATATATGCACATCTCCATCAAAAATGGGACCATGTGTGACGACCTCAAATTTGATACAAATTCGAAGTGCCCGTTATGTATTCCACCGCAATCCCAGAACCGTTGTTGCGATATACATAATGTAGTTGGTAACCAGTTCCATAGACATTACAATACGGGGATTCAAATACAATGGTCATATAGACCAAGTCATATTACAACACAATATAGCAGCGGAAATAACGTCTTCGGCCCATGCCTTCTCCCTACAGGCAAATGGCGACTCATGGAGATGAGCTTAGTTCTGGTACTCTTCCTCATACCCTTCCTCCTGGTATTCTTCCCCATAGTCTGGCCAAGTTGATAGCCAGGGACACAGCCGTGAGTACATTGGATGCACTCGCAAACCATCTTATAATGAAATGATAACAGAGGTATGCAAGTTTGGTATAGTGGACTAAGCACTAAGTTTATTTGCAAAAGCTGGTTTTATTTCCCAAGAATGTTCATTGGTAGGAAAGAGGTTTTAGTTCTCTAAGTTCCATCTAAAAAAAAGGACTTCAAGTGTGTCAACATCATTGTCAAGTCAAGTCATTCACCAAGTTCACCATTGTCACTTTTAGTCCTGACAAAAGTCAAGTACAGCTTGCCAACTGTCCATAACCGCGGACTCGGCTATTCGAATAGTTTGAAAACCTCTGCAGAGGGGTACACTTTACCCACAAGAATCGATACATCTGCCGGGAGAAATCCACGGATCGTCATACACAAAGTATGCGAGGTTCAGATAATCAAACAGACTCTTTCACTTGTCTACTCTAGTATGGGATCCTTCCCTAGAGCCCGAGACACGAATTTCCCCATTCCGGCGCCTCTAGTTTTGCCCACTCCGGGATGCCGGACGGATGGAAATCTTCAGGAAGGAAAATTTCCAATAACCACTTGGTTCGGAAGCAACCATGCATGGAATGCTTCTATAAAGGATGAAACAAGACCTCCCATACTATAATAAACAAGCTAGGAATAAGCCCCTTCCCATTCAGGGGTAATGTGGTCGTACGGTAGGGTTGGCTCCCATAGTACATCACTCGTTGTCATTGAGAAATACATTTCATAGTTCTTAGTCAAGATTACTCTTTTTCATAAAGCCATTATGTAGGAGCAATCTCCAATTCAAGTTTCAAGTTCAAGTCACCAATTTCAACTAGAGTTCCCCTTATAGATGGCCTCAATATTATTAGCGACTAAGCAACTACATTGAGTGATGACCACTAAATAGAGTTGGATAAACTCAACTTGATGCTCTTGTTAAGCAAGATATCACTATTCTTCTATCATTCTACTCTAGCAATTCAATCATGCAATTTACTTAAAACAAGTAGAATGCAATATTAAAACTAGGCCTTGGAAGTATGAATCAAAAGATGGCTTGCCTTGGTTGGCAAAGTGTCCGGGGTATTCTTCTTCTTCTTGATAATAATCCCCTCCAATATCCTCCTCGGCAACACTAGCGTCTAATAACGAATAAACACAAAGCACACAATCACTACACAATGCTAACAACACACCAATCACACATCTTTGTTTGCTAACAATAGCATTTATGTGCATTTTAATTCATGTTGCATTTTATGGTGTGGGATGGTAAGTTTTTCTTCTAGGTTTTCTCCAAGTGTGCAAGTTAGGTTCTATACTAAGTGTCATATGTGGTTCACTTTCTAGGCCTTGTTATTGGTTTAGGGGTACTAAGACTAGTTCAAGTGGGAGGGCTCAACTAAGTGAATTGGTATGGAGGGCAAAAATTAATTTTAGGTGTGTAATAGGAATCTATCATTTTATGTGACTAACTAGAGTTGGGTTAAGGTCTAATGGATAACACTAATGGGGTTTGGAGTTGATTAGGGTTGACTCACAGCAAGATAGATCATTGGTGAGTTCACAAGTTAAATTTCATGATTTATGGAGGCTTAAACAATTTTCTAGAAATATTCTAGGGTTAATAAAGCTAAGGTCACACTATTCATATCTAATTAAATTCCTAACTTATTTTGAATTCTAACCAGTTCTACTGTGTAGAGTATTTTACAAGCTTTCCAACGCATATTTATTTGCTGGAAAAGGATTTGTAAATCTCTTGGAAATTTAATTTGAAAAACAGATCTGAAATAGTTTTGAACTAATTCGAAAAGGCAGGAAAATAATTAAAAACATAACGGACCGAATCTAAACTAGCTGGGCCTGATTTCAAACGAAACCCGAACGGGCCGGCCCATACCACTTCGCTGCGGCGGGAAAAGAATAAAAACGGGAGCTGACAGGTGGGGCCTACTGGTCAGATCTAATTAGAATCCCGAATCGGTACGCTAGCGTTGGATCAAGATCGAACGGCTCGGGCTCATCGTCTACCTCAGCACGGGCGGGGCTCACCTGCGTTGCAGTGAAGAATGTTCGACGGCGAGGGAGTGACGTAGAGGATGCAGAGCTCGTCGGCGACGTGCGGAATCGGCTGCGGTGCGTCTCCTCCACCGATTCCCAGCGGCGGCTTGCTCCCAGGTGGTCGAACGCGGCGGCGCTCCGCTCGTCCAGTACCTCGCCGGCGTTGCAGGTGTCGACGAACCAGAGCGAGAGGGGTGAAACGGGGTTGTCTGGGAGGTAGCTGGGAGTGGGGTGCTTCTCCTTGTTTGATCGGCGGGGCTTTTTATAGGCCGGAGCGACGAGGGTAAGCGCGGCCAGAAGCTCGCCGGCTCGAGGGCCCTGGTAGCGTTCGAAGGTCATAGCGTGCACGGGGGTCTCGGGGGCGTGCTGGGAGGGGACTGGCTCGGCCGCGGAGTGCTGTGTGTCTGCTCTGGCGCCTCCAGGGTGGTCGGCATCGTGCAGGGAAGAAGATGTCTGGGAGGGGGCCCTGGGCGCAAACCTCGTCTTCCCTCCGCTTCTCCTGGCTTGGGTCGGGGCTAGGGGCATTGGAGTCGACCGTGGAGATGCCAAGGAGCGTGGCTACAAGCGTGGAGCGAACCAGAACAGTGCAGCCACAGTAGAATCGATTTGGTTTGATTTCTCTCTGCCAGTGTTCGACGAAATGCCCGCAAGAACTTGAAATTTGAATTTTTGAAATTTTCCAGTTTGAGTGATCAACATATTGGCCAAGGTGTCTTGTCATATTTTTGTTATAAAGAAAGAAGAAGTTTTGCAGAAATCTTATTTCTAATTTTGATATAGTCACTGTTTCAGATTCAAACTTTGGTTCAAGTTTGGGTGATGCTCTAGTTTGAATTTTGAGTAGATTCTTGTTGGTTGGGTTAGTATGTAACTTGGTTAAGCTCAACTAACAGGCCAAACATGAAAGTGGTTTACATATTTCTTAATCTAAGGGCTCAAAGTGGTGTAGTCAAACAGATTTCCTAGATCATCTCAATCTTCTCTTTTGCCTTCTTATTTTTATTTCTGGTTTCTTTGATTCTTATAATCTTTCTCAATTGATTCTGTTGGTTAACTTAGAATTAACTAGACAATACACAATCAAAAACAACACACATGAAATCATAGAATACATAGAATAGAAAATACATGTATGCATAAAATAATAGATAAAAAGTTTTAGCTGGGTCCAGAATTTGGTCTTTTAATTAATAAGGAGTGGGTTACAAATTCTGAGTTGTTACAATCTTCCCCCCTTAAAAAGAATCTCGTCCCCGAGATTCACTAGTTAAGAACTGAAAAGATTGGGAAACTCTTTCTGAAGGTAGTCTTCTCGTTCCCAAGTGGCTTCATCTTCGGTGTGATTACTCCACTGAACTTTCAGAAACTTGATGCTTCGGGTTCGAGTGGTTCTATAAGCTTCCTCAAGGATACGAATAGGCATTTCACGATAGGTCAAATCCTTGTTGATGTCCACAGAGCGGTGATCAATGTTCTTGAAAATTTCCGGCTTCTCCGGTACTTCAAGACATTTCCGAAGTAAAGACACGTGAAAGACATCGTGCACTTCAGACAATTCCGGGGGCATTTCCAACTGATAAGACACTTCTCCTTTGCGGTCTAGTATCCTAAAGGGCCCAATATATCTTGGGGCAAGCTTTCCTCGCACTTGGAATCTCTGCATTCCCTTGAGAGGTGATACTCTAAGATAAACAAAGTCTCCACTCTCGAAAGTCAGCTCTCGACGTCTCTTGTCGGCATAACTCTTCTGTCTCGACTGGGCTGCCTTGAGGTATTCACGAATCATGCGAACTTTCTCCTCGGCTTCTTGCAAAATATCTGGTCCAAAAATCTGACTGTCTCCGGCTTCTGACCAATTCAAAGGGGTACGACACTTTCTTCCATACAAAGCTTCAAATGGGGCCATTTGCAAACTGGCTTGATAACTGTTGTTGTAGGAAAACTCCGCGAAGGGCAGACAATCTTCCCACTTAGCTCCATAAGCTAGAACACAGGCTCTCAACATATCTTCAAGTATTTGATTCACTCTTTCAGTCTGTCCATCAGTCTGAGGGTGGTAAGCGGTGCTGAAAGCTAATTTGGTTACCAAGGCTTGATGTAAACTTTTCCAAAATCTTGTGGTGAATTGGGTTCCTCGATCGGAAACTATGGTTTTAGGGACTCCATGCAGACTAACAATTCTGGATAGATACAAATCGGCTAGCTGTCCCGAGTTAAAAGTGGTCTTGACAGGGATAAAGTGGGCAACTTTGGTCAGTCTATCCACAATGACCCAAATAAAGTCATTTCCACGGCTAGACCTTGGAAATCCAGTGATGAAATCCATTCCAACAGATTCCCACTTCCATTCCGGAACTTGCAAAGGTTGTAGCAATCCCGCAGGACGTTGATGTTCAGCTTTGACTCTTTGGCAAATGTCACACTTAGATATAAACGATGCAATCTCACGCTTCATTCCATGCCACCAAAATTGTTCCTTCAAATCTTGGTACATTTTAGTTCCACCGGGGTGAATGGAGTAAGGGGTCTCATGGGCTTCCTTCATAATCACTTCCTTCAATTCTGAGTCAGCAGGAACACAAATGCGTCCTTTATACCAAAGAACTCCTTGGTCATCTTCTTCAAATCCTGGCACCTTGCCGGAACTAATTCTGCGCTTGATTCCGTCAATACTCTCATTTCCCTTCTGGGCTTCTTTGATTTGGCTCCTCAAGGTGGGTTGAAACTCAAGGTTGGCTAGGAATCCTTGACTGACTAGTTCCAATCCAAATCTTTCAAATTCCTGGTGCAACATAGATTGCTCTTCCTTGATCATCATATTTAATGAGCATGGCTTCCGACTCAATGCATCGGCCACTACATTGGCCTTACCGGGGTGATAGTGAATTTCCAGATCATAATCTTTGATCAACTCTATCCATCTTCTTTGCCTCATGTTTAACTCCTTCTGAGTGAAAATATACTTCAAACTCTTGTGATCAGTGTAGATCTCACAACGGTTGCCCATCAGATAGTGCCTCCAGGTCTTCAGGGCTAGAACTACGGCTGCTAACTCCAGATCATGGGTTGGATAATTTTCTTCAGGAGGTCGAAGCTGCCGAGAGAGGTAAGCTATGACCTTGCCTTCTTGCATCAATACACATCCAAGTCCAAGTTTGGAAGCGTCGCAATAGACATCAAAGTTTTTGGTGATATCGGGCATGGTTAGGACGGGGGCGGTCACTAATCGCTTCTTGAGCTCTTGAAAACTTTCTTCACACTTAGGGGTCCATTCAAACTTCTTGTCCTTCTTCAACAGTTGGGTCATTGGCCGGGCAATGCTTGAAAACCCTTCAACAAACTTGCGGTAATATCCCGCTAATCCGAGAAAACCTCTAACTTCAGTTTGAGTGGTAGGGGCTTCCCATTCCATGACTGATTTGATCTTCTTGGGGTCCACGGATATTCCTCCCGCGGATAATACATGGCCTAAAAATCCCACTTCCTTCAACCAGAACTCACATTTACTGAACTTGGCATACAGCTGATGCTCTCTTAGGGTTTTTAAGATTAATCTCAAATGGGTTGCATGCTCCTCTTCGGACTTGGAGTAGATAAGAATGTCATCAATGAAGACAACAACAAACTTATCCAAGAACTCCATAAAAACCTTATTCATGAGGTTCATGAAATAAGCAGGGGCATTGGTTAATCCAAATGACATTACGGTGTACTCATACAATCCGTATCGGGTAGTGAAAGCTGTTTTGGGGATATCCGCTGCACGGATCTTCAGTTGATGGTATCCGGTTCTAAGATCTATCTTCGAGAACACTCTGGCTCCAGTCAATTGGTCAAACAAATCTTCAATCTTCGGGAGAGGATACTTGTTTTTGATGGTCACATCATTTAGCTTGCGGTAATCAGTGCACAGTCGGCTAGAACCATCACTTTTATCCACAAACAGAACGGGTGATCTCCAAGCAGAAGAACTTGGCTGAATCAATCCTTTACTCAAAAGGTCATCCAATTGCTTCTTCAACTCTACTAGTTCAGCGGGGTTCATGCGATAGGGTCGTTGGGCTATAGATCCAGTTCCGGGAATAAGCTCAATGATAAACTCAATATCCCGATCCGGTGGCATTCCGGGTAGCTCATCGGGAAAAACATCCGGGTACTCACAGACGATGGGAACTTCCTTTATGGTTGGCCCGGAGATACTCTTATGACATCTGGGGCCTTGGGTGGGTTTAACTGACACATGTTTTACTAAAACTCCATGGCTACTCCTCATGGTGATGGTCTTTCTTGCACAATCTATAATTCCTTGGTGTTGAGACATCCAATCCATACCTAGGACCACTTCCAGTCTTTTGGTTCCTAACACGATCAAACTGGCTAAGAATAAGATCCCATGGATCTCTATAGGCACTGCCAAGCAGGTACAACTGGCTTTGGTTATTGACCCGGGAATTTGCACAGACATGAACTCTTTCAAGGGTGTGGGTTGAAGTCCTCTTTTATCAACGAATAATTGGGTAACAAAAGAGTGTGAAGCTCCAGAATCAAACAGAACTCTTGCAAGAACTGAGTTAACAAGGAACATACCAAGCACAACGTCGGTTGCTTCCTGAGCTTCTTCAACATTCATGTGATTCAGACGGCCTCGAGAGTGAGGCTGGTTCCTTGGGGGATAGTTCTTGCCATTTCCCACACGGCGCTGCTGCTGAGCAGGGGCAGTGGTCTTGGATGCATCATTCAGCTTCTTGGGGCACTCATTGGAGTAGTGCCCTTTGAGTCCGCACTCATAACAGGTAACTCCAGACTTGTCACCAGGCTTGGGTAACACAGGGGCGCCATTTGGCCTTGGAGTATTGGTGTTGAAGTTGTTGCCACTAGGTCTTGGGGGTGCACGGTTGAAGTTGTTGCCGGGTGGACGGTTGGGATAGTTGGGACGTGGAGCAGGTGCAGACGGCCTCATAGGTCTAGGGGCGAAACCCATAGGTGCATTTCCCCTTGGCTTCTGCAAGTTGCTTGAGTTGCCTTGATACATCATACGGCGCTTGCGGTTTTCTGCAGCTTGCTTGAGTTTGCCTTCCATCTGAATAGCAGAATCAACCAATGACTCCAGGTCGGCAAAGGGGATGCTGACCAGGACACATTGCATCTCATCATGCAGTCCATCCAGAAACCTTTCTTGTTTCTTTTCCGTGGTGTTGGTGTCATCTGGGGCATACCTAGACAAGGTAAGGAACTTGTCACGGTAATCCACCACAGACAAGGAACCTTGCTTCAGATTTCTGAACTCATCTCTCATCCTTTTCACCAATCTCATTGGGACATGGGCTTTGCTAAACTTGCTCTTGAACTCCTCCCAAGGCATCACATACCCTGGGGCTTGCATTGCACGAGTGCTATCCCACCAAGCTCTTGCTGCTCCAGCAAGGTAGTGGGTGGTGTACAAGACCTTCTCATTTTCACCAACTTCGGCGACTGCCAGATTGTTTTCCATCGTGCGAAGCCAGTCATCGGCATCTAAGGGCTCTTCAGACTTAGTGAACATAGGAGGGTTGGTGTTTTGGAAATTCCTCAACTTGGATCGGTGATCACCATTGCCATTGTTTTCTCCTTCACCATTGCCATGGCCATTGCCATTGTTGTGGTTCATTGCCATCTGGGTTATCTGCTGAAGAGTGGCCAAGTTAGCTTGGCGCTCAGCTCGGGCTGCTTCCCGGTCTTCCATGATCAACCTTAGCAATTCGGCCATTTCCGGGTTTGGGGGTGGTGGTGCTCGCGGCATCTGAAGATAAGGTGTGTAAGACAAGAGGGAAAAGCTAATTTTTGCTAGGATTTAAAGGTAATATGGATGATGCAATTTGTGTTTTACTAAGGCCTTAAGGGCCAAATTCATATTTCATTCCACACTCATCAAACATATCATACATACGAGTTCACACATTACAAATGGTTTACATCAAACCATTGCGACTCGTCTACTAGAGAGGGGGATACAACTCACACCTACACGACGTGAACATAAAGTGGAACTCATAACTAGATAACACGTGGATCTCGGATCTAAACAGCGGGCTCCTCGGGGTCTTCCTCCTCATCACTCACAATGAATCCATTATGCCCACCATCTTCCGGATCATCAAGGTCCTCCATGAACTCATCCTCATCACTAATGAGGGCATTATCCTCCTTGCGGAGATCAATGCCTTCCTCCTCACCAAGGTGATCCTCAAGACTCTCAATGTACTCAGTCAGTTCAGCCACATTGGCCTTCAACTCCTCAATGTCCTGATCCTTCTCATCGCGCTGGCGACGAAGGCTCTTGCGCTCCTTCGCAAGAATTCTGATAGTGCTCCTCGCCTCCACCAGTGCGAAGTGCTCAAGGTTGGCCTTGGTACGAGCACGATCGGCCTCCTGCTGAGTGGAGTACAACAAGAAGTCCATGTGATCGATGTAGGTACTCGGCTCATTCTGCCCGGGCATGTTTGCGGGACGTCCGTCCGCATCACGCCGAGCAAAGTTCCTAAAGCGCTCCCCCTGGACCTCCTCCACATGCAGTCCGCATAAGCGGGCGTGCATCTCCTGCATACCTCGGACCAAACCATCGGCCCAAGTGTTCTCCACAAGCTCAAACTTGACCCTTGGAGAACTCAAGTTTCCCTTCTTGCCACGGCAACTAGCTCGGATGAGCCACCGTAGCTCTCCATCGGGGTGCTCATTGAGCACGGCTCCCTTGAACTCCGGATACAAACGATCCAGGAACAAGGTCAAGGTGGTGAGGTCGCGCTCGAAACAAAGGCTGCCACCATGGCCCAACTGGTAGTGCTCGACAAATACCGGGGCCATCTACAAAATTTTAGATTAGATTAAGTTAGTCACCAACTCAAGTGTGCAAAATTTTAAGTAGGCAAAAACTGAAGTATGTATAAAACTTTGCAAATAGAGAGGAAAGACTAAGCAATTTTTGCAACCATTACTTATATCTTTGCTTTCATCAAAGTTTCATTTAACGCCCATTCTAACTAAGGTCTCCTATGGTCAGCCTAGGCTCTGATACCAACTTGTGACGACCTCAAATTTGATACAAATTCGAAGTGCCCGTTATGTATTCCACCGCAATCCCAGAACCGTTGTTGCGATATACATAACGTAGTTGGTAACCAGTTCCATAGACATTACAATACGGGGATTCAAATACAATGGTCATATAGACCAAGTCATATTACAACACAATATAGCAGCGGAAATAACGTCTTCGGCCCATGCCTTCTCCCTACAGGCAAATGGCGACTCATGGAGACGAGCTTAGTTCTGGTACTCTTCCTCATACCCTTCCTCCTGGTATTCTTCCCCATAGTCTGGCCAAGTTGATAGCCAGGGACACAGCCGTGAGTACATTGGATGCACTCGCAAACCATCTTATAATGAAATGATAACAGAGGTATGCAAGTTTGGTATAGTGGACTAAGCACTAAGTTTATTTGCAAAAGCTGGTTTTATTTCCCAAGAATGTTCATTGGTAGGAAAGAGGTTTTAGTTCTCTAAGTTCCATCTAAAAAAAGGACTTCAAGTGTGTCAACATAATTGTCAAGTCAAGTCATTCACCAAGTTCACCATTGTCACTTTTAGTCCTGACAAAAGTCAAGTACAGCTTGCCAACTGTCCATAACCGCGGACTCGGCTATTCGAATAGTTTGAAAACCTCTGCAGAGGGGTACACTTTACCCACAAGAATCGATACATCTGCCGGGAGAAATCCACGGATCGTCATACACAAAGTATGCGAGGTTCAGATAATCAAACAGACTCTTTCACTTGTCTACTCTAGTATGGGATCCTTCCCTAGAGCCCGAGACACGGATTTCCCCGTTCCGGCGCCTCTAGTTTTGCCCACTCCGGGATGCCGGACGGATGGAAATCTTCAGGAAGGAAAATTTCCAATAACCACTTGGTTCGGAAGCAACCATGCATGGAATGCTTCTATAAAGGATGAAACAAGACCTCCCATACTAAAATAAACAAGCTAGGAATAAGCCCCTTCCCATTCAGGGGTAATGTGGTCGTACGGTAGGGTTGGCTCCCATAGTACATCACTCATTGTCATTGAGAAATACATTTCATAGTTCTTAGTCAAGATTACTCTTTTTCATAAAGCCATTATGTAGGAGCAATCTCCAATTCAAGTTTCAAGTTCAAGTCACCAATTTCAACTAGAGTTCCCCTTATAGATGGCCTCAATATTATTAGCGACTAAGCAACTACATTGAGTGATGACCACTAAATAGAGTTGGATAAACTCAACTTGATGCTCTTGTTAAGCAAGATATCACTATTCTTCTATCATTCTACTCTAGCAATTCAATCATGCAATTTACTTAAAACAAGTAGAATGCAATATTAAAACTAGGCCTTGGAAGTATGAATCAAAAGATGGCTTGCCTTGGTTGGCAAAGTGTCCGGGGTATTCTTCTTCTTCTTGATAATAATCCCCTCCAATATCCTCCTCGGCAACACTAGCGTCTAATAACGAATAAACACAAAGCACACAATCACTACACAATGCTAACAACACACCAAGCACACATCTTTGTTTTCTAACAATAGCATTTATGTGCATTTTAATTCATGTTGCATTTTATGGTGTGGGATGGTAAGTTTTTCTTCTAGGTTTTCTCCAAGTGTGCAAGTTAGGTTCTATACTAAGTGTCATATGTGGTTCACTTTCTAGGCCTTGTTATTGGTTTAGGGGTACTAAGACTAGTTCAAGTGGGAGGGCTCAACTAAGTGAATTGGTATGGAGGGCAAAAATTAATTTTAGGTGTGTAATAGGAATCTATCATTTTATGTGACTAACTAGAGTTGGGTTAAGGTCTAATGGATAACACTAATGGGGTTTGGAGTTGATTAGGGTTGACTCACAGCAAGATAGATCATTGGTGAGTTCACAAGTTAAATTTCATGATTTATGGAGGCTTAAACAATTTTCTAGAAATATTCTAGGGTTAATAAAGCTAAGGTCACACTATTCATATCTAATTAAATTCCTAACTTATTTTGAATTCTAACCAGTTCCACTGTGTAGAGTATTTTACAAGCTTTCCAACGCATATTTATTTGCTGGAAAAGGATTTGTAAATCTCTTGGAAATTTAATTTGAAAAACAGATCTGAAATAGTTTTGAACTAATTCGAAAAGGCGGGAAAATAATTAAAAACGTAACGGACCGAATCTAAACTAGCTGGGCCTGATTTCAAACGAAACCCGAACGGGCCGGCCCATACCGCTTCGCTGCGGCGGGAAAAGAATAAAAACGGGAGCTGACAGGTGGGGCCTACTGGTCAGATCTAATTAGAATCCCGAATCGGTACGCTAGCGTTGGATCAAGATCGAACGGCTCGGGCTCATCGTCTACCTCAGCACGGGCGGGGCTCACCTGCGTTGCAGTGAAGAATGTTCGACGGCGAGGGAGTGACGTAGAGGATGCAGAGCTCGTCGGCGACGTGCGGAATCGGCTGCGGTGCGTCTCCTCCACCGATTCCCAGTGGCGGCTTGCTCCCAGGTGGTCGAACACGGCGGCGCTCCGCTCGTCCAGTACCTCGCCGGCGTTGCAGGTGTCGACGAACCAGAGCGAGAGGGGTGAAACGGGGTTGTCTGGGAGGTAGCTGGGAGTGGGGTGCTTCTCCTCGTTTGATCGGCGGGGCTTTTTATAGGCCGGAGCGACGAGGGTAAGCGCGGCCAGAAGCTCGCCGGCTCGGGGGCCCTGGCAGCGTTCGAAGGTCATAGCGTGCACGGGGGTCTCGGGGGCGTGCTGGGAGGGGACTGGCTCGGCCGCGGAGTGCTGTGTGTCTGCTCTGGCGCCTCCAGGGTGGTCGGCATCGTGCAGGGAAGAAGATGTCTGGGAGGGGGCCCTGGGCGCAAACCTCGTCTTCCCTCCGCTTCTCCTGGCTTGGGTCGGGGCTAGGGGCACTGGAGTCGACCGTGGAGATGCCAAGGAGCGTGGCTACAGGCGTGGAGCGAACCAGAACAGTGCAGCCACAGTAGAATCGATTTGGTTTGATTTCTCTCTGCCAGTGTTCAACGAAATGCCCGCAAGAACTTGAAATTTGAATTTTTGAAATTTTCCAGTTTGAGTGATCAACATATTGGCCAAGGTGTCCTGTCATATTTTTGTTATAAAGAAAGAAGAAGTTTTGCAGAAATCTTATTTCTAATTTTGATATAGTCACTGTTTCAGATTCAAACTTTGGTTCAAGTTTGGGTGATGCTCTAGTTTGAATTTTGAGTAGATTCTTGTTGGTTGGGTTAGTATGTAACTTGGTTAAGCTCAACTAACAGGCCAAACATGAAAGTGGTTTACAGATTTCTTAATCTAAGGGCTCAAAGTGGTGTAGTCAAACAGATTTCCTAGATCATCTCAATTTTCTCTTTTGCTTTCTTATTTTTATTTCTGGTTTCTTTGATTCTTATAATCTTTCTCAATTGATTCTGTTGGTTAACTTAGAATTAACTAGACAATACACAATCCAAAACAACACACATGAAATCATAGAATACATAGAATAGAAAATACATGTATGCATAAAATAATAGATAAAAAGTTTTAGCTGGGTCCAGAATTTGGTCTTTTAATTAATAAGGAGTGGGTTACAAATTCTGAGTTGTTACACCATGGTTCCAAAGTTTGGTGTGGAACTTGCACAAACCATGGTCATCTGCCAAGGAAGACCAAGAGAACTCCTGCCTGGAAGCACCTCTCTGTGAGAGAGTCCACATGTGAACCCTTGGGATGGCATGTTTGGTATTTTTCCTAGGTGATGCATCACTCACCATGACTCCATGCAGTGTTTTCCCATTTTTTGGATTTTTTCTGAATTCCCCAGGCCCCCCTCCGAGATCTAGGTCAGACTCGGCGGTGCCATCGATGTCTGCCAGGTGGGGTGGGAACCATGGTTTGGTCTTGGTTCTAGGGTCCCACACCCCCAGGGGACCTCCCTGTATTTTTCCCCAATTTTTCTGGTGTGCATTTCTTGTAGCCCCAGTGCAAAATTGGATTAAAAAGGATTTAGGGCAAAAAAAATTTATTATATGGCAGCAGGCCGAGATAATTCCTAGCGTCCTGGATGTGGCACCCCTGGCAGGTCCCCCACCCATGAAAAATAGAGTGGTGATGTTCTGCACAATGCCCTTGGTGGCCCCTTCACAAAAAAGCACCTGTTTCAACCCCTCCGGGCACCCGAAAAATGGGAAATGCATTTTTTTATGTGGAAACTGGAAAAACACTAGTTGCAAAAGTGGTTGGGAATGCAAAGATGCACATCTCCACCAAAAATGGGACCATGGTTCCAAAGTTTGGTGTGGAACTTGCACAAACCATGGTCATCTGCCAAGGAAGACCAAGAGAACTCCTGCCTGGAAGCACCTCTCTGTGAGAGAGTCCACATGTGAAACCTTGGGATGACATTTTTGGTATTTTTCCTAGGTGATGCATCAGTCACCATGACTCCATGCAGTATTTTCCCATTTTTTTGATTTTTTTGAATTCCCCAGGCCCCCCTCCGAGATCTAGGTCAGACTCGGCGTTGCCATCGATGTCTACCAGGTGGGGAGGGAACCATGGTTTGGTCTTGGTTCTAGGGTCCCACACCCCCAGGGGACCTCCCTGTATTTTTCCCCAATTTTTCTGGTGTGAATTTCTTGTAGCCCCAGTGCAAAATTGGATTAAAAAGGATTTAGGGCAAAAATAATTCATTATATGGCAGCAGGCCGAGATAATTCCTAGCCTCCTGGATGTGGCACCCCTGGCAGGTCCCCCACCCATGAAAAATAGAGTGGTGATGTTATGTACAATGCCCTTGGTGGCCCCTTCACAAAAAAGCACCTGTTTCGACCCCTCCGGGCACCCAAAAAATGGGAAATGCATTTTTTATGTGGAAACTGGAAAAACACTAGTTGCAAAAGTGGTTAGGAATGCAAAGATGCACATCTCCACCAAAAATGGGACCATGGTTCCAAAGTTTGGTGTGGAACTTGCACAAACCATGGTCATCTGCCAAGGAAGACCAAGAGAACTCCTGCCTGGAAGCACCTCTCTGTGAGAGAGTCCACATGTGAACCCTTGGGATGGCATGTCTGGTATTATGCCTAGGTGATGCATCACTCACCATGACTCCATGCAGTGTTTTCCCAATTTTGATTTTTTCTGAATTCCACAGGCCCCTCTCTGAGATCTAGGTCAGACTCGGCGGTGCCATCGATGTCTACCAGGTGGGGTGGGAACCATGGTTTGGTCTTGGTTCTAGGGTCCCACACCCCCAGGGGACCTCCCTGTATTTTTTCCCAATTTTTCTGGTGTGCATTTCTTGTAGCCCCAGTGCAAAATTGGATTAAAAAGGATTTAGGGCAAAAATAATTCATTATATGGCAGCATGCCGAGATAATTCCTAGCCTCCTGGATGTGGCACCCTTGGCAGGTCCCCCACCCATGAAAAATAGAGTGCTGATGTTCTGCACACTGCCCTTGGTGGCCCCTTCACAAAAAAGCACCTGTTTCGACCCCTCCGGGCACCCGAAAAATGGGAAATGCATTTTTATGTGGAAACTGGAAAAACACTAGTTGCAAAAGTGGTTGGGAATGCAAAGATGCACATCTCCACCAAAAATGGGACCATGGTTCCAAAGTTTGGTGTGGAACTTGCACAAACCATGGTCATCTGCCAAGGAAGACCAAGAGAACTCCTGCCTGGAAGCACCTCTCTGTGAGAGAGTCCACATGTGAACCCTTGGGATGGCATGTTTTGTATTTTTCCTAGGTTATGCATCACTCACCATGACTCCATGCAGTGTTTTCCCATTTTTTGATTTTTTTTGAATTCCCCAGGCCCCTCTCCAAGATCTAGGTCAGACTCGGCGGTGCCATCGATGTCTGCCAGGTGGGGTGGGAACCATGGTTTGGTCTTGGTTCTAGGGTCCCACACCCCCAGGGGACCTCCCTATATTTTTCCCCAATTTTTCTAGTGTGCATTTCTTGTAGCCCCAGTGCAAAATTGGATTAAAAAGGATTTAGGGCAAAAATAATTCATTATATGGCAGCAGGCCGAGATAATTCCTGGCCTCCTGGATGTGGCACCCCTGGCAGGTCCCCCACCCATGAAAAATAGAGTGCTGATGTTCTGCACACTGCCCTTGGTGGCCCCTTCACAAAAAAGCACCTGTTTCGACCCCTCCGGGCACCCAAAAAATGGGAAATGCATTTTTTATGTGGAAACTGGAAAAAAAAAACTAGTTGCAAAAGTGTTGGGAATGCAAAGATGCACATCTCCACCAAAAATGGGACCCTGGTTCCAAAGTTTGGTGTGGAACTTGCACAAACCATGGTCATCTGCCAAGGAAGACCAAGAGAACTCCTGCCTGGAAGCACCTCTCTGTGAGAGAGTCCCACACCCCCAGGGTTCCAAAGTTTGCTGTGACATTTAGTAGAAGTTGGTGAAATTTTGAACTTAGAAAAAATTCAGGAATTGGATGCAATATGAACTAACTAATCTGAAAACATTTGAAATAGTTGGGACTACCTGTTCCAATGTTTCATTAATTTCTGTGAGATTCAGTATAAATGTGTGAAATTTTCAAATTTTTCATAAAGATCGAGACACGCTAAATGATGTCATGTGTACATGCAATGCCACATCACCACTGACTAGTGGGCCCCTTGCGTTAGATGTCTTGTTAATCCGCTTAAGTTGTGATTTAGACCTAGTTGCAAGCTATTACCCATGGAAGGGAACCCCTCCATCTACTGAACTAGTCGCCAGAGTAGAGTGAGCGATGATGATGCTACTGAGATCTCTTGAGCATGCCTTGTCAGACTGCGGCGTGTCTCGTCAGTGTACTTGCCTTTGAAATCTCGCTGCCCTGTCAATTCTCATCCCGCTGCTACGCACAACTTGCTACCACGCTTCAGTTGTTTGGGTTTTTCCACTGGCCACGAACCCTAACCCTTATGACATGTGGCCCCACGAAGGCCCGGAACACTATGACAAGTGGGGCCCTAGACACACGTCGGACCAAACCTAACCCAGACAAGTGGGTCCCCACACGCTTTGGATGCTAAACCTGGACTAGTTTGTCTCACTCGTTTGGCTCATGGAGCAGGTGACCTCGATGAGAAGCATTTCAATGGTAAGATTTTGTTCTCTATTTCTTCCGCGTGTCAGACGAGAACGGATTTATTCCCCCCTTGCACGCTATCTCTTTTTTTAGACTGTCGCTCTGCTGCATGTAGTCAAACAACGAGGGGACCCAACAACTAGACTCTCTAATTGCTGTCTGGCGGTAAACGTACGTACATCTTTACCCACGATAGCAGCCTCTCACTTACAAGTGGGCCGGATTACTGGGGCCCGCGGTGACATGTCGGTCTACTACTCTCTCAGAAACGAAACGAAGCGTCTGGTTCAATTTCCAAAGCGCTAGACTGGCATTTACCGCGGCGTGCCTACAAACCAATTGCTTCCCCAACTTCCTCTTCTCTCATAAATGAAGCGACGGGGGCTCGCGTGGGGGGTTCAACTTCCAAAGCACCCACTAAGCGCTACACTACATTTACTTACGCGGCGTGCCAGCGACCCGTCACGCACTATTTATCCCACGATCTCGCGGCCTGGAAAACAATTGGATCCCCAGCTTCGTCTTCTCCAGAGATAACCCCCTCCCCCCTCCACTCCCACTCCTTGCGCCGCGGCCGTCATGGAGATCGACGGCAATGTCTTCACCGACTACCACAAGGTCCTTGCTCATGGTGACACCGTCCTCACGGTGATGCACACAACCGACCCGAGAGAGGCGGCCAAGTTCATCGCCATGTTTGAGCGTTGGCTCGGCGAGCCGGACGAAGAGTAGATCGTCGGCCTCGACCTCGAGTACACCATCGCCAAGCCTCGCCGCGCCGCCCTCCTGCAACTTTGCATGCGCGATCACTGCCTACTCTGGCACGAAGCCGTGGCAACAAGGGACTGTCCTGAACTCATACAGTTCCTCAACCGTCCCGACATTTCCTTCGCAACTGTGGACAAGCGCCAAGACACCCCCAAGCTTGAAGCCATGGGCACAAACATACCAGACCACGTGGACTTACAAGATCACTTCAACAAGCCGTTCCAAGCCAGGTCCGGCTTGGCCAACATGGCGAAACTAATCATCGACCGCAACTTCAAAGACTACAAGGAGAAATTCCGCAAGCTCAACCTACACAACACCTGGCATCTTCGGGAACTAAAGCCGGAGCATATCCACTACGCAGCAACGGATGCGTATGTATGCTACGACGCGTATTGGAGAATTACTATCATGAGAAGATGCATGCTTTCTCCCCCTCCATACTAGATTCATGTACTGTTCGTTCCACCTATATATGTAAGTGTCCGAGCGAGGACCATCCTTATATATGATTTAGTAAGTGTGTTTTCCCTATGTACTGAAGTGTATCTGTATAAGGGGCCAGAGATGCCCAGAGCGCGGCCATGCCTTCCGTTGATATCCAGAGCGCGCTCTGTGCGCGCTCTGCCGGAGATGCCCAGACATGCCGCATGAGTGTCGTTGATGTCTAGAGCGAGGCCCTGACTTGCCCACTCTAACTTGTCTCTGACTTGCCCTCACTGCGCGTGGGCCCCATCACATGGGGGACCCATATGTCAATGACTCTCAAGTCACGCTTCGCAAGTCAGAGCATTCTGTCGAACATCTAGTAGGCACGCGGGCCCCATCACATGGGGGACCCATCTGTCAATGACTCTCAAGTCACGCTTCTCAAGTCACGCTTCTGTCGAACATCTAGTAGGCACATCATTTTTTTACCAAACAGTTCTTGCAATCCAGTGAGCATTCTGTCGAATATCATGCAATGACTTTTTAAATAGCAAAAATTGGAATGGAAAAGTTTTTGTCTAAGCAGGGTCTCACCTACACTCCCATACTTTTTTGAATTTGTCTTTTTTATATCTCTCAAACTATGTAACATACAGATTTCAAACTTTGCAGATCGCTGTAATATTACAACTAGAATGTGAGAAAAATATTTCTGATTTTTTTGTGTGAAATTTAACTTATTCAAATATTTAAAATTCAGCAAAAATTGTTTTAAAAAGTATATATATAGTATAATAAGAATCCCCAACTATTTTTCCCACATTCTATCTCAAATGTTTGAGTAAACTGCAAAGTTTCAGATTCAAATGTTATATAGAGTGAGAGATACAAAAAAGAGAAGTTGTTTGAGAGGGGAAAAAAGACTAGCACGTATCTTGATGCACCTATTAACAGTTCACATAGAGGGTACAGCTGAGGCAGTGCTTAGAAAATGTTGTACAACTGTTACTCTGCCCACGACCGCTCTTTTTGTAACGGTTTACCTATATTGTTTTCCATCTATTCAAGCAAACTTTTCCTTCTATGGAACACCTTAATTTTTACAAAGTTTCCAAACAAATTCAATTGCAGGGCATTGACGCCCTCTTCATGCCGTTAAACAAGAAGATGCTTAAAGCACACGTGCATTGCAATGACTCTGATGGAAGAGGGCATTGGGTAGGAAGTAACGGTGACTGGATGGCATTACTCATGAGTAACGGCCTCCTGAAGATCCGCCACATGTACAGAGAAGTGACTCTGCCTCTCCCATCGCTGGCTCATATTGGAGTTTTCCCCAGGTTTCGAACATGCATGTTTTCGTACAAGCAGTGTGAGTTATAGCTTCTGAAGATAAAGATTACAAAGACCCCTTACAAGGCAAAATGCAGTGATCAGTGGCATTATGAAGCAATCGTGATCTTTGACAAACTGATCGCCTATGTAGACAGTCAACAAGACAACGCCTGGGTCATCGTAAAAAATTACCACCTTGCACCTCGCAGGTATGTCGACGCCTATGCAATTCATCTATTCGGTGATCGGACAGATTTGTTCTGCGTGTACGCGGTTACAGAACCACGAGGAGATGTTCTGGTTTGGGAACCACATACTTGGGGTGAGTTATGCCCTCTTTCTATCTGAATTTACAGGTAGTTCTACCTGCTTACTGCATTGTTGTATTGTGGCTTATCTTCTTCCGTACGCAGGCACCGATGAAGGCCCGCGTCTAATACTTGCCCCGAACATCGAGGATCCAGTTGCAGGGGATGCGGCTGAAGGCGCTGCAGTTGCTGGCGATGCGGCTCAAGCCGCTGCAGTTACTGGCGATGCGGCTGAAGGAGATGCATTTCCTGCCAATCCGGATGAAGACGTTGAACAAGTTCTAGTGCCTAATTCACAAACTACCTGGTTCTTGGCATCCAATACCTACCATTATGGCAATTTCGATCTACTTTGGATTCAGATAGATGGTGATAGAAATAGCAATGCTCCTGTACAGTTTGAAGATGGGATACGGTTGAGCACTTATCCTAGTCTACGGTGCCACGTTTTCGCAAGGCATCCCTTTAATCTTCGCCCGGAAGCTGAAGATCCTGTTGATGGTCCAGTGTGGATCAGGCAGGAGCATCTGCATAGGCTTTCAGTATTTCTTGGAATCAACAACCCAATCTTCCACCGAGAACCCTGTTATGATGTTGGAAGAGCTGGTCCATCTGCTGGACAAGGCATGTCCTTGTTACAAGAAGACTGTTTGTTTGTTGCATACCATCGAGCCCGTCCCTACACCCAGAGGCCAGTGCCAGAATGGAGCCGTATACACATGAATGGAGGAGCTCCGGCAATAGGATCAGAACTAATATACGGACCCACTTATTACAATGAGTGGGAGGCGCCAATGTGGATCTTCCCAACAATGCCTGGGGCTCCCCCAACTCATCATTGGGAATAGCCAGAAGACTAGTTACCTTGAAGTGTTCTACTTTTAAACTTTAGTTAACGAACACTAGTATGATGATGTGTAATGACTCTGTGATTGATTATCTGCTTGTAACAGACATATTTTGTTGTGTTATGTTTATCTGTATGACCAAGCAATGGAATAATCTTCTGTTGTTTGGATTTGCTATATTGACATATTTTGTCGTGTTATGATTATCTGTATTTTGCTGTTACTTAAAAGCTAGGTACTTCCAATTCCCCCTCTAGCCTTCTCTGGAAGCTGTCATGTTCCCTCTGTTCTTTGCAAGATTCAGAAAATGCACCATTTTTGTTGATTTTTATGTGCTAGTTTTCGTGCAAAGCATTGATGTTCAGTTGGTGGATTTGCTAAATTGCCATGATCTTCTGGCTCCAGCATCAGAAAATAGTAAATTAGTTAATGATACACACATAGTTGACATCGACTGAAAGTTGACAGTACTGAACCTATATGCTGATCACACAAATTTTGTGCAATGTTTGAGAGGTGATTTGCTCAAGCATGGAAGGGCACATGAGCCAGCAGTCAGACTGACCATCTACTTGGCAACATAATATCTACTGGATCACATCAGAGAAATGAGAGAAATGTTCAAGGAATTGGTGTCCAGTAATATTTCACAAAAATCATGGAACTACTCAAGAACCACAACCACCAGTAGATATTCATACAAGTCATAGAACATGACAAGAAACACAACCGGAAGCAGAACAGTCTACTTGTCAAGAAGGAGAAGCAGATGAGGATACTTGGCAAAAAGATGTCGCAGATAATCACATGTGTAATGCTACAGTTGACAGAAAGGTTGATGATCATAACTAAGTTCAGGACATAGTAGAGCAAGAGGATGATGCTGTCCTGGAACATGATAATCTGCAATTCACCTGAGAGCAAGAGCAACATAATAGAATCCAGCGTTATATGTGCATATTCAGAGAGTATTCATCGTATATATTCAAATTCAGAGAGAATTCAGATTTTGCATACCTGTTACTTCTCCATTTCTCTTAGAGCTGCTGGAATTGATGGAAGGCTGAGAACAGCCTCCATTTCTCCAGTACGAGAACAACCTCCGTATAATCACTGGCTTCCGCCTCAACTTCTCCAGCACGAGAACAGCCTCCTCCGGATCTTCCCAGTTCCCGATCCCGATCTTGCCAGATCCGCAGCGAGGAGAACCCGCTTTCAACCTCGAGGCCATGTCCCCTGCGCGGCGCTAACAGCGCTGTGGTACTCTAAGATCTCGGTAGGCGAGCGGGAGCAGGAGCTTGAAGAACAATGGGGGAAGAAGAGAAAAGTTACGTGGACGAGGTACGCCACTTGGCAGCCACGGTGGCAAACCAGTAAAGGGGTATCCTGCCAAGTGGAGCGCCGAGTCGTCACCGTAACGGAGATATTTGTGTTCAAACGATTTCAACCGGTATTATTTGGGCTATTCGAATTTGACCCTGAAATGACCCTCTCAGTAATTGACACCATCAATTTGCGGTACCGCGATGTGATTACAGCCAAGAAAGGCACCTGTGAGCGTGTGCCAAACAACTTGGTGACCGCAAACTGAATAGCCCCCCCATGGGCTGGCTTGAACCGACTATGGCTCTATCGTTGGTAGATGCTCCTGATATATACTGGTACATGTACAAGTGGAAGCGGTGAACCTTTTGCGTGGACTCTAGGCCAACGGTACCAGTTTGGTAATAGGAAGTGGGGCTAGCCATGTACACAACTAGGCACAGGTTGTATCTAGGACTGGGAGTGAGGCCTGAAGGTGTGTGTATGCTTGCAAGCTGTGTGAGGTGATGGGCGGAGGGGGGAGCCAATTTATAGACTGGTTCGTAACTTCGTATGTGATTGGTGGCGCCATAAACTTAGTTAATTTGTCCGTCACGAGGCAAGATGCTTCTTCAACAACCAGCTTGCAAGGTGATGCACGCCGTTTCCTAAACCGAACGTACGATATTTTTCTGGGCCGTGCTGTTGCTGCGATCTTAAATCGAGCCGCGAGGAGGCAGTGTTCGGCTCCATGGAGGTTCTTGCTGGTTTCGAGCTAGAGGCTGAAGCCTGAAGTAACAGGTGCCCATGGCAGGCGGCGTCTATCTCGTTCCTCGTCCAATCCTACCTCATCGAGGTGCAGTCGGTGAAGATGCAAGTGTAGTTTGTTCCCCGAGCCTGCTCATTTTTTTCAGCAGGCATACCGCGTTGAGCACTTCTGTTCCCTATCTATCAAATTATTAAACTTTGGTGCAGACTCGATTCGCCAAATATACTTACCTACCGAGCAATGTTGCACAAGCTAGCTCGACTTGTTTCAACAGTATCGGAAAACAGGGCGCTGCCGTGGCCATTATCTCTGCCGTGTGTCCATATGGCATGGAACACGATATTAGCAAACAGTAAATGTGACACACGGCAGAGTTTTGGCCACGACAATGACCATAAAAAACACACGGTAAAGAGTAGGATACGGCAAAGAGCCCACCTGACACACGATAGAGACTGCCTGGGCATTTTTTGTTTCCTTTCAAGGCTTCGCGCCAGAATATCTGCCGTGTCAACATGTGTTCACTATGTATTAGTACTTACACCACAAAGATAATATACTTTGGTAAAACCCCTCTATTTTGCGAACAATGTTCCTGGAATAGTTCCCGAATAGCAAATTTAATTTTTTATTTGTCAACAACATGCATGTCACATAAAATGACGCTTCAAGCATGAATACGGAACCCACATTGAATGACATTTAGAGGTGGAAAATCCCGCGTCTGTTCCACCGGGGGGAATCTTGTGGTAGGCATGTGCAAACCTTTGCTTTCCATCTTCCTATGTCCTAACTAAAGTCAAAGGAGCACATTAGTCCCTCCCGCTTGCCGCCGTCCATAGAAATCTAGGGGGTAGACCGCGCGTGGGCCACGGGGTCCCCGACCTCTAGCTTGTCCCCGAGAAGATGAAGTTGGGCTGTTTGATTGCCTTGTATGTCTAGGCACTGTGGCATGTACGAGTTTTAAACCACCACAGGTCAGGCTTCATGGGCAGGCCCGTTGGATCACAAAACTTTGCCCACATTGCCAATGGTTACACGTATGAGAAAGCGAGTGAGACATCCCAATAACCCTCTGCACACACTCAAGTCGACTGTCACCGACACCTCCTCTCTATGTGTCACCCCTCTCACGTCCCATCACCCGTGCAATGGTTGTGCCGCCTCCTCTGCCCCCTCAGCCTCGTGCTGCCCTGGCGGGCCAAAACAACGATGTGCATGGGCGGCGACTATGAAGCCGGTAGGCTCCACGAAGCGGCGGCTGGATTAATCTGTCCATGTTGCTGGTGTATTTCGACTGGTTTGAGTGTGATGCCGAAAGACTACACCCGCATCAAGGAAGTTCTAGATGATGCTCTCACCGGCTACGCCTTCAGGGAAAGCCCCCTCAAAAAATAAGCATGCAGGCGAGATAAGCTAATATTCAGAAACAAAGGGAGTTCCCCTGCATCAAGCAGCCGATAAATAGTGCGATGGAGGGCTACTAGGCCATCCATCACATGTGAGAGTTCGTACGTGATCGACATCAACTCAGCTAGTCTCAAAAAATGGGGCCAAGACTTGGAAAATGCCAATGAATGTAGATCTCAGAAATGAGTTCTATCGCATCTAGCAGAAAATTGCCACACTAATCCACAAGGATGTCTGCACTAAGCATGATATGTTCTACTACGACTCTTCATCACCAACTAATGCCGATATAGAAACCCGCTTACAGATGAAGGGTGACTACATGACATTCAACATGTTAAAGGGTGTCATTCCGTTCCCACTGAGACCCATTCAGAAATAACGATGTTGTCGGTTTGATATAGTTTGAACAATCGATGAACTTGTGTCTTAACAATGTTATTCGCTAACTTTGATGATCGTTGCTGTTGCTTTTAGTTATTGCAAACATGTGAGCTCTATCTTGCCTTTCGCTACTTTTAGTTCTACACATAACTTGATCGATATATGCTTGTGTTAGGGTCATGGAATCATGCATGATATAACTTTGTGCTTTTTGTTCCATAATATGATATGTAGCATATTATATATGAATTTGCAAATTGCGTATATCTCTTTGGTGTAGAGATGAAGTGGTATGTCGCGCACAAAGGTAAGGTACTAGGAGTCTACGATGAATGGGAAGACTATCAGAAGCAATTGAACGGGTTTAGCCGCAAGAACTACAAAGGGTTCAAGACAAAGGAGTAGGCAAAATCTAGTAACCTAAAGCACCTAGCGGGAGAGAAGAGGAACTGGATCAGGGATAGCTTCATCGTGATACCCATCGTGCTCATCGTGAGTGCATTACTAGTCTATGTACTCGTTGTTTAGATGACTGGCTATCTACTTCCTTTCTTAACGCCTAGCGAGAGATTACTCTAGCGACTCAAGATCGAGAAGTGTATTCATATAATAGTTACTTCACCGAGCGAGCTAACTCTGGTGACTTGATTGAGATGTGTATTCATGTAATAACTTTGTCACTACTCTATTTCAGTTCTAATGTCTACTGATGAACTTTTTTTTTTGCGGGGAATTGATGAACCAATAATGTGGCCACTTCTCTAGTTGTATACTAGTTGTGTATGGTATCGTACAAATTTGTGTATGTATTCATAATGTGCCTATATAATTACGACGACACCTTAGGAAAAAAATCCAGAATTACTACTGCTAGCGTACCTATTTAACTACCTGTTGCGTACCACAGTGCGTCACCAGTATGAGTCTACCGGTGGCCTACCAGATACAGGTGGCGCAGCATCCTATTGGCGTGGCAGCAGTGGCATACTCAGGTGCGCCACTAGTAGCTAAAAAAGGTACACCGCTGGTAGCCTTTTTCCTACTAGTGACGTGTTGAAGTCTACACGCCTCTATCTCCCCATGGGTGATCCTTGATCAAAGATCCTCATGGCCGCAACCATGGACACCATGGCCTTGTGTCGAGGCCTCCTAGCACCGAGGAAAATGCGTGGCTAAAGGCAACGAGCTTGGCCAAAATCTATGGTGATCAGCGGGGACGAGGAATGTGAGACAGATGAGGGAGCCGATAGACCATGATGGCCTCCATCCAAGCCAAACAACCATATGATGGTCTGCCTCGCCCCGCACATCGAAGGCGCCATTGTCCATGCCCTGCAATCTACACGACATTGTTTTTCCCATGCTACGTCAACCTTATGTGTGGGCCCCATTGTAAGCTTTTGTATCAGTACGGTTCAGTCAAGTTGTTTTGTATTTTTGGTAAAAGAATTTAGAATAATATACTACTCGCAAATCTAAAATGTTACCCGATGATCAAATTTTCCAAAAAAATGATAGTTTTGTGGTATTAACTCTGTATTCTACTATGGAGAGGCGGGAACAGATTATGTTCCCAAAATTATAAACTCAATGATAGTCCATATCAGTTCTTAACTCTTCATTTGTCGTTTCTTCTATCTGCCATGCAAGTACTTTATCACCAATTTTTTAGCATGTGGTGTCAGCTGTCATAATTGAGTAACTCTGCTTAAGATAATTTATATGATATAGTATTTAATTTAAGATGATCATGATGCACGAGACGGGTTACAGTATTCCAATAGTGCTGGTATCAGAGACTGGCCGGCCTAGTGGATTTGTAGAATCAAGGAAGTATAGAGTTAAATACGGTTCAAATACTCAAAATAAAATCTGTAGAATCAAGCAAGCATGGAGGTATACCCATCCATAGATAATATATTTATGAGATAGGGAGATCTCCAAGCGGACACCCTCTTATTATGTCGATGGGGCGCTCCGTAGAAGTTCCTGCCAAGAGACGCTAAGGGACAACGACAACATCTTCACGTTCTTCACCACTGATATTGCTAATATTCTGGAGTTGTGTTTTCTTTAATCTGTTCTATGTGTTAGATGTATATTTGTATATGTGTATTTCCCCACCTGTTAGGGGGTTTTCCTACATATTATCACCTGTACATGTAACTATATATTGTGGCCTTTGGCCCCCAGGGAATACAACTTGTCTATTCCTAACATGGTATCAGAGCACTAGGTTTAGCTCCTCTTCCTGTCACCTCCGCCGCCACCTCGCCCCGGCCTCCATTGCCGGTTTCCGATCTAGCCGCGGTAGCTGTCCTTCTCGTCCTTCTCGTGGTCGAGCTCTCCCGATCTAGACGCTGCTTTCTGGATCGACTTCGCCAAGCCGCGCCGTCGCCGCGAGCAATCCACGTCGCCGCTCGCGGGCCGTCCTCCCAATCCCGTCGCCAAGTCTTCCCGCTCTGTAGGGAATCAGCGCCCAGGGAATCGGCGCCCCCGTCCTCGTCCGGCTGATTGGATCGGTCCTCATCCGCTGTGCTCCCCGATCTCAGCTGAAGTCGCCCGCCCCCGTCTTGGATTGGATCGAGCTGCTCCCCGCTCGATCTCAGCTGGAGCCGCCCGCCCGTCCTGGATCAGATCGGCCCTGGCTGCTTCCGCCGTGCTGCTCCCGCCCGTCACCTGCCTCGTCTGCTCGGATCCTCGGAACGGCCGCCGGACGCCCTGAATAGGTCCGGCCAGGCTGGATCTTGCTGGTTGTTAGCTTGATTTCGCCGGATTTGATCTGATCAGTGCGAATTTCGCCGGATTTCATCTGCCTGTGAGCATTCTGTATTAAAAAAAAAATTGCTGCTCTTGTTGTCGGGCGTTTCTTTCTCTCACCCGATGACGCCTTCCGCTGCTCCCGTCTTGCACTCGGGCCTTTCTTCGGTCCTTGGTGCTTGTCCGTCGACACCGTGTATGTCGGATTGCCGCTCTACATCACCTTCCGCGGCCTCTTCACGCGGTTATAGCCGCCCTCCGCCGACTCCGTCTACGTCGGCTCGCCGCTCTTCGTCGACCTTCGCGGCCTCTTCCCGCTGTTATGGCCGCGCTTCGCCGACCCCGTCTACGTCGGCCTGTCGCTCTACATCGACTTTCGCGGCCTCTTCACGTGGTTATGGCCGCGCTTTGCCGACTCCGTCTCCGTCGGTTTGCCGCTCTACACCGACTTTTGCGGCCTCTTCACGCGGCTATGGCCGCCCTTCGCCGACTTCGTCTACGTCGGCCTGCCGCTCTACATCGTTTTTTGTGGCCTCTTCACGTGGTTATGGCCGCGCTTCGCCGACCCCGTCTATATCGGCTCGCCGCTCGACATCGACTCTTGCGGCTTCTTCAGGCGGCTGTGACCGTCCTTCGTTGACTCCGTCTTCATCGGCGTGTTGCTCTCCATCGTCACCGTTGGCGGCCTCTGTGTATGTGGGTGACAGCTCCTCGTCGGCACCTGATTGTACCTCGACCTCTCTAGTCATGCCCCTTTCTGCGCATGAGATAGCGCAGCTTCGATGCCTGCTTGATGCTTGGGATTCTTCACCGACAGGTTCTGCTGGTTCTGCGACTGAGTTTTCTGGCATTGAGCGACCACCTCCTCCTTCTCCAGGTACATCCCCATGGCTCCTTGATACTAGAGCTTCTTTTCATATGACTCCTGATTCTTCCTTGTTGCATTCTGTTCGACCTGTCGACCCTCCTGTTCGTGTTCTTACTGCCGATGGTACCCCTCACCCAGTCATTAGTCGAGGCATTCTTAGTACTTCCTCGTTTCATGTTCCTTCTGTTGCGCATGTTCCTCAACTTAACATGCAACTCTTTTCTGGTAGTCAGATCGTCGACTCCCGTTGTAGCATCACTCTCGACTTTGATTCCTGTTCTGTTCAGGATCGTCGCACCGGCACTATGCTTGGTGCTGGCCCCCGCCGCCATGATGGCCTCTGGGAGCTTCACTGGCTTCGTCTTCCTTCTGATGCCACCGTCGCCAGTTCCTCGGCATCTGTAGCCGTTGCTACTAGCTCTTTTCAGCAGTGGCATCATCGTCTTGGACATTTATGTGGTTCTCGACTCTCGTCTTTAGTTCATCGAGGTGTTCTGGGGTCTGTCTCTGGAAACGCTTCTTTGGATTGTCAGGGCTGTCGCCTTGGTAAGCAGATTCAGCTACCGTATCCTCACAGTGAGTCTGTGTCCGAGCGTCCTTTTGATCTTGTTCACTCTGATGTTTGGGGTCTAGCTCCCTTCCCGTCGAAAGGAGGTCATCGCTACTATATTCTCTTTATAGATGATTTTTCTCGTCACACTTGGATATATTTTATGCGCTCTCGCAGTGAGGTGCTTTCCATTTATCAGCGCTTTGCGGCCATGGTCCGCACTCAGTATTCCTCGCCCATTCGTGTGTTCCGTGCTGATTCTGTTGGTGAGTATATCTCTCAGCACCTGCGTGGTGTTCTTGCTGAGCAGGGCACCCTTGCTCAGTTTTCTTGTCCCGGTGCGCATGCTCAAAATGGTGTCGCCGAGCGTAAGCATCGTCATATTCTTGAGACCACCCGTGCTATGATGATTGCTTCTTCTCTTCCGCCGCATTTCTGGGCTGAGGCTGTCGCTGAAGGGTTTCGCAGCATAGTAAATCAAAAAATTTCCTACGGATGCGAACAAGAAATCCAAGATCTAATCTAGGAGATGTAATCAACGAGAGAGGTAGATGAGATCTTCATACCCTTGAAGATTCGCACAGCGGAAACGTTCAATAGAACGTGGTTGACGTAGTCGTACTCGCCGTCTCCTCCTCGCGATCCGATCCGATCCTACGCCGCAAGTGGCGGCGCCTCCGAGAGTTGCACACGTGCGGTGCAGCGACGTCTCCTCCTTCCTTGGTCCAGCAAGTATGGTGGAGAGATAGATTGGATCAGCAGCACGACGGCGTGGTGCTTATGGTGGAGAGTTTCTGCAGCAGGGCTTCGCCTACGCGCAGTCGCGAGAGAGAGAGAGAGAGGGAGGGCAGCAGTTGGCGGCTATGGTTTAGGTTAGGGGTAGAGAGGGCTGCGCCCTTGCCCCCCTATATATAGAGGGGTGGCCGGCCAGCTTGGCCTCTCCCCAAACCCTAGGGCGCCCACTTGGAGTAGGAAGAGTGGGGGGCAAGTTTCCCCCCCTTCCTTCTTTGAAGACTCCCTTAGGGTTTCCCCTTGGGCTGGCCGGCTGGGCCTTAGGGGCCTTGTGCGCCTGGCCCAGGGCGGCCAGGGCACTTCCCCTTAGGCCCACGCAGGCCTCCGTCAAGTGGGCCCACGTTGGTCCCACTCCGGAACCTTCTAGAACCTTCCGGTACAATACCGATAAACTCCGAAACCTTTCCGGAATCCAAAAACTGCTTTCCTTTATATGAATCTTATTCTCCGGACCATTCCGGAACCTCTCGTGACGTCCTGGATCTCATCCGAGACTCCGAACTAAAACTCATAAACCAATTATCCATTCTATCCTAGCATCGATACACGTTAAGTGTGTGACCCTACGGGTTCGAGAATATGTAGACATGATCTTCTATCAATAATCAACAGCGGGATCTGGGAACCCATATTGACTCCCACATATTCATCGATGATCATATCGAATGAACCACGATGTCAGGATTCAATTAATCCCGTATATGTATTCCCTTTGTCACACGATATTTTACTCGCCCGAGATTTGATCGTCGGTATCGCCATACCTGGTTCAATCTCGTTTACAGCAAGTACTTTACTCGTTCCGTAATCCGATATCACTTTGTGATTAACTCATTAACCACATGCTTGCAAGCGGTGTTGATATCGATTACCGAGTGGGCCCGAAGTATATCTCTCCGACTTGGGAGGGACAAATTCCATCTCGATACATACAACCCAACAAGTACTTTCCGATCACCTGAGAGACACCTTTATTATCACCCTCACATAGGATGACGTTTGATGACTTCAAAGCTTTCTTCCGATACTAGGGAGTTGTATTATCTCATGGTCTAAGGAATACAATACATGACATAGGAAAAGCTTCGCAAAGATGAACACGATGACACGATCTAATTGCTCTGCTTCATTTGGGTCTGTCCATCATATCATTCTCCTAATGATATGATCTCATTATTAATTGACAACTCATGTCTATGGTTAGGAAACCTTAACCATCATTAATCAATGAGCTAGTCCAAAGAGGCGTACTAGGGACACGGTGTTGTTCATAAACCACACAAGTATTAAAGTTTCCGCTTAATACAATTCTAGCATGGAATATAAACATTATCATGAACAAGAATTATAATAATAACATCTTTATTATTACCTCTAGGGCATAATTCCAACAGTCTCCCACTTGCACTAGAGTCAATAATCTAGTTTACATCTGGCAACAATCTAACACCCATGGCATTAAGGTGCTGATCATGTTTTGCTCGTGGAAGAGGTTTAGTCAATGGATCTGCGACATTCAGATCTGTATGTACTTTGCTAATCTTCAGATCTCCATCTGCTATATAATCTCGAATTATATGGAAACAGCGGTTGATGTGCTTGGTTTTTGGATGATATCTTGGTTCCTTAGCCAGTGCTATGGCGCCAGTGTTGTCGCACAATATCTCTAGTGGGTCCAAGGCATTTGGAACCACACCAAGCTCAGTGATGAAGTTTCTGATCCAAACTCCTTCACTTGATGCTTCTGAAGCAGCCATGTATTTCGCTTCTGTTGTAGATCCCGCGATCACGCTTTGCTTGCAGCTTCTCCAGCTCACAGCTCCACCATTCAAAATATAAACGTATCCTGTCTGAGACTTAGAATCATCCGGGTCGGTGTCGAAGCTAGCGTCGACGTAACCTTTTACGACGAGCTCCTCAACACCTCCATAGACCAAGAACATTTCTTTGGTCCTATTTAAATACTTTAGGATGTTCTTTACGGCTGTCCAGTGTTCCACTCCTAGATCACTTTGGTATCTGCTCGTCAAACTAAGAGCATTGGACACATCCGGTCTAGTACACAGCATGGCATACATGATAGAACCTATGGCCGAGGCATATGGCACTTTGCTCATAGTTTCTCTATCTTTTACCGTAGCTGGACACTGAGCCTTGCTCAATATCTTACCTGACAACATGGGCAATGAACCTTTCTTTGCTTTATCCATTCTGAACCTCTTCAGAACCTTGTCCAGGTATGTACTTTGGCTTAAAGCTATTAGGCGTCTTTCTCTATCTCTATAGATTTTGATGCCTAATATATAAGCAGCTTCCCCTAGGTCTTTCATTGAAAAACATTTATTCAAATAACTCTTCACATCGTTAAGCATACCGATGTCATTTCCAATAATCAATATGTCATCCACATATAGTACTAAAAATGTCACCGAGCTCCCACTCACTTTCTTGTAAATACAAGCTTCGTAGCAATTTGGAACAAATCCAAAACTCTTGATCACTTGATCAAAACGAAGGTTCCAACTCCGAGATGCTTGCTTCAGTCCATAAATGGAACGCTGAAGTTTGCACACCTTATTAGCATCCTTAGGATCGACAAAACCTTCAGGCTGCATCATATACAACTCTTCATCAATGTTGCCATTGAGGAACGCAGTCTTGACATCCATCTGCCATATTTCATAATCATGAAATGCAGCAATTGCTAATAAAATCCGAATGGACTTAAACATCGCTACGGGAGAGAAAGTCTCATCGTAGTCAACACCTTGAACTTGCCGAAAACCTTTTGCGACAAGCCGAGCTTTATAGACAGTAACATTACCATCCGCGTCCGTTTTCTTCTTGAAAATCCATTTGCATTCAACGGCCTTACGGTCGCTAGGAGGGTCTACCAAAGTCCACACTTGGTTTTCACTCATGGATCCCAATTCGGATTTCATGGCTTCTAGCCATTTCTCAGAGTCTGGGCTCATCATTGCTTCCTCATAGTTCGCAGGTTCGCTGTTGTCTAACAACAAGACGGTTAAGACAGGGTTGCCATACCATTCAGGAGTGGTACGTGACCTTGTTGACCTGCGAAGTTCAGTAGTAGCATCGTTCGAAGTTTCATGATCTTTATCATTAGATTCCTCTCTTGTTGATGCAGGCGGCACCGGAACAATTTCTGGTGCTGCGCTACTCTCCAACTCGAGAGAAGGTTCAATAACCTCGTCTAGCTCTACCTTCCTCCCACTCACTTCTTTCGAGAGAAACTCCTTCTCAAGAAATGATCCGTTCTTAGCAACAAACACTTTGCCTTCGGATCTGTGGTAGAAGGTATACCCAATCGTTTCCTTAGGGTATCCTATGAAGACGCATTTCTCCGCTTTGGGTTCGAGCTTGTCCGGCATCAACTTCTTGACGTAAGCTTCGCATCCCCAAACTTTAAGAAACGACAACTTAGGTTTAGCACCAAACCATAGTTCATACGGTGTCGTCTCAACGGATTTAGATGGTGCCCTATTTAAAGTGAATGCAGCGGTTTCTAATGCATAACCCCAAAATGATAACGGCAAATCTGTAAGAGACATCATTGATCGCACCATATCTAATAGAGTTCGATTCCGGCGTTCAGACACACCATTGCGCTGTGGTGTTCCGGGTGGCGTGAGTTGCGAAACAATTCCGCTTGCTTTAAGATGCGTGAGAAAATCATAACTCAAATACTCACCTCCACGATCGGATCGCAGAAATTTAATTTTCCTGTTACGATGGTTTTCCACTTCGTTCTGAAATTCTTTGAACTTTTCAAATGTTTCAGATTTATGTTTCATTAAATAGATATACCCATATCTACTTAAGTCATCAGTAAAAGTGAGAAAATAGCGATATCCACCGCGCGTCGAAATACTCATTGGTCCGCACACATCGGTATGTATGATTTCCAATAAGTCCGTTGCTCGCTCCATTATTCCGGAGAACGGGGTTTTGATCATCTTGCCCATGAGGCATGGTTCGCACGTGTCAAATGATTCAAAATCAAAAGACTCTAAAAGTCCATCAGAATGGAGTTTCTTCATGCGTTTTACACCAATATGACCTAGACGACAGTGCCACAAATAAGTTGGATTATCACTATCTACTTTGCATCTTTTAGCCTCAATGTTATGGATGTGTGTTTCATTGCTTTCGAGATTCAGAAGAAATAAACCATTCACAATAGGTGCATGACCATAAAAGATGTTATTCATATAAATAGAACAACCATTATTCTCAGATTTAAATGAATAACCGTCTTGCAATAAACACGATCCAGATATAATGTTCATGCTCAACGCAGGCACATAATAACACTTATTAAGGTTTAAAACTAATCCCGAAGGTAAAACTAAGGAGAGCGTGCCAACGGCCATCACATCAACTTTTGATCCATTGCCAACGCGCATCGTCACCTCATCCCTTGCTAGCCGCCGTCTATTCCATAGCTCCTGTTTCAAGTTACAAATATTAGCAACTGAACCAGTATCATATACCCAGGCACTACAACGAGCGCTAGTAAGGTAGACATCAATAACATGTATATCAAATATACCTTTGATGGTGCCAGCCTTCTTGTCCGCTAAGTACTTCGGACAGTTTCGCTTCCAGTGACCCTTGACCTTGCAATAGAAGCACTCAGTGTCCGGCTTAGGTCCAGACTTGAGCTTCTTCTCAACAGGAGCAACGCGCTTGCCGCTGCCTTTCTTGAAGGATTTCTTTGCACCCTTAGCTTTCTTAAAGCTAGTGGTCTTGTTGACCATCAACACATGATTGTCTTTCTTGATATCCACCTCCGCAGCTTTCAGCTTTGCGAAGAGCTCAGTGATCGTATCAGTGGAACCAATTTGATTATGAGTAACTACAAAACCTTTGTAGCTAGGAGGGAGTGATTGCAGAACTCTGTCAATCTTGAGCTCCTCTGGAATCTTGCAGTCCAGTTGCTCAAGGCGTTGAGTGTAGCCCGACATCTTAATGGCGTGCTCACTAACGGAACTCCCTTCCTCCATCTTGCAGTTAAAGAACTTCTCAGAGATCTCATATCTCTCAGAACGGGCTTGAGTCTGAAACATGGTTTTCAGTTCCTCAAGTATCTCATAAGGCCCGCGGTACTTCTCAAAACGATTTTGAAGTTCCGGTTCCATAGAAAACAGCATGGTACTCATAATCACATCACAATCATCTCTACGAGCATTGAAGTCAGCAAGTTCTTCAGTTTTCGCAGTTGCAGCAGGGGTGTCACCTAGCGCTTTGTCAAGTACATAGGCTTTTTGTCCGCCAGCGAGTATGATTCTCAGATTGCGGAACCAGTTGGTGAAGTTAGACCCATTGTTCTTAAGCTTTTCTTTCTCAGCAAACACGTTGAAGTTGAAGTTGGACTTAGCCATTTGATCTACAACATTGCAAGTACAATTTAGACTATGTTCATGATAACTAGTTCAACTTAATCAAATTACTAGATGAACTCCCACTAAATTCAACATCCCTCAAGTTGTTTAGTGAACACGATCCAAATTCACCACACCTAATCCGATCTTCACGAGAAGAGATGTGGTTTCAATGGTGGACAACTCAGTGTCGATCATATCATTCATATGACTCATGATTAACCTTTCGGTTCATGTGTTCCGAGGCCATGTCTGTACATGCTAGGCTCGTCAAGTCAAACCCAAGTAATTTCCGCGTGTGCAAAACTGGCTTGCACCCGTTGTATGTGAACGTAGAGTTTATAGCACCCGATCATCACGAGGTGCTTGAAAATGACGATCTTTCGCAACGGCGCATACGAGGGGAGAACACAATTTTATCTTGATCTTTAAGTGAGGAATCATCTTATAATGCTACCGTCGTGATCTAAGCAAAATAAGATACATAAAAGGATAAACATCACATGCATATAATTTTATGTGACATGGTATAGCCAATCTCCGCGCCATGATCTCCATCTTGTGCGCGCCGGCATGATCTCCATCACTCCACCATGATTGCCTCCACCACGAATAGCAACTACAACTATTGCTAACTACTTAGCGATAAAGTAAAGCTATTACATGGCGTATAAGAAGTTGACACGCAGGTCATACATAATTATAAAGACAACCATATGGCTCCTGCCGGTTGTGAACTCATCGACATGCAAGTCGTGAAAGATTACAAAACATGATCATTGCATACAACTCAATTCATACTCATCATGTCTTGGGCCATACCATATCACAAAACACTCCCTGCAAAAACAAGTTAGACGCCTCTACTTTGTTGTTGCATGTTTTACGTGGCTTATGGGAGTAGCAAGCTAAGAACGATTCTTACCTACGAAAAGCCACAACGGTGATATTATGGTTGCTAACATCCGATGTAAGTCCCATGACTACTATAGTGAGAGAAACTGGCATCCACCAGCCGCATGTGTGGAACAAGCCACACGTCAAGTGCGGAGCCGGTCTCGCGAACGCGGTCGCGTAAAGTTGGCCTGGACCGCTTCAATCTCACTATACCGCGCCATAAGAAATACACAACAAGAGGTTTGCAACAGAAAACATCAACGCCCGCAACAAGCATGTTGCGTTCTACTCGTGAAACACATCTACGCATAGACCTGGCTCTGATACCACTGAAGGGTTTCGCAGCATAGTAAATCAAAATTTTTCCTACGGATGCGAACAAGAAATCCAAGATCTAATCTAGGAGATGTAATCAACGAGAGAGGTAGATGAGATCTTCATACCCTTGAAGATTCGCACAGCGGAAACGTTCAATAGAACGTGGTTGACGTAGTCGTACTCGCCGTCTCCTCCTCGCGATCCGATCCGATCCTACGCCGCAAGTGGCGGCGCCTCCGAGAGTTGCACACGTGCGGTGCAGCGACGTCTCCTCCTTCCTTGGTCCAGCAAGTATGGTGGAGAGATAGATTGGATCAGCAGCACGACGGCGTGGTGCTTATGGTGGAGAGTTTCTGCAGCAGGGCTTCGCCTACGCGCAGTCGCGAGAGAGAGAGAGAGGGAGGGCAGCAGTTTGCGGCTAGGGTTTAGGTTAGGGGTAGAGAGGGCTGCGCCCTTGCCCCCCTATATATAGAGGGGTGGCCGGCCAGCTTGGCCTCTCCCCAAACCCTAGGGCGCCGACTTGGAGTAGGAAGAGTGGGGGGCAAGTTTCCCCCCCCTTCCTTCTTTGAAGACTCCCTTAGGGTTTCCCCTTGGGCTGGCCGGCTGGGCCTTAGGGGCCTTGTGCGCCTGGCCCAGGGCGGCCAGGGCACTTCCCCTTAGGCCCACGCAGGCCTCCGTCAAGTGGGCCCACGTTGGTCCCACTCCGGAACCTTCTAGAACCTTCCGGTACAATACCGATAAACTCAGAAACCTTTCCGGAATCCAAAAACTGCTTTCCTTTATATGAATCTTATTCTCCGGACCATTCTGGAACCTCTCGTGACGTCCTGGATCTCATCCGAGACTCCGAACTAAAACTCATAAACCAATTATCCATTCTATCCTAGCATCGATACACGTTAAGTGTGTGACCCTACGGGTTCGAGAATATGTAGACATGATCTTCTATCAATAATCAACAGCGGGATCTGGAAACCCATATTGACTCCCACATATTCATCGATGATCATATCGAATGAACCACGATGTCAGGATTCAATTAATCCCGTATATGTATTCCCTTCGTCACACGATATTTTACTCGCCCGAGATTTGATCGTCGGTATCGCCATACCTAGTTCAATCTCGTTTACAGCAAGTACTTTACTCGTTCCGTAATCCGATATCACTTTGTGATTAACTCATTAACCACATGCTTGCAAGCGGTGTTGATATCGATTACCGAGTGGGCCCGAAGTATATCTCTCCGACTTGGGAGGGACAAATTCCATCTCGATACATACAACCCAACAAGTACTTTCCGATCACCTGAGAGACACCTTTATTATCACCCTCACATAGGATGACGTTTGATGACTTCAAAGCTTTCTTTCGATACTAGGGAGTTGTATTATCTCATGGTCTAAGGAATACAATACATGACATAGGAAAAGCTTCGCAAAGATGAACACGATGACACGATCTAATTGCTCTGCTTTATTTGGGTCTGTCCATCATATCATTCTCCTAATGATATGATCTCATTATTAATTGACAACTCATGTCTATGGTTAGGAAACCTTAACCATCATTAATCAATGAGCTAGTCCAAAGAGGCGTACTAGGGACACGGTGTTGTTCATAAACCACACAAGTATTAAAGTTTCCGCTTAATACAATTCTAGCATGGAATATAAACATTATCATGAACAAGAATTATAATAATAACATCTTTATTATTGCCTCTAGGGCATAATTCCAACAGTCGCTACATCGACTTACCTCATTAACATCCAGCCTTCTGCTGCCCTCCAGGGTGGCATCCCTCTCGAGCGTCTCTCTGGTGGTTCTCCAGACTACTCGACTCTTCGTTCGTTTGGTTGCGTTTGCTATGTTCTTCTCCCTCCTCGTGAACGCACCAAACTGACCGCTCAGTCTGTTGAGTGTGTTTTTCTCGGCTACAGTGATGAGCATAAGGGCTATCGCTGTTGGGACCCTGTTGGTCGTCGGATGCGCATCTCTCGTGACGTCACGTTTGATGAGACGTGTCCCTTCTACCCTCGCCCCACCTCTGGTACCTACCCGGTGGATGATATCTCCTTTCTTCTGTTTCCTGATGCACCTCCTTCTGTCCCTATTGTCCCTCCTCCTGGACCTCGTTCTGATGCGCCCTCTTCATCCCCGGCGCCATCCTCTTCGACTCCGTTGTCCTCCTCCCCACCTAGTTCTCCTCTTTCTTCTTCTGATCCTCCGCCCACCTCACCGTTGTCTCCTTTTCCCTTTCATTATTCTCGTCGCACTCATGTTCCAGATCCTCCTCCTGATGTCCCTTCTTCTTCTTCTTCTGATATGTCTTCTTCTTCTGACGAGCTTCCCTCTCCTCTTCCGGCGACTCATCCACGTCGTGCTCCAGATCGTTACTCTCCTAGTCAGTACGGTCTTTCTGTTGCCTCTGAGCCGACTTCTTATCGAGATGCTGAGCGTCATCCTGAATGGCAGCTTGCTATGGCTGAGGAGATTGCTGCGCTTGAGCGCACTGGCACCTGGGATCTTGTCTCTCCCCCTCCCGGTGTTCGTCCTATCACGTGTAAGTGGGTCTATAAAATTAAGACCCGCTCTGATGGATCTCTTGAGCGCTACAAAGCGCGTCTTGTGGCTCATGGTTTTCAGCAGGAGCACGGCCGTGACTATGATGAGACTTTTGCCCCTGTGGCTCATATGACCACTGTGCGTACTCTTCTTGCTGTCGCTTCTGTTCGACATTGGTCTGTGTCTCAGCTTGATGTTCAGAACGCTTTTCTTAATGGCGAGTTGAGTGAGGAGGTTTACATGCAGCCTCCTCCCGGGTATTCTGTCCCTGATGGGATGGTCTGTCGCCTTCGGCGTTCTCTTTATGGCCTGAAATAGGCTCCTCGTGCCTGGTTTGAGCGTTTTGCCTCTGTGGTGACTGCTGCTGGTTTCTCTCCCAGCGCTCATGATCCAGCGCTGTTCGTCCACACTTCTCCTCGTGGACGCACTCTTCTCCTTCTCTATGTTGATGATATGATCATTACTGGTGATGATCCTGAGTATATTGCCTTTGTTAAGGCTCGTCTTCGTGAGCAGTTTCTTATGACCGATCTTGGTCCTCTCCGCTATTTTCTTGGGATCGAGGTCTCTTCCACTTCTGATGGCTTTTCTATCTCTCAGGAAAAGTATATTCAGGATCTTCTTGCTTGTGCTGCTCTTGGGGATGAGCGCACCGTTGAGACTCCTATGGAGCTTAATGTTAAGCTTCGTCCTACTGATGGTGATCCTCTTCCTGATCCGACGCGTTATCGCCATCTTGTTGGGAGTCTTGTTTATCTTGCTGTCACTCGTCCTGATATATCTTATCCTGTTCATATTCTGAGTCAGTTTGTCTCAGCTCCTACCACTGTCCACTATAGTCATCTCCTCCGTGTTCTTTGTTATCTTCGTGGCACGATTACTCGTCGCCTTTTCTTTCCTCGTTCCAGCTCTCTCCAGCTCCAGTGCTACTCGGATGCTACTTGGGCGAGTGATCCTTTGGATCGTCGTTCACTTTCTGCTTACTGTGTGTTTCTTGGTGGTTCGCTTCTTGCTTGGAAGACGAAGAAACAGGTTGCAGTTTCCCGTTCGAGTGTAGAGGCTGAGTTGCGAGCTATGACCTTGTTGATTGCTGAGGTGACATGGTTACGGTGGTTGCTTGCAGATTTTGGGGTCTCTGTTACAACACCCACTCCACTTTTGTCTGACAGTACAGGTGCTATCAGTATTGCACGTGATCCGGTCAAGCATGAGCTTACCAAGCATATTGGTGTTGATGCTTTTTATACACATGCTCAGGTGCAGGCTCAGGTTGTTGCGCTTCAGTATGTGCCTTCAGATTTGCAGTTGGCGGACTTCTTTACAAAGGCACAAACTAGAGCGCAGCATGACTTCTTACTCTCCAAACTCAGTGTTGTGGATCCACCATGAGTTTGAGGGGGGGTGTTAGATGTATATTTGTATATGTGTATTTCCCCACCTGTTAGGGGGTTTTCCTGCATATTATCACCTGTACATGTAACTATATATTGTGGCCTTTGGCCCCCAGGGAATACAACTTGTCTATTCCTAACACTATGCAGGTGCCACAGGCATCTTACCATGTTCGTGGGAACCTCGAGAAGTCGGAACTGACAAACCATTTGATGCTTAAGCTAAATATAATCCAATGCCATTCAGTTTAAGATGCTCATGGTACACGAGATAGAGTATATAGTATTCTAGCTTTGTTTGTATGCAGTGATTAGCCGGTCAAGTTGAGTACTAGCTAGCTAGCTGCACCTCGAATTCGAAAATGAATAAACGAGAGCATATAATCAAGTTGGCAGGGCGATAACGCAACCACCAATGAGATTAGGGAAACACTACCTATCGCAGGTCGATGGGAAACAATTGTCGGACCCTTCCGATGCTATCCATCTCCTTTTTATCCAACGGGTTGAGATTCGCATAATTTTTCCCCTCCCGCTAACCATGCAACGCTTCTCGAAACAGGCTTTCGCCCCGCTATATTAATATAGCAACCACACGATACAAGAGTGCTGGGGCCGCAGCACAACCAAGCCCAAAACAACAAAACAAGAGAAACAGAAGAGAAACAAATGCCGACACCGGCAGATCGACAAAACAAAGATGACCCACCACCGCTGCGCCCTACGGAGAAGTCCCACCACGCTCCTAGCACTCCGAAGCGCCGCGTACCAAGCAACACCTTCAAGAAGGAATACGACGACGACGACGTTGCTGCCCGGATAAATCCTAGGGTTTCCCCCGGTACGCGAAGTGAGTGGAAAAGGGGTACACCCGAGGCCCTTCAAGAAGGCATGGTGGCACCCGCAGGCGTCACCGCATCGGTGCCGAACAAGTCGACAGGGATTTCTCCCGACCCCCAAAAAACCACCACCTCGAACGATCTAGAGTGCACCGCCCAACTTCCCGCCCACAAGCATGCGCCCCTACGGACTTGGCGTCATCCTCGCCGTCTCACTGTGGACACCAATACAAGGCCAAGAGAGAGGACGATGGGACAGCGGGAAAGGGGATAACAACACTGCAGCCGTGCCGGAGGGAACCGCCTCCACCGCGTGTCATCGCGGCAGCCGACCGGATGCGGCAACAGAAGCAGACCAGGCCCAAACTGGCCCGCAAAGCCCCTGCCAGCCACGCTGCAGCACGCCGGCTGAGCAGCGCCACCACCCGAAACCCGCCGTCGCACCACCACCATCCCCAGGGAGCACCGCCGCCGCGCAAAACCGCTGGCTCGCCCCAACCCAGATGGGCCCCGAAGGGCCCAGATCTGGGCCGAGTGGGCGCCGCCGGCCACCTGCATAGGCGCGCCGCCCCGCAGCCAACGGCTGCGCCGCCGCACCAGATGCCACCCGGGCTCGCGGGAACCACACCGCCGAGCCGGACCGCCGCCAACCGAGTCGCACCGCCGCCGGCAGGAGTCCCCGCGACCTCCTCCGCGCGCGCAGGTAGAAGCCGCCCCGCCGCCGCCAGCACCGCGCGGGAAGGGCCCGGCGGGCCACGCCGGCGGCGGCGGCAGGGGAGAGGGGGGGAGGAGGACGGCTGAGAGGGGAGGGAGAGAGGTTCGCCCGTCGCCCGCGGGGGGGCGAGCGAGCGAACGGATGGGCTTCCCGCGTGGGCTTTCCCAACCATGCAGCGCTTACCCACATAACCCATAAATTACGCCTGTGCGGTTTATGAGCCTCCCCAAATCAAGCCCCAGCTCGACACCATTCTCTAGACCTGCCGGCGATGCGATTCTTCTCTCTCCATCGCGCCTCAACTCTCCTCGCCAGCCGCACCCGCTAAACCTGGATCAATCCTTCAGGGTCCGGCGGCCGACACACTCGCCTCAGTAGCAGGCTAGCGGCATAGCAGTCGATCAGGTATACTCCGGCAAAAACAGACGGCTGGAGTATGTTGCCACCGTTGCCTGTCCACCCTCTTGATCTCAAGGACAACAGGACCAGGCTGTAGGTAATTGCACGTGACCCAGGTCCCAATCTGTCCATATTTTCCATACTTCTGAATATAATTTTAGGTGCTAGTTTTTCAAACCAGTGGTTGTAATTGTTTTCTAGTATAATTTTGTACGTGATTTCTTAGGTGTTGGATCACTAGTTTGAGGTGGGTGTTTATTGAATATCAGGTGGATGCTATCAACAGGAGAGGGACTACGCGCTGCATCCATACAGATCCCAACCAAATCGCGAATGAATATCATCCCGGTGAGTATGTCAATGGTCGACGAGGCGGACCAACCACAAAGGCAAAGGATCACCCGACTACATCATGTGTTTCAAGAGCTAAGGCCTTCTAGGTTGTTGTCTCCACACACCAAAGGAGATTAATTTAGTGTTTGTATAGAATGACGATGAAGCAAATTTGTAACATGTAGGAAATATGATATATGAAAGTATGAAGCTGTGTATTTTGACAAACTGAAGGAAGCAAATATTGATGTTGTCCGAAATATGTAAGCACAAGAATGAAGCACTAAAATTTCTCCGAGTGAAGCTTCTGTGGCCAGAGAAAAATAATTGTTGCAGGTTTCACAATGCCATGATGCTTCCTACGCATCTGAAAAATGTTTGTCAACAGACGAATCATGCTTCTAATATAAGTGTACTATGCTTCCGGGGCATACAAGTAAAGCTTCTAGCACACTATGTGCTTCTAACATTAATGCATTATGCCTGAACCATGAAAATTTCATTTTGGAAAATTCCAGCAATAGTGCGAAATAAGTATCCAGTTTCATATGACACAAAATTTTGTATACTACATCCATAAAAAATCCATCCATCATGGAAGCAGTATTCGACATCCTAGTCATATAGAAACATAATTTGATACATCAAAAATAAATATGTTTAGATCGAAGCAAAATTCTATTGTGATGGAAGCAAAGTCTATCTATCGCGAAAGTGATAAAACCTACAAATAGGTCTTTGAACCACCTAGCAACGACTAGAGACACTAGCACGCCATTACTGGAGCCGGGCAATCGAAGGAAAGCCGTCGGGCTAACGCCTTAAGGACCAGCGCACCAGAGCAACAACCATCACCAATAATGACAATCGTAAATCGAAAGAGACTGACCCGAAACCACACCAACGAACAAGAAAACTGATCGGATACCAATAGATTCTAATGACACACGACTCCACGCGCACCATCGGAGCGAGGATAGGGCGGGAAGGACCTTGCTTGGACTTCAGGATGTAGCCGCTGCCTCACCATCCCCAAAAAACAATGAAAGGAACCTAAACAAAGAACGAGAACCCTCCCGCCTGTGCGGAGCCGTGGTTTGCCACACCTCCAAGGCCATCGGAGCCGGAGCGGATCGTCGGCACTGCCGAGGAAGGGGACAGAAACCCTAGATAGGTTTACTTTGGCTGCCTCCCTCGCCTCTGTCCTAGACGTGGTTATACGCCACCGTGCACACACATGTAATTATTAATTATAGTCCAATAGATAATTCGTGATTGACTCTGTTCTCCTCGGCTGCTTATTGTCTAGAGGAAGGTACAACATTGATGCCAGTGAAGGGCACTGTGCACAATTATTTTTTGTATTTTGACCCATTTTTAGATGGTGCAACAAAGAAATAAAGGCAGTTATCGTAAAATGCATAGGCATACAACAATGTGTAGACACAACACTAAGTGAGGGAGCGAGTGTAATTTGACCAATGCTTAGGTGTTACTAAAAAAGGAAACAATCAATTTATATATTACTTCACCAAGAAATATGCATAAGTAGTTGATTCAGTTTTTTGCATGTATAAACGACATCATGAACCTAAAGTAAGATGTAGGTTTGAAACCATTTTGAGAGCTGAGATTGCCCTAAGATTAAAAGAACAAATATAGTTCAACCAACGCAGGTTATAGAAAGGAAAAAGGTACAACTCTCAAGTAAGCGATTAGTGTGTTCTGAGTTATTTTTGGTGAGAAAAATCATAAAATAAAATTGCTAGAAGAATAAACATGAGGGGATGTGGAGTAGAAGGAAAGTCTTAAACAATGATTGTAATTATCAATTAAAGTCTATGGTTTTATAAGACAAGCCACAAGAACAAATACAATTATAAAAAAACATAGTCAGACAAGATCCATACTGACGGTCGAATGCACTGCATTATATGAGTTCTCTCCATAGCTCCAATCATATTCTCTCAAAATGAAAATTCTCACAATGGTATAAGAATAATAACATATTGATCAAATAAATAGCATAATAGTTGTCATTACATGAATAAATGACGTGGAAAATAGTCCAAGATAAAAAAATCAATATTTATGTTAATAAAAATCCATATAATTTTCAGGTGCAATAAAATGACATAGTAATAACACTAGCATCTTAGAGGTGATATATTGAATGCGTAAGTTAACAATATTTTCAATAATATTCCCACAAATACATGGTAATTGTGCTAGAGAGTAACACATAATATCCAATAACGCAATGGATGTGTATGAACATGGCTCTGATGTATCAACATATATGATTTCTTCAGATGTATAAAAAGGAATGAAATATATATTGTGAAGGAAATTCAAGAGAGTACAACAGAGAAAATCAGATGCATGCACAAATCTACTGTGAGACTTGCATAGCTCATGATGGATGAAAACAGTCGATGAGTGGTTGATTAGGGAAAAATCAAATATAATAAGGACTGAATATATGGCACGTATAACATGGACAAGAATTTTTTGGATATACGCTAACATGCTATATGTGAAAGCAAATATCTAGCGTAAACAAATACAAATGATGTTGTGGGGGCAGACCGGCAGAGGTAAGATGAACATGGAATATATCTTGAAAACTTGTAAATATTGTGTTAGTTTACAATTTCAATTATCACATACCCATGATATGTACGGTTTGTGATATATATGGTCTTTTCAAATGACACCTCCGCCCCAAATAAGCGACACAACCTTTTTTAGATCCAGATGTATCTATCTATATATTGAAATGTGTCTAGATACATTCATATCTAGATAAAATTGAACCACTTATTTTGCGATGACGGTAATAATTAGACCATGATAATTTATTTAGCATTACATTATGGATGTCTATAAAATAATATTACGTTCAAGAAATTACAAATTTCGGTCTGAATTATTTCCACCAGATTGAAGATAATATCCTCGCATTTGCGAGGGCCACATGGCTAGTTATATACTAAAAGCACAATACGGGGTTCTAAAATTGAGACACCACGTTAACCCACATCACTAGAATTATTTTAGCGGTTAGATCTATAGTTTTAATGGTCAAGATTTAAAGATTTTACATAACATACGAACACATATTGTAGGCATACACAATACTAGTTGAGTGCCCGTGCGTTGCTATGGGCTGTTATTCATTATATATATTTTTAGTCGGATTGATTTTATTATTAGTTTATTTATGGCATGACATTTTACCACTAAACGACGAAGTGCCCTGCTATACGAACACATATTGTAGGCATACACAATATGTCTGGTTTGGCTCATACGTGTCCACTTCCAAAGAAAAAAAAGTGTCCGGCAAAACATAGATAGGTCTGCTTGGCTCGTACGTTACTCCTTCCAAAAGAAAAAAATATCTAGCAAAACATAAATAGGTAAGTTCAATGGGCAAGGAAAAAATACAATTAGCTTTCCGTTTAGATTCTAAGCATCATAACGTCTGTTGAATATGGAAGGAAAAAATAGAAGTATCTTCCGTCTAGGATTCTAATCCGAACAAAGAGATGATTATACCGCAGTAATTTAGTGGAAGGAAAAAATAGATGTACCTTCTGTTTATGATTTTAATCCGAACAAAGAGATGATTATACTGCAGTAATTTAGCGGTAAAAAGATATGAATTATAATCGAATCAATTTTCCAGTTATTCACGTTATGATTCTAATCCAAACAAAGATATGATTATACGGCAGTAATTTAGAGGTAAAAAAAATACTCAGATCGGTATCCAGTTATTCATGTAATACACTAAAATCAATATCTGGATTTTATTAAACAGAGACATCACGTTAAGCCACATCATCAAAATTATTTTGATGGTCGGATCCAAAATGTACGACTAAGATTAACAAAAGATAAAAATTTATGTAATTAGGTAATTGTGCAATTTGATCCGACAAATTCAATATTAGAGCTACGTATTAAAATATAGAAATGGAAGTACCCTAGCAGATAAGACGTGAAAAAACAAAGATTTGATGTGAAGTACTTCTACATGACTCTATGTGCAATGATTCGTTAAAAAAATCCACAAGACTCGGTAGTGTCAAGATATATTTCATATTAATTTATTCTATGTGCATCGCCCGTTTTAAAAAGAATCACACTGCTTAGCTAGAACATAACGACAACTGGAAACGTGGGGCAACTGGAAAGGTGGGATGTCAAGTATTAACTGGTCAATACGCTAAAAACAAAATTGATCGACAATCACCAAAATTAACTAGATTTTAAAAATATTACACTACTTAGCTAGAACATAATGGCAAATAGAAAGGTGAGACGATGTCAAGTATTAACAGGTCCATATACATTAGAAAATAAAATTGGTTGACAGTCCAGAAAAATAAACACTAATAGGTTTGATAATAGGAAATGATTTATTAAAATCTATCTATCTATTATATACGAAGATCATTTTCTATATATTATTGTAACAGTTAGATCTAAAATTTGTGGCCAAAATTCAAATTACAACTATGAGATCTATGTAACAAATAGGAGGAAAAAATACCTTCAAAACATAAATATAAACAATTAATAATTTCAAGACGCTAAAGATGATGCCCTCGCATTTGCAGAGCCACCTTGCTAGTTCAACAAATAGATACAACGGAATATCGTCACCTCTATGATTGCAAGCCTCTAGAAAAATTTCTAACACAAGATGTGTCTCACCGAGTGACGAGGGTTAACTCGACAAATGTCCTAAATGAAGGACTTAGGATCGGGGAGACAGGGCGCTGGATGAACTCGAAGGTAAGGTTAGTCGAAATAAGTGTATACCGAAAGTAAACTTGGGTGTTGAACCTGGCTTGCTTTCAATCTAGCCTACACCGTCCCCTCCTGGCCCCTATATATAGGTGGCCAGGTCTCAAGGATCGGGTAGAGTCCGATACAGATTACAATATTGACATATGGTAAGGACTCGTATCTCGATTATTATTACAATTGGGCCTAGCTTAACGGGCCTCAGGGGTACTCAACTAGCGGGCTCTATCAACTATACCCTTGTCAGTAGCCCCTGAGATTCTACCAGAATTGCAGATTTGGGTTGAATCTCTAATCTTTAAATCTTCGACTTGATCAGTTCTTTGACTTCTTCATATCTTCAAATCTTCGACTTGGTCTTTCGACTTATTTTATGATAATATTTCGCAAGGGGTTTTGATGAACAAGCCTGACAACTCTGACGGATCAAGAGGTCAGTTAACTGCCGGAACAGATACTTGTCGCCTACTTCAAATTCAATCCCCTTGGACTTGAATTCGGGATATCGGTCAAACCCATTCTTTTGCCGCATTTAGGTCTTACAAAGAATGAATCCCAGTGATTCTCAGGGTACCCAGTGCGTCCACCAGGATTTTCTTCGCGTCGTAGATACAGATACATACCAGCAGAGCGCATCCATGTGCGTATACCAGGCCACACAGGATGGATCCCGGGGTCTTACCTTCGTGATAAATCACGGCATTCGAGTTTCGTTGCGATAACGCAACTCGAGAATCTCATGTCGCAGTCCCTTTTGACTGATAAAATCAAAGAATTTCAAACTATATTAACTTCTCCCAAGTGTCTCCCGATGGGAGTAGTCGCTCTATATTTTATCGACTACGTAGTCGAAGTTTGCATGGTAGACTTCTTCGTCTTTATTGCTGATTGTCTTATTTTCTATCGGGTGCGCGCTCAGCGCTCCCGATGGGAGTAGCCCCTAAGGCTATGGTTGGATACTTGTAATCAATCATAGGCTCAAATTGACTTCTTCTTCTTCCTTCTGGTTTCTCCTGTTTGTAAGCCCCCGAGCCCAAGGCGAGGTTTTTTCATATCTTTCAATCACACTTTCTTTTTTCCCTTTGTTATTATCGTCTGCTATGTGCAGAATTTAACTCCTTTGTAAATATGTTTATGGGCCTTGCTATCACGGGGGCCCGCTAATATGTGCTTATAAATAAAGCATCTTTGGTGAGGGTAAAAACCCTAATCAGATTCCTCCTCCGCCGCATCGTCTTCTTTTTTCATCTAGGGTTTCTATTCTCCCCACTTTTCCACATGGCTGATGCAGATGGTTCTCGTCTGAACCTTGGCTCTCCGGCGCCGCGGGGTCGTGGCCGCCCTCATGGAAGCAAAAACAAAACAACTCCAACTGCCGCAGGATCGTCGTTGGCCGCTCCGGCGAAGCGTCGTCCCGGCTGCCCGCCTGGTAGCAAGAATAAACCAAAGGTGACTGGCGTCGCCCCAGGTCCAAGCGCTCCTCCTCCTGTCACATCTCCTGCTTCTCCCAGAATATTTTCTTTCTTCTGCATCGCCAATGCGCAGTGCCACGAGATTCAGCGCTTGCCGCTGAATTTCACCAACTTCATGGATGGGCGAGAACTGCGAGAAGCGGTTCTTCGTGAACAATCTGGTGGACGAACTCCATACGAAGTGGAGGTTTGGTACGACGGCGACGGCGAGCAATACTTCAATGGTGGCTGGTCACAGTTTGCAGAAGACCATGACCTCCACCAAGGCTTCTTCATGACTTTCGACTTCCACATCGGCACGTCAAAGTTTGATGTGAAAATCTATGACGGCAGCCAGTGCCAGAAGGAGTATGAAGCTGAAGTTCACTTCCATTAGAATCTACTATATGTAATCTCTTTTTCTAGTTGCCTTGCTGCCGTACTATCTGTAATGAATATTCGTATTTTGCTTTGATGTTTGTAATAGTACCATGAGAACAAATCGCTGTTTTGAGGTATGCTTTATATATATCGGGTTCTTTACGAACCAATTATATTACTTTGAAGAATATCGGGTTGTCTGCACAACCTAGTAATGCAAAAGATCTCCATATCGTGATAAAATTTTATTTCGTACGACCCGAGGATTGAAGCCCCCGAGCGGAGAAGTAGAAATATTTGTACAATTTGTCGAGTTCAACCCAAGGAACCCGACCTATGGCCTCATGTTCTGGGTTTGGAGGGTTAACTCGAGTTTACTGATACCACTAGGCTTCTTCTACGCGTAAAAATGTCGTAGCTGCTCCGCATTCTATGGGTTGCTCTCATCTTTTCCTGTCTTCTTATCTTGTAGTCGATAAGCTCCTCCTGGTATCACTTCTGTGACGATGTAAGGTCCCACCCAAGGGGACTCCAATTTGCCATGGCTATCTTGCCTGAGTCGCAAGACTAGATCTCCTACCACAAAGGATCGTGGACGAACTCGACTACTATGGTAGTTCCGCAGGCTCTGTTGATACTGCGTGGCTCTTTCTAATGCTTTATCTCTTGCTTCATCTAGTGCATCGATGTCGTCTTGCAACGCTTCTGTTGATGTTACTTCGTCGTATGCTGTCACTCTTGGAGCTTCGTGTGTAACTTCGACTGGAAGCACGGCTTCTGCGCCATGGACCAGAAAGAAAGGAGTTTCTTGAGTTCCTGTGTTAGGCGTGGTTCTTAAACTCCAAAGAATGGAGGGCAATTCATCTACCCAAGCGCTCTTGGCTTTCTCGAGAGGTGCTAAGAGCCTCTTTTTTATCCCGTTGCATATTACACCATTGGCCTTTTCGACTTGCCCATTTGTCTTCGGGTGTGCCACAGATGCGAATTTGAGCTTGATTCCCAATCCTTCGCAGTAACTCTTGAATTTCTTCGAGGTGAAGTTTGTTCCGTCACTACTAGGAAAACCCTTATCCATGGGCCTATTATCTGTGGAGCACTACATTTCGGTGCTCCACGGATAAGTATCCGTGGCGCACCAAATATAGGTGTATCCGTGGCGCACCAAATATAGGTGCTCCACAGATATCATCTTACCCGTGGCGCACCGTGGAAGGGATGCGCCATGGATAAGTGGGCCCCACCGAGTACCAGGGCCTGGGGTGTCAGGCCCCCATATCCATGGCGCATGCATTTGGGGTGCGCCACGCATAATGTGGATACCCGTGGCGCACCACATATACATCCGCCACGGATATGTGTGGGCCCACCCTCTGGAAAAGGTGGCAGACATATCTGTGCAGCACCATTTTGAGGTGCGCCACGGGTATATATATCTGTGGAGCACCATTTTGAGGTGCGCGACGGATATGTCGTACCTACCACCATAAAGGTGCCATCTCCCCCTATATATACCTCCCACTCCAAGCCCCCACCGCGATGAACGTGAGGACCTATCAGGCGTACGACATCAATGGTTACACATTCTACACCGAGAAAAAGGACCATAGCAGCGAACACCAGAACTCGGGGGTCACGATGCTATCCTACGCAGACGAGGAATCCACCGTCAATGAAAGGTTCTTCGGGAGGATCGAGGAGATCGATCTGGGAACTCAACTACTATGGAGAGAAGATGTCGATGTTTCGGGTCAGATGGGCCAAGAACGTCGAAAAAGAAGGCCGGTACTTCACCACCATGGTCATACCCGAAGCCAAATCCAGCGCGAATGTCCAGGCGAAAAATGAGCCATGGGTACTGGCGAGCCAGGTTGATCAATGCTTCTTCATTACCGACCCGGTAAGGCCTAGCCGCGTTGTCGTTAGGAGGGGAAAAAGGAGCATCATCGGAATGGAGGGAGCGGCCACCGAGCAAGACTTCGACAAGTACGGCGATCCCAAGATAGAAGAGCAATTCGACAAGTACTTCGACATGCCTAGTGATGCCGCTAGAAGAAGGAAGACCACCCTACCCGCTAAAGGATGCCCGTACACGAGAAGAAATCCCCATTTTTTCGGGCTCAATTATTCAACCGCGACGAAGAAGGGCAAGAAGATCGTGACAAGTCGACGACGGTAGCTCATTCGGAATCGACATCGGACAACATGTGTTATTTTTTGGAGGAACAATCATATAAATGATTTTTGGTTTTTTGTAACAATGATCATATATATGATATAACTGGTACTATTTAAAAATTATTATTTTTAGAATAAGCAAATATTATTTATTGCAATATAGTAATTTTAAACTTTGTGAAATACAGTTTTTGTAAAAACAAAAAAGGGTGAGAGGTCCAGGGTTTGAACCTGGCACCTCCCAAACAGCCAGCACGCGAACCGGCCAGAACCACTAGGCTAGGTGGAGGTTGTTGTCTAGATGGGAGTTCGGCTCCTTTTGAAGTACACATCGACGTGCGTGGCGCACCTCGATATGGTGCGCCACGCATATCTTACACTTAGGGTAAAACGTTTCGCCCCGGCCTGTCTCTCCCACGCGCCTCACTCTTCGATCCCCCGGCCGAAACCCTAGCTAGATGAAGCCGACGACGACGACAGCCGCCGCCCCTCTTCTTCCCCGATGACGACGACAGCCGCCGCCCCTCTTCTTCCCCGACGACGACGACAGCCGCCGCCCCTCTTCTTCTCCCCGGAGCCGCCGCCCCTCTTCTTCCCCGACGATGACCGGCCGCGCCCCGCTTCTTCCCCGACGACGGCCGCGCTCCTCTTCTTCCCCGCGTCCTCTCTCCTGCTCGCGGCCAGGGCCGACGGCCGCGCCCCGCTTCTTCCCCGACACCTCGGCGTCAAGCAGGAGGTACGTCCGCCCGTCCGTCGGTACAGTATGCGCGCGCATTGCGCCGTTCTTCTTCTTGCTCTGTTCTTTGTGTGATTTTGATTCGCGTTTCTCGACGGCGACGCATTTCAAACATGCTTCGAACATTTTGCTCAATGCTCCCACAGTATAACGTTTGCATTAGATATTTTATTTGCTAAGTGAACAATTTTGAGATAAAATTAGATAATCAAATTGAAATAATTCTCTCTGAATAATTGGTGGGACTTGAGGGGAGCTAGTTAGTTGATTTTAATTTCGTCATCCACTGTGCTCATTTCAAGTGTAAGGAATATCAAATGCACTACACGCCCTGGATGTTCTGCATGAATATTCGTATTTGTTCAGTGTGTTCTATTTATGATTCCAAGTGCACATTGTATGATTATCTCTGTATGATTGGTTTTGTTTTTTTTACTTCTCTGTTCCACCTGCTGATGCATATAGTAAAAGCTCTGCACTTTTTGATTTTTTGGCACATCGATCAGTTGGTCATTTCAAGTGAATATATCATCTGCAAATATTAATATTAGCATCATGTAGAGCAAGCCATTTGACCTCGGTCTCAATGCACTTGGTGTCAATGCAGAAAGCATGGCAGCCAACAAGCCCGAGAGGTTCATCAGTGCAGTTGAGGGGATAGGCATAGATAGAAACAACTAAATGATTATGGACAGATAAAGTGCAAAGTTGGCACATGTATTTTGGATCCCTCTCAAGCTCATGAGTTTTGCAGCATTTCAATGTATTATGCTCACTCCATACTTGTGCAATTTTATTCTAGCCAATGAAACTTGTTTATGTACTAAAATTCTAGCATTAAGAACTTGACTGCCCTGTGAGTTTTGTGCTCCTATTTAGAAATTTGCTCATGATGTTCTGTCGACATGCATGTTTCTGTGAGCATGTTTTTGTGCTCCTATTTAGAAATTTGCTCCTATTTAGAACTTGACAGCATGTTTCTGTGAGCATGTTGTCGACATGCTGAACCGAAGTGAATCTGTGAACTTTTTACTGTGATGATGTTTACTGTGATGATGAATCTTTGATGATGAATCTGTGAGCATGTTTTCGACATGTTGTCGACAACTGTGTGTTGGAAAGGCACATTTTGTGCTTTTTTTGTGTGAATTGTTTACAGGTTTTTGAAAATGAGTGCCTATTAGTCCCGAAATGTTGATTGATTTCTGTTTCGGTGAGAAATAGGCACTCCTAGGTAGCCATTTATAGGGAAGGTGCTGTTGAATTTTCTGATCGATTTTTTGTTGTACTAAACATTTTTCTCCTTTTGTTTAGTGCAAACATGTCGACCGGATACGTCAACGACGGCGCTGGCCCTTCTAACCAAATGAGTGTCGAAGAACAAGCCCGGGCGGCCAACTTGCCATTTTGGATGCAATCCCAGAGGGCGGCCGAGGAGAAGGAAATAGACGTCATGGACAGAGACAGAGGTGGAGATGATCAGGGTGGAGACGAAGACTCTGAGGGTGGAGACGGAGACTCCGAGGGTGGAGACGAAGAGGCCCAAACACAAGAAGATGACGTCCGCTGGGCGTGTTTCCGGCTTTGGGATGAGCACGAAAGTCGGCGTCCACTTCAAAGAGGAATCAAAGGCTAGAAAGGAGGGAAGAAGCAAGGTGGAGGAGGCGCTGAGGCTGGAGATTGCAGATCTCAAGGCGCAAGTGGCCGCGCTGCCGGCGCAGATGGAGGAGAAGTTCGAAGCAAGGTTGCGCCAGGTCATTCCTCCTCAACTGTGGGAGGGTCTAGCGGCGTGGAATGCCGCTGGTGGAGTTGGGCCGATACCGGTGCCCAGAGTGTCCGGCAGCAACTCGGCGCAACACGTGTCGCCGAACGTCGTGACCCCGCCCTCCTACTCATCGGTAGACCCCTTCGCAGGGCTGAGCCCGTTGGCCGCCGACAACAACAACGCATAGCTGGCGCCGGTGCCCAACACCAACACGCGGCCGCCGCCTCCGCCGCAGCCCAACACCAACACGCGGCCGCCGCCCAACACCAACATGCAGCCGCGGCCTCCACCGCAGCCCACGCAGCCTCGCGTGTCCACCTTAGCCGACCTCGATGCCCTTACCAAGGTAACTAATCGTAGGCTCGACTTCATACTCTGCCGTCTTTTTTTATGAGTACCATCTGATAATGATGCCCAACATGTTCTCCCGCAGGACACTAGTTGCACCTTGCTGCACTATGTGAACGGCGTGCTGAAGGATGTAGGCAAGGGTACCATATGCCAACCGAAGAACCCCCTGATGCACAACTTGCCCATCCCTGCTGGCATGTTCAGGGTCGCCCTGGTGCGTCCTTTGAAGGGTTGCGAAGGCGTTGATCCTCCCATGCAACCTCATGGAGCCGATGAGCATTACTCTCTCGGAGGTTGCGTCGGCTGGCCCTTGCTATGGCCGAAGTCACAGATTCGCCTTGCAAAGGATGATCAGCGCCCCGCGGCTGCCCCCGCTAAAAAGACACGGCCACCGGTGTTCATCCCCGCCACCAAGAGGTATCAGCATCTAGCCGCGCACACGCCGTCGCCTCCACCCGAGCACGTGGACGACGCTCCACCTAACCGCGGCGATGATCCCCGCGATGAAATTGATGGCTTCCTCGACATCGGGGCCAACGAAGAAATATACATGCCTCCTCTTGGAGATCCAGCCTCCCGTGGTCAACAAGCCGGTCGTCCCCTGTCATGCACGCAACGTCTGCGGTTCGGCGACGGTTCTCAGGAGACGCCTCCGGAAGCCGCAGCCACACAACCCAATCCGGCCAATGTTATCAGCCCCACCACACTCCACAAGGCGGTCGATGAGCAGCTGAAATCCGCTGCTCCCGTGCCGGATAAGTTGCAATCCACAGCTCCTGTCGAGGAGAAGAAGAAGGGCCGGAAGCATAGCCGGAGCAAGAAGGCTTCGAGCCAGCCGTCTCCGAGGAAGATACTCTGGGCTAAGGACGGCGTGCAAGAAGAGCCCAGTGATTTCCCCAGGCACATAGCGGGTCGGCCGATGCTAACAAAGGAGATGCTCGCCAACGCGGGTGGAGCGATCGTGAATTTGCACGACAGCATCTAGTATCTCGAGGGGCGCCTTCTCCAAGAAAAGAATCCCGGGTACCCGGTCTACACAATCAAGGTGCCAGAGGGCCATGGCTTCGTCGATACATCACCCGCTGAAATCTTCTTCGTGCGGTACGAGGACATCTATAATCTGCTGCACTCCAACCGCCTGGACTATAACTTGGTCCATCTATACACGCTTCATATGGCATTGAAGGCGAAGAGGGAGAAGACCAAGGGCATCGTGATAGCAGACCCCTACTTCATGCGTGACGTTGCCTTGGTGAGCGAGGCGGACCGGGCAACGGTGAAGGAGTACCTTGGGAATATCTTTGTGGAGAACCCAACCATCGACTCCATTCTTCTGCCTTGCTTTCCCGAGTAAGTGAACACCGCTGTGAAAACTTCTTTCTTAGATTCTCCGGTTGGTCCTCTTACAACAATTTATTTTTCAATTGTGCTGCGCAGAGGCATATACTGCTCACTCATATCCATTTGCCCAAGGTGGTCGCAAGCGACGTACTTTGACTCATCGAGTGAAACAAAGCCGATGAAGAACTATGGTCGAATCAAGAGTGTGCTCGATGAAGCTCTACAATTCTACGCCGACAAGGGGGGCAAATTCACCAAGGGTGGCGAGAGAGTCAAGAATGGCAAGCATATCTTCATGCACCAGACAAAGTTTCCATGCGTCAAGCAGCCGCCTGGCAGTGTGAAGGAGGCATTCTACGCCCTCCATCACCTGAAGGGGATCGTCCGGGATTTGCGGATCAGGGCGCTACCATCTAATCTTCGACCATGGGCCGAAAAGTTTGCGGCGATCGATGATGCAGACCTTATGGAAGATTTCTGGCGCATCTAGACTCAGATCGCGCAAGTCCTTCATGAAGACGTCGACTCAACCGGCGGGATCATGCATTGTGGCGTAGCGTTGACTAACCGCGAGATCGAAGGACGCCTCGACAAGCAGCGTGACACAAGGACGTTCATGATGAGAGAGGGCGTGCGCCCGTTCCCGGCGAGGACTACATGATGTCTGTGGCTAGCTAGCGGTGTTGGGTCGATGTATCGTAAACTTTACTATCCTAGTGTTGTTTCCGAACTATTGTTGGACATGTGTGTGTAAACCTTAACTTGCCGAGGCTCGTAATGCCTTGACGATCGATGTTGGACTTGCTTATATATGATCGATCGTCATCCATGCTATGTTTTATTCTAGGCTTATGAATCCTTGCCATAGTATTTGTGATCATGCAAGCATGTTTTTGCACTTTGTCATTCCTTTCGTTGCATAACATATATACTACATGTCTATAGAGAGATGGCGAAGTGGTACGTGGTGTACAGTGGTCGGGTTCCAGGAGTCTATGAGGAGTGTGGGAGGACTGCCAGGCACAGGTGACCAACTTCAGCGGCAACTGCTATAAAGGGTACAAGACAAGAGAGCTCGCGGTCTCCAAGTGGAGGAGACACGTGTGGAAGAAGAATCGGATGAAGTTCTTGATCATGGTCTCGATCTTGCTCATCGTCGTCGCCGGTGTGATCTATTCGTTCATATAGTAGTCTAGGTGATATGTAACTCCATATATGTTATGTAATGATCAAAGTTGTACTTAACTTGTGTAATGATTCGACACTTGACTTCATATTGATGTATTTCGACACTTGACTTTATATTGATGTCTTCCGACACTTGACTTCATATTGATGTATTTTGGTGAATTCCTGTGTTACTGATATGTATATCTTTGCATTTCTGCTGTATATTGTATATTTTTGTACTGTATACTGTGTATTTCTGCTATATTCTCGAAAAAAATACAAATAGAAAACATACTAGTGGAGCACCATTTTAATTGCCAGTGGCGCACCCTATCTGTGGCGCACCTAGATTGGGTGCGCCGCAGGTATTATGCGTGGCGCACCCCACTTAGGTGCGCCACGGATAGAACAGTTAACCGTGGCGCACGTGGGCGTGCGCCACTGGTAATAAATACCAGTGGCTTGATATGCGTGGCGCACCACTGGTGCGCCACTGAAGCCCAAATTGGTGCGCCACAGATAAGGGATTCCTTAGTAGTGTGTTGTCCGTGATGATGCTATATGGCACACCGAAACGGAACACTATTGACTTAATAAAGTTGATTGCTGCTGTCGAATCTTGAGTTGTTACTGGAGCCGCTTTCACCCACTTGGTAAATTTATCGACTGCCACTAGCATGTAGACATGTCCTCCTGGCCAAGATTTGTGCAACTTTCCCACCATATCGAGGCCCCATTGTGCAAAGGGCCAGGACAATGGTATTGGCTGTAGCTCTGCTGCTGGCGCGTGCGGTCGAGATGCGAATCTTTGACATGCTTCACACTTCTGAACTATATCTTTCGCGTCTTTGATGGCTGTGAGCCAATAAAATCCTGCTCGAAATGCTTTTGCCGCTATTGCCCTGCTGCTAGCATGATGGCCGCACACGCCGGCGTGTATATCTTTTAATATTACTTATCCTTCCTGAGGCGTTACGCAATGCTGCAAAACGCCAGTTATACTCTTCTTGTATAATTTCCCCTGTAACACGACAAATGCTTTCGATCGTCGAGTTATTCTCTTAGCTTCCACTGCATCTTTTGGTAACTGTTTATTTACCATGTATGCGAGATATGGCTGCATCCAGGTTTCTTCTATCATCATGACTTCTTCGGGTTCCGGCGTAGCCCCCGAGCCCGCTGCAGTAGTCGAACTTTTGACACTTTTTATTGACCTTTCCACTATTTCCTCCCAAAAGACTCCAGATGGTACGGGTAAACACTGTGACCCGATATTTGCTAAGTTGTCGGCTTCTTCATTGCTATTTCTGCTGATGTGCGAGACTTCGCATCCATCGAATGTTCCTTCGAGATAGTGATATAAGTTCTTGTAGGCCATCATGTTGTCATTGATTGTGTCGCACCTGTTCATAACTTGCTGGACGACAAGGTTTGAATCTCCAAATATTTTTAGGCGAGTTACCCCACACGCTTTGGCCATCTTCATTCCATGCAACAAAGCCTCGTATTCTGCTTCATTATTAGAGGCCTGCGAAAAACTCATCCTTAAAACGTACTTCAATTTGTCGCCATGCGGCGATATCAAGACTACTCCTGCGCCTGCGCCTTGGACTCTCTTAGAACCGTCAAAGTACATTGTCCAAACACTTGATAAGTCTGGCGGTCCCATGCTCTGCAGCTCCAGCCACTCTACTGTAAAATCTAGCAAAACTTGCGATTTGATCGCCTTCCTTTTTTCGTACGTGATGTCCATGGGAGATAACTCAATTCCCCACAAAGAGACACGTCCTGTTGCCGAAGGATTGTTCAATATGTTCGATAGTGGTGCTTCATTGACCACTATAATTGGGTGCACCGCAAAGTATTGCCGCAATTTTCGTGCTGTCGTAAAAACACTATATGCAAGCTTCTGATAATGCGGGTACCTCTGTTTTGTCGGAGATAGTACTTCACTGATGAAATATACTGGCTTCTGGACGCCATGGGCTTTGCCTTCTTCACTTCTTTCGACTACTAGTACTGTACTCACCACCTGATGGGTTGCAGCGATGTAGAGTAGTAGTGGCTCCTTTTCTTTTGGTGCGACCAGCACTGGTGGCGTGGAGAGCACTTTTTTCAACTGCGCAAAAGCTGCGTCTGCTTCTGCTGTCCATTCGAACTTATCATCTGACTTTTTAATAAGTGCATAGAACGGGAGGGCCTTTTCTCCCAATCGAGCAACAAAACGACTTAGTGCCACGACGTGTCCTGCGAGCTTCTGTACGTCGTGTAGTTTTGTGGGTTTCCCCATTGTTAAAATTGCTTGTATCTTCTCTGGGTTCGCCTCTATTCCCCTTGCTGACACCAGGAACCCTAATAGTTGTCCTGCTGATACGCCGAAGGAACACTTTGTCGGGTTAAGCTTAAGCTTGTACCTGCTCAGGTTGTCGAAGGTTTCTGCCAAGTCGCTGATAAGGGATTCCTCCTCTCTTCTAGTGATGACTACATCGTCAATGTAGACTTGGATGTTGCGTCCTATTTGGCCCCCGAGGCAATTTTGCATCATCCATTGATAAGTTGCTCCTGCATTTTTTAGGCCGAATGGCATTACTTGATAGCAAAACACCCCATATGGTGTGATAAAGGCTGTCTTTTCTTCGTCTTCTTTTTTCAACTTGATCTGGTTGTAACCAGAATATGCGTCCAAAAAGGAAAGCCTTGCGCATCCCGCTGTTGAATCAATTATCTGATTGATGCGGGGTAGAGGGAAGGGATCCTTTGGACAATGCTTATTGAGAGATGTGTAGTCGACACATACTCTTTGTACGTCTGTGTTTTTCGTGGGCACGATGACTGGATTGGATACCCAACTCGAAGTTTTTATTTCTCTGATAAATCCGGCGTTTTCTAGCCTGTGCAATTCTGATGCTATCGCCTTCCTTTTGGGTTCATCGAATCTTCGCAGTGGTTGCTTGAGTGGCTTTGCTTTAGGATCCACATTTAGTGCATGCTCGACGAGTTCCCTGGGAACCCCTGGCATGTCGGAAGGACACCAGGCGAAGATTTCCCAGCGCTCACGGAGGAACTCGACGAGTGCGCTTTCCTATGCGGGATCCAGGTTTACCGCAATCGATGTTGTCTTGTTTGGGTCCGTGGGGTGGACCTGAATTTTCTTCGAGTCCTGAGTTGTGTCGAAAGTCTGATCTGGCAGGGATTGTCCAACGTCGGGTAGCACATTATGATCGGTTTCTCCTTTCAGCCTCTCGTATTCTGCTGTCATGCCAAAGGTTTGCGCCATTCTATTGAATTCTCTGTCGCAAGTGTTGGCTACTTCGAAGCTCCCTTGTACTGTGATTGTTCCTTTGGGTCCTGGGATTTTTAGCGTAAGGTACGCGTAATGAGGTACTACCATGAACTTTGCAAATGCTGGGCGCCCTAGGATTGCGTGGTACTGTGATGGCCAGTCCATAACTTTCGAATTCCAGCTTCTCTCTTCGATAGTTGCTGCTACTGCCGAAGCAGACGTCGAGTTCTATTTTTCCCAAAGGGTAATTTGCGGCTCCTGGTACTATTCCATGGAAGGAGCAATCTGTTGGCTTCAGACTTGACAGTGAGATACACATTGCCTTCAAGGTTCTAGCATATATTAAGTTTATGCCACTCCCTGCATCCATGAACACTCTCCCAATGTCGTACCCTCCTATTTGCGCCTTTAACATCATTGGCGAGTGGCCCGGCCTGGGAACTTTCCTTGGGTGATCTGCTCTGCTGAATTTAACTGGTTGATCTGACCACCACAAGTACTCTGTGGTGGCTGGTGGTGATGATATTGCTAGGTTTACTTGCCTGGATATGCTCTTTCGCTCTTTCTTCGACTTAGGCACCGGTTGAATCATGGCTGATATGTAAATTTTTGACTCTAGGTGCCTTGCTAGCCTTTGTATTTAGTGTCCTTGACTTGTATACTTTCCTTCTTGCCGTCCTCCTTGGCTTGAGCCCATGGCGCTTTGTAGCCTTAGAAAAGTTCTACAATCCTTCATTTGATGATTTGAAACTCTTTTTCTATCAAGATATGCATAATGAATTCGACAAGGCCCGTATAGCATGTCTTCGGCCGAAGGGCCGGAGTATCTTGATTTTTCTGCTCGTTTTGCCTGAAACCTTCTGCTTTTGTATCCTTCCTCTTCCCTTACTTCGTAACCCGCAGCTACCTGATTTTGCCTTCTTTGATTATCCCTGCTGTGGTGTCGTCTCCTCTGTCTACTTGTTCTGTCGACTTCTGGTGACCGTCCTCTTTTGTTATTATATGCGTCCTCTCCATCAGTGAATTTGTTGGCTTCTTCCATTAGTTCAGCTACTGTCGTTGGTCTTGCTCTTCCTATTTCTTCCACGAGATCTGAGCGACGAAGCTCGGCCAAAAAAGCATCTATTGCTCGTTCGTCGGAGACGTCCTCTGCTGAGTTTTTGATTACACTCCATCGTTGTATATAAGAACGTAGAGTTTTGCCTTTCCTTTGCACACACGCTTTGACCTCCTCCAGTGATGCTGGGCGCTTGTATGTCGAACGGAAATTTCTTGCGAATTGGCTTTCAAGTTCTCCCCAGCTTCCAATGGATTCATTGGGTAGGGTATTCAACCAGGACCGTGCTGCGCCGGTGAGGTGTAGTTGTAAACTTTGCATTGCAGTTGCTTTTGTTCCCCCTAATATCTGTACTGCCTGCAAATAATTTGATAACCATAGGGTAGGTTCTTGCGACCCGTCATATTTTTGCTGGTCGTGTGGTAATTTGAATCCTTTGGGTACCCGCGTTTTGCGAACCCTGCGGGTAAAGCATAACGCGCCCATCTCTTTTTCGTCATCTTCATAATTTTCTTCTCTCCAGGCATGGCGTGATTTATTTACTCGAGCTTGCGCTATTATATTTCTTGCATCCTCCTTCCTCTTTTGTCGCCTTTCTTCTTCTAATGACTCGCTATACTCGGTTTGTGTGAAATTGTATTTGAATTTCTCATTTCGCTTTTCCTTGTAGCTTGTCGACTTTGTCTCTGGTCCTGATCTCGTCTTCCACTATCCCGAGGCTTCGTATTGCGGCTTGGTGCATATCTTCTCGCGGATCTCCGGGTTCTGGCCTCGTGGTTAGTAACTATGCCTGTGCTGCTATCAGCGCTGCTTCTGGCGTTTCTTGTACGAAGTCTTCTTCCTCCTCCTCTAGCTGTGGAGTAAGGTTCCTTGAGTACCTTTCCTCTCTGCTTCGCGCTGTTGCCCCTCTGTTGTGCTTTGGGTCTCCGCGCCTTTCCCTACTGTACTCTGAGTCCTCACTATAGTCATCCCAATATTCTTCCCTTGATATACTGTTATTATCTTGAAAAACCATGTCTCTTTCCTCCCTTAGTTTCTTCCTATACTGGTGCAATACGTACTGATATCCCATTAAGACTTCTCTTCTCGATCCTTCGGGTACTTTTGTGCCATGATTGATAGCTGATATGATGATTCTCCATTCTCCAGCTGAAACGTGAACTTTCTCCTTCTCTCTTTTGTTGTTTTCCTTTATCTTGTCGACCTGCCTGTCGACCCCTTTACTTCCTTCATTGTTGTTTTCTTTTTCTGTTTCAGTGATAATGACGCATAGCTGATATACTCTTTTGGAGACGCCACTACTTCCAGCGGCGAAGTCCCTTGCGCTGTTGTGCGTTTTACACGCTCTTTCTTCCAAGTCGACTTTTTCCTGAATTTTGTCGCCTTCTGCGATTGGTGCTTTTCCTAAGCTGACTGGCGAGTTTACCTCGCTGGAAGAGCCTTCCGATGATTCCAGCATTACTACTGTTTTAGGCTTACTTGCCGACGGATCTGGTTTCGTCGAATCCGAGAGGCGGGATGAACCCGATGGCCCGACGAAGATGCTCAAACTTCCAATTGTTAACTCCATCTCTTGATTTTCGTCGAATTCTGCACTGCTGTTGGCTAAAAGCAAAAAAGCCGTCGAATTCATGATTCCAACGCCCAGAGTCCCCACGGTCGGCGCCAATTGACGAGGGTTAACTCGACAAATGTCCTAAATGAAGGACTTAGGATCGGGGAGACAGGGCGCCGGATGAACTCGAAGGTAAGGTTAGTCGAAATAAGTGTATACCAAAAGTAAACTTGGGTGTTAAACCTGGCTTGCTTTCAATCTGGCCTACACCAACTGGCGGATCTACCGTCCCTGTTGCCCGGGCAGCTGCCCGGGCTTGCCGGCCAGACGTAAGCTTAAGTCATGTAATACGTTAGGCTAATCAAAATACTTCAAACACTTGCATTCATGTTATGCCCAGGCTTCACAAATATTTTGGGTCCGCCAATGCCTACACCGTCCCCTCCTGGCCCCTATATATAGGTGGCCAGGTCTCGAGGATCGGGTAGAGTCTGATACAGATTACAATATCGACATACGGTAAGGACTCGTATCTCCACTATTATTACAATTGGACCTAGCTTAACGGGCCTCAGGGGTACTCAACTAGCGGGCTCTATCAACTATACCCTTGTCACCGAGAGAGGTATCAAATCAAGTGGATTTCATTTCCGTACCAAATGGTTGGTGATCGATAACAAAAGTTTACACGATAAAAAAGGGAAATACATCATGAGATGAGAACGACATGAAACAAAGGAAATCATGGGCCATCATAAAGATCCCCTGTAATAATTCTTAAGAAAGTCTTTGGCTAGACTGCGGTGGATGGAACCTCGTAAACTCCAATCGCATCGAGGAGCAGTCCACCACGCCCAAAGAAGCCGACAACAGAATTGTTGCTATCTCCTGGAAGGTTGAAATTAGTGCCCTTTTTCTTGCCAAAAATGATATTCTGTCCCAAACTGGTGACAACGTTCAGTGATGTCACAACAATGTGTCCACCGAAATTATCAGTGGTTCCGAAGAATTTTGTGACGGTCTCACTGGGAGCAAGCACGATCTGTAAGGAAAGACGTATGCCCATGTGGTTAGCTCTCTACATAAATATATGCGTGCAAGTTGCTGTCTTAAATAACATGAGCTTGTCTCCAAAATGCACTCACCGTTTTGGATAACCCGCCGTCACCACCAAATGGCCCAACAGTCTTCTGTTTGCCAGCTTGGTCAATGTATGTAAATGCAAGTGAGTCGATCACATCCCCACTCCGAATCGTCAAACTCAGCAGAGACTGAGGGGGCTCGGTGATGTCAAATTCCTTGCCTCCGTCCCCGCCGAACCGCTCAGACTTGACGGGGATAGGGATGACCTGTAGCAAAGAAGTGCATTTAGGAAAGTCGTTAAGCTATGAACACCGCCTTAACTACGGTTAGTTACCCGGGTACACTAGCTATATACTAGCTGCATAGAAATCGAAAACAAAATCCCAATCTTGTCAATACGTCTTACCTCTGACCCTGAGAAAACAGGGCAAAGTACTTCGATTGTAAGTTGTAGATTCCAGTTGTCGATGCCCTCGCCAGTGTTGTTCACCTTTATGGAACCAGTAGCAAGAGAAAATTTCCCAGTCCCGCCAACAATAGCCCATCCATATTCAGCGAATAGGAGTCCCATTACCTCAAGTGTTGATCCCATGAACCTGTGTACATCAAAGTTTTGTTGAGAGCAAGATAGATAGATAGATAGATAGAGAGAGATATATATATATATAGAGAGAGGGAGAGAGAGAGAGAGAGAGAGAGAGAGAGAGAGAGAGAGAGAGAGAGAGAGAGAGAGTACGCTTCATTCTCAAACACCATGGTGACAGACGATGTATCATCGCGTGCTGAAGGACCACCCCTTATGTGGGAGCCCTTGCCGCGGGCGACAAGCTTGGCATTGGGCGCTATGCCGTCGAATATGGCCCAGTTGCTAGCAGTGAGATTGCCGAAGCCACCACTTCCGATAACACCTGCTTGGTAACCGTCGCTGCGGCGCGCTACCAGGTTCTTCATGCTGAACTTGATGTATTCCGTGGGTACAGGCACTTTGCTCATCTCGAAAGTGGCATTCATGGAATCAGCCATGATGACCTACTCCAGGAAAGATCTAAGTAACTAGTAGTACTGAGCTTTGTGTATGCTACTAGCTGTGTGTGTGCGCTTGGAGGAAATGGGAGGCTTTGCGTATTTATAGAGCCAGAATAGCTAGCTAGCTAGGTCGTTATTTTATAGAGTGCCGGAATGGCTGACTGTACTACCGGAAAATGAGATGCTGCCGTGTGGCTCCTGGTTTGGAGTGTGTATTCTTGCAGAGTACACGGCAGACACACACTTTGCCGTGTGCCGCAGGAGAATACACAGGGCAAACCCTAGGAGCACGGCAAACGTTGGCCGAGGCACATGGTAGAGTCAATTCTGACGGTAAAATGTCGAGTACGAGCACAAATTCTAGGCAGCGAGGAAGGTGGAAAGGAGAGCAGCGAGAGCGCAGAAGAGGAGAAGGAGGGCTGACATTCAAGCGGAGTGTGACGGTCCATCGACACTCGACCCAGAGTCCGATAGGTGGTTTGAAATCCTTTCGACCACCGCTTCAGACGACACACCAAGCGATGGTGTTAACGACTGGGACTAGTATGTATGTGTGTCGAGTTCATGTGTGTCTCTTTGTGTATAAGAACAAGTGTCATGTGTTTGCTAGTTATTTTAGTTTCTAGTTTGTGTTTGTGCGTGTGTCGTAGGTCTGTGAGGGGACTTTCTGATATACTGATTTTCACAAGGTTTGAATTTTTTCCCGCATCTAGGTGACATAAAATGACGCCACATGAACGTCTCACATTTTTTTTGATTTTTTGAATCAGATACGCCTGATTTCGGACCCGCATGAAATAGCGATGCACTATAATTCCTGCTCGCGGCCAGGCGGTGTGAAGTCCCTCCTTAACGTTCAATGTTTAGTGAAGAAATGACATGTTGCGGATCCAAAAATAATTTTTTTATCGGTACTTTGTCTTATTGCCGCTAAAGTGCAGACTGCTACTCGGTGATGGCGCCAGAAAAGACTGGTGGCGTATAGTTGACGTGGAGCAGTAAGTCCTTGTGCGTGGTGAATGACCAGCCCGTTGGGAACCCCAAGAGGAAGGTATGATGAGTGTAGCGGCTAGTTTTCCCTCAGTTAAGATACCAAGGTTTATCGATCAGGAGAGGAGAGACGGCGACGACTGAAGGTGATATGGAACCTGCACACACACAACCAAGTACTTTGTTCCCAACTTGCGATGAGGTTGTCAATCTCACCGGTTTGCTTGAAACAAAGATTATGAGCGTATCGAGTGGAAAACAATATAGTATGCGAGTAAAGTAAACAGTGCGAGTAAAGTAAATAGGTGATAGCAATATGATGGAAATAGGACCGGGGTCCACAGTTCACTAGTGGTGTCTCTCCATAGATAAAACATGCTGGGTAAACAAATTACAGTTGGGCAATTGATAGAATAAAGATAACGTGATATGTCAAGAAGATCACTATGAGATTTACTCTGGGCATTACAACAAAATACATAGACCGCCATCCAACTGCATCTATGACTAATAATCCACTCCCGGGGATATCAATCCGAACACCCCAGTAGTATTAAGTTGCGAACAACAGATAATTGCATTAATCAAAGTGTGTAATGTAAACAAAGCATATGCCCTTGAGCATATGAATGTTGTTTTCTCCCTAGTAGCAACAGCACATCTACCACCTTAGAGGTTTCTGTCACTCCCCCAGGTGAAATAGAGACATGAACCCACTATCGAGCATAAATACCCCCTCTTGGAGTCACTAGCAACTACTCGGCCAAGATAGCTACTAACAACGGAGAGCATGCAAGATCATAAACAACATAGAGATAACAAAAGATATAATTCAGTACAGCAACTTAATCATAAACACCAATATTCATCGGATCCCAACAAACCAACATCATAGAATTACATAACGGTGATCTCAATCATATGTAGGGCAGCTCATGAGATCTAAACATGAAGCACATGGTGGAGAAGACAACCATCTAGCTACTGCTATGGACCCATAGTCCAAGGTAGACTACTCACTCATCGCTCCGGAGGCAAGCATGGCGATGAAGAAGACCTCCGGTGGCGATTCCCCTCTCCGGCAGGGTGCCGGGAAGAGCTTCTGGACCCTCCCGATCTTCGGGTCGACGGTGGCGGCGGATCGCGATGTGTTCTGGAAATCTGATCGGGTACTTAGGTTTTTTCCGTCGGGGGGTCTTTATAGGCGAAGGGACGATGTCAGAAGAGGGGCCAGGCGCCCTCACGTGGGCCCGGCGCGGCCAGGGGCCTGGCCGCGCCACCCACGCGTGTGGGGCCCTGGTGGCCCCCCTCCAACACTTCTTCGGATCTCTGGAAGCTTCCGGGTAAAATAAGACTTCAGGAACTTGTTTCGTCCAATTCCGAGAATATTTCCTGTGTATCACTTCTGAAACACAAAAACAGCAGAAAACAGGAAACTGGCACTGTGGCGCTTGTTAATAGGTTAGTTCCGGAAAATGCATAAAAGTGCCACTAAGTGTAACGAAACAATAGGCAAATGGTGTAAAAACAAGCATGGAGCATCAAAAATTATAGATACGTTTGAGACGTATCACAGACCCAACCCGGTTCCAGCAAAATTGGCAGTAGCTTCCGCAAAATCCGAAATATACCGTGAAGGTTTCCGCAATGAAATGAGAACTGATATGCGTATCCCGGGTTTACATGGGGTGTTGGGCCAGCTTTTGATTTTGCTTTTCGATAGCTGCTTCACAAAAAACCCAGTTTCAGCACTCCGAAAATGGAAAAGGCACTTTTCATGGGACGAAACAAAAATCAGCCTCAGTGGCGTTCTTCGCTATCACAAGGGCCACGCGTGTGTCCGATATGTCCTCTTTCTGACAAAATATGCCATGTACAGGGCCAAAACCTAGCTCATTTAGCCTAAATGTCATGCAACCTCGAACGTGGTAGGTCATTTCTGTGAGGGGACTTTCTGGTAGATTGATTTTCTCAAGGTTTGAATTTTTTTCCCGCATCTAGATGACATAAAATGACGTCACACGAAGGCCTCGCATTTTTTCAATTTTTGAATTACTTACACCTGATTTGGGACCCGCATGAAATGACAACACACGCTAGTGGAAAACACGCCTTCACTCCCGGTTGGTTTTGGGCTTCAGTCCCGGTTGCGCAACCGGGACTAACCAACCGGGACTGGAGCCCTATCTTTAGTCCCGGTTGTTATACAAACCGGGACTAAAGAGCGACCACGTGGCAGGGGCCAGGCGCTCGTGGGCGTAGGACCTTTAGTCCCGGTTCATGTTACGAACCGGGACTAAAGAGTCCACACGTGGCAGCCTCTGCTGCTTCTTTATTTTTCTGGATTTCAATTGTTATTTAGGGGTTTAGGGTTTATTTGTATTTTGCTCCATTCAATTTTTTGATTCATTTCAAACAAGTTTTGTTATATACTTATTCATACAACATTACAACATAATATACAAGCCCATACAAAAATAATATATTTGGTCCGCCGAGCATATACATACAAGTATATATATAACTTGTTCACACACATAAGATCACGACTTGTGTTTAATTACACACATTGTCTAATCGAAACTGACATGAAATTCACCCTTTGGGTTAATGACATGGTCAAGCAGAAATCCGGCTATTTCCTCTTGAATTCCTACTATGCGTTCAGTCGGTGAGAGCCGATTCCGCTTTGCTTCGAACTACGAAGAAGAAGATCAATATGAATATGAATCATCATAACAAAATTGATGCCAATAAATGAATTTGTCAGTATATTGTTTACTTACTGTTTGAAAATCAATTCCTTCAGTGACCTCCGCACGAAGGTTCTCGCAAGCGTAGTATGCACATAGATTAGTCCCCGATGGCTGCCTCACACACTTTACGAGAATATATTTTAGTCAGTGACATATCAAGATTGATATACTTAATGGTATTTGAAACTAGAATTAAAGGGATGTGTGGACCTAGCTCGTACGACTTACCTCGATCGAACGGTAAATCAGCTCATTTTTTCATTCACCTTTTGCTATGCGTATAAACCGTTTCCAAACACTGCCGAGCAAACAAAATGAATAGATGAGTTATAGATGAATGAAAGAGACCGATATAATGCCGTAATGATTGAAATTACCTATCCATCATATCAATGATGCTTTGGTATTCATTAAGTTTTTTATTCAACGAGTCAAAGATTTCAACCTTTCCATAGTCAGGTTCAATCTTTAGCAAAATCTAGTGGTAACTGCGTGCAAGTTTAATTATATAAGTTAATAACTCATCAATTACACTTATAACATCGAGTAAGGAAAAGTAACTGTGTATAAGATAGTAACACTCACCTGAAGTTGTATGGAAACAGTATTCTAGCTCGGTATTCCTGCTTAAGTAGGAACTCTAGTAAGATATACTCCGTCTCCTTGCGTTTGTTCTGTATCGTCGCTCCGTTAACTCGATTTGGATCAATGAATCCAACTTGGAAGTCATTCCTTTTCTTACATTGCATACTCTTCATTCTGCATAATAAACAGCGTAGTGAGGATAATTACATGCAAAGAACGAGTTGAGCTAGAGACTTATAGAAATAATGAATCACTTACAGAACATAGGCACTGACGAGAGATTTGTCGAGCGCGTCTTGATTGAATAGCTGAAAGAATTCATCAAACTCAATATGCACCAAGTCTTCACCTAAGAAATGGTGCTGTGTGATTTTCAAAAGGAGAAATTCTTGCGTGCCCTTTGCGGCTTGCATGTACCACTTATGCAATTTTTGCATTTGTGTTGGTAGATTTATTTCAATCTCAGGTGGGACCAGACTCTTCCCCTTTTCATATTGCCGTGCTATAGGCGCCTTTGGGATATCTTCATGTATCAATTGAGAAAGAGTCAAACCAGCTTCAGCAGCAAAGTCGGCGGGATTGGGTTGAGCAACACTCCCACCAGCATCACTAGCAAAGACCTTTAGCGGGGAGATCGATTTCTTGGTCTGTGCTCCAAGCTGGGCAACGTCTCTTTTCCCTCTTGCAGTTGCGCTTGTCTTATTAGCTTCTTTTTTTGCATCTACCTGCTTATCCAAACAACGCTTGTAGTCACCTGGCTTACGCAATTCATATTGCGAAGGTTGGGTAAGCATATCAAAGGCCCACTCCTTCTGTTCCAGAGTATATACCTGCTTTGGGGTAGGGGTCGGGCGTAGCGCTGCGAGCTTTTTTTTCACTTTGGCTCTGTCCTCCGCCTCAATTTCTTCAGCAGTCTTCTCGACAGGAGGAGGCGGCACCGCCTTAACTTTCTTGGCCCGTTTCTTCGAAGAGACATTGCTAGTGGACATAGCAGCGGACTTGCCATAACTCTAGGACTTACGAGTGGGCAGAGGCGGCGGTGGTGGCAGAGGCGGCTGACATTGAGGCGGAGATCGATGTGGACTCGGGGTATGGTGGTAGTCGTCCTTGTCGTCATCGGGAGGTGGTGAATTGCGAGGACTCGGAGGAGAGGGTGGCTGCCTTGGCGCCGAGCCTGGAAACACGATGTGTTTCTTATCCCAAAGAATGATACCACCCAATACTTCTCCAAGTGTTGCCTCCTCTTCAGGTCCAGCGATGTCAAGATCGAGGGACTCATACCCCCTTTCAATTGCATCCACCCCGACCTTAGCATAGCCAGCTCGAATCTCACGGCCATGCCAGGTTTGTTCAGGTCTAGATGGTAACGCATAGCCAACCGCCACCTTCATCGATATGTTCTTCATGGGAACATGCAGCTCACAGTTTGTCTTCTTGGTGATATCATCCACGGGGTAGTGATCCATCGGTACCTCCGTGGAAGCCATGCTGCTTCTCCGCTGAGATCGGTCGCCTGATGCATGTTCTAGTTGTTGCTGATGCTGAGTTGCCCCTTACGACTTTAATTCCTCCAGTGCCTTCTGCTGCAGTAAATACAACTCTCTCAGCTCAGCCTGTTGCCTTTCTATGCTCTCTATCCGTGTGGCCTCCTCCTGCGCCTTTCGCTTCTTCGCTCTCTCTCAGCTTCTATAAGTCTGGCTCTCTTCGGCGAACCCAGACCTCCACGGAATGGCAGAACCCAGACCCCGTGTTCTTCATGTATGTTCTTTGTTCCCGAGGGCCTTTGTCAGCTCGTCGTTCTCTCTGTCCGGCTTGAACGTCCCCTCTTGAACCTCGGCGATTGTCTTGACAAGTGCTCCCAGGGGTTCAGCAATTTGTTTCTTCTTTTTGACTAATTTCCCTGTTCTCTCATCATAGACAGCCCCATGGGCAAGTATCCAATTTCTTAACCTTCTGGGCCATTGTTCTGTTTTTGGTTCGATGCCTTTTTCTCGTAGGGCGGCCTCTTGCATATCCCACTTAGGCTCGGCCCTTTTGTAGCCACCTGGACCCAGCGTATGGTGATATTTCTTTTTCGCGGCATTTAACTGATTTTTCTGACTCCTTAGCTTACCCAGTTCGAACTCCTTGTACTCCACAAATGCGTCCTAGTGATCCCGCAGGAACTCATTGGGGCCAGTAAATTCTGGAGCTTGTCGATCGGCGTTGACATAGGCGTTCCATAACCTCTTCTTGTGGTTATTGAACTGTGCAGCCATCTTCCTGAGAGCCCACTCCCTGACTTTCTCCTTCTGTTTCTCTGCGTCTTCCAGGGACTCGGTGACCGGCAGATTGAAATGTGGAATGAGGGATTCCCAAAGTCTGTCTTTCAAGACCTTGGTGACATAATTGACTGCTGCACCCTCTTCTGGCTCTGCCTCTGCTGGATCTCCCTTTGCCGCCTTGGGCTTACACCAATACTGAATGCTTATCGGCACCATGTCCCTGACAAGACATCCACATTGATGTGTGAACACATTTGCGACACTCTTGGGTTCCAACAGCTCGCCTTCATTTGAGAGACGCTCAATCGTGTAATGCTGATTCGATGCCAGCCGTTTGGCCGGGCCTCGCTTCTTTCTAGAAGATTCAGAGGTCTAAAATAAGAAAACACTCGTTAATATATATACCACATAATGCATCGTCATCTACTGATTCATGAATAGAGTCTTCATATATATATATATATACCTCGCCGGACCGTGTTATTAAGTCAGGTCCAGTCCCTTGTGAGCCGTCCTCGCAATCATCATTTTCCGATTCATGCGGCTGCTCCTCCTCCATTCCCTCACCCGACTCATTCAAAAATTCTGAGCTGTCTCCTTCTGCACGGGTGGTACCCTCTCCTATAATATTCAACAATTCTTCTTCACCTTCTCTTCCGGCGCCGAAATCCATAACTGAAATCCATAACATAGATCAACAACATTACTCTATATTTTTATATTACTATTTCTATTACTAACAATATTACTAACAATATTTCTAACATTTCTATCTATTCACTTTCTAACTCTATATATCTAACCTAAATAAAATCTAACATAAATAAAATCTATATAGCATTTCTATTTCTAATAAAATCTAACCTAAATAAAATCTAACATAAATAAAATCTATATAGCATTTCTATTACTTTTCATTTCTATTATATCTATATATATAACATAAATAGCATTTCTAATTATTTTGCTAACAATTATTTTGCTAACCTATTTGCTAACAATTATTTTGCTAACCTATTTGCTAACATTATTTTGCTAACCTATTACTAATTATTTGCTAACAACCTATTTTCTAACAATTATTTTGCTAACAATTCTATTACTAACAATTATTTTTAACAATTCTATTTCTAACAATTATTTTCTAACAATTATTTGCTAACAATTCTATTACTAACAATTATTTTCTAACAATTCTATTTCTAACAATTATTTTCTAACAATTATTTGCTAACAATTCTATTGCTAACAATTATTTTATAACAATTCTATTTCTAACAATTATTTTCTAACAATTATTTTCTAACAATTCTATTTCTAACAATTATTTTCTAACAATTCTATTGCTAACAAAAATTAACAAAAATATTACTTTTTTCTACCTTCTTAATTTGCAGGGGCGGCCGGCCGGGGGCGGGCGGTGGTGCTCGGTACGGTGGATCGGAGTTGGCCGGGGGCGGGCGGCCGTGGGCGGGCGGCGGCGCGGGCAGCAGGCGGGCGGCGCGCGCGGCAGCACGGGCACGGGAGCGGGCGGCCGGGGGCGCGCGGGCGGCGGCGCGGCGCAGCAGCAGACACAGCACGGGCGGGCGGCGGCGCGGCGCGGGCAGATGGCGGCATGGGTGAAGGAGATGGCGGCGCCGGCGACGGAATCCGGCGACCGCAACGATCCAGGCGACGTCTCGTCCGCACGACGAACTGATATGGCTAAGTGACTGGGGGGAAGAAGGAGGGGGCGGCGCGGGGCTTATATACCCCCCCCTTTAGTCCCGGTTGGTGGCTTGAACCGGGACTAAAGGGGGTCTTTAGTCCCGGTTGAAGCCACCAACCGGGACTAAAGACCCTTTAGTCCCGGTTGGTGGCTTCAACCGGAACTAAAGACCTTTGGGCGGTTCGCGCCCGTGGCCCAGACCTTTAGTCCCGGTTGGTGAAACCAACCGGGACTAAAGGTATAATAAATGCGCGCCAATGCTGTATATTTTTTCAGATTTCATTTGAATGTGAATTTTGAATTTCAATTTGAATAACTTCTATATATTTTAGAATCTGACAAAACTTTGAATATGAAAAGTGTTTGAAATTGAATAAGTAATTCAAAACTATTTTCTATTTTCAAAATCAATTATTTTAAGTATTCAAACAATTAACTATTTTGCCATTTTCAATTAAAACAATATTGATTAAAATTCTTTTTGCATATTTTAGAATCTGACAAAACTATGAATATGAAAAGTGTTTGAAATTGAATAAATAATTCAAAACTGTTTTATATTTTCAAAATCAATTATTCTAACTATTCAAACAATTACTATTTTGCCATTTTCAATTAAAACAATATTGATTAATATTCTTTTTGCATATTTTAGAATTTGATAAAACTATGAATATGAAAAGTGTTTGAAATTGAATAACTAATTCAAAACTATTTTCTATTTTCAAAATCAATTATTCTAACTATTCAAACAATTAACTATTTTGCCATTTTCAATTAAAACAATATTGATTAAAATTCTTTTTGCATATTTTAGAATTTGATAAAACTATGAATATGAAAAGTGTTTGAAATTGAATAACTAATTCAAAACTGTTTTCTATTTTCAAAATAAATTATTCTAACTATTCAAACAATTAACTATTTTGCCATTTTCAATTAAAACAATATTGATTAAAATTCTTTTTGCATATTTTAGAATTTGATAAAACTATGAATATGAAAAGTGTTTGAAATTGAATAACTAATTCAAAACTATTTTCTATTTTCAAAATCAATTATTCTAACTATTCAAACAATTAACTATTTTGCCATTTTGCATACTTCTGAATCTGACAAAACTTGGAATATAAAAAGTGTTCGAATTTGAATAACTAACCCAAAATCATACATTTACATAAAAGGTTTAATACATTATTACACATCACCAACATCCCCATCTAGTGTTGGGGTTTCCTTCTGCACCGTAACCATGGAGTATCTTCTTTGTTTAAGAGGATGGTTGGGTCAGTGTTCACTCTGAAGGGCGGAATTTTATCAAACTTGTTATAATCTTCTGACATATCTGTCTTGTCCTCCACTCCCACGATGATTCTTTTCCCTGAGAGAACAATGTGTCGCTTTGGCTCATCGTGTGATGTATTCGTTTTCTTATCTTTTCTCTTTCTCGGTTTTGTAGACATGTCCTTTACATAGAAAACCAGAGCGACATCGTTGGCTAGGACGAATGGTTCGTCCATGTATGCAAGATTGTTGAGATCCACTGTTGTCATGCTGTACTTTTGGTCTACAACTACCCCGCCTCCTGTCAGCTTGACCCATTTGCACCAAAACAAAGGGACCTTAAAAGACGGTCCATAGTCAAGTTCCTATATCTCCTCTATGTAACAATAATATGTGTCCTTTGTCCCATTGTCGTGTACTGCATCAAAGCGGACACCACTGTTTTGATTGGTGCTCTTTTTATCTTGGGCGACCGTGTAAAATCTATTCCCATTTATCTCGTAACCCTGGAAAGTCAATATAGTTGAAGATGGTTTCTTGGCCAACATGGACAGCTCATATCCAACAGTGGCGTCATTTATGAGAAGTGTTTGCAACCAACCACCAAAAGTCGCCATGTGCAATTTTGTAATCCAGGAGTCAGACTGCCCCGGGTTTTCCGAGCGTACAATATTCTTGTGTCGCTCCATATACGGCTCCACCAACGTGGAATTTCGTAAAACTGTGTAGTGTGCTTCACTCAAAGAATATCCGTCCATACAGTATGCTGATTTCATTCCTAGCATGCCTTTATCACTCAGTCTCCCCTCATGTCGCGATTGAGGAAGACCAATCGGGTTCAGGTCAGGAACAAAGTCAACACAAAACTCAATGACCTCCTCTGTTAGATAGCCCTTGGAGATGCTTTCTTCTAGCCTAGCACGGTTATGCACATATTTCTTTAAGACTCCCATGAACCTCTCAAATGGGAACATATTGTGCAGAAATACTGGACCGAGAATGGTAATCTCTTCGACTAGGTGAGCTAAGAGATGCGTCATAATATTGAAGAAGGACGGTGGGAACACCAACTCGAAGCTGACAAGACATTGGGCCACATCATTCTGTAACCGTTGTAGATCTTCTGGATTGATTACCTTCTGCGAAATTGCATTGAGGAAAGCACATAGCTTCACAATCGGTACTCGAACATTTTCCGGTAGAACCCCCCTCAGTGCAACCGGAAGCAATTGCGTCATAAGCACGTGGCAGTCATGAGACTTTAGGTTTTGGAATTTTTTCTCTGCCATATTTATTATTCCCTTTATATTTGACGAGAATCCAGATGGGACCTTGATACTGCTCAGGCATTCAAAAAAGATTTCCTTCTCTTCTTTGGTAAGAGCGTAGCTCGCAGGACCCTTAGAATCCTCCGAATGCATACCGTCTCTTCTTTTCATACGGTGCTGGTCCTCACGTGCTTCCGGTGTATCTTTTGTCTTCCCATACAAGCCCAAGAATCCTAGTAGGTTCACGCAAACATTCTTCGTCATGTGCATCACGTCGATTGTAGAGCAGACCTCTAGGAATTTCCAATACTCAAGCTCCCAAAATATAGATTTCTTCTTCCACATGGGTGCATGTCCGCTAGCGTCATTCGGAACAGACAGACTGCCAGGACCCTTTCCAAAGATTACTTCTAAATCTTTGACCATAGCAAATATATCATCACCAGTATGGCGTTTAGGCTTGCCCCGGACTTCTGCCTCGCCATTGAAATGCTTGCCTTTTTTCTTCAATTGATGTTTGGGCGAAAGAAATCGACGATGCCCGAGATACACCACCTTCTTACTTTTATCCAAATATATACTATCGATCTCACCTAAACAGTGCGTGCATGCATTGTATCCCTTGTTTGTTTGTCCTGAAAGGTTACTAAGAGCGGGCCAATCATTGATGGTCACGAACAGTAACGCTCGTAGATCAAATTCCTCTTGTTTGTACTCATCCCACACACGAACACCTTTAGTCTGCCACAGCTGTAAAAGTTCATCAACTAATGGCCTTAGATACACATCAATGTCATTGTCGGGTTGCTTCGGGCCTTGGATAAGCACTGGCATCATAATAAACTTTCGCTTCATGCACAACCAAGGAGGAAGGTTATAGATACATAGAGTCACGGGCCAGGTGCTATGACTGCAGCTCTGCTCCCCAAAAGGATTCATGCCATCTGTACTTAGACCAAACCTCAGGTTCTGTGCATCTTCCGTAAACTCCGGGAAATCTCTGTCAATTTTTCTCCACTGCGACCCATCAGCAGGGTGTCTCAACATCTCGTCACTCTCACGGTCTTCTTTCTGCCACCTCAACAACTTGGCATGCTCTTTGTTACTGAACAAACGTTTCAACCGTGGTATTATAGGTGCATACCACATCACCTTGGTAGGAACCCTCTTCCTGGGGCGCTTGCCCTCAACATCACCAGGGTCATCTCGCCTGATCTTATACTGAAATGCACTGCACACTGGGCATGCATTCAAATTCTCGTACTCACCGCGGTAGAGAATACAGTCATTAATGCATGCATGTATCTTCTGCACCTCCAATCCTAGAGGGCAGACAATCTTCTTTGCTTCATACGTACTAGCGGGCAATTCGTTATCCTTTGGAAGCATCTTCTTCATAATTTTCAGCAACTTTTCAAATCCCTTGTCAGATAAACCACTCTCTGCTTTCCATTGCAGCAATTCCAGCGTGCTTCCTAGCTTTTTCTGGCCGTCTTCGCAATTTGGTTACAAATCCTTTTTGTAATCATCTAACATGCATTCCAACTTCTCCCTCTCCTTTTCACTTTCACAGTCAATCTGTGCATCAACAATAAACTGACCAAGATCATCAGCGGGCACATCTGATGCCCGTTCTTTACCTTCTTCTTCTTCTTCTTCATTATCTTCCATTGCGGTATCGGTGGTTTTAGGGAACTCAGGATAGTTGTCATCATTCTCTTCTTCATCGTTGTCTTCCATCATAACCCCTCTCTCCCCATGCTTGGTCCAACAATTATAGCCGGACATGAAACCGAACCGGAACAGGTGGATGTGAAGGGTCTTTGTGGAGGGGTAATCCTTCTCATTTCGACAAACGCCGCATGGACAACACATAAAACCATTCCGCTTGGTTGCCTCAGCCACATTGAGAAAAGAATGCACGCCTTTAATGAAATCTCCAGAGCGTCGATCGGCGTACATCCATGCTCTGCTCATCTGCATTATATAAGTACATATCAAACGCAAATCAAATATACAATTTCTATTTCTATCTCTAATTTTAGTTTGATAAGTTAGAATAAGTTAACAAAACTTTAGTCCCGGCTGGTGGGTACAACCGGGACTAAAGGTGGTTTTTGTGTTATCTAACAAAACCGTCGGTGGGATAAGGACGTGTGGGTAACCTTTAGTCCCGGCTGGTGGGTACAACCGGGACTAAAGGTGGTTTTGTGTCATCTAACAAAACTGTCGGTGGGATAAGGACGTGTGGGTAACCTTTAGTCCTGGCTGGTGGGTGCAACCGAGACTAAAGCTGTCGGCAGGATAAGGATGCGTGGGTGGATGCACTGCTCGATGAGATAAAGCATGTAGCGCACGACGCCCCTGTCGGAGGAACAAGATAAAGTAGAAGCGGCGCCGTGCCTATAAAAGGAGCATCGATACGCCATGGCAAGCACAGCTCGAAGGCAGGGATAGTTTCATCCCCATGGATGGAGGAAAGGGTTGGGAAATCTCCCGTGGCGGAGCTTCTCAAAGATGTCGTTGGTGCTCACGCCCTACGGCATCTTCGGAAGCTCCGCCTCGGAAAAATTTCCCTGCAAGCCCATGAAAGACTCCATCTCCTCTAACAGTGTTGGGTAAAGGGTTGGAAATCTCCCGTGGCGGAGCTTCTCGAAGATGTCATTGGTGCTCACGCCCTACGGCATCTTCGGAAGCTCCGCCTCGGAAAAATTTCCCTTCAAGCCAGTGAAAGACTCCATCTCCTCTAACAGTGTTGCGTAAAGGGTTGGGATATCTCCCGTGGCGGAGCTTCTCGAAGATGTCGTTGGTGCTCACGCCCTACGGCATCTTCGGAAGCTCCGCCTCGGAAAAATTTCCCTGCAAGCCCGTGAAAGACTCCATCTCCTCTAACAGTGTTGGATAAAGGGTTGGGAAATCTCCCGTGGCGGAGCTTCTCGAAGATGTCGTCGGTGCTCACGCCCTACGGCATCTTCGGAAGCTCTGCCCTACGGCATCTATCTCTATTTCTATCGCTATTTCTATTTTTCTATTTCTATCTCTATCTCTATTTCTATTTCTATGTTAGCTATGTCTACTTCTATTTTTATTTTTATTTTTAATTCTATCTCTATCTCTCTATCTTTATTTTAATTTTCTATTTTATATTTCTATCTATATCTCTATCTCTACCTCTATTTCTACCTATATCTTCATCTACTTCTACACATAATCAAATGAACATCTAAATAATTGCTCCCATAAAAAAATCACAAATCTCTCAACTTCTAGAGCATTAAATGAGCTAAATTACCAATGAAAGACAAAATCACAAAGTTCCTCACCTTTTAGTCCACTTAGATTGAAGTGGGGACACCAATTTGTGACAAAAAAAGGTTGTCAAAGAGGATGAACTCGAGCTAGGTTTGTTGCATGAAGAACACTTGAGAGTGGAGAGGGGGAGTGGCTGGCTCGGGGAGGAAGAAGGAGCTGTTTTATATAGGAAACTCATTAGTCCCGGTTGGTAATATCAACCGGGACTAAAGGCTTGGTCTTTAGTCCCGGTTGGTGTTACCAGCCGAGACTAATGAGTCTGGCAACGGTCGGATTCGACCCCAGAGCCTTTAGTCCCGGTTCGTATTACGAACCGGGACTAAAGGTTCAAAACAAACCGGGACTAATGGTTTCTGGGGTCCTGCGGCCGAAAAAGCAGTGGGGCCCAGGGCATCAGTCCCGGTTCATAGTGCAACTGGGACTAATGCCCTGGAATATTAGACCGGTTTTCCACTAGTGACACGAAAACTCCCGCTTGCGGCCAGGCGGTGTGGAGTCCCGTCTTGACGGTCAATGTTTAGTGAAGAAATGATGTGTTACGAATACAAAAATAATTTTTTTTCAAAAAAATCAGAATATTTTCTTATTGCCACTAAAGAGCAAACCCACCCCAGTTCTAACGAAATCGGCAGGAGCTTCCGCAAAATCCAAAATATACCTCTGAAGGTTTCCACAATGAAATGAAAGCTTATATGCGTATCCTGGGTGGTCTATTATTTATGTGGGGTGTTGTGCCCAGCTTTCGATTTTTCTTTTCGATAGCTGCTTCACAAAAAACCCGGTTTCGATACTCCAAAAATGGAAAAGGCACTTTGCGTAGGATGAAACGAAAATCAGCCTCTGTGACGTTCGTTGCCATCCCAAGGGCCACACGCGTGTCCGTTGCAAATAAGAAGTTTGTTACCAAAGGGAAGCAAATCTGCATGCCTGGAATTTTGCTGACGTAATTGTTAGTTTCCAAACTATGATTTGTTTCTAAAATATCCTAGAGAGTTAGATGGGAGAGCAGTTATTTCGTATCCCACTAATTAGGGATTCCGTTGAGGAAGGTTAGCGTTACGTTGTTAATACAGAAGCATGCAAATTAGACCCTCGTTTTAGGGAAACTGTGGTAGGCGCCTCGTTGAGAATCCAACGTCTGTCGTCCCACCAATCGTACGACCAGACACTGTTCCGATGTGAAGCTCTCCATCGGGTTCCGATTTCTAGCGGTGCCCATGAGATTACTCTAAGTTAACGGCAGTAGCAATGGACTCTTGTAATAATGGGATGCTGATGGGCTTTGGCTCATACACATAGGAGGGCTGTAGACGGCATGGAAGCCTAACACCCGGAGACTAAACATGATCTACAAAATTTGGTAATCACGGATGCTCACCAAAGGGTAAAAATATGATTCACTCTAACTATTATCTTTAGATTGAGTTACTAAAATTTATGTCTCTAAGACCGCGTAAACTCAGTTGTGCTCCACATTGGCCATTATAGATCCGTGCCAAATTACTACCACGAGATGTGGAGGGATACCGAAATAGGGTCATGTTACCCACCCGCGCCGCGTGATGTTGCTAATATTTTCCGGTCGTAAGTTTTCTTTCATCCGCTCCATGCAAGTATGCATCTTACGATGTTGGTGAGACCTCTTGGAAGTAAGAAATGACCAACTATGTGATGCTTAAACTAATTAATCTGACGCTGTTTAGTTTAAGATGCTCATGGTGCATGAGACAGAGTATAGTATTCGAGGTCTGTTTGTAATGCAGTGATTAGCCGGTCAAGTGGAAGAGATGTACTAGGTAGCCAGCTCGTTGTATAAATTAAATTGTCAAGGTACCTCAAATTTAAAAATTAACAAACTAGAGCATCTAATCAAGATTTGTCGTAAGCTGACCAACTATGTGATGCTTAAGCTAACTAATCCGATGCAATTTAATTTCTAAATGGCATGATGCACGACACAGGGTATAGGATTCCAGCTGATGGTATGCATCGTCCTGGTGGGTCTGTAGCATCAAGTAACCATGGAGCTAAATCCGGTTGACATATTCAATATAAATCTAGTCACAACATATATGTCGGGGTATTTCCTTGAACAGACAATAACAACATACTCCGACACAAGTGTTGTGCTTAATGAGAGGACGAGACACAAGTGTTACCCCTAGTAACAACTAAAAATATCTTCACAGTTTAAACTAAGTTAATGTCAACTATGTTCCTATAATCATGTAGAGTGAATCGTGAGCCAGATTTTCTGTAATTATTTTTGGGTTGTGCTTACTTTTATCTGTCCTGTACAAGTACGGCATCTTACCATGTTCTAGGAGGTCTCAGAAGTCTGAACTGAGAAAAGTTAAAGCTAATAATTAATCTGATGCATTTTATCTTAGATGCTCAAGGTTCACGAGGCAGAGTATAGTACTATTCAAGATTTGGTATCTAGAGATTAGCTGGCCAAATAGATCTTCTATCATGTACTGTCGGGTGTTCAATGATCATCTAAAAGACTAATGAGTCCTTGTAAGAGCAAGTACAATAAAGTCTACTCAGCTGGCTATAAGGATTAAACTACTATTTTTATGATGAGTTGGATAAGAGAGAAGAGAAGAGAGAAGAGAAGTGGACTCTTATGCAAGAGCTAGCTCTAGCACATGCTCTTAGATACTTTATGAGAGTGTCATCTGAGCCATGTAGTCATAAAGTAAAATTGTTTTGTAACCAACTATTATATGTGTTGGCTATATGCTAGCTATAGATGACATAACAATATCTTATAGCGAGCAGCTAGCTCTACTATTAACCTTGCTCTAAAGGTATTAGTCATGACTTTTCGGGATTCCTATAGAGCTCTATCACATCCATTATAGACGTGGATAGATATGTCCTACGCGAAGATGGAAATGCTAGCTGTCCACAGAAGATGGACCTTTCCAACTCCAACGTTGCACCCATGCTCATAAGCAGTTTTTAATGCAAGTTCCTACCAAGACACGGCAGCCCTGACCGTGAGCGCCAGCTCCTCCACGAGGATGAGCGAGCCAGTGAACAAAATTGGTGGCGGCCACGTCATCGCAGAAGGTTGCTTATGCTCTGTGTCCCTGAGCTCCTCGACGAGATATATACAACCAAGATGAACTCGTGGCGTCGCATGGGGGCATGAGATCAGTAGAAAAAGCAATTTATCTTCCCATCAATCTTGATCTATGTCGTCCCTTATTCTTTTGTGTTGTGCATACTTGTATTTGTCCTGTACAAGTGTGACATCGCTCATGCTTCACGAGAACAGAGTATAGTATTCAAGATATAGTATGTGGAAATTAGCTAGTAGTCAAATGGATCTTCCACATCATGTACCTCCTGGTTTTCATTAATCATCTGAAAGATGCTGCTCATGGTTGATTTATGAGTCCTCGTAAGTGCATCAGCTGGGGCTTCCCGAGGTTCCTATAAAGGAGCTCCATGACATCCAATAGAAACCCAGATGGAGCTGTCCAACGCGGAGATGGAAATGCTGGCCGCAGATAGGATAAACGGCCTCGTACATGTCCAACACTAAGATGGACCTGTGGACACCAATAGAGCGACTGGTAAACGGTGTTTGAGCCAAGTTCCTGCTAAGAGACGCTGATGGCCAGTGACAATATTGTCACGTTCTTCACCAGCTCGACGACATCCACTGGCATTGCTAATATTCTATAGTTGTGTATTCTTTAATTTGTCTCATGCAGGTACCACACGTATATTAGCATGTTGGTGGGAGCTCCGAGAAGTGGGAACCAACAAACCATTTGATGCTTAAGCTAAATATAATCTAATGCCCATTTCTTTTAAGGCGCTCATGGGGCATGAGACAGAGTATAATATTCTACTACTCCCTCCATCCCAGTTCTTAAGGCTTACACGTATACCTAGATCGTCATTTTGACCAACATAATACAACTTATATACTACAAAATATATATCACTGAAAAGTTCAAACATTGTACTTTCTAATGGTATAATTTTTATGTTGTAAAATTTAGATTATATTTGTCAAAATGATGATCTAGGTATACGTGCAAGACTTAAAAACTGGGATAGAGTGAGTAGCTCTGTTTGTATGTAGTGATTAGCCGGTCAAGTGGTACTACGTGTCAAGGTATTTAAAAATGAATAAACGAGATAATCTAATCAAGTTGGCAGCGCGATAAGCGTGTCCGTCTAGTTAACTGCGGTAGCAGTGGACTGCTGTAATAATGGGATACTAGTGAGCTTTGGCTCAGCAAGAAAGGCTGTATACAACATCGAAACCTAACACCTAGAGACTAAACGATCTACACAATTTGGTAATCACGGATGAACACCAAATGGAAAGAAATGGGATTCATTCTAACAATTATATTTAGATTGAGTTTCTAAAATTTATGGTTCTAAAATCGCCTAAACTCAATTGTGCTCCACATCGGCCCTGCTTATTATCCCAGATTACTACCATGAGATGTGAATGGATAGCTATAGTTGAGTTCTTCACTAGCACGGCGTCTGACACATCGCTAATATTTTTCAGTCGTAATTTTTTTTATCCGCTCCATTCAAGAACACATCTTCCCATGTTGGTGAGACCTCCGAGAAGTAAGAAATGACGAATCCTATGATGCTTAACCTAATTAATTTGATGCCATCTAGTTTAAGATGTTTATGGTGCACGAGACAGAGTATAGTGTTCTAGTAGCTTTGTTTGTATGCAGTGATTAGCCGACCATGTGGAATAGTACTAGCTAGCCAGCTGGTTGTACAAATTAAAATGTCAAGGTACCTCAAATACAAAAATTAACAAATGAGAGCATCTAATTTAGATTTGTCGTAAGCTATCCAACCCTTTGATGCTTAAGATAACTAATCCAGTGCCATTTAATTTCAAAAGCTCATGATGCACGAGACATGGTACAATATTCCAGCTGTTGTTACGCATGGTAGAAAATAATAAATACCAAATAGTATGGTGTAAATTATGCTTGAGTTGGGGGGGCCATAGCCCTTTTAGCCTCCATTAAGGTCTGCCAGTGCGCATCAGCCTAGTGGGTTTGTACGTAGCATCAAGTAACCAAGGAGCTAAATTTGTTTTAAATACTCAAATGAAATCTGGATCATGATATACATGTCGAGGTATTTCCTTGAATAGATAGTAGCAACATATCATGAGACGAGGAGACATAAGTTTTACGCCTAGTAACAATTAAAAACTATCTTTACAAATTAAACTAAGTTAACGAGCAAATTATGATCCTATAATCATGTACAGTGAATTGCCATCCAGATCATCTCTAATTATTTTTTTGTCTTGTGCTTACTTTTATCTGTCCGTCCCGTACAAGTACCAGGAGTTACAGAAGGCGGAACTGACAAAACTTAAAGCTAATAATTTGATACTTTTTTTCAGATGCTCAATGGATCTGGTATTTATAAATTAGATGGCTAAATGGATTTTCAGCATGTGTAGTTTTCCCCACAAGAATGACTCGATGGTTTATGTTGAACTCTCGGAGAAAATCATGGTTTCTTTCTTTGCCCTCTTTAAGCAACCTGCAACAACAAACAACCATTTGTGGCCCCAACTCATAGAAGTGTTTGTTAGGCAATCACTACATATAAGAAATACAAAAATTAACTGCATAAGTAAAGGAAACAAGTAAAGATTTTGTATTTTGGAATTTATAAATAACAAAAAATAAAACAAGAAGTAAAAAATAGTGTAGAAGGTGTTTCTTAGCATTGAAACTGGACATGGGATCATGGTTTCACTTGATCTCTCTCATAAACCCTCTAATATACTCCTAAAGCAAAGGAAAACTTTCGCATGCTATATTTAAGAATTGGTGGAGTATTGCTTTAAGATTTGTAGCATTATGTTGAACACAGTTATTGTACCATTGACGAACAAGACCATCCTTTCTGACACATAAAGCACAAGTACTCTATCCCTAGTGATTCAAGCAACTGGAAGGTAAAAACTATGGCAGCATCTAATTTTTTTCACTTTTCTATGCATATACCACCAGATTAGTCCGTCTAATGCGCACATACCCACACATGTTATATCATACTAGTTTGATTGGAATAAAGCCACTACTAGGAAAAAGGCTTATAGCCGCAATATCACTGGTAACGAAAAAAGAAAGATAGTCACCAATAACCACTATAGATGATGGACCCAAAAAATTGCTGGAACATAATGAGAACAACAGGAATTCAGAATAAGACATGTTAAGTTTCCCCTCTTTCTGTCTAATGACTACTACGACATGCCTAGACTATAACATTCCTACGGAGTGCTGCCCATAGATTACGGAACACTTGGCATAAGTTGATTGAGTCCCAGGTATAGCTCCCTCACTCGCCCAACTTTGAATCACGAATTAGCGTATGAAAAGCGACAATCTTTCTCTATTTCTTCCTCTTCCACCAAAACAAACAAGTTGTTTTCGGGCATCAGGCAAACTTAGTTCTTCGTCCCTAGGTAGGTCGTGATCTGGTCTATGACTTTCCTAACAATGACGCGCAAAATAAAGCAAGTCGTTGGCAATTCATTCGGTGGTCGTTTTGGGCTCGTGAAAAAGGCGATGACAACGGTAATTTGCACACGACACGGGTTTAGAGTATAGCAATGATGACGGAAAATTAATAGCGTGTCACTGCTTCGAATCGATAACTACTGACAAACTCGTTTTCTCGTTTGTCACTGCTTATAGGTATAACATTGACGAGATCATATAAGCATGCGTCGTTTGAATCTCACGAGTAGATCCAATGTTTGTATTATCAGGTTCAACTTGCAGAATATATCATTGACGATGGAAGAACCAACATATGTCGCTGGGGTTTTTGTAATAGCTAGCTTCTGATTTCCCCTGCACATCTCTGGTCGTAGTCGCGCATAGTAGATCCACCATGATTTTGTGGTTGCAGCCACTGATTCCAGCTCGGGACGTTCGATATAGAGGGGGACGAGTTGCACCATCGCTGGATCTCCGTCTCCCGTGCGTTGTTTGGATGGCGGGGTCACCCTCCCATCTGCCGAAACAACCTACGAGCTCTGCTCCGCCCGATGTGGCCGCTCAGCTTATCCTCAAGATCGACCGCCGCACCGCCGGTCGCTCGACCTCGCTTGGTCCGGGTGGCTTTTGGCATACCATGGCAAACAACAGCGAAGGTAGGAGCTGCCACACCCTCGTTCCAACAACATCTTGGTTCTAATGTGTTGAAATTTGTCAACTAATTTAGAACTATGTCTATTGCTTAAAATAATGTTCTTTAGAAATTTATGTATGTTGTTTTGTGTATGATGTAACTTTATGTAGTAGAACAAATAGAAGCACTTGGATGTTTCTTTGGACGTAGACATATGTAATGTTTTCTAGCACATATACATCAGTATTGCCACATAGTTTAATAGAAAATAGTTAATTAAATATCATACTTGGTTCTGATTTATAGATCTAAAGCCCCTAAACTACACAACCTAACATTTGTCGATGTTGACTACATGGAGGCAGAGACGGCTATACACCATCTCCAACTTAACAAGAATGATAGTCCCAACAGCAATCTCCATCCTTTTGCAAAAAATTCCTCACCCAGATGGGATTTTTAAGTCGGCAGAGCTGGTAATGCAGTAGGTCCCTGTGTTGGGCTCATCGAGAAACCTATTTCTGAGGAGTGCAGCACCGTTATGCCAACATGGAAGCCACCGTCTCATCTCTTGAGAGATGTACTGAGATGGTATATACAAACGAAGATACAAGTCAGAAAATAGTAGACATACCTACAACATAAAGCAAAAGATATTTAAAACTTAAAACTTTAAAATAATTAGATGCGGAAAGGAGAATAACTAACCAAGGTTTGTAAATCAATTTCCTCATCCGACAATGTGTGGACAAAACAATTAACACATTGGTGGGAATTCCGAGAAGTAGAAACTAACAAACCATTTGATGCTTAAGCTAGATATAATCTAATGCCCATTTCTTTTAAGACGCTCATGGTGCATGAGACAGAGGATACTATTCTAGCTCTGTCTGTATATAGTGATTAGCCAGTCAAGTGGAGTACTGATTGTATGGTATCTTGAATTTAAAAATAAATAAATAAGAGCATCTAATCAAGTTGGCAGCATGATAAGCGTGTCCATCTAGTTAACTGCGGTAGCAGTGGACTGCTGTAATAATGGGATACTGGTGAGCTTTGGCTCATACACCTAGGAATGCTATATACGGCATCAAAGCCTAACACCTAGAGACTAAAGCGTGATCTTGGAAATTTGGTAATCATCGGATGAACACCAAAAGGTAAGAAATGAGATTCATTCTAACAATTATATTTACATTGAGTTTCTAAAATGCCTAAATTCAATTGTGCTCCACATCGGCCCTTATTGTCCCAGATTACTACCATGAGATATGGATGGATAGCTATAGTCGCATTATTCACTAGCACGGCGTCTGACACATCCCTACTATTTTTCAGTTGTAAGTTTTATTTTATCCGCTCCATGCCTCCATGCAAGTACCCATCTTCCCACGTTGGTGAGACCTCTCATAGGTAAGAAATGACGAACCCTATAACACTAGTGGAAAAAAGGGCTTTCATACGCCCCCTTAAGTCCCTAAATAGTTTGGGCCGGGACTAAAGGGGCATTAGTTCTGGTTCGAGCGGCTACGGCCATGCACACGTACGATCAGCCCCTAGTTTCGGTATGTAATGGACCTTTAGTCTCGGTTGGTAATACTAACCAGGACTAAAAGGGTGGCGTCTGACAGTCCCACGCGCGGAGGCCTTTAGTCCCAGGCCTTGTTACCGACCAGGACTAAAGACACCCCTTTAGTCCCGGTTGGTAGCACGACTAGGGACTAAAGGATGTCACCTACAACAGCCCCTCCCTCCCCTCGAGCCAGCTAGATGACAATAATGGTGGCCGACCAGATCTCTATAATGGCGAGGACATGACCAATTTTTTCACAAAATTTGTCCATATTTTTTAGTTGCCCTATCTATCCAAATGTTCTAAAAGGTTAGCAACTTCATCATTTTATCTCTAATTGCTAGTTTAGCTCATTCAATGCTCTACAAGTAGAGAGATTGCGGCTTTAATTTAGTAGTAATTATGAGGTTTATTTGATTTATATGCAATTTGAGCTCAAATTAACTCCTTAGTTTGCATATGTGTAGAGGTGGTATGCTTATGTATTGACCAAAATGAGTATAGAGTAATTTTTTTACAATAATAACTTATAAGTATGATGCATGTTTTTGATTCATTTTTTATGAACATAGCTCCTTTCAGTTTAAGATGCTTATGGTGCACAAGACAGAGTATAGTGTTCTAGCTTTGTTTGTATGCAATGATTAGCCGGTCTAGTGGAAGAGCACTAGCTAGCCAGCTGGTTGTACAAATTAAATTGTAGGTACCTCAAATTCAAAAATTAACAAATGAGAGCATCTAATTTAGATTTGTCGTAATGCTTAAGCTAACAAATCCAATGCCATTTAATTTCAAAAGCTCATGATGCATGAGACATGATACAACTGTTGTTACGCATCAGCTTGGTGGGTTTATACGTAGCATCAAGCAACCAAGGAGCTGAATTCAGTTTACATATTCAAATGAAATCTGATCACGATATACGTGTTGAGTTATTTCCTTGAACAGACGGTAACAACACATCAAACTAATGAGATGAGGAGACACAAGTTTTACCCTAATACAATTAAAACCTATCTTCACAATTCAAACTAAGTTAACGAGCAAATTATGATCCTATAATCATGTATAGGGAATCGCCATCCAGATCTTCCCTAATTATCTTTGTCTTGTGCTTACCTTTATCTGTCTCATACAAGTACCGCATCTTACAATGTTCTAGGAGTTGTAAAAGTCAGAACTGACAAAACTTAAAGCTAATGATCTGATACATTTTATTTCAGATCCTCAATGTTCACAAGGCAGAGTATTGTATTCGTTATCTGGTAGGTATACATTAGATGGCCAAAATGGATTTTCTACATGCATAGTTTTTCTCACAAGGATAACTCGAGGATTTATGTTGAACTCTCAGAAAAAATCATGGTTTATTTCTTTGCTCTCTTCAAGCAACCTGCAACAGTAAACAACCATTTTGTGACCCCAACTCATAGAAGTGTTTCTTAGACACTCACGATGGGTAAAAAATACAAAAAAATAACATAATAAGTAAAGGAAACAAGTAAAGATATTTTTGTATTCTATAATTTAGTAATAACAAAAAATAAAACAACTAATAAACTAATGTAGAAGATGTTTCTTATAATCCAAAGTGGATAAAGGATCATGATTTCACTTGAGCTCTCTCATAAATGTGGTGCTTGTGATAAAGTCATTGATAGCATAGATATAGGCATCACGTCCAACCATAGAGTTGATGCAACATATCCCTCTAATACTCCTAAAGCAAGGGAAAACTTTGGTAGGCTATATTTAAGAATTGGCAGCGTATTGCTTTGAGATCTGTAGCATTATGTTAAACATAGTTGTACTACCTTAGAGCAAACAAGACCATCATTTCTATCACCAGACTCCATAAAGCAGAAGTACTCATTTATCTCTACTGAGGCCATCAACTGGAAGGTAAAAAGCATGGAAGCTTCTAATTTTTTTATCACTTTCCAATGTATATACCACCAGACTACTCCGTCAAACACATATATCCATACACATGTCCTATCATACTAGTTTGATCAAAACAAAGCATACATGAACGAGGTAACATATACATCTATCAATATATCAAGAACAACTAGCAATGTGCATATCATAAATTATCTCAGTAACAAAAGATTCACCATAGTGGTATAGTCACTATCATAATAGACAGGTCTTGTGACTCTAATTAGTGAAGCACAATAGAGATATTGATACAACTTATTTCCAGAATCTCATAGTCCATGGATGAACTACTCTCTATTCATTATGGTGATAGCGGAGATGTGGTCGACGGAGTCAAAGGGCGGATATGGGAAACTCCGGCAGTGTCTCCCCTCATATCCTCGCAGTCTGTAGATCCGCTTTATGCATTTTGTGTTTTACTGCCCCATTGCAATCTTTTCGAAGGGGTCAAATTTATAGTTGGTTTAGGTCAAGACGCATCCATAGAGCCGAAGAAACGGGCAAAAGAGCCCATGAGGCAGGAGATGGGCCCCACCATGCAGTCAAAGGTGGGGACTATGTGGTGCATCCCTGTTTTTGCTTTCCTATGCTTGTTGCTTTATGCTTTCATGACTTCTTTCTTTACAAGATTCCCCTAAGCATGTTGCTCCTATTATAGTTTTTGCTGATGAGTCTAAACTCGATGATGTTCCTATTCCTATTACCTATAGTAGTGATCATGATTGGGAAAAGCACACTACTTTTGATATTGAAAATCTCTTGGGTACCAATTCTGAAAATGATGATGTTAATAATTGTTGTACCATTAGTACTATCCATGTTCCTTCCAATGATGATGTGTTTACAAATGAACACACTTTGGAAGATAGCTATTCTATTGCTTATGATGATACTATACCTCCAATTTATGATGACTGCAATGATGAATGTGATATTTTCAGTCCACCTACTAATGAGGAGAAAATTGATTATGATTACAATATGTCTCCTATATTTGATGACTATGGTGATGAGAATAATAATGATAGCTATTTTGTTGAATTTGCTCCCACTATGATTAAGAAGAATGACTATATTTATGTGGAGAGTATTAATTCTTTTATGCATGTGGCTCATGATAAGAATGTTTTAGGTGATAGTTATATTGTTAAATTTATTCATGATGCTACTGAAAGTTATTATGAGAGAGGGAAACATGGTTTTATGCATCTCAATAATATTAAGTTTCCCCTCTTTATGTTGAAAATCTTGAAGTTGCACTTGTTTTGCTTTCCTATGCTTGTTGCTTTGTGCTTTCATGACTTGTTTCTTTACAAGATTCTTTTTCATAGAAAGTGGGTTAGACTTAAAAGTGTTTCGTATTTGCATTTTGATGCTCTCTTTTGCTTCAAGCTCTTTTCTAGCGCTTACATGAGCATCTTTTAAAATCACTATGCCTATCTTAATGGCTATAAAGAAAGAGCTTTTGGGAGATAACCCATTATATTTTTGCTTTTAGTTTATTTTTTTTCTTTGAGTCTTGGAAGTTGTTACCTCTGTAGCATCCTCTCCTTATCCTTTTTATTTCGTTTTTGTGCCAAGAATAGCCTCTAATAGAAAGAAGGTAAGATTTGGGGAAGTTGCTGTCCAGAAACAGATTTCTGTGCTTCGCTGTAAAAAAATTGTGAAAAAATCCAAGAACAGTATTTTGATCTGCAATTTTTTGTGCACATGCCCCAGGTTATTATATAACTTTCGTTAGTTTTGCACTTTTTGATTTGAGCAACAGAAGATTTTTGAAAAAATCGATCTTTACCTGATGTTCTGTTTTGATAGATTTCTGCCACTATTTGCATTTGCCTCTTGATATCTTTCTTTTTTAGTTCTTTTGATCGGAAGAGCTTTTAGAAGAAGTTGCTATAGTAGATAATTTTTTAATATATGTTTTACTTGAGTTAAAACTGAACCAAAAGTGGATCTGCTATCTTGCATAAATTAATGTTGCTAATGAGAATTGTGTGAAGTTTTGTATGAAGGAAGTTTTCAAGTGTAGAGAAAGGAGAATGATGAGATGAGATGAAGGATGGACAAAATCTCAAGCTTGGGGATGTCCATGTCACCCCAAGAAATATCCAAGAAGTAAAAGCGTCAAAGCTTGGGGATGCCCAAGGCACCGCCTTCTTCATCAACAAAAATATCAGGTCATCTTTCACGACACTATATTTTTATTGCTTCATATGCTATGTGTTGTTTTTGGAGCGTCTTTATTTTTGTTTTTAGTTTTATTTTGGTTTGTTTGCTTTATTAAATGGTTGGACCCCGGCATGTTTGTTTTGGAGAGAGACACACTCCATTTTCATTACCTAGAACACTCTAGTTTTCACTCTTATCGTTCTACAAGTGTTCTCTTTTGCTAGTACTGCATTTAGCACTTGTTTTTCACCTTTACTTTTGTTCAAAATTTGTTAGTTATTTGTAGTTAGGTGTGTTTAGACCTCTGGTATTTGTTGATTTCTATCTTTGAGAGTTGTTCAAATAGGTTGATTGGTGTTGGAAAAGAGTAAAATGTTTCATGCTTATAGTGATGCTAAAGGAAGCTTGTTTAGACTGTGTATTAGACTTTAGCATGTCATGCTAGATATTATTTTGATTATATGTTTAGTAGTTATTGTTGTAGCATGACTTTTCTCAAATGACTGAGAGTGCTTAATGTACCATTGAAAGATCATGCATTGTTTTTATCATACAGAAGCAAAATACTGTGGTATTCTCCTTTGATGCTTTATTTGGGTTGACTTGGCGCATGCTTACACCATGTTATGACTATAAACCAGTAGCCTCAAGCCTCTATGATTATTTAGTTTTTGATTCATAATATCACTTTATGCTTTGATTAATAATGTTTTGTCACTATGCATGATTGTGGCCGTTATTGCTCTCTTAGTTGGTCGCTCCCAGTCTCTTGCTAGCCTTCATCTGTACTGAGTATGAGCTCTACTCGTGCATCCAACTTCCAAAAACCAAAGTTTGCCAATGTGTCCACCATATCTACCTATTAGCATTTTTTGCTATTCCAAGTATATTCATCATGCTTTTATCTATCTTCCAAATTAAATTTTTTGTTATGAGAAAATTAGTTAGTAAAGCTCTCACGAACTTGATGGCACATTTACTTTCTTGCACTTAATAAACTTGACCATTGTGATTCTCTTATGAAGTTTATATGCTTGCACATTTGTAAGTTAAGAATTAGCACAGCCATGCTTTCATGGGGCACGTTTTCAACATTGCACTTATTCCTATTTAGTTGATATCGTGATCTTTTGTTTATGGATGCCTAGCGATGTGAAATAAGTTGGAAACTTGTGAGCTCATGGAGTTTGTATATGTGTTAGAGAAACGCCTGGGCTGCTAATCTAAACCATGCATCATTCATGGTGGAAATTTACAGCATAACCATAGTGGACATTCGACACGCTTCTCAAAATAAAAAGCTATACCCAATGGTAAATAAAAGAGATGTCAAGGTGTTTATTGTCTATTTGTCTTGTCATTTTGATATGGGAAAGCTTCCATATCATCGGGCAAGAGGTACCCCATTGTGTTCTCGATGATACATGTATGCTTACAGTGACAAGAACTTGCTTGGGACCTTGATGGCGCGGTGATGATGGTGTGGGAGCTTCTTCTTCAATCCTCGACAACGGCGACAGAAAACTTCTGAAGCCAAGTTGACGTGGGATGTGTAGTAAATGACCGGCCAGTTGGAAACCCCAAGAGAAGGTTTGATGAATATAGCAGCAAGTTTTCCCTCAGTTATGAAACCAAGGTTTAATCGTCCAGGAGGAAAAAGACAATACTCCAGAAGGTGATGCCCGCTAGCTGCGTGAGACTCCAACAAGGGCGCCGTTAACGATAACTTGTTAGCGCGTCTTCAACCAGTAGCAACGTGGAACCTGCACACAACACAACCAAATAATTTGTTCCCAACTTACGATGAGGTTGTCAATCTCACCGGTTTGCTTGAAACAAAGGAATAAGCGTATCGAGTGGAAAGCAATAGTAATATGCGAGTAAAGTAAATAGTGCGAGTAAAGTAAATAGGTGACAGCAATATAAAGGAAATAGGACCAGGGTCCACAGTTCACTAGTGGTGTCTCTCCATAAGATAAAATAACACATGCTGGGTAAACAAATTATAGTTGGGCAATTGATAGAATAAAGACAACATGCATATGTCGAGAGGATCACTATGAGATTTACTCTGGGCATTACAACAAGATACATAGACCACCATCCAACTGCATCTATGACTAATAATCCACTTGTGGCGAATCAATCCGAGAACTCCACAAGTATTAAGTTGCGAACAACAGATAACTGCATTAAGCAAAGTGTGTAATGTAAACAAAGCATGTGCCCTTGAGCATATGAATGTTGTTTCCCCCCTAGTAGCAACAACACATATACAACCTTAGAGGTTTCTGTCACTCCCCCAGATTAAATAGAGGCATGAACCCACTATCGAGCATAAATACCCCCTCTTGGAGTCACTAGCAACTACTCGGCGAAGATAGCTACTAACAACCGAGAGCATGCAAGATCATAAACAACATAGAGATAATATAAGATAATATTCAGCACATCAACTCAATCATAACACCAATATTCATCGGATCCCAACAAACACAACATGTAGAATTACATAACGGTGATCTCGATCATGTAAGGCAGCTCATGAGATCTAAACATGAAGCACATGGTGGAGAAGACAACCAACTAGTTACTGCTATGGACCCATAGTCCAAGGTAGACTACTCACTCATCGCGCCGGAGGCAAGCATGGCGATGAAGAAGACCTCTGGTGGCGATTCCCCTCTCTGGCAGGGTGCCGGGAAGAGCTTCTGGACCCTCCCGATCTTCGGGTCGACGGCGGCGGCGGATCGCCATGTATTCTGGAAAAGTGATCGGGTATTTAGGTTTTTCCCGTCGGGGGGTCTTTATAGGCGAAGGGGCGTCGTCAGAAGTGGTCCTGGTGGGGCTCACCAAAGGGGGGCGCGGGCCAGCCCTAGGCCACGCCCCCTGGTGGTGTGGCCCACCAGTGGCTCCTCTCTGTCTCCTCTTCGGTTCTCTGGAAGCTTCGGTAAATTTCTGGACGTCTGGCTTTTGTTTCGTCCAATTCCGAGAATATTTCCTGGGTAACTTTTCTGAAACACAAAAACAGCAGAAAACAGGGAACTGGCACTGTGGCATCTCGTTAATAGGTTAGTTCCGGAAAATGCATAAAAATGCCACGAAGTGTAAAGAAATACTAAGCAAATGGTGTAAAAACAAGCATGGAGCATCAAAAATTATGGATACGTTGGAGACGTATCAGCATCCCCAAGCTTAACTCCTGCTCGTCCTCGAGTAGGTAAGTGATAACAAAAGAAATAATTTTTGAGGTGACATGCACCTACACAATCTTGATCATCTATGTAAGCGTTGTGCGCTGGGATCAAAAGAACTTAAAACATGGGCATGAAAGATATAATCTTAATAGAAGAAACTTAGCTACCATGTTATAACATGAAAATGAACACAAACAAAAGATCATGAAAACGAAACAATGAAAGTCAAACGTGTGTTCAAATCATATAGAAAAACATACAAATGGTTTTCAGCTTGTCCCTCATGGAGTAGCAAACATAAATGCATAGGACACCTTCAAGTTTAAGAGGGCGACTAGATACAAGTAATTCAAGAACAAGTGAAACCAACAATATGAATCAATCAATGAAAACTTTGGGACAATGCACATTATACTCAGAATGACAACTATGCTCTCTTAATGGTGCATAAAGATAGAAGGTGGTGACTCAACATAAAAGTAAAAGAAAGGCCCTTCGCGGAGGGAAGCAGTGATTAAACATGTGCTAGAGCTTTTCATTTGTAAAACAGAGATAAAAATTTGGTTTTGAGAGGTGGTTGTTTCATGTCAACGACTGGCAATGGGGTCTTACTATCTTCCATAATAAACAAGTGAGAGTGGTTCCGGGTTCTTTGAAAATTTGGCACATTGGTGCTCTTTTATAAAGCTTTGGCACTCCTCCCCATCTTTTTTCCTTTCTCAAACCATGGCTAACCGATTCCATCGGGTGCCCACCAACATTCACATACCATGGAGGAGTGCCTTTTTTTCTTTTTTAGAATTAGATTGCAATGGTCTGACCAGCTCTCATGCAAAATTAATGATGAGCACATGAAGCTACCTAGTCAAGGGGTACTTAATTTAATATGGAAGATAGCAATTCCGACCACTACGTCCCCATGAGCTAAAAACAGTGGCACAAAATAAGTAGTTGAAGGTTTTGAAAGGTAGCACATGAAAATTTACTTGGAATGGCTTACAAATACCATGCATAGGAATTTATAGTGGACACAATGGCAAACTTAGTTTTTAGGAGTTGGATGCATGAGTAGAGCTCATACTCAGTACAAAATGAGGGCTAGCAAAAGACTGGGAGCGACCAACTAAGAGAGCAATAACGACCATAATCATGCATAGCGACAAAGCGACATTAAAAGAAGCATAAGATGGCATCAAAAGTCAAAAACTAAATGATCATAGAGGCTTATGGCGACTTTGTATAAGTCTAACATGTGTGATCATGCGCCAAGTCAACCCAAATAAAGCATTAAAGGAGAAAACCAAAATAATGCTTCCAAATAATTAAAACAACGCATGATTTTTTTCAAAGGCTCATTAAGCAATCTCATTCATTTGAGACAAGTCATGCTATAGCAAAACCACTAAGCATGCTATCAAAAAGACATCAAGCACGACATGCAAAAGCCTAGGCCGCAGTCTACACAAGCTCCTTCTTGTACCACTTTTTTGCATAAAGCTTTTTCTCTTTTCCAACACCATTCAAACTTTTTATAAACAACTCTTTTGATGAAAACCAACATGGACCAGAGGTCAAAACACACCTTGATGAAAAGATATAACAAGATCTGAACACATATCAAGGCAAAAATCGAAAACTAAACGCAGTTCTAGAAAAAGAAGAACACTCGTTCAAATCTGTTTTTCACTCTTATCGCTCAACGAGTGTTCTTGGCAAATGAAAAGCAAGGCAACTTCTCCAAAGGAAATTTATTGGGGTCCAACCATTTATTGCAGGAAACAAAACTAAACTAAACTGAAAACTAAAAACAACTGACGCTCCAAGAAAAACACATGATGCATGAAGCAATAAAAATATAGTGTGTTGAAAGGTGACCTGATTTTTGCCGATGAAGAAGGGGTGCCTCGGGGGCATCCACAAGCTTTGACGCTTGTACTTCTTGGATATTTCTTGGGGTGACATGGGCATCCCCAAGCTTGAGCTTTTGTCCATTCTTCAACTCATCTCATCGTTCTCCAATCCCTACACTTGAAAACTTCCTTCATACAAAACTAAACACAAATCTATTAGCAACATTAGTGTAAGCATAACATTGAATCAACCCTTTTTGCTTCAGGTTTCAACTCAAAACCACCACATATAAAGCATATACTACTGTAGCAACTTCCCCAAAAGTTCCATGATCAAAAGAACTCAAAAAGAAAGCGATAAAGCGGCAAACACAAATATTGGCAGAAATCTGTCAAAACAGAACAGCTGACAAAGGTCGAATTTTTAGAGGGTTTTCTGTTGCTCAAATAAAAAAGTGTTCAACTAATGAAAGTTTGGATATAACCTGGGACGTATGCATAAGAAATCGCAGGTCAAAAAGATATACAGAGTATTTTCACAAATTTTTACGGTGCAGCACCGAAAACTTTTTCAGGACAGCAACATCCCCAAATCTTACCTCACTCAAATTAGAGGCTTCTCTTGGCACAAAAACGAAATAAAAAGGATAAGGAGAGGTTATTACAGTAGTAATAACTTCCAAGACTCAAATAAAAGAAAAAGAACTGAATGTAAAAACATTGGGTTATCTCCCAAGAGTGCTTTTCTTTAACGCCTTTGAGCTAGGCGCAGAAAGTGCGAATCAAGTACTATCAAGTGATGAAGTGCTAGGGTCAGCTGGTGCCTTACGTCTTCCTTTATTACCTTTGCTCTTAACTCTAGGAAAGACATGACTATTGCAAGGTGGAGAGATGAATCTTATATTGCCTTTTCCCACATCAATAATGGCGCCCAGGAGCTTCAGTAGAGACCTTCCAAGTGTGATTTGTCCTTTTCCTACACATTCAATAACAAGATAATCAGTAGATACCATTCTTCCTAGGACTTTTGTATAAATTCCTTCAGCTACTCCAATGGGAAATATAGTGGCATTATTAGTAAGAGAAATTTCTTCTCCCCCATCAGAAAGTTTCCAAAGAATCAAAGATTCATAAACATCCTTTGGCATAAGACAAAATTCAGACATAATATCACAACGAGCATGAAAAGTTTCACAATTAATGGTGATTTTTACCGTAGGGTACCAACTCGAAGGTTCAGCATTTGCTGGCACATAATCAAAATGCTGGCGCAAAGTATTGTAGCAAGTATTCAAACTAGCAGTGTGAGTCTCAAGAGTATTAAGTCTATTAAAAATGCTCACAAGAGAGGAATCAAAATAAGTTGGCATGCTATAAATTGTAATCAACTTTTCATAATATTGAAAGCTTGATGTCCATCACAATGAAGGAAATCTCCTTCTGCAGTAGCATCCAAAGCATATCTATAATGAAGAGCAAGTCCAAAGTAAAAGAAACTAAGAAGCAAACTCAAAGTCATTTTTGGTTCAGTTTTTCCATGCCAATCATAAATTCTAGACCAAGCTTCTTTAAAACTTTCCTCATCCTTTTGTTTGAAAGTGAAAATCATATCCTCGGGCGACATAGTAGTAGCAACTGAACTAGACATAATAAACAACTACAAAGGATACTATTTTTTTGGGTTTTTGATAAAATGATGCAAGTAAAAATAAAGTAAAGCAAAACTTAAAACAAAGTAAAGGATGTGCGTGCGAAACTCCCCTCGCAGAAGTCTTCTTTTTCCCCGGCAACGACGACAGAAAACTTGTTGATGGTGCGGTGATGATGGTGTGGGAGCTTCTTCTTCAATCCTCGGCAACGGCGATAGAAAACTTCTGGAGCCAAGTTGATGTGGGAATGTGTAGTAAATGACCGGCAGTTGGAAACCCCAAGAGAAGGTTTGATGAATATAGCAGCAAGTTTTCCCTCAGTTATGAAACCAAGGTTTAATCGTCCAGGAGGAAAAAGACAATACTCCAGAAGGTGATGCCCGCTAGCTGCGTGACACTCCAACAAGGGCGCCGTTAACGATAACTTGTTAGCGCGTCTTCAACCAGTAGCAACGTGGAACCTGCACACAACACAACCAAATATTTTGTTCCCAACTTACGATGAGGTTGTCAATCTCACCGGTTTGCTTGAAACAAAGGAATGAGCGTATCGAGTGGAAAGAAATTGTAATATGCGAGTAAAGTAAACAGTGTGAGTAAAGTAAATAGGTGATAGCAATATAAAGGAAATAGGACCAGGGTCCACAGTTCACTAGCGGTGTCTCTCCATAAGATAAAATAACACATGCTGGGTAAACAAATTATAGTTGGGCAATTGATAGAATAAAGACAACGTGCATATGTCGAGAGGATCACTATGAGATTTACTCTGGGCATTACAACAAGATACATAGACCGCCATCCAACTGCATCTATGACTAATAATCCACTTGTGGTGAATCAATCCGAGAACTCCACAAGTATTAAGTTGCAAACAACAGATAACTGCATTAAGCAAAGTGTGTAATGTAAACAAAGCATGTGCCCTTGAGCATATGAATGTTGTTTCCCCCTAGTAGCAACAACACATCTACAACCTTAGAGATTTCTGTCACTCCCCCAGATTAAATAGAGGCATGAACCCACTATCGAGCATAAATACCCCCTCTTGGAGTCACTAGCAACTACTCGGCCAAGATAGCTACTAACAACGGAGAGCATGCAAGATCATAAACAACATAGAGATAACATAAGATAATATTCACCACATCAACTCAATCATAACACCAATATTCATCGGATCCCAACAAACACAACATGTAGAATTACATAACGGTGATCTCGATCATGTAAGGCAGCTCACGAGATCTAAACATGAAGGACATGGTGGAGAAGACAACCAACTAGCTACTGCTATGGACCCATAGTCCAAGGTAGACTACTCACTCATCGCGCCGGAGGCAAGCATGGCGATGAAGAAGACCTCCGGTGGCGATTCCCCTCTCCGGCAGGGTGCCGGGAAGAGCTTCTGGACCCTCCCGATCTTTGGGTCGATGGCGGCGGCGGATCGCGATGTATTCTGAAAAAGTGATCGGGTATTTAGGTTTTTCCCGTCGGGGGGTCTTTATAGGCGAAGGGGCGTCGTCAGAAGTGGTCCTGGTGGGGCTCACCACAGGGGGCGCGGGCCTGCCCTAGGCCGCACCCCCTGGTGGTGTGGCCCACCAGTGGCTCCTCTCCGTCTCCTCTTTGGTTCTTTGGAAGCTTCGATAAATTTCTGGACGTCTGGCTTTTGTTTCGTCCAATTCCGAGAATATTTCCCGTGTAACTTTTCTGAAACACAAAAACAGCAGAAAACGGGGAACTGGCACTGTGGCATCTCGTTAATAGGTTAGTTCCGGAAAATGCATAAAAATGCCACGAAGTGTAACGAAACACTAAGCAAATGGTGTAAAAATAAGCATGGAGCATCAAAAATTATGGATACGTTGGAGATGTATCAGACCTAAATCGAGTAGCATGCGGTTTAGGTACTCGTATTCACGGGACATGATATTTTCAACTTATGGTTTGTCAAGCATATAACTCATATTTGTTCTCACATTAACCTTAACCACTCAAGATGCCAATGATAGGGGCAATGAGAGCTCAAAGCTAATAAGTACCATAATTTTTGGAAGGTTTATAAAACTTGCAATCACTACTTTCCTCTACAAAGGGCCTTTCTTTTTACTTTTATGTTGAGTCTTCATCTTCTATCTTTATGCATCAATTAAGAGAGAATAGTTGTCATTCTGAGTATAATATGCATAGTCCCAAAATTTATTATTGATTGATTCATGATTATGGTATTGCTTGTTCTCAAATTATTTGTATCTAGTCACCCTTTGAACTTTGAAGGTGTCCTATGCATTTATATTTTGCTAATCCATGATGGACAAGCTGAATACCACTTTGCTATGTTTTCTCTATGCTCAAAACAAACAAATAACTTTCAATTCATTATTATTCATGATCTTTTGTTTGTGTTACTTTTCATGTTGTAACATGGTTGCTAAGTTCTGTTGTTAAAATTATATCTTTTATTCCCATGTTTAGAGTACTTTGATCTCAGCTTGCAACGCTTTACATTGACCTGATCAAGATTGTGTTGGCTGCATGTCACCTAAAAAATTATTTTTTGTTATCATTTACCTACTCGAGGACGAGCAGGAGTTAAGCTTGGGGATGCTTGATACGTTGCAAACGTATCTATAATTTTTGATGCTCCATGCTTGTTTTACACCAATTGTTTTATGTTTTGTTTACACTACGTGGCATTTTTACACTACTGTTGTATATTTCAATAATATTTAGATTAATTTTTTGTCATTTACCCCATATATATTACAAAAGTTTCTTATTTTTGTGTACAAAAAATGTAAGATCATGACAAAATTAAGATCATTTGAATTTACCATCTTAATGGGGAACCTGACCCCTTCCTCGAACCTGATGGGGATGGGGATGGGAAAAAAGTCTTCGTGATTGTTAAATGGGGATGGGGGTGAGAAAACACTCCCTGGGTGGGGAGCAGACCTGTTGCAATCACTATTATCATTCCCTGCTGCCAACATGATTGTGTCTTGGGATTGCGAGTTCGCACAACTCAAGCACACCTTCCAAGAGCGCCTCCACCATGTTAGGGCGCCCGCCCTGCGTCTCTAGCCGCACGATTCTAGGAAAAGCACAACACACACACACACACACACACACAACATGCTAGAACAATGAAAATTTAAGTCTTAGAGCATCTCCAGCCGTCCCCCATACAAGCTCCGATGGAGGCGATTTTTGCCCCATATGGGGGGCGCTAGCGCAATTTTTGATATGGGGGAGACGATTTCCAGCCACACCACCCATCCCAAAAAGGGCTCACCAGAGAATCGCATCAGAGGGGTCACCGGGGCGGCGCTGGTTGCTGACCCACAAGTATAGGGGATCGCAACAGTCTTCGAGGGAAGTAAAACCCAAATTTATTGATTCGGCACAAGGGGAGCCAAAGAATATTTATAAGCCTTAACAGATGAGTTGTCAATTTAGCTGCACCAGGAAACAGACTTGCTCGCAGCAGTTTATCAGTAGCAACAGTTTGATAGTAGTGGCAGTAGTAAAATAGTAGTAGCAATAGTAAAATAAAGACCAAACAATAGTGGTATCAATAGTAAACAGTAGGATTAAATACTGTAGGCATATGGACAGATGAACGGGCGTTACATGGACAAGATAATTCATGTAATAATCAAGATATGGGCAATTGCAGATAAATAATGATAAAGAATCCTAGTACTAAACAACCATAGGCATGTGTTCCGTATATAGTCGTACGTGCTCGTAATGAGAATCTTGCACGACATCTTCTGTCCTACCATCCCGTTTGCAGCGGGGCCTCAAGGGAATCTACTGGTAATTAAGGTACTCCTTTTAATAGAGTACCGGAGCAAAGCATTAACACTTAGTGAACACATGTGATCCTCACATCACAGCCATCCCCTCCGGTTATCCCAATTACTATCACTTTGGGGCCTCGGGTTCCGGACAATGATATGTGTATATAGCTTGCAGGTAAGATCATAAACAACAATTATCATCATAAAACAATAACAAGTTCAGATCTGAGATCATGGCACTCGGGCCCAAAGTGACAAGCATTAATCACAACAAGTTGCAACAATGTCATAAGCACTAACAATAGATACTAGGCACCATGCCCTAACAATCTCATAGCAATTACATGAATGATCTCATCCAATCCCTACCATCCCCTTTGCCTAAAGCGGGAATTACTCACACATGGATGGGGGAATCATGGATGGTTGATGGAGAGACGTCGATGAAGATGATGATGATGATCTCCTCCAAATCCCCATCCCGACAGGGTGCCAGAACGGACTTTCTGGTTCCGAATCGTTGTTTCTGATGGTGGCGGCGCAGCGGAACTCTATCTAGGAAAAACGCCCAACCCCCGATATTTTCAGGTCAGAGGGTATATGTAGGCGGAAGGAGGGGTCGAGGCGATGGCTGGGGCAGCCACACCCCCCACCCCCTGGCGCGACCAGGCCTGGCTCGCGCCACCAGGTGGTGTGGTGCCCTCCTGGCCCCTCTCCGTCTCGTACTCTGGCTCCGTGGGTCTTCTGGTAAAATATGATTTTTGCAGTATTTCCAGGATTTTTCCCGAAAGTTGGATTTCTACACAAAAACAAGACACCAGGGCAATTTTGCTGAAAATAGCGTTAGTCCATGTTAGTTGTATTCAAAACACATAAATTAGAGGAGAAACAACAGCAAAAGTGTTCGGGAAAGTAGATACATTTTGGACGTATCAACTCCCCCCAAGCTTAGCTTATTGCTTGTCCTCAAGCAATTCAGTTAACAACTGAGTGCGATAAAAGAAACTTTCACGAACACATTTGCTTCATAAGATGTATATATTCTCACTATATGATCAAATACTTAAGCAATTCATAATAAGAAGTATGCAACTAATGTTATCTCATAGTCATGCAAGCTATGAAAGAGTACCAATACACTAATAACAAGCAACATGAAACATAAGAAGCTACAAGATTGTAATACTCATAATAAGATATGAAAGAGTGGTATCTCGCTTGTCTTTATTTGTGGAGCAAAACATAAATGCCAAGGCACCTCTGAAGTTCAAGAGAAGACTAGAAGTAAAAATATCAAAGATACAAGCATCAAAGTTATACCACAATTAACCATGTTCTGGGATAAGCACATTACACTAAGAACGGCAGCCATGCTCTCAAGAAGGTGCTTAAAGTTAGAAAATGAAGACTCAACATAAAGTAAAAGAAAGGCCCTTCGCAGAGGGAAGCAGGGATTTAACATGTGCTAGAGCTTTTCATTTGTAAAACAGAGATAAAAAAATTGCTTTGAGAGGTGGTTGTTTCTGTCAACGACTGGCAATGGGTTTCTTGCTATCTTCCATACTAAACAAGTGAGAGCGGTTCCAAGTTCTTTAAAAAATTGGCACATTGGTGCTCTTTTATAAAGCTTGGCACTCCTCCCCACTTTTCCTTTCACAAACCATGGCAAACCGATTCCATCGGGTGCCTACCAACTTTCACATACCATGGAGGAGTGACTTTTTTCTTTCTTTTCTTTTTTATTTAAATTACAATGGTCTGCCAGCTGCCTTGCAAAATTAATGATGAGCAGATGAAGCATGCAAGTCGAGGGGTACTTAATTCAATATGGAAGATAGCAATTCCGACCACTACGTCCTCATGAGCTAAAAACAGTGGCACAAAATGTAAAGTATTTGAAGGTTTTGAAAGGTAGCACATGAAAATTTACTTGGAAAGGCTTTGAAATACCATGCATAGGAATTTATAGTGGACTCTTTGGAATTACTTGGTTTTTAGGAATTGGATGGACGAGAAGTATTCCCTCTCGGTACAAGTGAAGGCTAGCAAAAGACCGGGAAGCGACAATCGAGAGAGCAGTAACTGTCAAAATCATGCTTGCGACAAAACAAAATTAATATAGGCATAAAAACGATACAAGAGCTCTGAGGCAAAGTAAATCATCAAGGCTTAATTGACTTTTTGTTCAGTCATATGCATGCTTGAGCATGTGCCAAGTCGATTCAAATGAAACTTTTCAGAGGAGGATACCACAAAGTCATACCGTTTTATGAATAAAACAATGCAAGCAAACATCTACATGACATGCTACAAACTATTAGTATACTGCAATGTTCAAGAAATCGTTAATCGTTAACTTCTCGGCCAGCCTGAGATTTGAGATTAATCGCTTATCGGCCGATTAATCAATTTTATCGGTCGACCATTTATCGGCAAGTTTTTCCATCAATCCCATGTTTTAGCTCTAAAAGTTCAAAAATATGCTATGCAAAAAACAACATTGGAGTATTGGACAAAGGTGTTACCTTGATTCCTTGCTTTTGAATCAACAAAGATGGTAAAATTCGAGCTAAAATACACTTCTACAAGACTATTGGCCAAAAACACCATCTCCCGGACAGTAAATCGGCTGCCAAATCCCAGTAAAAGGCGAAATTCTAGATATTTCGGCCGAAATATTAGCCTAGACGATAAATCAGACCGATAAGCTATAATCTTATCGCTCACCCAATGATTCACGATTAATCGGGAGATTAATCGGCATATCGGCCGATTTTTTGAACAATGGTATATTGCAACTAATCATATGAGAGAAAGAACTACTGAGCATCCATTAAATAACATACACCTTACACGAACAAGCTAAGCACATCCATATAGATGAGTATATGTACAAAAATGAAAACAAATAGAGTTTATACCAGCCTCTCATCACATCTCGAGTTGTCATAAATCGTCATTATTGCCTTTCACTTGTGTGGCTTGAATAATATGAAGTGATAACCAAGCTCCACTAGAGTCACGGGAGACTAAACTCTGCAACAAACTTTACAAAACCGGAAAAGAACAACAAATATTTTTGGGTTTTCGAATTTTGAAACAAGAACAGAAGGAAACAACAAACAAAGCAAAATCTTTTTTGATTTTTCGAATACCAAACCAAAAGTAGAAAACAAAGCAAGCCAAACTAGAAAACTAAATAGGCAAACAAAGAGAAACAATGGAAATATTTTTGGTCTTTTTGTGTTTTGGAAAGTAGAAATAAGAACAAGAACAACAAGGAGAAAGAAAGTGAACCATGGATATACAAAGTACCGATGAAATATGATGTATAGATGAGTGAGTCGTTGGCGTACCTCCCCCCAAGCTTAGGCTTTTGGCCTAAGTGGAGATCAATCCCAACTCGGCCATGAAGTGGCGTCTCCAAAATATGACGAAGAAGCACATTCGTCCTGATACGTGCTCGAGGGTGCCCCGGTATGGTACACGGTGTAGTAGTCAGCTGGCGCATCCTCCTCCTCCTAGTTCTCGATGCCCTGCTGTATGTGGAAGCCAAGCAACCTAAGTTGCTCGTCCAACTCCTCCTTCAAGCGCGACCATGGTCTCCTGCAAATACTGAACAAACTGGGCTGCGGCAAGGGAACTTCCCTTTCATCTCCATCAATAAATAACATTCTATAAACTAGTTTCCCGGCACATGAGTTAGCAGTAACAAAGTGATGGAGCTTCATGGCAGCAAGATCAAGTCTCTGTGGGACTAATAATGTATCAATACGAGCAATAGAAAGGCCCAAAGCATCAACAATGCGTGCAGCAATAATGCCTCCATAAATCGGTCCCCTAGCGGCTAGGCGACGAGCAATAAGAGCACCGAGGTTGTACTTTTTACTAACATCAAGCGCAGTAGCTAGAAAAGCTAAATGATAGTTAGAAATATTGCTAGTGTTCCCCCTACCAAGAATACTAGTTGCAAGATAGTAAGCAAAGTATCTACTAGCTGGGAGTTGTATGTTTCTTATCTTGCCACGCTGGGCTGTGCGGTCATCATCATTGGTCACCCCTAAGTAGAGCTCTAACAAATTAGCAGGTTGGTTCTGAATCCTCTTCGCTGTCCCAAACATGGGAATACCTAGGATACAGCAAAATTTCTCCAAAGACATGGTGATAGACTTATCATAAATTTTAAATGCGATAGATGGCTTGAAGGGGGAGTTAATAATTTTAAACTCTCAACAAAGATATTTGTGAGCATAGCATATTGATTACTTTCATCAAGCATATATGTAGTCAACCCAGCCCTGTCAGCAAGGAGTAGGAAAACATCAAGGATCCCTGCATCACTCAAAAAGTTAGTACAAGGGAAAGTCGATGGATGTGTATCTCCATCATCCCCCTCATCACCAATGCTTGGTGACATAAGATCTTCATTGTAGGATGTCCTAAATTGATTAGTTGATCTCGAAGGCCTTGATGACCTTGGTGCTTCTCTCTCAAAGATCTCTCCATAAGTGTGATTATCCATTTCCCTTCTCTGAAATTTTTAAGCAAACCTCATAAAAATGATATTGAGACAAACAAATGTAGGGACCTACTATAGGGAGTTGCAAGAGGGCTAACATGCATCAAAACAACTTATCTAAGCAATAGAACAAGCATGCAAACTCATTTAACATGTCACCTATAGTGCTAAAACACTCAAGAAATACTCCACTAAACAAAATTCTACTTGGACAATCGAAGGAGTCACATACCAGAGAACAAATGGTCCAAATCTCAGCAGCAAAGATGGGCTGAGCAAGGATATTGAAAATCGCAAGCAAGAACAGCAAGAACACGGGTTTGAGCTATGGAGTGAAGATATTTCAGGAGAGAGAGTGAAGTGGCTGGTGGAGAGGTAAGTGGAGGGCCAGGGGGCCCACACCATGCCACGGCGCAACCTGGCCCTGGCTGCGCCACCATGTGGTGTGGTGGCATGGTGGGTCCCCCTGGTGTGTCCCAGGTGCCTCTCTGCCCCAAATTTGACATAAAAATTTAAAAAGAATTTTCTGGAATTTTTCGTGAAACTTTATTTTTGAGGATTTTTCAAAAACTGGCAAGAGATTAAAAACTCGGGAAAACGAAGATGGAATGATAGAAAGAAAATCCAAACCAAGTCTACGGCAGCTCTAAGATACTCTAATATGCAACTAAACAATGGAGACAAAAGTGAACAAGATGGAAACATGAGTAAACAAAAGTAAATGTGGTGAAAACATAGTTTCATTCATTCAAAAACCACTTTGTTAACAAGGTTGATCATGTCTTGTTACCAAACTAATTTTCTATGAAGCAAAACTTTGTATTTCACTGAATGATTATGTTACCTCGACCTTGATAGGCATAGTCCCAACCATAACAATTTTATATTCTTCCTTGGGCTTTAGCCTTGAACAATAAATTTCTCCAACTTTGATGGTCCCAATATTTTTGATTGGGTTTAGACCATATTTTCTATCAATCTTCTTGGGAAAATGAACTATGTTCTCTTTATCATTGACATTAAAAGTTACTTTCCCTTGGTTGCAATCAATAACAGCACCTGCAGTGTTTAGAAAAGGTCTCCCAAGAATGATAGACATATTATCATCTTCAAGCATTTCCAACACAACAAAGTCAGTTAATATCAAACAATTATTAGCCACTTGAATAGGAACATTCTCACATATACCAATAGGAATAGTAGTAAACTTATCAGCCATTTGCAAAGATATATCAGTCAATATCAATTTTTCTAGATCAAGTCTCTTATAGAGAGAGAAAATGCATGACACTAACTCTGGCTCCCAAATCACACAAAGCAGTTCTAACATAGTTATTTTTAATTGAGCAAGGAATAGTTGGTATACCTGGATCTCCAAGATTCTCTAGAACCTTACCATCGAAAGAATAATTAGCAAGTAAAGTGGAAATTTCCTCACTAGGAATTTTCCTTTTGTTAGTAACAATATCCTTCATATACTTTGAATAAGGAGGCATTTTAATAGCATCAGTCAAAGGAATTTGCAAAAATAAAGGTTTCATCCATTCGCAAAACCTGTTATAGTGTTCTTCCTCCTTGGATTTGTGTTTCTTACCAGGTAAAGGCATTGGTTTTTGCACCTGTCGTGGTTTCGTCAACAGATCTGCCATAGGGGTAGGTGTATGGCGGTTTGTGGAAGGGGGTGAACACGGAGGAGCGATCCAGGACGGTGGTAGCACGAGTTTACCCAGCTTCAGATCCCGCAACGGTGGCGAGACCCTACGTGCTGCTATAATTCACTATAAGGCAACAAGTGCTCGGTTACAATGATGAGGTTGGCTGTTTCGCTATGCGATTGGCCGTAAGATTGGTCTGATGCCTCAAGGGCTGCTCCATGCCGGGCTTATAAAGGCGCCTGGCGTGGGCTGCACGTTGGTACCAGAGCGGATACAACTTGGAGTCCTAGACTAAGTCCTACACGTGCGCTACAAGGTCACCCGCCATGGGCCGTCATGCGGATCCGCCATAAGCTCGCCGCCAGTAGCCCGCCATAGGCTTGTCTCCGGATCCGCCATAAGCGCCTGCGTCTGGTACCGCCGTGCCAACTTCAGCAACTGGGCCGCCCGGTATGGTGAATCCGCCATACCACCCCTGATGGGCCACCCTGGCTTGCTGATTTAGGACTACGTCGCTGGTATACCTATTTGGTATATCCCCAACAGTAGCCCCCAGGGAACTTCAAGATCACCATCTACATCCGCCATGCTTGTTCTGGATAGGTCGTTTCCGCCATAGCTCTTCTTCACTGGGATGGCGGTTATCTTGAGATTCCTTTTTCCATCTATCAATCCGCCGTAAATAGCGGATCAAGCGACGTAGTTATCTTAGCGAGATTTTCGGGATCCGATGGATCATACCGTTGAAATCCGCCGTAAATTTCGGCACACAGTTCCTTCTAGGGTAAGATTCACAGAGTTACTTTTTTACCCTTGGACACGTGTCACCAGATTAGGGTTCCTGCGATCGGGACGAGCGGTGGTGATGGCGGGCACGAATCTCGAGGCCCGGGGTCTATATATATCCCGGCCTCTCACCCCCGGCCAATCACTCCTTCATTCGCCCCCGTCGCCTCTCTCTCTTCAGCGCCGCCACGAGAGCTTCGCCATCTCCGGCGAGCCGCCGCGAAACACCTCGCCGCTGGCAGCATTTTCCGCTACAAGCTGGCCTCGTCTTCTTCGTCCTCGCTTGAAGTTTTAGAAATCATCACCGCCATGCCACTGGCCGCCATGGAGCCCGAATCTCCTCGCCAAACTTCAAAGTTTGAAGCTGCTGAGGGCTCCGTGCGATCCTCTGATACAGAGTCCGCCATGCCCGAAACCTCAGGAGGGGATTGGGACCCCTGCATTCTGAGCGAGGAAATTCTATCTTCCTTGGAGCGGGAAGGCCGCATAGCTGCTAAGGAAACCTCCAGATGGCGGGTTGTGCCTGGTGAAGCGACGCCAACTCCTTCAGATGAGGAGGTCGTTATGCTGAAGTCTCATATTGATCGTGGCTTCAGCCTTCCGCCATCCTACTTCCTGAGAGAAGTTCTCCGCCATTACAGGTTACAGCTGCACCACATTGCTCCGAATAGCTTCACTGCCTTAGCAGGTTTCATTGTGCTATGCGAAGGGTATCTAGGCATCAGCCCACGCGGAGACTTATTCCGCTTATACTTTAATATCCGCCATAACCGGGACACGAACGGGAATCCTCGCAATTGCGGGTCAATCTCCTTTGTTCCTCGGCATGGGAAATCCTACCCCTACATTGTTCCTCACGACTCTGCTAAGGGATGGCAGGGTTCCTTCTTCTATCAGGCTAACCAGGCCCCTCCTGAAAGGAAGTTCGGCCTGCGGTCTTTTACTGATGGCCCCGCCGAGGAGCAGGATAGCTGGGGTGTAATGGATGACTTCACAATGGACGATGAATGCCAATTATGCTCACGGCGGATTTCGAAACTTGTCTTCTCTGGACTGACAGGTGTTGACACCATTTACTGCTGGATCTCACGGCGGATTCAGCCTCTTCAATACCGCCCAAGCCTGATGTGCGAATATAGCGGAATAGACGATCCCCAGCGCTATTCCAAGGAGGAACTGTCCGCTGAAGAAATCGAGCTCCGGATTCGCAATATCATTAAGGTGGGGCGAGATGAGCCTCTGAAGCTAAGAACCCCTATGTATGAAAATGGCAGTTGTCCAAAGGTAAGTGCTTCTCCATATTCCGCCATAACAGCTAATTTTCCTTGAATAACTTCACATTTCTTCGCAGCTCTCTTCTCTGCCACCCTCTGAGCTGAGCGGTCTTGTCCGCTATCCTCGGACGAAAGATCTTACCGATGATGAGGATGAGACCTCCTCATCTCCCAAAGGACAAAAAGCGACGGAAGAAGAGGTAGTGGCGGATGAACCTGTAGTGGCGGTTCCTCGTGGCGTTCGCGGTGCTGGCGGACGCATTCGTGGAATGGGCAAAAGAGTGATCTCTCGCCATTCGTCCCCTGCCCTTCGCGGCCATCTGGACACCATGCCAGAACATTCCGCCACCATAAATTTACCGGAGCGGAAGTAAGTATAATCACCATTCGCCTTCATACCATGCATAACTTTTCTAATCTGTCTCTCTTGCACACAGAAGAAGAAAGGTTTCTGGCCCGAAACCTCCACTAGCCAAGCCTTCTCCCGCTGCCATTCCACCCACACCAGATGCTCCTGCTCGCCCAACTGGGCCTTCCACCTCTTCTCATCATACCAGCACGGTGGCGGATGCTCCAGGAAAAAGTACTGGACCATCAGATCGCCCCGCTAAGGGTACTAAGAAGGTGAGTTTTAGCGGAAAAGCAATCCAGGCGGATACGGGAGCTGAAGAAGCTTCAAAGTGGAAGAAGAAAGCAACTGCTCTTTTCCGCCTTGACAATATGCAAGAGGATGCCAGTAACCATGTGTCATCTGCAATGGCGGCGTTTGTTCAGAGAACCAGTATTGTTAAAGAGGTATGTACTCCCAGTAGCCCCCGAGCGCCATGGCGGATTCGCAAATTTAATCCGCTATGGGGCTCCAAGGTTGACTTCTGTAAGTTTTTAAATAACGTAGCCCCCGAGCGCTGGTAATTCACACAGTGCTCTATAGAGAACTTTTTTTAATTTTTCATATTGAGTAGCCCCCGAGCATTATGGCGGATAATCATCCGGCATAAAGCTCTTAGAAGACAAAAAATCAGCATAAGTAGCCCCCGAGCATCATGGCGGATAATCCTTCATCATGATGCTCTAAGAGTGACTAAAAAAGAATCAGTGAGTAGCCCCCGAGCGTTATGGCGGATTCATATCCGGCATAAAGCTCTAAGATTGACTAACACTTCAAATTTTGCCAGAACTATAAGAAGGTGGTGGAGGACCTGGTCCAGGTCGTCAGCTCGCAGGAGAAGGAGCTGGCGGAAAAGAGCACTCTTGTGGCGGATTTGCGGCAGCAGCTTGAGAATAGCGGTAATCTACCTTAAGTTTCCTTTATGCTTATTCAATCAATGCTGAGCTAACAAAATTCCGCCATGCAGATGCCGCCAAGCTTAAGTCCACAATCGAGGGGATGGAGCAGGGCCATGCCATTGCAATGGACGGGCTGAATCAACAGCTCCGGAAATCACTGGCCGAAAACGCCACCCTCGAGAGGCAGCTGAAGGACCAGGAGAACCAGGGCAAGAAGAAAGATAAGGAGATAGCGGATCTCCGCAAAGCCGCCGCTGATTTTGAGAAGCGGCGCGAAGGCTTTAACGAGCTCCTCCATCACTTCCAAGACAACTTGCTAGGTACCGTTTCTTCTTATAGCGTACAATTTTCCAATTTCTGCTATGCAGTTCGTGACGCATCTTCTTGTTTCCGCCATGCAGCTTCCTTGGGACAAAGCGAGGTGGACACCGCCGAGGGCTTGCGCATGGCCACGGACGCAGCTAGGAAGGAGCTTGATGGCCTTCTCAGCGCTGGTCGCCAAGCGTGCGGGAGCCTGCAGATAGCGGGTTCTTCCAACCTTTCCGCCATCGCGCTCACGCAGAAGCTGCTGCTGGTGCCAGGGCTGGTGGCGGATTGGAAGCTGTCCTCTGCTCGGGGTGGTGCCGGAACAGCGCTGACATTGGCTAAGGCCCACTACCCTGACATGGACCTGGACCAACTCACCTCCGGCATCCCCGAGAGCGGCGAGGATGGCGCACCGGTGGACGAGGCCGCCATCCGGCAGAGCGTGCTTGGGTACGATCAACTGTGTGCCCTTGGCACTCAGCTGAACGTATACTATGAAGCATACGAGCTGCCAGGGTCGCCAAGCCAAGCTTCGGCATCCGCCTCCGCGGCTACAGCAGGTGGTGATGGCGGGGATGAGGTGTCCTCCAAGGTTCCGCCATCTTCTTGAGATGTGCCCTGCAACATGGCAGGAAAAAATACTTTGCATCAATTCGGCCCCTGAGTGGGTCTGTAATTTAAACTTAAACTGCGTGTGATGTGTCTGCACTGTGACTGATCTGCTTGTGGCGGATCAGTAGAATGCTTTATGAACTTTTGCAGTTTGTTTTTTATGAAGTGGTTTAATTTGCGCGAAGAAACTGCCAGGCCTAGTTTTATGCAACTTGCAGTTTTTGCCATGCCCAAAAAACAACACTTAAAATTTTTCACGCGTAGGATTATGCGATCCGCCATCCGGCTCTCTGCGCTTGACTTTTCGTGAGATGGCGAAATCTTCGCACGATCAATCCGCTAGGGCGACGATACTTAATAGCAACCGTCCAGAACCCTGAGCAGATGGCGGCTAGGATCATCAAAAAGTCACTACTCTGGAATCCACACAGAGAACATCGAATGAAGATCAAAACATAAAAAGGCTACGCGGACCGCTTATGGCGGATTTAAAAAGAGACGCAAGTGCAGAGCACAATTGCGTAAAAGGTTCTATACGATCTAAATGAACAATAAAGGAGGTAAAAGACTCAGAAAAAATCAAGAGTGAACCAAATGCTTTATTTCATTAATCATATAGAGGTGCCTATTACATAGCTAAAAAAGTGCTAAGTGTAGAAAGGACGTAGCTGTGCGATATTCCATGGACGATCTGTCTCGTCGTAGATATCGTCAGGGTCTCTTCGTTTGCGCTTCTTACTTGGTCGCTTATCTAGCTCGCGAATATCAACGAGGTAGTAGGATCCATTCAGTAGAGCTTTGCTGATGACGAAGGGTCCTTCCCAAGGCGGGGATAGCTTGTGGGACTTCTGCTGTTTGAGGCGTAGCACCAGGTCACCTTCCTTAAACGAGCGTTGGCGAACTCGCCTGCTGTGATAGCGGCGGAGATTCTGCTGGTAGATGGCGGATCTCTGGGCTGCGAGGTCGCGCTCTTCTTCTAGCAGGTCCACAGATAGTTGTCTGGATGCTTCTGCATCTTCTTCCTTGTAGGCCTCGACTCTTGGAGAATCATACTGAACATCACTTGGCAAGATTGCCTCTGCTCCGTAGACTAAGAAGAAAGGGGTAAGGCCGGTTGATCTGTTTGGCGTGGTCCGTAGACTCCACAGTACAGATGGCAACTCCTCTGCCCAGGCTCCAGCTGCTCTATGTAGCGGTGCTTCTAGGCGTGGCTTGATCCCTGACATGATTAGTCCGTTGGTCCGCTCAACTTGGCCATTAGACTGTGGATGTGCCACAGATGCTAGGTCAAGGCGGATTCTGTTGTGATGGCAGTATTCCTCAACTTCTCCCTGAGACAAGTTTGTGCCATTATCGGTGATGATGCTGTGTGGGATGCCGAATCTGACCACAATGTCCTTGACAAACTTTAGGGCGGTTTTGCCATCAAGTTTTCTGATGGGCTTAGCTTCCACCCACTTCGTGAATTTGTCTACCGCTACCAAAAGGTGCGTAAATCCCGAAGGTGCTGTTTTTAGCGGACCCACCATGTCCAGCCCCCAGACTGCGAAAGGCCAAGTTATAGGGATCGTATGCAGTGCTGTGGCGGGCATATGGGTCTGCTTGGAGTACATCTGGCAACCATGGCAGAGTTCCACAATGCGGTCTGCATCTGCTTTGGCTGTTGGCCAGTAGAACCCATGGCAGAACGCTTTTGCTACTAGGGATCTGGCGGCGGCGTGATGCCCACATTCGCCTTCATGGATCTCTCTTAGTATCTCGATTCCATCCACTTGGGATATGCACTTCATAAAAACTCCCGAGTTGCTTCGTTTGTAGAGTTGGCCATCAATGATGGTGTACGCTTTGACTCTACGCTCGATTTGTCTTTTCTGGACTTCGTCTTCGGGAAGCTTCTTGCTCGTCAGATATTCCAGGAAGGGCTCAGCCCATGGCGGATTGCTAGGCAAAACCGCCATAACAGGGGAGCTCGCCATCTCCGGATTTTCTGGATCCACCATCTTGACTGATCGTACGCGCAGATGCTCGAGGAATACGCCTGGCGGAACTGACTTTCGGCTGGATCCCAGTTTGGACAAGGTGTCGGCCGCCATGTTATCTTCTCGCCGTACGTGCTTTATGTCGTAGCCGAGGAAACTTTTAGCCATCTCGTCCACTTCGTCCCTGTATGCCGCCATGACTTCGTTCCGAGCTTTATATGTGCCAGCCACCTGCTGAGCCACAAGGTCAGAGTCTCCACAACACATGATGTGTTGTACGCCGATTTCCTTTGCGACACGTAGCCCGTGTAGTAGCGCTTCATACTCCGCGATGTTATTGGTGGTGGGGAAGTGAATCTGGAGAACGTAGCTGAGCTCATCTCCCTTAGGAGATTTGAGCTTCACTCCAGCCCCCGAGCCGTGTAGCAACTTTGAGCCATCAAAGTGCATCACCCAATGCTCTGGCTCTGGGACGGGCGTAGTCTCCTGTGCTTCTTTCCAATCCGCCATAAACTCCGCCAACGCCTGAGACTTGATGGCGGTGCGAGGCTTGTAGTCGATGTCGAAAGAGGCCAATTCAATCCCCCACTTCGCAACTCGTCCTGTTGCGTCGCTGTTGTTGATGATGTCCTTCAGTGGAGCTTTGCTCACCACTGTGATCTTATGGTCATAGAAGTAATGCCTTAACTTACGAGAAGCTAGGAAAACTCCGTATGCCAATTTTTGGTAGTGTGGGTAGCGCTGCTTGGATTCCGTCAGAACCTCGCTGACATAGTAGACTGGTTGTTGTACGCCATACTCCTGCGCTTCTTCCTTACGCTCTACCACCATGACGATGCTGACCACCCTATTGGTTGCCGCCATGTATAGTAACATGGGCTCCTGGTCTTCGGGTGCTGCTAGGACTGGTGCAGTGGATAACACTCTCTTCAGATCCTTAAGTGCAGCGTCTGCCTCGTCGGTCCAGACGAATTCGTCTGATTTCTTCATCAGCTTGTAGAGTGGCAAAGCCTTCTCGCCAAGACGACTGATGAATCTGCTCACTGCTGCCACGCAGCCTGTGAGTCTCTGCACGTCTTTTAGGTCGATGGGTCGGGAGATGTCGAGGATTGCCTTGATCTTCTCCGGGTTAACCTCAATTCCGCGGTGGGAGACGATGAATCCTAGGAGTTGTCCAGCTGGGACCCCGAAGACGCACTTCGTGGGGTTAAGCATCATGTTGTACTTCCTGAGGTTGTCAAACGTCTCTTGCAAACCCGCCATCAAACGTCTCTTCCATTGTCCTTGCGCGCTTCAGCGTGTCTTGAGCTTTAGTAATGTCGTCATCAACCTGGTTGCCCATCTTCTCGACTCGCTTTGCTTCCTTGAGGAGTGCTCGCCTTTTCTTCTCGAGATCGTTCACATCTCTGACATAGTCAGGGGTGATTGGATCTGCTAGAGTTCCGTAGACGACCTTATCCAGCGGGGTTGTGAAGTCTTCTTGGTGCTGGTCCTCGGGGATGGCGGGTAGCGGCCTGGGTCCGCCATGAATCTCGGGAAGTTGCTCCGCGGCGGGATCAACGGCTGATGGCGGGTTACCCTGCTCATTGCCGGCATCTCCGTCGTGGACTGCCTGAGATGGCGGATCACCGGTTGTCTGCCCAGCATCATCTCCTTTGTTGGTGACAAACACCTGCTTGGCCGCTGCTTGTTGCTCTTCAAGTGCCTGCTGCGCCAATTCCGCCTCGAGTTTCCTCATAGCGGCATCGTAATGGTCAGAATCATAGCCTTTGCTATCCCAGTCATCCGATTCACCACTTTCGTTAAGTGCCTCTAGGATGGATTCACCTGGGCTATCTTCTCCATTGGAGGTAGATCCCGAAGTGATACCTGCGAACGCAACAAGGCAGTACCGCGGTGCCTCTAACGCCAGATTGCTCATGGCGGATTCACTGTGGTCTTCCACCGCTTCCTCTACCTCTGGGGCGGGCTGGGTGGGATTATTTTTTGGATCCGATCTGGGCATCTTGAAAACTTCCAGATCAGATGAGTCCTCCGTATCCAGCTCGAAAGCGGTCCGTTTGGGGATTTCAGCCATACCAATCCGCCGGAAATTGGTTTCCGTAGCGGGGGTAGGGTTTGTCTCTCCAATGAAGATATGGATATCTCCAATCGGGATGACGGTGAATCGAGCAGGGTCTTCTCTAGCCGGCACCCAGAGGTTATCCGCTGGGACGATGGGGAAGCCGGAATCGTAGAGGACGCGCCCGATGGCGACGGTGTCACCGATGCCTGCGAAGGCGGATCCCGCCTGGATCCGCGCTCCAGACGCGCTAAGCCCCACGGTGGGCGCCAACTGTCGTGGTTTCGTCAACAGATCTGCCATAGGGGTAGGTGTATGGCGGTTTGTGGAAGGGGGTGAACACGGAGGAGCGATCCAGGACGGTGGTAGCACGAGTTTACCCAGCTTCAGATCCCGCAACGGTGGCGAGACCCTACGTGCTGCTATAATTCACTATAAGGCAACAAGTGCTCGGTTACAATGATGAGGTTGGCTGTTTCGCTATGCGATTGGCCGTAAGATTGGTCTGATGCCTCAAGGGCTGCTCCACGCCGGGCTTATAAAGGCGCCTGGCGTGGGCTGCACGTTGGTACCGGAGCGGATACAACTTGGAGTCCTAGACTAAGTCCTACACGTGCGCTACAAGGTCACCCGCCATGGGCCGTCATGCGGATCCGCCATAAGCTCGCCGCCAGTAGCCCGCCATAGGCTTGTCTCCGGATCCGCCATAAGCGCCTGCGTCTGGTACCGCCGTGCCAACTTCAGCAACTGGGCCGCCCGGTATGGCGAATCCGCCATACCACCCCTGATGGGCCACCCTGGCTTGCTGATTTAGGACTACGTCGCTGGTATACCTATTTGGTATATCCCCAACAGCACCCAAGGTTCTCTCTCACTACCATGTTTTTTTTTTAAACCTAAGACTGTGAGGCAAAAAGCCCCACAGCAATTTATTCAAAAGAGAGTAATTACAGAGAGAATGTACATCAACTAATTACAAAGGCCTAGCTCTAATGAACATATACAATTATGGAAGGGAATTAGCCCATTGTAATAAAGCCTCCTGATGCTTGCTTTTTATTCTATATTGTAAAAGAGTAATATTGTGTATGAATTTGGCCTTCCACTTCGCAAAAGTGGGCTTTTCATGCCTGAAGATCTTGCCATTACGAACAAGCCAAATATTCCAACATGTAGTGACCATCACTTCCATGAAGAAAGGTTTATTGAAACTCCTCTTAGCTCTAGTCACCACAGCTTGAAGATCATTATCCGATGACCAATCAATTTGAAGATAGTTCCAAATTCTTCTGCTGAAAGAGCACTCAAACAGGAGATGCACCCTATCTTCATAAATTCGTCTTGGGCATAGTTCACAGTGCATGTCATCAGTGACCTTCCAGTGTCTACGAAGAAGCATATCCCTTGTGTTAATTCGATCACGTAACACCAGCCAAGCAAACACTTTAGTCTTCAGAGTACAACAAGATTTCCAAAGCCATTTATACACCCCTGGCACTTGAATATGTTTGTGAATTTCTGCATAGAATTTAGCCGCTGTATACTTTCCTCCCCAGACATAAGACCAACAATCCTCCTGGTCAGTTAGGGGATTCCTTTCCATAAGCAATTTCAGTTGCTCCAGCTCATGAAAAGCTTGCGCCGAGATAGGCCTGTGAAACAACTCCGATAAATCATGAGCAGCATAAACCTTCTCTGCCGACAAGTTTTCCTCCAACACAAAGGAGAACAGCCTAGGAAATCTGATCCTCAATGGCACACTTGAATTATTGACTGTCCAATTATCAGACCAAAACAAGAAAGAGGTGCCCGTACCCATTGTGACCTGTGCCACCCCTCTGAAGTTATCAACTTGTTTCATAACATCTCTCCACCAGCAACGCCCACAAAGTTTCTCATCATGAGGGATCTTATCTTGGTAATAAGCATGCCAAACTAACTTGACCCAAGGCACCTCAGACTTATTATAAAATTTATCCAGAAATTTAATGAGCAATGCTGCATTTTGCTTTTGAAAGTTCACCACACCTAGCCCTCCAGCCGATTTAGGCAGACATACCATATCCCATGCCGCCAAAGATTGCTTTGGTTCATCAAATTTGTCCCTCCAAAGACACTGTCTCAAAATTCGGTCAAATTGCTTTGTCAAACCCGGAGGCAAACTCAACGTACAAAGGAAATGTAGAGGCATCGAGGCAAGCGCCGAATGAATCAGCTATAATCTAGCACCTTGGGATAGAAAACTGGAACTTGCCGATAGCTTTCTTTCCAATCTACACACTAGAGGAGATAGTTCAGCAATGGTAGGTCTAGTTGTACCCAAAGGTAAATCCAGATACGTAAAAGGTATTGCCCCCACTTGACAGCCAAACTCCTCTGCTAACTGATTAAGAACTTCCTCATCCACGTTGATAGGCAACATCTGAGATTTGTTGAAATTTATTTTTAAACCTGTGGACTTTGAGAATTTAATCAGAGTATCCTTGACCACCTCTATCTCATCTAGATGCGCTGGGAGGATTAGCAGTGTATCATCCGCGTATTGAATAATAGGAAAATCCATATCATATGTCTCAATTGGTCTATGAAGTCGTCCTTGATTCACTAGATCATTCACTGCCGACTGAAGAAGGTCAGAGCCAAATAAGTAAAAAGTGGCGAAATAGGATCACCTTGACGAACTCCACGCTTGCATTCAAATTGTTTGCCCGGGATGCCATTTAACAAAATGGAGGAAGTACCCGTGGAGAGAATAGACCTAGTCCACCCAAGCCATCTTTCATTGAAACCCTTGAACTTCATCACTTGGAGGATAGCCTCATGATCAATTGTATCAAATGCCTTCGCAAAATCAAGCTTGAGTATAATAATAGGTTTTTTCGAGGCATGGCACAAATAAACATACTCAAACGCCCAGGCCAAGCAATCTTGTATAGATCTATTTCTGAGAAATCCATATTGATTCTTGTGTAGACATGAAAGAATTTTGTCAAGAATTTCATACAAACATTGGTCAGAGAAATTGGGCGAAAATCATTCACTTGAACCGCCACCTGCTTTTTAGGAACCAAGGTTATAAAAGAACCATTGATATTTTGCAAATTGATACTTCCCTCATAGAAATCATTAGCAAGGCGGTAGAATTCTTTTTGAATTATGGGCCAGCACTTCTTCACAAACATGCCATTGTACCCATCTGGCCCAGGAGCCCTGTCAGCAGGCATTGCCTTAACTACATCATCCATTTCTTTCTTAGTGAAAGGAACTGTTAACTCATCTAGCCCCTCAACACGTTTGATAATGTGAGCCAGATCAAATTGCATATCAATTCCTTCTGACTTGCCCATCCGATCTTTATACTCATTCCATAACATTCTAGCCATAAGATCATGATCAGTGACTTCATTCCCCTCACAATCTTGCAGCATGGCAATTGCATTTCTTCTAAATCTTTCAGTTGCCATGGCGTGAAAGAACTTTGTGTTATCCTCGCCCTGTTTAATCCAACGAATTGTGCATCGCTTACGCCAGTATCGACATTCAGCCAACAGCAAATCATCCAAATGCAACTTGACAATCAAACGAAAGTTAAACTCAACCGTGAACAGTGGTATTTTCTCCTCTAGAGAATCTAACAACAATATAACATTGTTGCAATTTTGAATCAAACTTTTTAACCGAGCCAAACTGATGTGCCATTTCTTTAGCGCATACCAAAGGTTTTTTATCTTATCCGTCAGAATCGCCAAACTATAGTTTTTATGAGAAGGATTTGACCAAGATTTCTTAACACACTCCATAAACCCAGGCAAGTCCACCCAAAAATTCTCAAACCGGAAAAGCTTAGCTTTTGGAATATCCGTGTCAATGTTGACAATGCAGGGAGTGTGATCCGAACCCTTCCTAGCTAAAGGAAGCACCATAGAGTTAGGATAATCCAAGATCCAATTGGAGCTAGTAAAGAACCAATCCAGCTGTTCCAAGAGAGGGTTTTTTTTGCATATTCGACCACATGAATTTTCTGCCTTTCAAAGGGAGCTCCAGTAGGCCAAGATGACATATGACCTCATTGAACAAGAACATATCATTAATATCTCCCCCACCTCTATTACGGTTTTCTTGCGATCTCACAAAGTTAAAATCCCCAAGCACTAGCCAATTATCTGTCGATGGAATATTAAGGTCATGAAGCCATGAGACAAAGTTATCCCTCTCAATACCACGACAAGGTCCATAAACACACACCATCGTCCAATTCGCCATATTATGAACTGACGTGAAGGTAATCGTAATGCCAAAACTTTTCGTGTCAATCAGAACTCCCGTGAAAATCACGGAATTCCATAGAACAATTATACCACCAGAAGCTCCTTTTGAAGGAGAATATGCAAAACCATCAAATCTTTTTGGACAAAACTTTCGAATAAACCACCAATCAAATGATTCACACTTTGTCTCCTACAGACAAATAATATCACATTCGCTCTCCTCAATTTTAGCTCGCACATCTCTTTGTCTCTGTTCTGAGTTAAGGCCACGTACATTCCAACAAAGCACCCTCCATTTCCTCTTAGATAATTTACTCATTAAAATAAATTAAGATTCCATGACCAAAACCCTCTGCACTCAATACAGAGGCCACAGCACACATCAAATAAGCACCATAACACACAGTAAATATCACGAGAAGGTCTTTAACTGACAATAACATAACCATGACAGAGTCTGAATACCACCAAATGCTCACTCTGACAGACACCAACCCGACGAAGACACTGACTGACACCTGATACTCGCAGTTCAACAAAACGATAAACATAGCCAAATAACTAGTAGTGTCCACAAAGAACTCCTCCAAGCCACTAACCCCCTCATAAACCTCCCAGCACTTACTCATTGGCCAACTTACTCTTGGTAGCATTAGAAGGACCAGCCTCAAGCTGCTCCTTGGTGAGCTTCTCAAGTGGAATGCCCAGCGCCAACCCCACATTCTGCATCACCACAATTGGGGTTACTAGGATCTCCTCCTCATCCTGGTCCATCTGAATATTCTGCTCCAAGCCCACATCAGCATTCTCTTTCTCCCTATGTGCCTGATTGACCACCAACATCTTAGCTCTGCTCATCTTCTTCTTCTTAGGCTCCCCATCTAATACTGCTTTTGGCTTGTACCCATCAGTCTTCAGAGAGCTACGGGTCAATCTGCGCACAGCTGGCTGCACCAGAGGAGCCCTGACTTTGCGAGGACATTTTTGCTTTGGGGTAGAAGGAGTGGCTGAGAATTCAGTGCTATGAAGAACATCAGACGCTGCCTGATGGTCCTCAAAATCAAGAACCCTAGCCACCTTTCTTTTCACCTGAACCACCTTACGAGCAAGCAATGATCGCGGTTCCTCCACAGTTCCTAACTGAATCTTCCATGCAGAGTTGTCATCAAAAGCAGCAGTCCAGGAACGCTTCACCCAATTAAAAGAGACCGACTTTAGAGAAAGTGGGATATCCTTGGTCATCAGTAATGGCATCATAGATTCAAACAGCTTGCACCACTACATTTCAGGAGGCAGGACTGGACCCATCCTATGCTGCATCATCCCCACCTGCAGAATATTATTTTGGTTCTGTGGAGGATTATGCCCATACAGCACCATGTCTAACATATTAACTGAAGAACCTGAACTATCTGAGGCATCCAACACCATTGATTCCTGATCAACATTAGCTTCTTCGACCACAAGGTCCACATGCTCTGGAAACGCAACATGATCATGGACATTGTGGTGCTGATCACCTGCATTATCTTGCACCGCATCCCAACCAATTTCTGGGAACTGAGGCATGACGAAAAGGTTGTTGTTAAACGGCAGATTGCCAGGAAGCGGGTGGGGGTTCCCATTAGGTGGCATCTGATCCTCATCACCTCGTAGCTCATCAGCAAAATTAGCCGTCAGAATATAGACTAGCATAGTCCACGTCTCACGCACTCCCCCCACAGAAGCAAAATTTCCAAACACGACATCACGAGGAACATGGGCAGGCGACTGAAACGAAGCAAATACCGGTGCCCTGCATTCTATTGGATCCATACTATTCCAGGAGTGAAATTTGCCAAAATACGAAACAACATTAGCAATATGTAAGCCGTTCCTGTAATCTGGCAGAATCCCCAGCAGCATCAGCCATCCATTGCAAAAGCCTTGAGAAGCACGATGATTGACAGCATCATCCGCATGAATAAAATGAATAGAGTGATTCAGATGCAGCAGCGGCAAAGGATACGGACCATGTTGTACCAAAGCATTGGCGGCGTTTGGATCACTCATCTGGAATAATCCTACTCCAAACAATATCGGCTGGATCTCAACGATATTCCGATTCAACGGTCCTAACAGCATATCACGCACCTGATCACACCAGAAGGCCTCATCATGCGGCAGAGGCGGCGGATTCACTTGAGCAATGCAGAAGGCTTGATGACTCTGAGGCGGATCTTGCGCAGGGTAGTAGAACGATCTCGGCAGTCTCGTCGGTCCTCCATCGATGACGTGGTGACCCCACGGGAGCCAAGGCATGGGATCGACTTCAAAGTTTGCCATGGGTTGCTCAGTTGGAGGCGGCGAGATTGGATTCTGGAACGACGCAATGAGGAGGGCAGAGTGTTTCCCCTGATTATGCTCTGTCGGGTAACTATCAGGTTGAGATATGGGAGACGAAACGGCAGCTATGGGCTGAGCTGATTGGTTCCGCAAATCCCGGCCCAATAACGTCGAAACCTTCCGTTTAGGGACCCATTGCTGTAGCATTGTGGACTTCTTCTTTAGGCAATCTTTTGCAATATGTCCGTAATTAAAGCAATCCCGGCAGCGAAAATTTTACTCGTGCAATTAACAATTGTATGAGACATTGAAAGACATTTACGGCATTTCCAAAACCTGAACGCAATGTCCTCCACAACTTCCTCCAGACCCGTAAGATCCATCCTTTGATCAGACACGCCCATACTAGGATGCACATGGGATTCAGAATTTGGCTCGTGCTCCTCTTGCAGCTCTTTTTCCAGCATCACAAAAGGCTTGGCAGTGGCAAATTTAATCGAAGGAGAAGTCTTGGTCCAATGCACCATTGCATTTTCCTTACTAGCTTGAACCTTTGGACCATACCCTTTGTGAGCTTCATATTGAATGGTTGGAGCAAATTTCAGAGATTTTGCTAGAGAGACAGTGTGTTTGATCGCCGATTTTGGCCTAGGTTTTGCCAGAGCCTTTAATCCCATTTGAGTACGCCTTTTAGAGGGGCTAACTAGCGTCCATTCCTTCTCACTATTCTCTTGCCAAAGTCTCCATTCTCTTTGCCAATCAGGCCCACCATTACTCCATAAGTGAAAATAGCATTTGAATTTGTCACAAGCAAAGAATCTTGTGTTTAGAATATAAAACCCCACCTTCTTACTGGCCACAACAAAGGAGAATACCCTCTCTGATAACATGGTAACTTGCAGAGACCCACAATATCCTCCAATGGCAGCCTCCAAGGCCACTGCAACAATGTCTTCAGTTAACCGAAAGGCAGCACGACCAAAAGAGACTACCATTTCAAACTTGAGAGAATCTTCCTGGGGTGAACAGACGAAGCAAACAGCCTTTTAATTTCCTTAGCAAACGAGAAACCCTTGGAAAAATCCAGACCCAAGTCAATGGAATCATAAACTGCCCCCGAAGAATTTGAACAAACCTCCAACAGAGGGATCTCAATAGAACCTATCTCAATAGAACCTGACGTGACAAGCTGAGAACAGGGAGGCGAATTCAACAAGTTTTCATTATGAACCACAGCAGCACTATCCCGTTCAACATCAGTCACCGAAGGAGCTAGCATGCAATCACCAACACGCACAACGTGATGTGAGAACTGAATCTTTGTACCCTTTGCAAACAATTTGGGCTTCTTAGATTTAACTGAAATTGGGTGGCCTTTTGCATTTAAAAGCACCAGCCAGTTTTAAGATGAACAGAGGCGCATAGTGCCATCATAAGCCTTAAGACGCCCACGATCAAGATCCTTAATCGTAGAGTAAGAGACTTTCCAATTCCCATCCACCACAGATTCGGGCACAGAAGTGTCAGGCAAAAAAGCATCAGCGGGGATCACACGTACCTCATTAGGAGCAATAACAGATCTGAGAATCCTTGCGAAATGGTTCGGAAAAATAATCGTTGATCCGATCCAGATCTTCTCCTCCTGATTGAGATAACAACCCTCAATCACCGCATCACGCTGATCCTTAAGCACCATCCAGTTATTCTTCCAGAGCTGAATGGTACCATCTTGAAGGTTGGAAGGTCCTACCTCGGGATCTGAACCCGTGGCAAAAGAAACCGCCCAACTTCCAATCAAACTTGGGTTCATGATCAAAACCCAGGGAAAAAAGGGGATGGCAGGGAGTGTTGAGGCTAGGCAGATGGATTGGTTGGAGTGGAAGAGGGGAAATCACCAGGGATCGTGGGGATCGCCGGCGAGAGAGGAACTAGGGTTTAGGTCGCCAGGGAGTCGCCATGTTACTGAACTTGGGCATCAACCTTCCTTGTTGACCAGATTTGGTAGACTATCTCACTACCATGTTTGTTGGCAATGAAATCTTCCTTGGTGTACTTTGCATTCTTAGCAAGCTTTTCTGGTTCCTCCTCAACTTCTTCTTTATCAGAAGCATTACCACTTTCAGTTTCGGCGTCAGAAATAGAAACACTATTAGGATCTTTACCTGTTTCGGAAGATTCTGCAGCTGTTTTATGCTTCTTCTTCTTTTTCTTGGAAGGAATACCATCACCTGCAGCACATTGAGAATCTTGCTCGATCCTCTTAGGATGTCCTTCAGGATATAAAGGATCCTGAGTAGAAGCACCACTTCTAGTGCTTATTTCACAAGCATGTTTTTCTCTAGAAGCATTTACTAGCAAATCCTTTTGCACCTTAGTAAGTTGATCAATTTGAGTCTGAACCATTTGAAAATGTTTAACAAGCATCTTCACATCATTGGAGGTTCTCTCCACATTATCCTGCAACTTGTTAATAGCTCTAGAGTTCTCCAACAAATGATTCTGCACCCTCTTATTAAAGTTATCTTGCTTAATAATGAAATTATCAAACTCATCTAAGCATTGATAAGGAGGTTTAGAGTAAGGAATATCTCTATTATCAAAGCGTTGGAGAGAGTGTCCCTCAATAGTGGAGGAGCGAGGGATTGGCTTACATAGTTCATCTATAGGTGGTAGATTCTTCACATCTTCAGATTTAATACCCTTCTCCTTAAGAGATTTCTTGGCTTCTCTCATCACTTCATCATTTAATTTATTCATTCCTCTTTTCTTTGGTGTTGGCGCTGGTGTTGGCTCAGCCATAGTCCAATCATCATAATTCTGGCTTATTTTAGCCATTAATTCTTCAGCTTCAGCAGGAGTTCTTTTCCTGAAAACACAACCAGCACAACTATCCAAGTATGTCTTAGATTCAACAGTTAGTCCATTATAAAATATATCAAGGAGTTTATTTTAAGGCAATGGCTCTCAAGGCAGTGCTCTAATTAAAGAACAAAACCTTGCCCATGATTCTGGCAGTTTCTCTCCTTTTACCTGCTCAAACTCAAAGATTTTCTGCAAAGCAGCATGTTGAGCACTAGCAGGAAAATATTTCTGAAAGAAAGCATTAACCAAAGCAATAGGACTATCAATAGATCCAGGAGACAAATTATTAAACCAAGCTTTAGCTGCACCTTTCAATAAAAAGGGAAAATCTTGGCAACAAAGTAAGTACGCAGCTTAGTATCATCAGAAAACAAATTACTCAAAGAAGAGAGCTTATTCATGTGTCCCATAGCACTTTCATTTTTAGTACCACAAAAAGGTTCTTTCTCAACAATAGATATGTAAGATAAATCCAAAGAGAAATCATAGTCCTTATCACTAATATTTATGGGATACGCAGCAAACTTAGCATCAGGAAATAACTTGTATCAAACAGCGCGTCTTGCAAGAAGATCTCTAATAGCACCAGCATCACTAGTAGCATGAAATTCATCAATAAAATCATCATTGAGCTCAATATAAGCTTCCTCTAAATCATCACTAGGACATTCTCTAGACTCAGGTGAACTAACAGGTGTAACAGCAGTGTTTCCCATTTGCTTAGTCCTAGCAATCGTAGCATCTAAAAAGGAACCTAACGAACCACTCTCATCAAGCACAATACAAGCATCATCAAAACTATTAGTAGCATTTTCAAACTCAGCAGAAGTAGTAGCATGTGCATGTGGTGGTGTAAGCAACTTACTCATCACAGATGGTGAATCAAGAGCAACAGAGGTGTTCAGAGTTGTACCTCTTCTTGTAGTGGATGGCAATATAGGAACTTTTCCATCACGAGGTTTACCCATGATGAATGGATTGCAGCAAACAATATGAATTCCAAGTGAACTTACAAATAAAGCTATGCTCCCCGGCAACGGCACCAGAAAATAGTCTTGATGACCCACAAGTTTAGGGGATCGCAACTGTCTTCGAGGGAAGTAAAACTCAAATTTATTGATTTGACACAAGGGGAGCCAAAGAATATTTATAAGCCTTAACAGATGAGTTGTCAATTTAGCTGCACCAGGAAACAGACTTGCTCGTAGCAGTTTATCAGTAGCAACAGTTTTATAGTTGTGGCAGTGACAAGGGTATAGATAATAGAGCCCGTCAGTTCAAGTACCCCTGAGGCCCGTTAAGCTAGGCCCAATTGTAATACTAGTCGACATATGAGTTCATGTCGTATGTCGATACTGTAATCTATATAGGACCCCACCCGATCCTTGAGATCTGGCCACCTATATATAAGGGCCAAGAGAGGACGGTAAGGGACAGATTGAGAGCGAGCCAAGTTTATTCTTATGTTTACTTTCAACACACACCTTGTTTGACTGATCTTACCTTCGAGTTCATCCGATGCCCTACTCCCCCGATCCTAAGTCCTTCATCTAGGACATTTGTCGAGTTAGCCCTCGTCAATTGGCGCCGACCTTGGGGACTCTGGGCGTTGGAATCATGAATTCGACGGCTTTTTCGCTTTTAGCCAACAGCAATCCGGAAGTCGACGAAATCCAGATACCCTTTGGAACCGTCGATTTTCAACCTCACCAGTCAAGTTTCACGCAAGTATTCGAGAGCATGGATCAAGATATAGATTTTACGATCGGAAGTCTAAACTTTCGCGTCGGATCACTAGGTTCGATTCGCCTTTCAGATCTGGCAAAACCGGGTCCGTCGGCAAGCAAGTCCAAGACAGAAACAACGTCAGAATCATTAGAGGGCTCTTCCAGCTAAGTAAATTTGCCGGTCAGGTTCGCAGAAATAGAAACAGAAGAGAGAAAATTCGCAGAAGGCGACGAAACCATGGAAAACTTCGACCTAGAAGTACAACTCAAAGACCTGATGATCTGCCATGATGATACTTCAGATAAATCAACAGACACCTGGAAGACAGGGTTAGAGCTTCATGAGGATGACAGTTCAATCTTCTCAAGCTTAGATAGTAAGTTTGACAATCGGTACCAAGTACTCGCTATTATAGAGGATAACTCAGAGGATCTCGACAAAAACAACAATCCAGTGCTCAACCCAGCAAACATAACCAGAGGAGCAAACCACCTAGCAGAAGGAGAAACTGCAGACTCCCTAGCAAACAGGGAAAAAGTTCGACTATCAGTCGATGAGTGGAGGACAATCAAAACAGCCGTGGAGCACTGCACGCCAATACCAAATAACGCTAGCAAAAATATGCTTTTAGGGTACCACTACGCCCTAATACAGCAGTCAAAGCAGCTAGCGAAAGAGAGAATTGAGATACAGAAGAGAATAGAGACTCAGCCATTGCAACAAGCGATGCTTATCATAGAGCACGTAGCGACGCGTCGTACACGAACAACAAAAGGCATCGTCGACATGGATCAAGGTACGAGAACCTCGAATACTCAGACAGGCAAAGTCTCTCAAAAAACCTCGACTCATCTTTCTTATCAGTCGATGAGCAAGGGAACATTATACCAAAGACACCCGAAGCAGCGCTGGTGGCAGCTCAAGCATACCTGCACACAACACGACCAAATCCAGGAGACCCAAGGGAACATATGCACCGGGCAGCACTGCAGGGATTAAAGATGGTAGGCAACAAGCTATCATCAAAAGAGGAGGAGGCATACCACAATAAAGGAATTCACAAACCAAGGTCACCACGCCGTCACAACAGTCCTCGGCACAGAAGCGGCAGTCGACGATCTAGAACACCATCACCAGGGCGACGCAATAGTCCAAAGCATAAAGGAACCCGAAGATCCAGGACTCCCAACAAAGCATATGACCACGAAGACGACGAAAAGGAGATGGGGGCGTCATGCTTTACCCATAGGGTTTGCATCACGCCAGTACCCAAAGGTTTCAAACTACCCCATGATCAGCAAAAATATGATGGATCTCAGGAGCCACAGTCATGGCTTTCGGATTATCTACAAGCAGTAAAATTACTGGGAGGAACCAAGGAAACAGCAATGCAAAGTTTGCAATTACACCTCACCGGTGCAGCAAGGTCATGGTTGAGCAAATTAGGAAAAGAAACAATTGGAAGCTGGGAGGAGCTCACAAAGCAATTTACGAGCAACTTCAAGTCGACATACAAGCGGCCAGCATCCATAGAAGAAGTCAAAGCCTTCATGCAACAACGCAATGAGACATTAAGAGCGTATATCCAAAGATGGAGCATTATCAAAATTCAGCAGTCGAAGTCTCAAACAAAAGAGCAATAGATGCATTCACACTCGGGTTGCAGCGAGGAGACCTAGTCAAAGAGATGGGCAGGCTTAAGCCAAAAACAGTATCAGATTTGATGGATATAGCAAACAGGTTCGCAGATGGAGAAGATGCGTGCAATAACAAACGGACACGATCACCAGAAGATGATAGAGGGAACAGATATGGAGGCCAAAGGAGGAGATCTCACAATTATGACAGCTACGGCTCCCACAGCCAAGTAGCCACAGGGTACAAAGACAACAGCTACCAAGGGAACGACTGCAGAAGCTCAGGGTACCGTAGCTATGGAAAAGAAGACTACATAAGCAATAGGAAATTTCAGACAAGAGAACCCGGAGAATACAACTCATCACCAGAAGATATGCTAAACGGACCATGTCACATACACTCTGCGTTTGTTGATGGGAAACGAGTATCAAGACACGCAATGAAAGATTGCACGACGTTCTTGAAACTCCAGTATGCAGCACTAAACAAGCAAGCCGAAGCAAAACGGCAAGGATACAAAGGAAACACAAACAGCGCGCCTGCAAGTCAACAAGGAAACAATGGAGTCCTGCAAGGTCAAGACTAGCCAAACCAGGGACACGACGACGACGAAGGATATGTTCCATCTAAAGGGCACATTACAGCAATGATACAACCAGTGCCCAAGTCGAACAAAGAGGAGAAAAGCATAACTCGCCAAGTTAACCTTGCAGTAACTTCGCCTCCAGCAGCAACGGAGTACCTGCACTGGTCAGAGCAACCCATAGAATTCAGCAGGGATGATCACCCCATAACGGTACCTCGGCCAGGAAACACGCCTCTGGTACTCAAAGCCCAAATTGGGACATACGACGTCAACAGAATATTTATGGATGCAGGAAGCGGAATAAAACTGATCTACGCAAAGACTCTACGAGGAATGCACATTTCATTAGAGTTCCTGAAGCCAACTGACTGTTCCTTCCACGGAATAGTCCCAGGAAGTGCCAACTATCCACTAGGTCGAATAGCACTCAACGTTTGTTTTGGGAATCAACAAAACTACAGAAGAGAGAAGCTCGACTTCGAAGTCATGGATTGGCCATCACAATATCATGCGATCCTCGGGCGACCCGCGTTTTCGTGATTCATGGCAGTACCTCATTACACATACCTGGTACTAAAAATGCCAGGACCCAATGGAATTATCACAGTAAAAGGAAGCTTCGAGCTATCGGATCTATGCAACAATGAATTTCACAAGATGGCCCAAAACTTCGGCATGATGGCAAGCTATGGAGAACCCAACTACAAAGCAAAAAGCGCGACTACGGGAGTCACACAACAACTCGAAGGACACCCAGCAGAGCCAGAAGTGAAGAAACTGCGGGTACAGCCGTCATACCAAGAGAAACCTACAGGAGAAGAAGAGAAGACCCAGGCGACATAGGCGACAAGAACAACAAAAAAGTAGAGTAGAAAAATAAGGCTGTAAAAGCCACGAGCTATTCCAGGGCAATGCCCTCTAGATCCAGAACACAGGTCATTGTCCGAATCTCTTGGGACACCCCATATATCTTGCATTATAAGTATAAATAAAGACAAAGTTCCTCCTGTTTGAGTTTACATGTCTTTAAACAAAATTGTGGTAAACGCACCAACAACGGAAAAGTAAATGCCTTGCGAACAAAATGAAGCTTCTGATAAAAGGATTCAGAAACAAAAACTCTCGCGTTCTACACACAAAAGCATACAAGCGTCACAACATTGGCTGATCAGAATCATCTACTCTCAAAGGATTTAAGTAATGATGCTCGCGGAAAAACGCGGCATCCTCTCAAAGCAACCTAGCTATGAGCCTCCTTGCTGGTTGAAGGGTAGCATCCATGTGGACTCGCAACCTAGCTCCACCTGGAGGCATACTTAGTGACATAGAACTATAATTAAGCCTTGGATGCCACTTACGCGTCCACCCAAGAGCAAAATTGGCGCCAACCACCAAGTTGAGCTCTATCAGCCGATGAATTCGCTGACTAGATCTAAAAGCGTCAAGTAGCTGCGGAAAGCTTCCAGGCAGAGGATTACAAGGAGGCATGACAGAATACATGGTCATCAAAAATCTTCGACAACCATCAATTGCTTCCCCAATATGCTGAGCACGATCTTGAAGAAGCACAATGGCACGACGCATCGGGGATCAGACCACAAATTGTCGACTCCCTCTGATGATTTCTCGAGAGCCGCAATTCGTTCAGAAACCCGACGTGTCTCACCAACAAAGTCCAAGCAAGTACCTAAGGTAATGAGAAGGTATTAGCCACCAATAATGGAGTAAAAAGAAAAAGAGGAAGGCTGCAAGGAACCTTACATCGCAACATCTCACAGACAGATTCAACAATACCAATAAGAAAGGAGTCGCATTCTTCAAGATGCACGATTTTGGCCGTCAGACCCGACACCTTATCCTCGAGTGTGGATATTTGTTTCATAAAGCCACAAGATTTGTTGGCCTTGTCCATAGCAATCTGTGCCTAGCGCTTCATCAAGGATAAATGGCCTTCAAGGTCCGAAATTCTCAACGAATATTCAGAACATCGACAAGAAGGATGAGGAGGCGAAGAAGCTCCGGAGTCAAACATATTGGTGGGAGATGAAGCCCGATCACGACCCGACGACCCACCAACATGCACAGGCTGGAAGCCAAAAGAAAGAAAAAGACAGCATCTCAAAAACTAAATTAAGCATGACATTTTATAAGGGAAGAATATTTACAAAGAGCACAAGTCCTCTGATTAGTTCTCGGGCAAAATATGACTAAAGTTCACCACATCAAAATAAACAAAGACTACAAAGGAAGACTAAGTCTACGCCACCTCAGCCTCAGGGTCCGTGGCAGAAGCAGGCGCGGAAGAGGTAGCACCAGTGTTGGGTGGAGGCATCGACCCACTTGTCGCCGGAGTCAAAGAAACTGGTGTAGCAGAGGTTGAGGAAGCCGCTGAAGGAGAAATAATAGACACGATGCCTGGCGCGTACTTCTTCGCCTGCTCGAAGAAGCCCCGTAGCTCCGAAAGAGGTCGACCGCGGGAAGAGCTCACCTTCTCCCAATTAACCTCCTCGCCATGCACATAGGTAAGCGCAATGGCCCCCTCTGCACCTTGCTTCACAGAGCGGCTCTTCATCAGCAGAATAGGATCTTTGGGGATGTTAAAAGCCGTTGCAAGCTTCTTCAGATCAGTAGTTGGCACATCCGCTTTCTGCTTGGGCCACAACCCGACGAAAATCCGCATTAGCACGCGGCTAGCCAGCTCGAAGATCTCCTGGATAGATATCCAATTTGACTCCAGGAAGTTCACTGCGGCCATTAGAGGATCGTCGTCTGGCTGCAAAGATGCCGAAGACAGCCCATTATGTTCTAAATAACCAAGGAGACAAAGACAGAGAAAAAGCATACACCAGCAAGTATAAGAATGGGCAACTCAACAAAGAAGGGAAAAGCATGGTATTTACCTCCAGCAAGAGCTAAAATTTTATTAAGGCGTTCAGTTACGACCTGCTCCCTCGGGATACGCTCCTTATTAGCATCAGCAAGGGCTTTCTCCGCTTTCTTTGTCCTAGCCAATGCTGACTTAGTGGACTTCTCAGCAGTGGTTTTGGCAGCGGTGGCGGCATCCCAAGCTTTTCTGGAAGCTTCGAGTTCAGCTTCCAGAGACGAGATGCGAGCATTTGCTGCCGCCTGATACGTCTCAAACGTATCTATAATTTTTGATGCTCCATGCTTGTTTTTACACCATTTGCTTAGTGTTTTGTTACACTTCGTGGCATTTTTATGCATTTTCCGGAACTAACCTATTAACAAGATGCCACAGTGCCAGTTCCCTGTTTTCTGCTGTTTTTGTGTTTCAGAAAAGTTACACATGAAATATTTTCGGAATTGGTCGAATCAAAAGCCAAACATCCAGAAATTCACCAAAGCTTCCAGAGAACCAAAGAGGAGATGGAGTGGGGCCACGAGGGGCCCACACAACCGGGAGGCGCGGCCCAGGGCTAGGCCGCGCCCCCTATGTGTGTGGCCGCCTTGGTCCACTTCTGACGATGCACCTTCGCCTATAAAGACCCCCCCCCCCGACGGGAAAAACCTAAACACCCGATCACTTTTCCAGAAACATATCGCGATCCGCCGTCGTCGTCGACCCGAGATCGGGAGGGTCCAGAAGCTCTTCCCGGCACCCTGCCGGAGAGGGGAATCGCCACCGGAGGTCTTCTTCGTCGCCATGCTTTCCTCTGGCACGATGAGTGAGTAGTCTACCTTGGACTGTGGGTCCATAGCAGTAGCTAGATGGTTGTCTTCTCCACCATGTACTTCATGTTTAGATCTCGTGAGCTGCCTTACATGATCGAGATCACCGTTATGTAATTCTACATGTTGTGTTTGTTGGGATCCGATGAATATTGGTGTTATGATTGAGTTGATGTGCTGAATATTATCTTATGTTGTTTATGATCTTGCATGCTCTCCGTTGTTAGTAGCTATCTTGGCCGAGTAGATACTAGTGACTCCAAGAGGGGTATTTATGCTCGATAGTTGGGTTCATGCCTCTATTTAATATGGGGGAGTGACAGAAACCTCTAAGGTTGTAGATGTGCTGTTGCCACTAGGGAGAAAACAACATTCATATGCTCAAGGGCATATGCTTTGTTTACATTACACACTTTGCTTAATGCAGTTATCTGTTGTTCGCAACTTAATACTTGTGGAGTTCTCGGATTGATTCGCCACAAGTGGATTATTAGTCATAGATGCAGTTGGATGGCGGTCTATGTATCTTGTTGTAATGCCCAGAGTAAATATCATAGTGATCCTCTCGACATATCACGTTATCTTTATTCTATTAATTGCTCAACTGTAATTTGTTTACCCAGCATGTGTTATTTTATCTTATGGAGAGACACCACTAGTGAACTGTGGACCCCGGTCCTATTTCCATTATATTGCTACCACCTGTTTACTTTACTCGCACTGTTTACTTTACTCGCATACTACTTTTGCTTTCCACTCGATACGCTCATATCCTTTGTTTCAAGCAAACCGGTGAGATTGAAAACCTCATCGTAAGTTGGGGACAAAGTATTTGGTTATGTTGTGTGCAGGTTCCATGTTGCCGCTCGCAAAGTAATGCTTGGACGAGGCGCCCTATAAATTGTTCGGAGCTGTCGCGAAGCTAGCGGGCATCACCTTCTGGAGTATTGGCTTTTTCCTACTGGATTGATAATCTTGGTTTCGTAACTGAGGGAAAACTTGCTGCTATATTCATCAAACCTTCTCTTGGGGTTTCCAACTGGCCGGTCATTTACTTCATCAACTACACGCCAACGAGTTTTCTGGCACCATTCATCACCGCGCCATCAAACGCAATCAAGTTTTCTGGCGCCGTTGCCGGGGAAAAAGAAGACTTCTGCAAGGGGAGTTTCGCACGCACATCCTTTACTTTGTTTTAAGTTTTTCTTTACTTTATTTTTACTTGCATCGTTTTATCAAAAATACAAAAAAATTAGTTTCCTTTATAGTTGTTTTTACTTGTCTGCTTTTAGCTTTGCTAGAATGGGTACTCATGAGAACACCAAGTTGTGTGATTTTACTAGCACTAATAATAGTGATTTTATTTGCACTCCTATTGCGCCACCTGCTCCTGCTGCTGATTTTTATGAGATTAAGCCTGTTTTGTTGAACCTTTTTATGAAAGAGCAATTTTCTGGTGCTAGTACTGATGATGCTGCAGCTCATCTCAACAATTTTGTTGAGCTATGTGAGATGCAGAAATATAAGGATGAAGAAAGTGATATTATTAAGCTTAAGTTGTTTCCTTTTTCTTTGAGAGGAAAAGCTAAGGATTGGTTGCTGTCTTTGCCTAAAAGGGATTTCTATTTTCGTGCCCTCAGGTCGTTAGTTGTACTCAGTTTTCCCCAGCCACTTAGTTTTTCCTCAGTTTTCCCCTCGCTCTAGTTTGAAACCCCTCGCAGACGCTCGGACGGGAGGTTTGCCGTTTAGTTGACCGTTCCGTGCTGACGTGTGGGGCCGCGTCGTGTGGGGCCGCGTCGCGTGGGGCTGGTAGAACGGGACCGCGTGGGACAGGACGAGACCGCGTTTGGTTGTACGTGAGAGCTCGGTTTTGTCTCTCTCGGCCCAAATTGGCATTTTTCAGAGCGCCTTTTTCCCCTCTCTCTCTGTAACAGTTCTCTCTCTTTTCACCAAATTAGTATCAAATCTAGAGAAGCTTCTATCTCTGTCTTTCTTTAATGATTGTTGCCTTTTGGCCCTCGTTTTTTGCCCAATATGTTAACAAATCTAGTAGCAAATCTAGAAGCTAGTAGAGGATAAATTCACAGCAGCATAATAAATCGAGAAAATATAGGAAAAGCTGCATACAGCAGCCAACATAGCATATATATATATATATATATATATATATATATTGAGGACAGATCCAACAGTACTACCGATCCCTAGATCCAACATAAGCTACATTTTACATGGGATTAAGCTTGGAGGCTGCGCAGGTGAATCCCAAGTGCTTTGTGTTTGGCCATGAACGCATGCACGTTCACGGTCGTTCCAACTCTAGCGCCGCCGGTGGCACTGCCAAGGGATTCGGCATGGTTCACCAGGCAGTTGAAGTCGGTGGCGCGGAGCCTCCTGTTGCAGAAGGGGCACCTGTAAACGCCTCGAGCAAAGTGGCGATCGTAATGGCCGGACTGCAGCCTCCTGAGGACGTGACGAGTCTTGGTGTGGAAGGACTCGTCGTCGCTGTCGACGTCGCTGCTCTGCACCTGTCACGTAGCACCAAAGATCGAAAAACACGGAGTCAATTGCAGCGATGATGGAACAGAGAGTGAACAAAAGATCATGCATGATAATATGGGCACGAAAAAAAGAAGCCTCAGTTACATTGGACACACTTATATCCAAGATTTGGGTCAGTGAACCAAAGATCATGCACAACAAATTTGTACACACCAATTTTTCACAGACCAAACCCTGAATCAATTTGTGCCCAAATATTCATCATCATCGGCATAAATTAACGGGATGGGATTGATTACTCACATAAGTTAACTGAATCGTAAACAAAAGCAAATCACAAACACTAATAACGCTAGATCTATCATAATAATGCTAGATCTATCATAAAAGGATTGAACTAGGAACAGACTAATCCTAATAACGCTAGATCTATCATAAAAGGATTGAACTAGGAACAGACGAACCCTAATAACGCTAGATCTATCATAAAAGGATTGAACTAGGAACAGACGAACCCTAATAACGCTAGATCTAACACAAAAGGATTGAAATGGCATAAGAACAAGGGAACAAAGGGTTACCTCCGGGTAGTCGTCGACGATGCTGGTGTCGTAGGGGTTCGCCGGCGCGACGTACGGCACTGGTTCGTACGGGTCTTCGTACAGGTCCCAATCGACGGGTGCCTGGATGGGTGCCTGGACGGGTGCCTGGACGGGTGCCTGGACGGGGGCGGCGGCCATTGCGCCGGCGGCTGATGCGCCGGCGCCTACGTCGGAAGCAGCGACGGGGGCCTGGACGGGGTCGGCGGCCGATGCGCCGGCGGAAGATGCGCCGGCGGCCGATGCGCCGGAAGATGCGCCGGCGGCCGATGCGCCGGCGGCCGATGCGCCGGCGGCTACGTCGGCAATGGGCAACTCATGCTTCTCCATCGCCGGGGTTTTTTCTTAGGGGGTTTTTCGACGCAAAGTGGAGAAGATGATGGGACAGGAGAGGCGGTTGCAGTGAGAATGAGAGTGGGCAAGCGTCGAGAGAGAGAAAGAGGGGCTCTATAAAGACGAAGGTGGTGTTTGGTGTACCGCAACACGCGTCCGCTATGCACGGCTGCAGCGTGCACCGCGACACGCGTACTCAGTTCTACCCTCGGGCCTTATTCAGAAATTTTATATGCACTCAGTTTTCCCCTCGAGTACTAGACTGGCAAGTGCAATATACTCAGTTCTACCCTCAAGTAGCTGGTCAACAGAGAGTCAACAAATGAGATTAACATAGCTAATTGAGTCATTTCATGCGCAAAAAAATCCAAAAAATAAAAACATAGTGGCACCTACTCATGGAGTCTTCCTACGCAACCTGCCACCTTAACCAACATAGATAAATCATGTTTTACCACAAATTGCCACTTCTCATAATCACTAGTAGCTATGAAGATGCATGGTTTTCCACTCAAACCCCTTTGCAAAACATCTTCCCCAAAACATAGTTTGTCTAAATGAGGCCATAATTGTCACACTCATGTATATTTGAATTGCAAATAATTTGATGTAGCCCAATATGAATTATATTGTACAAAACACGCATTTTTCATTTTGTAATTATTTTGTTTGAATCCCTTAGTCTATTTACTATTTACGTGCCCTTGGTTTCTTAGTACTACTCAGTTTTGCCCTCAAGTACTGTCACAAATGCTCACAGAAACCCAAACTTATCCTGATTGGTTGAGCGGTTGTCACACGGATCGACTCCACCAACCGTTGATCCACTGATCTAACGGGCAGTATACCCCTATCCGTCTCTTCGTGGCCACCCCCTCTCTCTCTCTTCGTGGCCACCCCTCTCTCTCTGTCGGTGGATCAACGGTTGGTGGAGTCGATCCGTGTGCATTTATGGATTATTTTACCACGTAACTATCCCTTCCCTCTATTATCAACGGTTGGTGGAGTCGATCCGTGTGCATTTATGGATTATTTATGGAGTCTATTTATGCATTATTTTCCACGATTTAAAAATGTTAAACTAAAAAGTGGTAAACAAGAGACATACATATTTATCACCCCTATTATCAACTATCTTTAGCATTCCTTTTCTTTTAGGGAATTTAGTTTTGGTAATTTGAAATGGCCCAAAAGTGGTATAATTTTGGTAGAAACATGAGACATACATGTTTGGCATATTTGGGGCATTTCGGTGAATGAATTATTTATCACCCCTCTAACAATTATCAACTATCTTTAGCATTCCTTTTCTTTTAGGGAAAATAGTTTTTTGGCAATTTGAAACGGCCCAAAAATGGTATAATTCTGGTAGAAACATGAGACATACATATTTGGCATATTTGTGGGATTTCGGTAAATGGATTATTTATCACCCTTCTAACAATTATCAACTATCTTTAGCATTCCTTTTCTTTTAGGGAGCATAGTTTTGGCAATTTGAAACGGCCCAAAAATGGTATAATTCTGGTAGAAACATGCGACATACATATTTGGCATATTTGTGGGATTTCGGTGAATGGATTATTTATCACCCCTCTAACAATTATCAACTTTCTTTAGCATTCCTTTTCTTTTAGGGAATATAGTTTGGGATATAGTTTTGGTTATTTAAAACGTCCCAAAAGTGGTATAATTTTGGTATAAACATGAGACATACATATATGTCACCCCTCTAACAATTATCAACTATCTTTAGCATTCCTATATTCCCTAACACTTATTTTTTTTGGTAATTTCGGTGAATGCACACACTAACTTTGAAAACAACTACAAGTACATGTAACTGAATAATGGATTTGTAACAAGGGATCCCTTGTAACAACTTCTTGCGCTTGACGAGCAATGATAAGAATCCGATCGCAATTATACAACAAAAAAAACAACCAGCCATCAGATTAGCTTGCTTCTTCAACTCGATCAGCTGCTTTAACTGCTTGTTCATTTTCTTCAGTTCTCCCTTCACTTCCACCAGTTCTGCATTGGGAGCATTAGGCATAATCGGGACGGCCCCTCTCTCCACCGCATTCTCTACAGCAAGTACCCCCCCTCCCAAATTGCGCTCCCCAATACCGCCAATTGATTCCTGCAATTTAAGCCTCTGAACGTACACATCGATCCACTCGAAATACCTGCATTTCTCCAGGATCTGAAAACAACAACGTGAACCCTAAATCCCAAATTCGAGGGAATAACAAGAAAATCGATAGAAAACAGAGCAATTGGAGCGAGATCTAACCTTATCCCCCTCTCTATATGGCAAGCTCTCGCATGCAAGGAACTCACGTCCACGGTTGCCGTTGTCGTTCGTCTTACAGATCGACCGCTTCAGAGGCTCTTGGCGTGGGCAGTCAGGGCATCTTGTCAAAGGCACGGGTCCATACTGCGGCCATGAAGAACGGGAGGTCGAAGAGAAACTAGACATCACCCGCCTGCCGGGGAAGGGCTGCCGCTGCCGGAGAAGAAGAACAATGGGGCGCGGGGAAAGAAGGGGGAAGCAATGGCACGGGCACGGGCACGGGCGCGGGGCTGGCTCGGGCTCCCATTTTGCAACGGGCACCTGGGTAAGCTGTGGGTCTGGCACGCTAACGTGGACAAGTTGCGGGTCCCACGATGATCTGGATAAGTGGAGGCGTGTCCACTGCGGGGCACCAACGGCGGCCCCACTTGCCGGCACCAACGGCGGCCCCACTTGCCAGCACCAACCAATGGTCAACTTAACGGGATTCCTCCCGTCCGAGCGTCTGCGAGGGGTTTCAAACTAGAGCGAGGGGAAAACTGAGGAAAAGTTAAGCGGCTGGGGAAAACTGAGTACAACTAACGACCTGAGGGCACAAAAATAGAAATCCCTGCCTAAAAATAGTATTGATTCATGGGCTAAGTGTAAGGATGCTTTTATTGGTAGATACTATCCTCCTGCTAAGATTATAGCTTTGTGTAGCAATATTATGAAGTTTAGCCTATTTGATAATGAACATGTTGCTCAAGCTTGGGAAAGAATGAAATCTATGATAAAGAATTGTCCCACTCATGGACTGACTACTTGGATGATTGTCCAAACTTTTTATGCAGGACTGAATTTTTCTTCAAGGAACCTATTGGATTCAGCTGCTGGAGGCACTTTTATGTCCCTTACCTTGGGCGCCGCAATGAAGCTTCTCGACAATATGATGGTAAATTACTGTGAATGGCACACCGAGAGAGCTCCACAAGGTAAGAAGGTAAATTCTGTTGAGGAAACCTCTTCCTTGAGTGATAAGATTGATATTATTATGCTTATGCTTTCTAATGATAGGACTCATGTTGATCCTAATAATGTTCCTTTGGCCTCTTTGGTTGCTCAAGAAGAGCATGTTGATGTAAACTTCATTAGAAATAATAATTTTAACAACAATGCTTATAGGAACAATTTTGCTAGTAACAATTATAGGCCATATCCTTCTACCGATGGTAATGGTTATGGTAACTCTTATGGTAATTCCTCCAACAACACTAGGGTCGCGCCCTCCGAGCTTGAGGTAATACTCAAGGACTTTATCGGTAAGCAAAATGCTTTTAACAAGTCTGTTGAGGAAAAGTTAGGCAAAATTGATATTCTTGCTTCTAAAGTTGATAGCCTTGCTCATGATGTTGAACTTCTGAAATTAAAAGTGTTGCCTAATTATGTGAAAGAGAATAATCCTTTTGCCACTTCTAATGCTATCCAAGTTCGAATTGATGAAAATGTTAGGATGCTAGCAGAATTGCATGCCATGTGGGAAAGAGAAGATGAGATGGCTAGAAAGATGAAGGCATGTACCATTACTACCTCTAATGATGTTGCTCCAAATGCTAGCAATCCTCTTACTTTGATTGGTGTAGAGAAAACTCCTACTCCTAGTGTTAAAAAGCCTAAAACTGCTAAAACTTTTTCTGAAAAGAGTGCTGAAATTTTTCAGAGTGTAGGAGATGATAGCTCTATTTCTTTTAATGATTTTGATGTTGATGGATGCAATATTTCTGAAGTCATTTTGTTCTTACAAAAGCTTGCTTTGACTCCTAATGCTAGTTCTTTAAATGTTGCTTTTACTAAGCATATTACCAATGCTCTCGTGAAAATTAGGGACGAAAAGTTGAAGCAAAAAGTTTCTATTCCCAAGAAGTTAGAAGATGGTTGGGAACCCATCATTGATATGCATGTTAATGGTTTTGATTGCCATGCTTTATGTGATCTAGGTGCTAGTATTTCTATTATGCCTAGAAAGATTTATGACATGCTTGATTTACCACCGCTTGAAAAGTGTTATTATGATGTTCCTATTGCTGATGTTGCTAAGAAGAAACCTTTGGGAAGGATTAATGATGTTCTTATTATGGTTAACAATAACCTTGTTCCTGTTGATTTTCTTGTCATGGATGTTGAATGCAATGCTTCATGTCCTATTATTTTGGGAAGACCTTTTCTTCAAACTGTAGGTGCCATCATTGATATGAGGGAAGGCACTATCAAATATCAACTCCCACTCAAGAAAGGTATGGAACACTTCCCTAGGAAGATAAAGAAATTTCTTTTTGACTCTATTCTTAGAGCAAATTATGAGCTTGATGCTTCATCACTTGATATTACTTGATTCGCATTTTCTGCGCCTAGCTCAAAGGCGTTAAAGAAAAGCACTCTTGGGAGATAACCCAATGTTTTTACTTTCAGTTCTTTTTCTTTTGTTTGAGTCTTGGAAGTTATTACTACTGTAATAACCGCTCCTTATCCTTTTTATTTCGTTTTTGTGCCAAGAGAAGCCTCTAATTTGAGTGAGGTAAGATTTGGGGATGTTGCTGTCCTGAAACAGTTTTTGGTGCTGCACCGTAAAAATTCGTGAAATTGCTCTGTATATCTTTTTGACCTGCGATTTCTTATGCATACGCCCCAGGTTATATCCAAACTTTCATTAGTTGAACACTTTTTTATTTGAGCAACAGAAAACCCTCTAAAAATTCGACCTTTGTCAGCTGTTCTGTTTTGACAGATTTCTGCCAATATTTGTGTTTGCCGCTTTATCGCTTTGTTTTTGAGTTCTTTTGATCACGGAACTTTTGGGGAAGTTGCTATAGTAGTATATGCTTTATATGTGGTGGTTTTGAGTTGAAACCTGAAGCAAAAACGGTTGATTCAATGTTATGCTTACACTAATGTTGCTAATAGAATTGTGTTTAGTTTTGTATGAAGGAAGTTTTCAAGTGTAGGGATTGGAGAATGATGAGATGAGTTGAAGAATGGACAAAAGCTCAAGCTTGGGGATGCCCATGCACCCCAAGAAATATCCAAGAAGTACAAGCGTCAAAGCTTGGGGATTCCCCCGAGGCACCCCTTCTTCATCGGCAAAAATCAGGTCACCTTTCAACACACTATATTTTTATTGCTTCATGCATTATGCGTTTTTCTTGGAGCGTCAGTTGTTTTTAGTTTTCAGTTTTGTTCAGTTTTGTTTTCTGCAGTAAATGGTTGGACCCCAACAAATTCCTTTTGGAGAAGTTTCCTTGCTTTTCATTTGCCAAGAACACTCCATTTTTCACTCTTATCGTTTCAACGAGTGTTCTCTTTTTTTAGAACTGCGTTTAGCTTTCGTTTTTCGCCTTGATTTTTGTTCAGATCTTGTTATATCTTTGCATCAAGGTGTATTTTGACCTCTGGTCCATGTTTATTTTCATCAAAAGAGTTGTTTCAAAAAAGTTTGAATGGTGTTAGAAAAGAGAAAAAGCTTTATGCAAAAAAGTGGTACAAGAAGGAGCTTGTGTAGACAGCGGCCTAGGCTTTTGCATGTCGTGCTTGATGTCTTTTTGATAGTATGCTTAGTGGTTTTGCTGTAGTATGACTTGTCTCAAATGACTAAGATTGCTTAATGAGCCTTTGAAAAAATCATGCGTTGTTTTAATTATTTGGAAGCATTATTTTGGTTTTCTCCTTTGATGCTTTATTTGGGTTGACTTGGCGCATGCTCACACATGTTAGACTCATACAAAGTCGCCATAAGCCTCTATGATCATTTAGTTTTTGACTTTTGATGCCATCTTATGCTTCTTTTTATGTCGCATTGTCGCTCTGCATGATTATGGCCGTTATTGCTCTCTTAGTTGGTCGCTCCCAGTCTTTTGCTAGCCCTCATTTTGTACTGAGTATGAGCTCTACTCGTGCATCCAACTCCTAAAAACCAAGTTGTTCCAATGTGTCCACCATACATGCCTATTAGCAATTTGCTATTCCAAAGTACATTTGACTTGCTTTTATCTATCCTTCAAATTAAACTCTTTTTGGTGTTATGCGAAAATTGGTCAGTAAAGCTCTCACGAACCTGATGGCACACTTTACTTTTCTCGTTTTAAATTTTTGACATTGTGGCTCTCTTATGTTGAGTTGTTATGCTTGCAAGTTGAAAGTTGGAAATTAGCCCAGCCATGCCGTCATGGGGCAAGCTTTCAACATTGCACTATCTTTCATTTGAGTTGATATCGTGATCTTTTGTTTATGGATACTCGCGGTGTGAAATGAATTGGGAATCTTGCGGGATCATGGAGTTTGTATACGTGTTAGAGAAACGCCTGGACCGCTAATCTAAGCCATGCATAATTCATGGTGGAAATTTACAGCATGCCCATAGTGAACATTCGACGATGCATCTCACAATAAAAAGCTATACCAATGGTAAATAAAAGAGGTGCCAAGGTGTTCATTGTCTGTTTGTCCTATCATTTTGATGTGGGCTTGTTCCATGTCATCGGGCACGGAGGTACCCCGTTGGCGGTTCTCGATGATACGTGTATACTTACAATGACAAGAGCTTGCTTGGGACTCTAAGTAAAGTAGCATGAGGTTTGGGTATTCGTACTTCACGGGATACGAGGTTTTCAACTTATGATTTGTCAAGCATATGCAGCATAAGTGTACTCGCATTAACTTTAACCATTCAAGATTCTTATGATGGGGGCAATGAGAGCTCAAAGCCGGTAAGTACCATAATTTTTGAAGGTTTATAAAACTTGCAATCACTGTTTCCCTCCGCGAAGGGCCTTTCTTTTACTTTTATGTTGAGTCTCCACCTTCTACCTTTATGCACCATCTAAGAGAGCATAGTTGTCATTCTGAGTATAATGTCCATTGTCCCAAAGTTTTCATTGATTGATTCATATTGTTGGTTTCACTTGTTCTTAAATTTTTTGTATCTAGTCGCCCTCTTAAACTTGAAGGTGTCCTATGCATTTATGTTTTGCTACTCCATGAGGGACAAGCTGAAAACCATTTGTACGTTTTCCATATGATTTGAACACACGTTTGACTTTCATTGTTTCATTTTCATGATCTTTCGTTTGTGTACTTTTTCATGTTATAACATGGTTGCTAAGTTTCTATTATCAAGATTATATCTTTCATGCCCATGTTTTAAGTTCTTTTGATCCCAGCGCACAACGCTTACATAGATGATCAAGATTGTGTAGGTGCATGTCACCTCAAAAATTATTTCTTTTGTTATCACTTACCTACTCGAGGACGAGCAGGAGTTAAGCTTGGGGATGCTGATATGTCTCTAACGTATCCATAATTTTTGATGCTCCATGCTTATTTTTACACCATTTGCTTAGTGTTTCGTTACACTTCGTGGCTTTTTTATGCATTTTCCGGAACTAACCTATTAACGAGATACCACATTGCCAGTTCCCTGTTTTCTGCTGTTTTTGTGTTTCAGAAAAGTTACACAGGAAATATTCTCAGAATTGGACGAAACAAAAGCCAGACGTCCAGAAATTTACCGAAGCTTCCAGAGAACCGAAGAGGAGACGGAGAAGAGCCACTGGTAGGCCACACCACCAGGGGGGGCGGCCTAGGGCTGGCCCGCCCCCCCCCCCTGTGGTGAGCCCCACCTGGTCCACCTCTAACGCCGCCCCTTCGCCTATAAAGACCCCCCGACAGGAAAAACCTAAATACCCGATCACTTTTCTAGAATACATCGTGATCCGCCGCCGCCATCGACCCGAGATCGGGAGGGTCTAGAAGCTCTTCCCGGCACCCTGCCGGAGAGGGGAATCGCCACCGGAGGTCTTCTTCATCGCCATGCTTGCCTCCGGCGCGATGAGTGAGTAGTCTACCTTGGACTATGGGTCCATAGCAGTAGCTAGTTGGTTGTCTTCTCCACCATGTGCTTTATGTTTAGATCTCGTGAGCTGCCTTACATGATCGAGATCACCGTTATGTAATTCTACATGTTGTGTTTGTTGGGATCCGATGAATATTGGTGTTATTATTGAGTTGATGTGCTGAATATTATCTTATGTTATCTCTATGTTGTTTATGATCTTGCATGCTCTCCGTTGTTAGTAGCTAACTTGGCCGAGTAGATACTAGTGACTCCAAGAGGGGGTATTTATGCTCGATAGTGGGTTCATGCGTCTATTTAATCTGGGGGAGTGACAGAAACCTCTAAGGTTGTAGATGTGCTGTTGCTACTAGGGGGAAAACAACATTCATATGCTCAAGGGCATATGCTTTGTTTACATTACACACTTTGCTTAATGCAGTTATCTGTTGTTCATAACTTAATACTTGTAGCACAAGTGGATTATTAGTCATAGATGCAGTTGGATGGCGGTCTATGTATCTTGTTGTAATGCCCAGAGTAAATCTCATAGTGATCCTTGATGCTACCGATTTGATGAAGTAAATAACCGGCCAGTTGGGAACCCCAAGAGGAAGGTGTGATGAGTATAGCAGCTTGTTTTCCCTCAGTTAAGAAACCAAGGTTTAATCATTCAGGAGAAGAGCAGACAATTACGACTGAAGGTGATGCTTGCTAGTTTGCGACTGCTTCGAACAATTTATATATGGTGCCTCGTCCAAGCTTTGCTTGCTAGCTGCAACGCGGAACCTGCACACAACACAACCAAGTACTTTGCTCCCAACTTGCGATGAGGTTGTCAATCTCACCGGTTTGCTTGAAACAAAGGTTATGAGCGTATTGAGTGGAAAACAGTAGAGTATGCGAGTAAAGTAAACAGTGCGAGTAAAGTAAACAGGTGATAGAAATATGATGGAAATAGGACCGGGGTCCACAGTTCACTAGTGGTGTCTCTCTATAAGATAAATAACACATGCTGGGTAAACAAATTACAGTTGGGCAATTGATAGAATAAAGATAAACGTGATATGTCAAGAAGATCACTATGAGATTTACTCTGGGCATTACAACAAAATACATAGACCGCCATCCAACTGCATCTATGACTAATAATCCACTTGTGGTGAATCAATCCGAGAACTCCACAAGTATTAAGTTGCGAACAACAGATAATTGCATTAAGCAAAGTGTGTAATGTAAACAAAGCATATGCCCTTGAGTTAGCCCTCATCAGACGCCCTACTCCCCTGATCCTAAGTCCTTCATCTAGGACATTTGTCGAGTTAGCCCTCATCAGGCAGTAGTAAAATAGTAGCAGCAATAGTAAAATAAAGACAATAGCAGTATCAATAGTAAACAGTATGATTAAATACTGTAGGCATAGGGATGGATGAACGGGCGTTGCATGGACAAGATAATTCATGTAATAATCAAGATATCGGCAATTGAAGATAAATAATGATAAAGCATCCTAGTACTAAACAACCATAGGCATGTGTTCCGTATATAGTCGTACGTGCTCGCAATGAGAAACGTGCACGACATCTTCTGTCCTACCAGCCCGTTTGCAGCGGGGCCTCAAGGGAATCTACTGGTAATTAAGGTACTCATTTTAATAGAGTACCGGAGCAAAGCATTAACACTCAGTGAACACATGTGATCCTCACATCACAGTCATCCCCTCCGGTTATCCCAATTACTGTCACTTTGGGGCCTCGGGTTCCGGACAATGATATGTCAACTTGGAGATAAGATCATAAACAACAATTATCATCATAAAACAATAACAAGTTCAGATCTGAGATCATGGCACTCAGGCCCAAAGTGACAAGCATTAAGCACAACAAGTTGCAACAATGTCATAAGCACTAATAATAGATACTAGGTACCATGCCCTAACAATCTCATAGCAATTACATGAATGATCTCATCCAATCCCTACCATCCCCTTCGCCTACAGTGGGAATTACTCACACATGTATGGGGGAATCATGGATGGTTGATGGAGAGACATCGGTGATGATGACGATGATGATCTCCTCCAAATCCCCGTCCCGGGCAGGGTGCCAGAACGGAGTTTTTAGTTCCGAATCGTGGTTTCTGATGGTGGTGGCGTAGTGGAACTCTATCTGGGAAAAACGCCCAATCCCGGAAGGAGGGGTCAAGGCGATGGCTGGGGCGGCCACACCACGCCCTAGCACGGCCAGGCCTAGCCCACGCCACCAGGTGATGTAGTGCCCTCCTGGCCCCTCTCCGTCTCGTACTCTGGCTCCGTGGGTCTTCTGGTAAAATAGGATTTTTGTAGTATTTTCCGGGATTTTTCCTGAAAGTTGAATTTCTGCACAAAAACAAGACACTGGGGCAATTCTGCTGAAAACAGCGTTAGTCTGTGTTAGTTGTATTCAAAACACACAAATTAGAGGAGAAACAACACCAAAAGTGTTCGGGAAAGTATAAACGTTTTGGATGTATCACTGGCCTCTTCCAAGGCAACCTCCACGAGTTGGCTGGCTCGCACACGATGGTGGAGGGGTCGCACGCGACAGCGAGGACACGGGGCGCGGCCCCGGAGGCCACCTCCCGTGCGTGCGCCACCTCCACCTCCTCCTCTCGCGGTGGCCACCCCGAGGCGAGGAACGAGGGTACCAGGGGACTCCTCGAGATGGCGGTGCTGGCCTCTTCTAAGGCAAGGGTGGCTTTGGCTTCTTCCAAGGCGAGGGCGGCGCTGGCCGCCTCCATATCCTAGCGCGCGGCCGCCTGCACCTCCAGCTTGTCGGCCGCCTGCACCTCCAGCTCGCCGGCCGCCACCACCTCTGTGCGGCCGCCTCCACCTCCCAGTGCGCCGCCGGCCGCCACCGTCCCCCAGCACGAACGCAGCTGCCGGCCTCCATCACGGTCGCCTCGAGAGAGAATGGGTAGTTGGGGAAAAGTGTGCTCGGTGGAGAAAGCAGGAGAGAGAAATCGAGAAAAAAAAAGGGAGAAAGAGGTTGTGCGTGGCTGGCAGCTAGGCCTACGCGTGGGAAAAAGCAACGCCGGCGCACCCGCTCGCCCCCTGTGGGCTGAGATCGCACTGGGAGCGCCGGATGACAGTTTTGCATTCGCTAGATGAAAACTAAATTTAGGGGGCGTGGCTAGTAGCGTTTTTTGATGTCGGCGCCTCAAATAGCATTTAGGGAGACTTTAGAGGGGCTGAGTGGAGATGCTCTTATATGACCAGATCGGCACCAGAGGGTAGGGAGGAGGCCGATGGCCAAATCAACCTTGCCATCTAGCTTAGATAGAGTAGTGTGAGAGACACGTTGGCATGAGGGTTTGAGCTCTGGTGGAGTAGTTTGTCAGGAACACGAACGACATCACATGGGCATCAGTCACCCTGCCTGCAGAACTTTCCCTCCTTGCACGACGGTGCCACATCTCCTCTTCTCTCACATTTTACACATGACTCCAGGCATGCAAGAGCACCGCAGTGAAGCCTACGCCTCTCTAGCTCCCCATGTCCGCAACCATGGACACCATAGCCTCGCGCCGTGACCTCCTAGAACCTATGCTGGTGAGAGAAATTGTGTTGCTCAGGGCGTCTAGCTTGGCCAAAATCCACGGTGGTCAGCGGGGACGAGGAACATGAGACAGATGACCACGTCGATAGACCACGGCGGCCTTCGTCCAAGCCGACCAACTCGTGATAAAAATTGCAGCATCCACGATGTTCAGTTAACTCCCCACGCCACGTCAGCCTAATGTGTGGGCCCTGTTGTAAGTTTTTGTATCAATACGTGTTTAGTTAACTCGTGACGAAAATTGCAGCATCCACCATGTTCTACTGCATGTGTTGCGCAAACCACCAGTTGGATGGATTTTTTTACAGTTTTCACCAGGTGGTGGTCTAATCTATTGTTGTTTGATCATTTGATAAACTATTTAGCGTCGTTGAACATAAAACTGACAGCTGGACCCCTCATGTCAATGCTTCAATTGAGGTAAAAAAAAGGTAAGCATGGAGCAAACATTATAGGTGGCAATGTGTAGTGGTTACGTGTATTTATTTAAATATAACTAGAAAATGTTTTAAAGTAACAAAGTTGATGACAATACAGAACAGAGTCTTACATTCTAGAGTGCATAACAATTACAATTTAAAGGTGAACAACTAACTTCCTACGAATATTTATGTTTTAATTTTTTATTTGTTGGAGGATCAGCATGCAAGGTCGAGCTCTCGGTTTTGCTGTCAATGTGGCATTAGACTAGATGGACCTAGCGCGCTCTGCCGCACCATCCTCTGATACGAACATTAAATTTGTGTGATGTGGTTTCTGTTTTATCGACGTGTACATCGTTTCGTTGTCGGTTCACTAAGTTTTTACCCTAGGTGTAGCCCGTGAGGCTAGGCGCATTTTTGTAGGACGGTGCATGATTGTTGTATTGCTTCTCCCTGCGACAAATTCCACCCAAGCCACCATGACACCACCACAAAAATTTGAAAAAGACTATAGTCTTGCTTCCATGTCGACCACTTGCACCTTTATACGACACACAACCATGGATAAAACATTCACAAGCGGCCAGGTAGGACCCACTCAAGGGTCCACAACCGAAGAAACCATCAGCTCCTGATTACACCAACAACCATGCGCTGCAAATAGCTAGGAGTACCAAGAGCGCCATCACGATGAACCAAAGACACTCAATTCGACCGACAGCTAAGCATTTTGGACGGAAAAAAATATTTTAGAGCAATTAAAAATGTTTATTAGACAAAATATCTTGGACCATTTTGACTTTGTGGCCCAGCCAAACCACCACACCACCCTCACTTGAAATTCTGATAGTATAAAGGCTACAAACGATGCTTTAAACCTTAAAATTTTCATTTTCCCTTCCTCTATAAGCTACGGTGGCGCGCCGCATAGGCCTGACAACAGGTCCTCCGGCCGCCAGCTCCCTTCTCCATTTACGACACTAGCTCATTTCTCCATCCATGGCGTATCCCTGATTCGTTTCCTACTACATGGACAATAACAATAAGGAGCGCGTCGCCTTTTTTCCTACTTGGCGACCGCCGCAGCAAGTTGCATGGCTATTCATATGTTCAGTACGACTATCTTAACTTTGCACTGATGTACGGATCATTGTATATGCAAAGTGACAATCTAAGTCCTTTGGGCTTTTGTTTATTTTGGATGTCTAAATGTTTTCTAATTTTATATTTTTATTTATGCATTCTACAGATTTTTCTAAGATATATTCTACTTATTCTTGATTTGCAAAACATGTGCAGGTTTTGTTCATTTTAAAAAAAAAATTGTTCAAGATTTCAAATTCTTGCTTGCCTTTTGCATCCGAAAGTTTCCTAAAAATATCCAAAATCTCCATTTTTTCTATTTTGTACAAAACCACATAAAACTCAAAACAAAATTCAAATTTTCTACCTCCTTTGCTAGTGGGCCCAGTGAAAGCGACCCATGAATTCATAAGAGGCTCTCAAAGCTAGGGAGCTTAGATCTCTTTAGAGATGACCAAGTGGTGAAAATTGTAACAGATTAGACCACCACAGGGTAAAAACTACAAAAAATCTGTCTAAATGGTGGTTTGTAGTAGAACATGGTGAAAGGTGCAATTTCCTTCGTCGACTCATTTTGTGTTTTTCATAAAATAATTCAGAATAACATACTAGATTTCAATCCTGAAACCTTGCAGATCTAGAATTTTACCACATAATAAATTTTTCCACAAAAATGAGGGTTTTGTGCTATTAACTCTCTATTCTATTCAACAGACCATTTTATACGGCCGGTCCTCTTCAAGCACCCTTCCGATTGCAGCCCCCTCCCATCTCTTGCTCTGCTTTGCCTCGCCATGGCGGATCAGAGTGGACCCGCTAGTCCAGCCAATACCACCAACAAGAATACTCCACCTCCGCTTGGGTACATCCTCGCAAAAAACCTCTGCTGACCGGGCTCCCTGCTTCATCCTCTGAGCCCGGTTGTGGCAGCGCCGGAGCTAGCAATGGTAGGAGTGCCACTGACTCTGTCGTGGCCATCCCAGGCCGCCGCAAAGGGAAGGAGCCTGTCCATGAGTTGGGCACTGAAGAAGAAAGGAAGGCCCTGGTGATCAACATGGCTGTGGCTCGGGGCGCCACCCGCGGCCGTCTCCTGGTCGTGGGTGCCTTCCTCTCAGTCCTAGCCATCTCCTCCAAGAGCCTCATCGAATCTATGAAGAAGGTATGGAAGATCCGGGGCCATCTCGAGTCCCACCAGCTCGCAGACAGAAGATTTGTCCTTGAGTTCTCTGAGGTGGGTGACTTCAACCACATTACCAAAGGAGGCCCTTGGAGATTCAGGGAAGACGTCGTCCTTGTTGATGCTCTGAAGGAGGGAGACGAACCTAATATGGTATAGTTTACCACGGTTCCCATTTGGGTTCAGTTCAGAAACATTCCGTATTATCTGCTCTCAAAAGCTCTAGCTAAGAAGTTGGGTTTAAAATTTGGATCCTTTATTTGTATTGACAAGAATGCTCGTGGAGACATTTGTGATAAATTCATTAGGGTTCGTGTTCACCTTCCCCTCGACCAAGCTCTCCAGAGGTGGATTACCCTCAACGACGAGTTCTCTGATGATGAAGTTGTTGTCAACGTCCACTACGAGCGGCTGCCCACCTTCTACTTCATTTGCGGCTTCATCGGCCACAAGGACACAACATGCAACGTGGCCGGCAGCACGAGGAGGAAAACCTACAAGGCCGACCTCTGTGTGAGGTCGATCCACCACGATGCCCCGAGATGCTGGTTCCTGCCAGAGACCACGGGGCAGGCCCGCCTGGCGCCTAGCCTCTCGTGGCGCACCCAGATTCATCCGGACAACAAGCAGACGATGGGGACCGACCTCGCAATCGTCGCTAATGTGGCGCGCGGAGTGGAGCGCCTCTCAGTCAATGAGAGGCGGGCCTCCGGCGAGCACCTGCCCAAGATCAACGACTACAACCGCTCCGACACCGACTCTACCCCGACTCCAACTGAAGGACATCTACCTTCTCCGGCTGTCGACAACATCATGGGCACTGCAGCTGCTACCACAACCCCGCTGCCAGTGCATGCGTCTTTGACGACCACGACCACTAAGGCTACCACCACTACCATGCAGGCGACTCCGGCGCTGCTAGCCGAGGCTGAGGAATTGCGGGTAGTGGGAGGTGCCAGTGACAAGGTTTTGGTGCCTCCCTCATCTGAGGCCTCGACCTGGAAATGGCGGGCCAGAGGGGTAAATAATCTACAGGGCCAAGACATAAGGACGCATACAACCTAGGGTATATACCTGGGGGCTACGCGGCAGAGAGAAGATAATGAGGAAGAAGACCTCACCATTGCTCATGTGGCTAAGAAGATTCTGGTCCAGGTCCCTTTGCTGGAAGAGTGCCTGGGGAAGGAAGGATTGTGTAATCTGAGAGAGCAAGAGGGACAGTTAGTAGCTGAAAATGTAGTGAGGAAAATGGCAGAGAGCTGTCAGACTGTAAACCCTGTTGTGTGTGAGCCCCTAGATGTGTTAGCTGATAGTAGGGAGCACCACCGTGCCATAGGAAGGGCAGGGAAGATGGGACTGCAGCTGGGCAGTATAGAACAGACAGGTGACACAGAGAATGAGATGATCCTGAAGCAGGTGGACTACAAGAAGACCAACCCGGACACGGACGGCATAGAACCGGGCACCGATGAGGGCGCCTGGGAGAAGAAATGAGAATTCTGATCTGGAACTGCCGAGGCCTCGGGCAGCCTCGGACAGTTCAGGAACTCGCACGGCTGGTGCAGGATTTCAAGCCCACTCTAGTGTTCCTGTCTGAGACTAGGTGACAAGGGTATAGTTAATAGAGCCCGTTAGTTGAGTACCCCTGAGGCCCGTTGTGCTAGGCCCAATTGTAATGATAGTCGAATACGAGTTATTACCGTATGTCGATATTTGTAATTTGTATCGGACCCTACCCGATCCTCGAGACCTGGCCACCTATATATAGGGGCCAGGAGGGGACGGTGTGGGGCAGATTGAAAGCAAGCCAGGTTGAACACCCAAGTTTACTTTCGATACACACCTATTTCGACTAACTTTACCTTCGAGTTCATCCGACGCCCTATCTCCCCGATCCTAATTCCTTCATCTAGGACATTTGTCGAGTTAACCCCTCGTCAATTGGCGCCGACCGTGGGGACTCTGGGCGTTGGGATCATGAATTCGACGGCTTTTTCGCTTCTAGCCAACAGCAGATCAGAACTCGACGAAAATCAAGAGATGGAGTTGACAATTGGAAGTTTGAGCATCCTCATCGGGCCATTGGGTTCATCCCGCCTTTCGGATTCGACGAAACTAGATCCGTCGGCAGGCAAGCCTGAAACAGAGGAAACATTGGAGTCATCAGAAGGCTCTTCTAGTGAGGTAAACTCGCCGGGCAGCTTAGAAAAAGCATCAATCGCAGAAGGCGACGAAATTCAGGAAAATTTCGACCCAGAAGAAAAAGCGTGTCAGACGCACAGCAACGCAAAGGATTTCGCCGTAGGAAGCAGCGGCGTCTCCAAGGTACATCAGTTATGCGTCATCATCACTGAAGCAGTAGAAGGAGACAACAGCGAAGGAAGTAAAAAGGTCGACAGGCAAGTCGACAAAGTGAAAGATCACAACAAAAAGGAAAAAGAGAAAATCCATGTCTCGGCTGGTGAATGGAGAATGATCAAATCAGCCATTAATCATGGTACAAAAGTACCCGAAGGATCGAGAAGAGAAGTTCTAATGGGATATCAGTATGCATTATACCAACACAAGAAGAAACTAAGGGAGGAAAGAGACATGATGTTTCAAGACAACAACAGTATATCAAGGGAGGAATACTGGGAAGACTATAGTGAAGATTCAGAATATAGCAGAGAGAGGCGCGGAGATCCAAAACATAACAGGGGGGCGACAGCACGCGACAGAGAAGAAGGGTACTCGAGGAGCCCCACCCCACAGCTAGAAGAGGAGGAAGATGACCTGATACAAAAAACGCCAGAGGCGGCATTGGCAGCAGCACAAGCTTATTTACTAGCCACAAGACCGAAGCATGGAGACCCACGCGAAGATATGCACCGAGCCGCGATACGAAGCCTCGGAATAGTAGAAGGTAAGATCAGGGAACAAGGCCCAGAGATAAAGTCGACAAGTCACAAGGAGAAGTTCAGATACAATCGCGCAGACTACGACTACGGCGAGTCATCAGAAGAGGAAAAGCAGCAGAAAAAGAAAGAAGATGCAAGAAGTATAATAGCACAAGCTCGAATAAATAAATCGCGACATGCTTGGAGGGAAGAGAATTATGAAGACGACGATAAAGATATGGGTGCGTTATGCTTTACCCGCAGGGTTCGCAAAACGCGGGTACCCAAAGGATTTAAACTACCACACGACCAGAATAAATACGACGGGTCACAGGAACCCACCTTATGGTTATCAGATTATCTACAGGCACTGCAGATACTAGGGGGAACAAAGGCGACTGCAATGCAAAGTTTGCAGCTGCACCTCACCGGCGCCGCCCGGTCCTGGTTGAACACCCTACCCGACGAATCCATTGGAAGCTGGGGGGAACTCGAAAGTCAATTCACAAGAAATTTTCGTTCCACCTACAAACGCCCAGCATCACTAGAAGAAGTTAAAGCATGTGTGCAGAAGAAAGGCGAAACGCTACGTTCTTATATACAACGCTGGAGTACAATCAAAAATTCAGCAGAGGACGTCTCTGACGAACGAGCAATAGACGCCTTTTCGGAAGGGCTTCGTCGCTCAGATCTGGTGGAAGAAATAGGAAGAACAAGACCTACGATGGTAGCTGAGCTAATGGAACAAGCCAACAAATTCGCTGATGGAGAGGACGCGTATAACAATAAAAGAGGACGTTCGCCAGAAGTCGACAGAATAAGTCGACAAAGGAGACGACACCGCAGCGGGGGTAACCAAGGAAGGCGAAATTAGGTAGTCGCGGGTTATACGCTAGAAGAAGAGGAAGGGTATGAAAGTAGGAGATTTCAGGCGAAAGGAGAAGAGAAACCAAGATACTCGGGTCCTTCGGCCGAGGATATGCTATACGGACCTTGTCGAATCCACTACGCGTATCTCGACGGGAAAAGGGTCTCAAATCACCAGATGAAGGATTGCAGAACATTCCTAAGGTTGCAAGGCGCCATGGGCTCAAGCCAAGAAGGAAGGCAAGGAGAAAGACGTAGAAGTCAAGGATATCAAATGCAAAGACTGGCAAAGCACCTAGAGTCAAAAGTGTACATATCAGCCATGATTCAACCGGTGCCCAAGTCAAAGAAAGAGCGAAAGAGCATATCTATGCAACTAAACCTAGCAATATCATCGCCACCAGCTACCACAGAGTACCTACGGTGGTCAGAGCAACCAGTCAAGTTCAGTAGAGCGGACCACCCAAAGAAAGTTCATAGGCCGGGACACTCGCCTATGGTTCTAAAAGCGCAAATAGGAGGGTACGACATCGGAAGAGTGTTCATGGATGCAGGGAGCGGCATAAACTTAATATATGCTAGAACACTAAAGGCAATGTGCATCTCACTGGCGAGTCTGAAGCCAACAGATTGCTCTTTCCACGGAATAGTACCAGGAGCAGCAAACTACCCTTTGGGAAGGATAGAACTCGATGTCTGCTTCGGCAGCAGCGAAAATTATAGAAGAGAGAAGCTGGAGTTCGAAGTCATGGACTGGCCATCACAATATCATGCAATCCTGGGGCGCCCAGCATTTGCAAAATTCATGGTAGTACCACACTACGCGTATCTCACATTAAAAATTCCAGGGCCCAAAGGAACAATTACGGTACAAGGGAGCTTTGAAGTAGCCAACACATGCGACAGAGAATTCAACAGGATGGCGCAAACTTTCGGCATGACAGCAGAATATGAGAGGTTGAAAGGAGAAACGGATCATAATGTGCTACCCGACGTTGGATGATCCCTACCAGATAAGGCTTTCGACACAACGCAGGACTCGAAGAAAATTCAGGTCCACCCTACGGATCCAAACAAGACAACATCAATTGCGGTGAACTTGGATCCCGCATAGGAAGGCGCGCTCGTCGAGTTCCTCTGTGAGCGCTGGGAAATCTTCGCCTGGTGTCCATCGGACATGCCAGGGGTTCCCAGGGAACTCGTCGAGCACGCACTAAATGTAGATCCCAAGGCAAAAACCAGTCAAGCAACCATTGAGGCGATTTGATGAACCTAAAAGGAAGGCGATAGCGTCAGAATTGCACAGGTTAGAAAATGCCGGATTTATCAGAGAAATCAAAACTTCGAGTTGGGTATCAAATCCAGTCATAGTACCCAAGAAGAATACAGACGTGCAAAGAGTGTGTGTCGACTATACATCTCTCAATAAGCACTGTCCAAAGGATCCCTTCCCCCTACCCCGCATCGATCAGATAATCGATTCCACGGTGGGATGTGCAAGGCTTTCATTTTTGGACGCATATTCTGGTTACAATCAGATCAAATTGAAGAAAGAGGACGAAGAAAAAACGGCCTTCATCACACCATACGGAGTATTTTGCTACCAGGTAATGTCGTTCGGCCTAAAAAATGCAGGAGCAACTTATCAACGGATGATGCAAAATTGCCTCGGAAGCCAAATAGGACGCAATATCCAAGTCTACATCGATGATGTAGTCATCACAACAAGAGAAGAGAAATCTTTAATCAGCGATTTGGCAGAAACTTTCGACAACCTGAACAAGTATAAGCTTAAGCTGAACCCGACAAAGTGTTCCTTCAGAGTCTCAGCAGGGCAACTTTTGGGGTTCTTGGTATCAGCACGAGGAATAGAGGCAAATCCAGAGAAGATTCAAGCAATTCTAACAATGGGGAAACCCACGAAACTCCACGACGTACAGAAATTGGCAGGACGCGTCGCGGCATTAAGTCGCTTCGTTGCTCGACTAGGGGAGAAGGCGCTTCCTTTTTATGCACTTATGAAGAAGTCAGACGATAAATTTGAGTGGACAGAAGAAGCAGACGCAGCGTTTGCTCAATTGAAAAAAAGTGCTTTCCACGCCACCAGTGCTGGTCGCACCAAAAGAGAAAGAGCCACTGATGTTGTACATCGCCGCAACCCATCAGGTGGTGAGTACAGCTCTAGTAGTCGAAAGAAGCGAAGAAGGAAAAGCTCATGGCGTCCAGAGGCCGGTATACTTCATTAGTGAAGTGCTATCTCCAACCAAACAGAGGTACCCGCATTATCAGAAGTTGGCATACAGTGTCTTCACAACCGCACGTAAATTACGATAGTATTTTGCGGTGCACCCAATTATAGTGGTCAACGAAGCGCCACTATCGAGTATATTGAACAACCCTCTAGCAACAGGGCGTGTCTCTTTGTGGGGAATCGAGTTATCTCCCATGGACATCACGTACGAAAAAAGGAAGGCAATCAAGTCGCAAGTCTTGCCAGACTTTAAAGCAGAGTGGCTCGAGCTGCAAAGCACGGGACCACCAGATTTATCGAGTACTTGGACAATGTACTTCGACGGTTCTAAGAGAATCCAAGGCGCAGGCGCAGGAGTAGTGTTGATATCACCTCATGGAGACAAATTAAAGTATGTCTTAAGGATGAGCTTTCCACAGGCTTCCAACAACGAAGCGGAGTATGAGGCTCTGTTGCATGGAATGAAAATGGCTAAAGCATGTGGAGCAACTCGCCTAAAAATATTTGGAGATTCCAACCTTGTTGTTCAGCAAGTCATGAACAGATGTGATACAATCAATGACAACATGATGGCTTACAAAAATTTGTACCATTACCTAGAAGGAACGTTCGATGGGTGCGAAGTCTCGCACGTAAGCAGGAACAGCAATGAAGAAGCCGACAATTTAGCAAATATCGGGTCACAGTGTTTACCTGTGCCGTCCGGAGTATTTTGGGAGGAAATAGTGGAAAGATCAATAAAAAATGGAAAAAGTTCGACTACTACAGCAGGCTCAGGGGCTACGTCAAAACCAGAGGAGATCATGACGATAGAAGAAACATGGATGCAGTCATATCTCGCGTACATGATAAATAAAAAACTACCAGAAGATGCAGTGGAGGCTAAGAGGATAACTCGAAGATTGAAAGCGTTTGTCGTGTTGGAGGGGAAATTATACAAAAGAAGTATTACCGGCGTTTTACAGCGTTGTGTAACGCCCCAGGAAGGGCAAGCAATCCTGAGAGACATACACGGCGGGGTGTGTGGCCATCATGCTAGCAGCAGAGCAATAGCGGCAAAAGCTTTCCGAGCAGGATTCTATTGGCTAACAGCCATCGAAGACGCAAAAGATATAGTTCGAAAGTGTGAAGCATGTCAAAGGTTTGCATCTAGACCGCATGCACCTGCAGCGGAGCTACAAACAATACCATTATCCTGGCCCTTCGCACAATAGGGCCTCGACATGGTGGGAAAGTTGCACAAATCGTGGCCAGGAGGGCATGTCTACATGCTAGTGGCAGTCGATAAATTCACCAAATGGGTAGAAGCGGCCCCAGTAACAACTCAAGATTCTACAGCAGCAATCAGCTTCATCAAATCAATAGTTTTCCGTTTTGGTGTACCATACAGCATCATAACAGACAACGGGACAAACTTCACTTCAAAGGAATTCAAGAGTTACTGCGAAGGATTGGGGATCAAGCTAAAATTCGCATCTGTGGCACACCCGAAGACAAACGGGCAAGTCGAAAAAGCCAATGGTTTAATATGTAGTGGAATAAAAAAGAGGCTCTTAGCACCTCTTGAGAAAGCCAAGAGCGCTTGGGTAGAAGAATTGCTCTCCGTTCTTTGGAGTCTAAGAACTACTCCTAATGCAGCAACTCAAGAAACTCCTTTTTTCCTGGTCCATGGCACCGAAGCCGTGCTTCCAGTCGAAGTAACGCACGAGGCTCCAAGAGTGACAGCGTATGACGAGACAACGTCAACAGAGGCATTGCAAGATGATGTCGATGCACTGGATGAAGCAAGAGACAAAGCATTAGAAAGGGCTACGCAATATCAACAAAGTCTACGAAACTACCATAGTAGTCGAGTTCGTCCACGATCCTTCGTGGTGGGAGACCTTGTTTTGCGACTCAGGCAAGACAGCCACGGCAAATTGGAGTCTCCTTGGGTGGGACCTTACATCGTCACCGAAGTAATACCAGGAGGAGCATATCGACTACAAGATAAGAAGACTGGGAAGGACGAGAGCAACCCGTGGAACGCAGAACAGCTACGACGTTTTTACGCGTAGACTACATATAGTGGTATCAATAAATTCGAGTTAGCCTTCTGAACCCAGAACATGAGGCCACAGGTCGGGTTCTTTGGGTTGAACTCGACGAAATTGTACAAATATTTGTTACTTCTCCGCTCGGGGGCTTCAACCCCTGGGTCGTACGAAAAGAGTCATTATCGCAAGATTGGAGGCTTTCTTTCATTATAAGGTTGTTTAAACAACCCGATAAATACTGAGAGAACTTGGTTCATAAAAAGAACCCGATATTATTCCTACATTTTTTGGTTCGCAAAGAACCCAATATAAGGAAAGCATACCTCAGAACATGACTTGTTCTCATGGTACTATCAAAAGGCATCGACGCAAAGTACGAATATGCATTACAAATATCATTGCAGGAAAGACATTATAAAACGAAATTACATATCCTACTGGAACTAGACTTCAGCTTCATATTTCTTCTGGCACTGGGTGCCATCGTAGATCTTCACGTCAAACTTCAACGTCCCGATGTGGAAGTCGAAGGCCATGAAGAAGCCTTGATGGATGTCATGGTCTTCTGCAAATTGCGACTAGCCGCCCCTGAAGTACTGCTCGCCGTTGCCATCATACCACACCTCCACCTCATACGGGATACCACTGCCAGATTGCTCGCGAAGAACAGCTTCTCGCAGTTCGCGCCCCTCCATAAACTTGGTAAAATTCAGCGGCAGGCGCTGAATCTCACGGCACTGCGCCATGGCAATGCAGAAAAAGGAGAAGACTTGAGGAGAAGCAGCGGGAGCGGCAGGAGCAGCAGGACCTGGAGCGGCGCCGGTCACCTTGGGCTTGTTCCTGCTGCCAGGTGGACGGCCGGGATGACGCTTAGCTGGAGCGTCCGATGAAGTTCCGGCGGCGGCCAGAGTGGTATTGCTCTTGTTCTTGCTGCCACGCGGGCGACCCCGACCTCGTGGCGCCGCCGAGGATCCAAGGTTCAGACGAGAACCTTCAGCATCTGCCATGAGGGACAAACCTCGGAAAACCCTAGATGAAGAAAAGAAGACGATGCGGCGGAGGAAGATATCTGATTAGGGTTTTTGCCTTTACAAGATGGTGCTTTATTTATAAGCACGTGTTATTGGGCCCCCATGCTACAGCACAGCCCATAAACATATTTTATAGCAGGAGTTAAAATTCTGCGTACAGCAGACGATAATATCAAAGAAAAACAAGCAAAGAAGACCCTGGTTGCACGATATGAAAACCTCGACTTGGACTAGGGGGCTCGCCAAGTAGTAAGATGTCAACAAAAGAAAGAAGAGCTAAACTTTGAGCCTATGCTTAACTACAAGTCGCCAAACATAGCCTCGGGGGCTAATCCCATCGGGAGCGCTGAGCGCGCACCCGATAGAGATGAAGGTAATCAATATTGGAGATGCGGAAGGATAAGCATAAAACCTTCGACTACATAGTCGACAAAACGAAGAGATATTACTCCCATCGGGAGCGAAGAAGATTAATTTAAAATCCGAAATTCTATGGTTTTATCAGTCAAAAATTTGGCTGCGAATATGAGATTCTTGAGTTGCGTTATCGCAACGAAACTCGAATGCCGCGGCTTGTCACGAAGGTAAGACCCCAGGATCCGTCCTGTGTGGCCTGGTATACGCACATGGATGCGCTCTGCTGGTATGTATCCGTGTCTACGACGCGAAGAAAATCCTGGTGGACGCACTGGGTACCCTGAGAACCACTGGGATTCATTTTTTGTAAGTCCTAAATGAGGCAAAAGAGTGAGTTTGACCGGTATCCCGAATTCAAGTCCAAGGGGATTGAATTTGAAGTAGGTGGCAAGTATCTGTTCCGGCAGTTAACTGACCTCTTGATCCGTCAGAGTTGTCAGGCTTGATCATCAAAACCCCTTGCGAGCAGAGTATTATCATGAAATATAAGTCGAAAGACCAAGTCGAAGATTTGAAGATATGAAGAATTGATCAAGTCAAAGATTTGAAGATTAGAGATTCAACCTGAATCTGCAATTCTGGTAGAATCTCAGGGGCTACTGACAAGGGTATAGTTAATAGAGCCCGTTAGTTGAGTACCCCTGAGGCCCGTTGTGCTAGGCCCAATTGTAATGATAGTCGAATACGAGTTATTACCGTATGTCGATATTTGTAATCTGTATCGGACCCTACCCGATCCTCGAGACCTGGCCACCTATATATAGGGGCCAGGAGGGGACGGTGTGGGGCAGATTGAAAGCAAGCCAGGTTGAACCCCCAAGTTTACTTTCGATACACACCTATTTCGACTAACTTTACCTTCGAGTTCATCCGACGCCCTATCTCCCCGATCCTAAGTCCTTCATCTAGGACATTTGTCGAGTTAACCCCTCGTCACTAGGCAAAATAAACTTGTGGTGGAAAGAGTCTGCAGGCGTGTCGGGTTCTCCAACTGCCTGCCGGTCTGTGTTCAAGGCAAAGGTGGAGGGCTCGCCCTCTATGTTAGGGACAGTGTGAGTGTGGACCTTATCAGTTTTGGGGTTCATCACATCGACATCACTGTAACTGACCTTGATGGAATAAAAGCCAGGTACACCTTTGTTTCTGGTGAGCCTCGCCCACAGGATCGTCCAGAATTCTGGAAATTCCTAAAAAGATTAAAAGATCAAACTAAGGATCCTTGGTTTGTTGCTGGTGACTTCAACAAAGCCATGTTCCAGTCTGAGCATTGGTCTGCGTCAAAAAGAAGTGAGAGGAGCATGCAGGATTTCAGAGAAGCCCTCGAGTTCTGTAATCTGCATGATCTGGGCTTCCATGGGTGCCCCTGGTCCTTTGATAACAAGCAGGTAGGGGCCAGGAATGTTAGAGTTCGACTGGATAGAGCTGTGGCTTGCCCCGCATGGTCACAACTTTACCCCAAAGCTACGGTTGAACACTTTGTTTCTTCCTGCTCAGACCATTGTCCCATTGGTATCAACCTAGTGAATGATCAAAAACAGCAAGTTTCGAGGCAACCTAGATACGAAGCCATGTGGGAGAGAGAAGCTTCTTTTGCAGAATGTGTGGAGGATTCTTGGCAATTCCATAGCCCAGCCAAGAGCCTTGCAGATATTCAAAGCAAACTCACTCACACCATGTCTACTATGAACACTTGGAGCAGAGAGAATTTTGGGTTGATTAACAGAGAGATGAGAGACCTGAAGAAAAAAGCTAAGTAGACTATAGAACGGAAACTACAGCCGCAACAAGCAAGAAATACGACGAGTGTCTGCAAGGCTGGATGAGATCCTCCATAGAGAAGAAATTATGTGGAGACAAAGATCGAGAATTAGATGGCTGAAAGAGGGAGATCAAAATACTAAATTCTTCCACCAGAAAGCTTCAAGAAGAGCCAAGAAGAACAAGATCAGGAAGTTGAGGAAGAAAGATGGCACTAAAACTACCGATGAAACTGAGTTCAGAGAACTAGCAAATAATTTCTTTACTGAGCTTTATACCAAAGATCCCACTGTTAACCCTGCTGCACTCTTAGACCTAATTTAGCCGGTTATCTCAGATCAAGTTAACCAAGATCTGTTGGTTGAGCTCACGGAAGATGAGATTGGGGATGCCCTGTTCCAAATAGGACCCCTTAAGGCCCCAGGTCCTGATGGCCTTCCAGTGCGATTCTTTCAGCGCAACTGGGGACTGCTGAGAAATGAGGTTTGTGCGGCCATCAAGCAGTTCTTCAAGGATGGCGAGCTCCCAGATGACTTCAATATGACAAAAATTGTTCTTATCCCAAAAGTGAATGACGCATCGGATCTCAAAGATTACAGACCGATTTCTTTATGCAACGTAATTTATAAGATCATTTCAAAATGCCTCGTCAACAGACTCAGACCTCACCTTCATGGGATCATATCTGAAACTCAAAGTGCATTCTTGTCAGGCAGACTATTTTCGGATAACGCTCTAATAGCGTTTGAGTGTTTCCATGCCATCCACAGATCGAGGAAAGGGGAGGACTCCTTCTGTGCCTATAAAATGGATTTATCGAAGGCATATGATAGAGTAGATTGGAACTTTTTGGAAGGTGCTCTCCTAAAAATGGGTTTTAGCAGGATATGGGTGAATTGGATCATGAGATGTGTGAAATCAGTCAAGTTCTCGGTTCTAGTTAATGGGCAACTGACAGAAACGTTCACCCCTTCAAGGGGCCTGAGGCAGGGAGACCCTCTCTCTCCCTACCTCTTCCTTTTTGTTGCTGAAAGCCTAACCAAAGTAATCAACAGAGCAGTCCAAGCAAATGTTCTCCATGAGTATAAGATCTGCAGAAATTCTCCTGGCATCTCACATCTGTTATTCGCTGACGACTGCCTTTTGTTCTTTTGTGCAAGCCAAAATCAAGCTTCGGTGATTAAGGACATTTTAGTATCCTTTGAGGAGGGATCGGGCCAGCTCCTCAGTCCTAGCAAATGCTCGCTCTTATTCAATGACAACTGCCCTGAGACCATACAGCAACAAGTGAGACAGACTCTAGATGTGTCCCAAGAAACTTTTGAGTATAAATACTTAGGATATCCAACTCCAGAAGGCCGAATGAAAAAAGGCAAGTTCCAGCCTTCTAAGGAGCACCTATCTAAGAAACGGGATAACTGGGCAGAGCGCCTCATGTCTATGGGTGCTAAAGATGAGCTTATTAAATCTGTAGCCCAGGCCATCCCCAACCATGTTATGAGTATTTTCAAGCTCCCAGTGGGGTTCCATGAGGACTACATGAAGCTAGTTCAAAACTTCTGGTGGGGAGAAGATGAGAAGAAGAGGAAAGTTCATTGGGCTGCATGGGATATCCTAACGAGCCCTAAGGAGCTGGGGGGTATGGGATTTAGAGATAAAAAATTGATGAACCAAGCCTTGCTTGCAAGACAGTGTTGGAGGATCATTAACAAACCCGACAGCCTATGTGCCAGATTGCTCAAATCTATCTATTTCCCACGGGGAAATTTCTTAGACACCGTTTTCAAACAAGATGCTTCTCCTTCATGGCATGGCATCGAGTTTGGTCTATAGTTAATTAAAGAGGGCATTATTATGAGAATTGGAAACGGCAAGAATGTTAATATCTGGAGAGATAACTGGCTGCCTAGAAATTATAATCTCGAGGTAAGCCAAGGGAAAACCAATACAAGAATCCAACGTGTAAATCAACTCCTACTTAATGATAGCAAGGAGTGGAATGAAGATCTGGTTAAGAAGGTGTGCTATAGCCAAGATGCTGATTGGATCCTAAAGCTGAAACTACCAACCAGTCCTTGCGGGGATTTTATCGCTTGGCACTATGAGCGATCTGGGGTGTTCTCAGTTAAAAGCGCGTACAGGTTAGCTTACAACCTACAGCATGGAGTTAGATGGTGTGCCAGAAATAGCGAGAACCACGACAATAGTAGAAATTTGTGGAAGCTAGTGTGGAACGCTAAGGTGCCGAAGAAGGTAAAGATTTTTGGGTGGAGGGTTGCCAGGGACAACCTAGCAACCAAAAGAAACAAGCTGAAGAGGACGCTAGAAACCGATGGCATATGTAATATCTGTGGAAGAGAGGAGGAAGACAGTTTCCATGCTACTGTTAATTGCACGAAATCTAGAGCTCTTTGACATGAAATGAGGAAACATTGGCAGATCCCGCCTGAGCGCTTCTTCACATACACTGGCCCAGATTGGCTGCAAAACCTGCTGATGAATTTGAACCAAACTGAAAGCAGCCGGGCTCTCATGTTATTGTTGAGATCTTGGCATCTTCGTAATGATATAATCCATGGCAATGGCAAGGAAACAATTGCCAGGTCGGCTGCCTTCCTCATTGGCTATGACAACTTCCTACAAGATCCAAATAAAGACCAAGATTGTGTTACAGGTTTGACCCAGCCTTTGTATCCTTTGGATTCTAATATTAATGGCTCTATTGATGCACCTAACAGGAAGGTTAACAAAGCGAGCTCGAGCTGGTCTCCGCCAAATGCCAATGAACTGAAGATGAATGTGGATGCCGCCTTCTGCGCGGAATCAAGTGAAGCTGCTGCTGGTATCGCTGTGCGAAACCACCTAGGAGAGATCATCGCGGCGGCAAGCATCGTCCTAGATAATTGCAGGGATTCGGAAGAAGCAGAAGCCACTGCAATCTGGGCTGGGTTGAAGTTTGTTGTACATCATAACCTGAAGCCCTCAGTACTGGAATCTGATAACGCTGTTGCTGTTGCAGCGATTAACAGCCCGCTGCCCAATACCTCGGCAAACTGGCATGTTTATAGTAATATTAAGCGGCTGAGAGATGTTTTGCCAGGTTGTGCTATCTACAGAATAGGTAGAAAAGGTAATGGTGTAACCCATGATTTAGCTGGAATGGCTAGGCGTAGTGGTGTAAGCAATGCCTGGCTAACTCCAATCCCTGCTGTTATCAGTGAACTTTGTAAGCAAGACTCTCACTACGGGAATGGCGCAGTATGCCGACGGCCAGCGTCTACGCCGACGGCCAAACATCGGTGCCGTCGGCGTAGGCCACGGGCCAGGCAGCCTACGAAATTGGCCGTCGGCGTAGAACTGCCGTCGGCATAAGATAGCTACGCCGACGGCCTTCTCTACGCCGACGGCAATGCCCTCAGCATAGCTATTTTCCATTTTACCACATCAATCTTAGAAAAATCATAACTAAATCATTTTAATTCACAAAAATACAAATAATATATCAAAATTTGCATAAAAATAAGATCTATTCATCTAAACCTTCCAAAATTTAGAACTAATTAATTTAATTTGTTAGGATTTTCAGTTTAAGGATTTAGGGTTTTGATTCAGCTGGAAGTCGGGAAAATTTGAACTAGAGCCGCATCATAGTTTGCCCATGATTTTTCTAAAAATCATTTTCAGGTTCACAAGTAGAAGTTTTATCAGAGATCCATTAATAGTTCTATAAAATTCAACCCCTAGCTAAGAAGGTTTATACCCGCCGTTTTGAGCGCATTTTAAATCGAACCTAACAGATTCAAAAAAAATCAAAAAAAAATAGAAAACCTCCGCATTGTGTCATGTTATATGACCTAGTTATGAGGAAAAAAAATTAAACTTGGACTCTTGCAAATATTGTAGAAACCCCTTCTCAGATATGACCTATCATGTACGAAGTTTCATGGTTTTCAAGCCAGATGAGCTAGGTCATGACCCAAATCATGGAATAGTTTGTTCAAATGACCCCATATTGTGCACATATGTGCATATTGGGATGGCAAACAAAGTTCATATTGGGAGTTTTCATTTTCTATGCATCAAAAAATCAATTTCCATTTTCTAAGTGTCAAGATTGGGTTTTTTTGTGAAGGAAGTACTGAAAATACATTAAAAAATTATACCACCCTAATTTTCAACAATAGTAGGACACATTTTATGTATATATCACTATTTTTTGTGTGTATGAAGCTTTGCATTAAACTTTTATAAAAAAGACAAACTCTTACCGATTCAGCAGGAAGCGAGGTAAATTTGAACTACAACTGTATTATAGTTTTCCCATGATTTTTTCAAAAAATCATTTTCATGCTCACAAGTAGATGTTTAATCATAGATCCATAAATAGTTATGCAAAATTCAACCCCTAGCTAAGAAGGTTCATGCCCGCCATTTCGACCGCATTTTGAATCGAGCATAAGAAGTTCAAAAAAATTCAAAAAAATGTAAAGCCTTCGCATTGTGTCATTTTAGGTTACCTAGTTGTGAGGAAAAAAATAAACTTGGACTATTGCAAATATTGTAGAAACCCCTTCTCAGAAATGACTTATCATGTACGAAGTTTCATGGCTTTCAAGCCACATGAGCTAGGTCATGACCCGAATCATAGAATAGTTTATTCAAATGACCCCATATTGTGCACATATGTGCATTTTGGGATGGCAAACAAAGTTCATATTGGGAGTTTTCATTTTCTATGCATCAAAAAATCAATTTCCATTTTCTAAGTGTCAAAATTGGGTTTTATTGTGAAGGAAGTACTGAAAATACATTAAAAAACTAGACCACCATAATTTTAAACAATATTAAGACACATTTTATGTATATATCACCAATTATTTGTGTGTGTGAAGCTTTGCATTAACCTTCCATAAAAAAGGCAAACTCTTGCCAATTCAGCAGGAAGCGGGGTAAATTTGAACTACAGCTCTATCATGGTTTCCTCATGATTTTTTGAAAAAATTACTTTTAGATACACAACATGTTATTTTATTAGAGATACACAAAGAGTTTTGCAAAATTTGACCCCTAGCTAAGAAGGTTCATGCCCGTCATTTATCAACGGGATAAAGCGAGGGTTAACGGGGTAAAGCGGGGGTATGGCATAAGAAAACTATGTAAAACTTGTTTATCAAGTGGACTCGTTAGTATTTGACATAAGAAGACTATGTGTGAAGGTTTTTCCTTTTTTTTGATTTTTTTGAATTATTTATGATTTTTTCAATGTAAATCTCATTAGTTCGAGATATCACTCATGATACATTAAATTCAAAAACGAGCATAAGAAATTCAAAAATTAAATAAAACATAAAAACATTACATACGGATGTCATATTTGGATTCCTCTCATTTTTCTTATCAATTTAGAAATATAATTTGTCGAATTCCGATTTACAGATTTAAAGATATAAATTATTCAATATATTTATTAATTATTCATTTTTATTTACTTATTATATAGTTTGGAATTCAATATATTTATTACTTATTTATTGTTGTTTACTTAATATATAGTTTGGAATTTGAAAACTAATGACATGTGACATAGTGGTATAAGGGTTAATAGGATTGATATGGTAGTATTATCAACAAGGTATAATTTGCTTCGTGGACACTCATCCGGATGGAACAGAGAAGTTAAGCGTAATTTGACCGATCGGGAAGTTTGGCCAAGACTTAAATTTGACCAAAGATTAAGCGTAATTAGTGTGAAAATATTCTAATTGAGAGATTAACGAGTCAAAGAATTCAAAGATTCAAAAAAAAATTCAAACTTTTTTTTAAAAAAAATTAAACTATGCCGACGGAGCTACGCCGAAGGCAAAGCCGTCGGCATAGACTACGCCGAGGGCAGTAGCTACGCCGACGGTCAAATGGAGCTACGCCGAGGGCAGCTCTCGGCGTAGACTACGCCGACGGCAATTGAGTCTACGCCGAGGGCTATTGGCCGTCGGCTTATCTTCAAATTCCTGTAGTTTCTCTAAGTTTTCAGACATGAATGTTGATAGTTATACCTCAAAAAAAAACTCTCTATTCTATTATCGGGCGGAGGGTTCAGAGTATGTTCCTAAAATTATTCAACCTCAATGTTGGTTCATGTCGGTTCTTAACTTTTTGTTCGTCCTTTCTTGTATCTTCCATGCAAGTACCTCGTCACCATTTTTTAGCATGTGGTGGCTGACAGAATTGAGCAACTATGCTCTGCTTAGGCTAATTAATCTGATACATTTAATTTAAGATGCTGATGATGCACGAGACGGGTTACAGTATTTCAACTGTGCTGGTATACAGAGACTGACCGGCTTAGTGGATCTGTAGAATCAAGAAAACATATAGTTAAATCCGGTTAAAATATCAAAATGAAATCTGTAGGATCAAGCAAGCATGGAGGTATACCCATTCACAGACAATATACTATGAGATAAAGGGATGTCCAATCGGACACCCTCTTATTATGTTGATGGGGCGCTTTGTAGAAGTTCCTGCCAAGAGACACTCTGTTGAAGTTCCTGCCAAGAGACACTCTGTTGAAGTTCCTGCCAAAGAGACGCTAAGGGACAGCGACAACATCTTCACGTTTTTCACCAGCTCGATGATTGATATGGACTAACATTGCTAATATTTTGGAGTTGTGTTTTCTTTAATCCGTTCCATGTAGTGCCACACGCATCTTACCATGTTTGTGGGAACTCTGAGATGGAACCAACAAACCATTTGATGCTTAAGATAAATATAATGCAATGCCATTTAGTTAAAGATGCTCATAGTGCACGAGATAGAATATAGTATTCTAGCTTTGTTTGTATGCAGCGATTAGCCTGTCAAGTGGTATACTGCTAGCCAGATGTTTGTATAACCTAAATTGTCAAGGTGCCTCAAATTTCAAAATGAATAAACGAGAGCATCGGTAGCAGTGGACTGCTGTAATAATGGGCTATAGGTGTGGTTTTGGCTCATACACATAGGAGGGCTATATACTAACACATGGAGACCAAATGTGATCTGCAAAATTTGGTAATCACGGATGCACGCCAAAGGGTAAAAAAATGGAATTCACTCTAAATTATCTTTAGACTGAGTTAGAAAAATTTATGTTTCTGAAATAGCCTAAACACAATCATGCGAAACATTGGCCCTTATAGATTCATGTCAAATTACTACCATGAGATGTAGAGGGACAGCGACAATAGAGTCACGTTCTTCACCAGCGCGGCGTCTCACACAAACTGACATTGCTAATATTTAGTCGTTAGTTTATTTCATCTGCTCCATGCAAGTACACATCTACCATGTTGGCGAGACCTCTCAGAAGTGATAAATGACCAATCATGTGATGCTTAACCTAATTAATCTGTTTCTATTTAGTTTAGGATGCTCATGGTGCATGAGAAAAAAGTATAGTATTCTAGCTCTGTTTGTAGGCAGTGATTAGCTGGTCAATGGAAAGTACTAGCTAGCCAGTGGTTGTATAAATTAAAGTGTCAAGTACCTCTAATTCAAAAATTAACAAAGAAGAGCATCTAATCTAGATTTGTCGTAATCTGACCAACCCTGTGATGCTTAAGCTAACTAATCCAATGCCATTTAATTTCAAAAGCTCATGATGCATGAGATAGGGTATCGTATTCCAGCTATTGTTATACGCATCGGCCCGGTGGGTCTGTAGCATCAAGTAACCAAGGAGCTAAAATTCAGTTCATATTACTACAAGCTTTAAGCTTGGTGGTGACCGTGCTTTCTCAGCCTATCCCTGTGCGAGCTATTTTCAGCTGTTGGATCTTTACTTTAGCTGATATATCAGCCGTTCGTTTGATGTGGGGGGTGAAATGCGTTGGTATATATATAAGTTAAGAAAAAAAACTAGGGTTCACTGCCCAACTCCTGGCCGCAGCCCTGACTGCCCGCCCCCACGTTGGTCGCCGCCCTCATCGCCTCAAGCCCGCCGCCGCCCTCTTCGCCCCCAAGCCGGCCGCCGCCCTCTTCTCCCCACGCCGGCCGCCGCCCTCTTCGCCCCCACGCCCGCCGCTGCCCTCTCTGCCCCCACGCCCGCCGCCGCCTGCCGCCGCCCTCTCCGCTCGCTCGCCGCTGCTCCTCGTCTCCAAAAACAAATCGTGCAGCCGCAAATAGGAAGGAGACGAGGACAGAACTCTGCCGCCCCGACGCCTGCCGTGCTCGTGGGGAACTTCGCCCGCACACTCGGTCTCCACCGGATCCAATCAACTAGCTGTCACAGCTGTGCATCCCGTCGCCGAGCATCTGCAATCCTGCATGAAGCGCCGCCCCTCGCTCCCCCCGGTTTCCAAGAAGCCCGGCCGCCACCTGTTGCCGGCCTCCGAGGAGCTCTGCCGCCGGAGCTCCTATGGCACCCCGACGTCTTCCGTGCTCGTGAGGAGCTCCAGTACGTCCGCTCCCCTCTGAATCGAGCCACCAAGCACCTCCTTCTGTTGGGCCCCCACAGTCCTTCACGACTAGCATGAGCGTCGGCCGTCGTGCTCGTGGGTCTCCGGCTCTCCGCTCCGGCACCCCGACGTCTTCCGTAGCAACACGCCATGTATGCTTTCGTTCATATAAAGTTCGGCTGCGTATGTTCATATAGGTTTCTCTGTTCTGCCGTTCCTTTTTCAATGTGATTAGTGTCTAATGTTTGGTAATGCACTAATTCTGCAATTTCCTCACGAGTTACAGATGCCACCATGCTCTTTGTCATCTTATGAACTGAGTTTAACTGCAGCCGAACAAGTACAGAGCTCATAATTTTCAGGTATCAGGACTACATTTGGCCAGCAGTTCTGAAAACTATGCATCAGGTATGTAGCAAATTCAGGAACAAATAAATAGACACTTCCAATCAAATTTTCAGGTATGGCTGCTCTGAATCTCTGATAAACTTTATGTGTTGTTCGTACTTGGTACTACATAACCCTCATGCTTTCATAATTGAGAAATTTACTTGAGATAGCTTGACGAAAACTATTTTCATATACTTGTTCCAGTCAATTCGCAAATCTGGCCCAAACATCTTTTAAGTGCTACCAAGATAATTTCTTAATTTTCTTTTCGATATTTCTATTTGCTGAAAGGAAATTGAAGTTAAACAAAGATGTACTTTCTTGGTGGATTTGGTTTCCGGTGTAATTTGAGTTAAAGAGAAGCGCATTACATCATGTACAATAAGCAGTGCTCTTTTTCTGATTACATCAGGGGCAAATACATGAGCATGGTTACTGTTGCTAATTTACTAATTTGATGTTTAGATACACTTCTCGGCTTTGTATTGCTGTTAACTATTAACTTGCCACATAGTTATTTTCCCTAAATACATATTTTCTTTAATTATTTATCTATTCGATATATCTAAGAATATGTTGTTCTTGTTCCTGTTCATTAGGTCTTATGTTATGACATAGCATCAGCTGGAGGAGAAGACAGTAGTGGCGGTATAATTAAGACAGTGTTCACCCTTTCTGTTGTTAGGTCATATGGGATGATGCTCTGCAAGTTTTTTGTTGTCCGTCTTTGTCATACTGTTTATTTTGTGGTGTGGTATGTGACCTTATTTGGATATCAATTGCAATGAATATATATGGATCAGGCTTCTGAAGTATTCATGCTTCATCAGGATTGGGGTATCAACTTCTAATTTTCTATTAACTCCTTTAGTATCTTCTGTGCTCCATTGGTTGTATTTTTGGGTTACATTCTCTCTTGCTATGTTCTTGTGTTGCTGATTTACTCTATCCATAGTGTCAAGAGATGGTTAGCATATGGTATTTACTTACTGGATAGTGCTCCGGTTAGAGTAGGTCCGCACTTGATCTATATTGAGATTGATTGCTGTTAGCAAAACTGTACATGTTCTACTGTGAAAGTTGAAAGCTATTCGCAAAGTTGGCTTGTAGTATCCCTATTCCAGACTACATAAGGGGGTTGCAGTAATGATAAGAACATTATGCAGATTCTATTACTGTCGATGAATAAAATATCACATTAGGTAGTCAAAAAAAATACAAGTAATGAATTAAAAATACAAGCTGACACTAGCTGGGAAAGAAGTTTCTTCCAGAAAAAGAAGTCCACAGTAGCTAGCTAGCACATGTATTGAAATCTGAGTTTGTCTGCTATGGAATAACTATACTGAAACTGTATAAAAGGAAAATTTCATAACATCTCTAGCCATTTTGCCTGCTGATTATAGATAGGGTATGCTTCTGCTTTGTCATGAAATACTCCATTATTATTGCATATGTTACTGTTATGTGACTTTGAGTTCCATACATAGGAGCATTTACTCTAAACATAGATTCCATGGATGGGTTTTAGCAAACCATCATGGAAGATAAACATCATTCAGAATTTAAAGAAAATAGTATTCTATTTGTAAATAGTGTTCACCCTTTTAAAATAGTGTCTTATTTGTATATCAGCACTATACATAGAAGTATTTACTCCAAACATACACTTCAGCTAGAAATTTTTCCATCGAGCAATAGCACGGGCGGTGCGGGTCTCCTCGGGTATGTCAAGGAAGTCCTTCTCCTGCTGCGCGTCGAGTTGGTAGCGCCATGGTCAAAGTATGTTGATGTTTGTAGAAGTTCATAGCTGCACATGTTTCAACATTTGTGTGTGGTTGTCAAGGACACACATCACTTGTGTCGAAGATTTGAAGGACACATCAGTGCTGATTTAAAATATGGAAAAGACTGTTTGATACGTCTTATGGCTCCCAGTGTGTACGTTGTTTTAAGGACATGTAAATGTACTTGTGATTGCTATGTTTGTATTATCCCTAGGGTACTTTATCTCAACCTTGGTATTATTTGGAATTATTTCTATCCTAATCGTAGTATTCTAATATGATCAAATAATTATGAAATTTAGACATGTTAGCTGGGTAAATATTGCTAAGTATTCTCTTAATTGTTACAGGCAGAAGCTGCACAGGTTCCAGGTCAGTGTTTAAGCCAAGTGTGCCTCTGATATGCTAACTGTTGATAGATCTCTTTATATAATTATTACTGTCGTTTTTTACAATTGGCAATAATTTGTGGTCATTATTCTTGGTTTAAGAGTTAATAGCCCCTTTAGCTATTTAACCTATATATAGAACCGTAGTTCTTAGTGTGAGTGGATTTTTATACAATTGTTATATGTATTTTTTAGTTAGTATCCTATGTGCTGCAGAAGCATTGGAGAACTGTTATATCGTCTTTTTTTAAGCTGTTAAGATTCAGTGGGTATAAAGACGGGATGCATAACATGGTATTTTTTTGTTGATTCTACCAATCTCGAAAAGTCGCAAGTTTATTCTCATAATCTTATGCTGAGAGCCTGGATGGTCTTGATCTATCTCCATATGAGCTTGGATTAAACTTATTATAAGACAATTAATACAAAATAACTACTTCCAATTAGTATAAAATAAATACTTCCAACTAGGAAAGAAAATTACAACGGGCAGCAACACAACACAACACGACCGAGCATCCTGGGAGGCTACATGTCAAACGCTCTATAGGCGGGCCGGGCGAAGCCGGGCGGGCCGGGCGAAGCCGGCCGGTCCGGGCGAAGCCGGCCGGTCCGGCTAGTACTCAAATGAAATCTGATCATGATACCATGTTGGGGTATTTCCATTGTTTATCTGTAGTCAAGTGTAGCTCCTTGTCTAGGTGGAAGTTTTACTTAACAGTCTCCATTGAATTATAGGTATATAAATAGTGATTGAAACTAATGGGTCATATGATATTTCTTTGAGATCTGATAGGGGATCGTTGAGTTTATTTGGGCTGAATTCCAATTAGGAAGCCCAGATAGCCTACAAATCCTAAAATCTCAAAGGCTCGGTTGCATGAAAGCTACGGTGGTTAATTGGAGACTAAGTTTAATCCCACATTGCTAGTTGGGAGAGAGTTAAAGTGGTTTCTAAGATGAGCTCCCACTCTCACTAAGTGAATGAGAAGAGAAGGAATTCACGCGCACTCCATCTGTGTCGCCGCCTCGCGACGCCTTGCGAACACGTACGTCGTGTCGTGTGACTCGGTTTGAGTTTGAGACGGGTTCTGTGGAAGACTAAACTTTTGTTTGTTGCACCTGCTGAGTTGGATACATGTCGGTGTGAGCATGCTCGACACATGTCCCTGTCTTCCAACATGAGTCAGTCCGGGCGGCGTGCTTACTCCTCCCAGGATACAGAGAGAGAAAATAGATCGATATAATGAGCTCTATCTCTCTCGTCCAAAGTTCCTTTGTTGCACTATCATCTAATCTTCCCCATCCCGGTGACTATGCACGGCCGTCCGGAAGAGCAGACCCTCGAAGCCCCATCCATCGAGATCCTGCACGCACCAGGAGACGGCTGATAGGATTTTGGGGGAGCATATCGATGTGACTGCTCTCCTCTGTCTAAGTTCTTCATCGCCCGCTTACTTCTTCCTCAATGACCACTGTGGATCCGGCGACTTTGACACCACCACCATGGGTGACAACAACACTAAGCATGGTGCTGTTGCGGTGACAACCTTCCCGATTGCAATGTATGAGCTTCTCATCTCTCTCTATACACTAGTGGTTGTTCTATTTGCCGATCTGCTTGATGTGCTTGCTTGTATGCATGTGACTAGATCTCCTAGTATATATGTGATGTTATTTTTGGTAATTGAAATAACTGGAAAATTGCTTAATCGCTTTGATCCATAATGTAAACCGTTTTAGCAAACTAAAATGGTTTGCTAAAATGGCTTACATTATAGAACAAAGTGATAACAGGTACCGCTCCATCTTACCATGTTGGTGGGAGCTCCGAGTAGTCAAACTATTTGATGCTTAAGCTAAATAATCGGATGCCATTTAGTTTAAGATGCTCATGGTGCATGAGACCGAGTATAGTGTCCTGCTGGTATGCGAGGATTAGCCGGCCCAGAGAAACTAGCTAGCCAGCAGTTTGTGTAAATCAAATTGTCAAGGAACTTCAAATTTGAAATGAATAAAGGTGAGTCTAAGAGAAAGTACAATAAGGTCCAGTCAGCTAACTATAAACATTAAAATAATATATATTTGATGAGTTGGAGGAGATAGAAGAGAAGTAGGCTCTTATACAAGAGCTAGTTTAAGCATGCATGTGCTCCTAGACACTTAGTAAGACTGTCAAGTGGGTCACATATTAATAAAATAGTATACTTTTATATCTAATTATTGTACATGTTAACTATAAGATTAGCTATAGATGATATGGCAATGCCATATAACCAGTAGTAGGCTCTTCTATCGTTCTTGCTCTAATTTAGATGGCGGGTGATAACACAGTAAACAAGGAGATTACTGGAAGAGCGTCCATCTAGTTAATTACAGTAGGCTTTGGTCAGTTGGAGCAGGCTAGCTGGCTTGAGCTGCTGGCCGAGCTCAGAGATCAGTGCATCTCAAACTCCAGAGATAGTGTATTGTGGAGTCTTGAACTGCCCGGAGTGTTCTCCACCAAGTCCCTATACAGGGGGGCCGCGGTGGCACATGCTAAAGACGTGTGGAAGATTGTGTGTTCTCTTAAAGTTCGCATCCTCATCTAGCAGTGGCCAAGGATAGGCTTCCCTCGAACGATCCGATCAAACACAAGCCTGGCCAATTTGACGGTAACTGCACCCTTTTCCATAGGGTGGAAGACACATAACACATTTTTTTCACTTGCCCACCAGCGCAGTTTGCATGGAGTAGCATCAAAGAACTCTTGAATATGGACAGGAACCCTGCCTCTTTCGCGGATCTTTTCTCAATTTTTCAACAGTTTAGGGGGGTTTATATGTGTTTTCTTTGGATGTTGTTTGCGGCACATAGCTGGGCGCTCTGGACCATGAGAAATAAGTTCTCTATTGAAACAAAATTCCTAAACTGACCTGGTAACTACATTTTCAAAACTACTATCTTCTTGCAACTGTGGAGGCCGCTGGCAAAAGCAAAGGTGCAGCCCATGCTAGAGGAGGCGGTCATAAAGCTTAAGGAGATCTTCAAGACGATGGCAAACTAGTCCTGCCCCAGTAGGAGTCCTCAGTGTGTGGGCCTACTTCCATTGCGTTGTGTTGAAACTATGTTGTTTGCCTATGGGATAGTGGTTGTAAAACTTTATAAGTCTTGTCGTCAGCACTTGTCACTCTGTTTATGAGCTTTATTAATTTAAAGCTGGGCACGTTGTGCCTCCATTCTAAAAAGTTAATTGCAATAGCAATGGGTTATTGTAATAATAGTCTTGTTGGGCTTTGGCTCATACACACAGGAGTGCTACATTCAGCACTGAAGCCTAACAGCCGGAGACTTATCGTGATTAACACAATCTACTACTCCCTTCATCCTAAATTACTCTGCATTCTAGGATTAGTCAAACTCAAACTTCGTAAACTTTGACTAAGTGTATAAGAAAATTATAAATATTTACAATATAAAAGAGATATTGTTAGAATCATCATAAAGAGTATATTTATATTACATATATTTGATATTATAGAATATTGTATTTTTACCAACAATTAGATAAAATTTATCTTGTTTGATTTTAACTAAACCCGGAATGCAGGGTAAATAAGGACAGAGGGAGTACTTCATACTTGTACCTGCTACAAAATTCGGTAATCACGGATGTACACAAAATGGTAAAAACTAGCTAGGATTTACTCTAAACATTATCTTTCGATAAAAGTATGTTCCTAAAATCGCCCAAACTCAATTGTGCTACACATCGGCCCTTATAGATTTGTGCTAAATTACTACCATGAGATGTCGAGGGACAACGACAATAGCATCACGTTCTTCACCAGCTCGTCGATTGACATGGACGGACATTGCTAATATTTTTCAGTTGTAAGTTTTATTTTATCTGTTCTATGCAAGTACGCATCTTACCATGTTGGTTAGACCTCTCAGCAGTTAAAAATAACCAACCCCGTGATGCTTAACCTAATTAATCTTATATCATTTAGTTTAAAATCCTCACGGTGCATGAAAAAGAGTATAGTATTATAGCTCAGCTGGTATGCAGATATTAGGTGGCCAAGAGGAAGTGGAGTATTAGCCAACTCTGTTTGTAAAATTAAATTGTCAGGGTACCTCGAATTTAAAATTTCACAAAGAGCATCTAATCTGGAATTGTGGTAAGCTGACCAACCCTGTGGTTCTTAAGCTAACTAATCGGATGCCATTTAATTCCGAATGCTCATGATGCACGAGAGAGGGTATACTATTCCTGCTGTTGTTATGCATCGGTCTGGTGGGTTCGTAGCATCAAGCAACCATGGAGCAAAATTCGGTTGAAATACTCAAATAAAATCTGATCACGATATATATGTTGGGTTATTTCCTTGCACAGACAGTATACACAACATATCTAACTAATGAGATGAGGAGAGGCAAGTTTTACCCTAGTGACAGTTAAAAATTATCTTCATAATTTATACTAAGTTACTAGAATTTATGTTCCTAAATTCATGTACTCTACAGTCATTTGGCGTGATCTAGGGGTCCCTATTTAATTATTGTGTTGTGCTTTCTTCTACTTGTCCCATGCAGGTACCGCATCTTACCATGTTGTGTGGGGTATACTTGTGTGGGAGCTCAGAACTGACCATGTGATGCTTAAACTAATTAATATGATACCATTTAGTTTAAGGTGCTCATGATGCACGAGACAGAGTGCAGTTTCAGCTAGCAGGATGTGTATGGATCTAGTCATGAGCTGCCCTAGTGTTTGACCTATAAATACCCCCTATTGGGCTTCGGTTTGCTCACACAACTCGTACAAGAGCTTAGCCTGCCCCAACGCACAAGCTTGCAATCCACTCGTTCTCGCTAGCTTCGCACACACTCGCTCATGGCTGGGATCCTTGTACTTGATACTCTCAAGGTCAGTCCTTACGGTGCACTCGTAGAGAGCACCGAGCTGAACTTTAGTGAATTGTACATGCGCCAGCTCCTAGATGTAAACCAAGGCAAAATAGTAGAGTCAAATGCTCAAGTTAGGATGGGTGAGACTGCCGTCAACAACTGGGCGATATATGATGGTCCCAGGCGCAATGCAAAGCGAGTTGCAAGTGCGATGGGCATGCATATGCTAGCTGATCACTGGTACTGCTCACTCGTCATAGTCTTCGATGGCGACAGGTATGGAAACTTTGTAGTGTTTCGTGATTTTAGTTTGGTAGGCGGCTCTCCATATATGGAGGCAATACTTGGTGTTTGGTGAGGTATATTAGTCTATATATATAGGGAATTCAATTTAGCTCATGGGAGCATATGCTCCTATCATCGGAAAAAATATTTCATAAATGTCAAAAGAATCTGAACAAAAAAATTACGCTTACATGTCGACATTCTATGTGCACGTACCATGTTTTGTGAAGAAAAATACATGTTTGTTGTTTGAGTAAAAAGAAAAAATAAATGCAAGGTAAACAATTTTTTGACACGGAATTTCTTCTTTTTTGCATATGTTGGAACGACTTTGTGAGCACATAGAATGTCAAGTTGTACGTGTCAAATATTTTGCCCAATTTTTTAACATTTCAAAAATTGTATTTAAAATGAAATTTAAGAACAGAAAGCATATACTCCCGGGTACAAAAAACATCACTCTCAGAAATTGTATGTGTGCTTACCCGATACAATTGTCTTATAGTCCTATTATTTTTATACAGATTTACTGGGAGCACGCTTCAGGTAATGGGGGTAGATATTGATCAGATACAAGTTTTACAATGATTGGCATTTTTAATAACCGTTCATTTACCTTGATCTGACGGTTGTAAAATAGACGGAACCAAACTGACGGTACCGGACGGTACCACGGTACCGTAATAATGTGGGACCGGTACCTCTAATTTATAAAATAAAAATTGTAAAAAACAAGTGATCTTTTGAGCGGCCAAACTATCGGATGAGCGTGCACAAATCTTAAAGCAACAAACAAATCTTAAAGCACCGAGATCTGTTGACCTGCGAGCGTGCAAAAATTATTACTCAATCTCTCTCCCCAACTCTTCCTCTCACTCACTCAGTGTCTCTCTCCCCGGCGATCCCCCGATTCCGGCCGCCGTCGGCCTCCTCTGCCCCTGCCATTAACCGGCGCAGCCCAGCCAGACTCTCCTCCTCAAAATCCCCACCGGTGAAATGTCCTTCCGTGCCCCACTGCTGCTTCATCTGGTGATAAGCGCACAAAAAAGGGTGGGGAAAGGAGGCGGCGCCCGGCGAAGATGAGCATGGAGGAGGTGTGCGCGGTGGACTTTTTGCCACGGAAGGAGGGGGTCGTGGAGAGGGTGAAGACCGTGCGGTGGACGCCGGCGCTAGGCGAGGGAGGAGGAGGTACGTCGTGATTGGAGAATCGGTGATGGGAGACCTTGGTGGCTGTCGGGTGCCATGGCAGACCAGATACACCGGCGCTAGGAGAGAAGGAGGAAGAGAATCGGGTATTGGGCGCAGCAGCGACGTGGTTGTCGGTGGCACGATGGAGCCAGCGCCGGAGCTAGGTGAGATAGGAACGGGCAGCGACGGTGGCGCTACTTCACTCGATCCGGGTATTTTGATACTCTGTTTAGTCTAGTCTTCTCCACACACGAGTGAGTTGAAGACTGCAGGGACACTGCTGCAGAGTGGACTTACCAGGCATGGGACGACTCTTGCAGCAGCGAGCATCACCATTGAAGACTGCAGGGACACTGCCTTACCAGGCAAGGAAGCTGAAGCAAACAGTATCCAATCATGGCTCCAGTTTGGGATAAACCTGAACCTGAACCAATTTTGCATCTTTTCTAACTGTGCTAGTTGTTGCTGTTAAGAAAACTAAGTTCAATATGTCCAGGAAGTGGCGTGTGTACAGGAGTATTGCATGACTCAAGGAGCAGTCACCTACTCACCTGGGTGCAAAAATTGTGAAAATTGGGAGAAATTGTAGTAGGTTAGCTCATAGTTTAGCTGGTATGGCACAATGCTGATATCGTGAATGTTTGTAGTTCAAACTGCAACTCGATCATGTCAAGTAATGAATGAATTTTCTTTTTCATTTTTTTTATAATTGTAAACTGAATATGTTGTGTATGCCAGAAATAAAGCATACGAAAGTCACTTCTTAGCCATATACTATGGTCTGACTCAGTTATAGCAAGATCACGGGCAGAACATCTCAAACTGACAACTGCATCCAAGTAGCAACTGTTCATTTCTGATATTTCCGTTCACAACAACTTACACTCATTTCTGAGTAATCAATAATCGCTAAGGTTGTACATTCACACTGTAAACCCCCAGACTACACGCACATCTAACAAAGAGAAAATGCATTCAGAGCTCATCTATTAGCTACACAAAAACAGCTGAACAAGGAAAGATTCAGAGCTGTAGCAGGACGCCAATTTCTGAGCTAGCCTCCACGCGAGTTTCTAGCAGGCCAACGCCGGTAGTCACCACTGAACACGCTACCCAGCGATTACACATCTCTCGCGCTCGCCGCGCCCCAACAAGCTGAAACTAATAGCAGTCGCTCGCCAGTCGCCATAGGCGTGCTGCGGCCCCTTCGCCACGGCCTGGTTAGTGAGGGAGGTGGGCGTGCTGCTGCCCCTTTGCCGTGGGCCTGGTTAGTAAGGGAGCTGGGTTTGCTGCTGCCCCCTCGCCATGGACCAGGTGAGGAAGAGAGGCGGGCGGTATAGTCTTCGGCGGCGGCTGCCCAGTCGATTGGAGGCGGGGGCGGGGCTTGGAGTAGCCGATTGGAAGTGTCGACGGCGGGGAGCGGGGAATGCTGCCGTCCTCCGATGGTAATCATAGCGGCGGCGCCATAGGCATCACGGTCGTGTGAGAAAGGGAGCAAAGCCGCCTGTCACGTGCGTGGCTGCCGGTTTGTGTTTTTTTTATATACTTATGCGTTGTATCGGACATGCCCATGTGTTAAAGCATCTTACTAAATCATATAGCGTTTTAATCAACGGTCATAAAAAATCAGACTCGATGGTACCATACGGTACCACGGTACCATGCCAATCACCGTAAAAGAGCTCTTGATCAGAATACCAGCGAGTGGGGTATTATTGGTGGGACCGGTGAATTTTCAATGGCTCGTGGTGTCATCAAGAGGGAAGACTCTGGGCGGCCGCCCAATGGTGAACCCGGAAAAGTACAAAAGCTTACCATCCATGCATTTTGTGTGCCGCGGGTGAGGAGAATATTCAACTTGGAGCTATGATTAATTACTTGAATTTTTATTCATCATTCCTGATACGTATACATGTTCATGGGGATCAAAACTGAGTTCTTTATATGAACATATGTCATTCCTTTTTAATAGTACGTGTGTGTTGTGTGAAACCTTGCTGGTCATTAATTACATATGCACATGCAGAGCTTTCCTGATCCCGAAGAAAACAGGGATGGGCCATGGGGCGGAGAAGGAGAAAATGACGCGGACTATAGACGGGGAGAGGAGCCCCGTCGCCTGTTGAGTGTTACAATTCATTCTGGCTTTGTTGTTGATGCATTGCAATACACATACATTGACCAAACTGGACAGGAACACACTATTGGTCGTGTCGATGGTGCTGGCGGTCACAAGGATGAGGTAATATTTTTTCCTTCTATCCATCAGAGCTAGTTTTGGCTATGTCTCGTACTAGCAAGGATATACTCCATAAGATTAAAGCATCATATTCTTAAATGTATTTTTTCGTCTTTTTTAGATCACACTAGGTGCTTCAGACTTTATAAAGAGAATCTCGGGAACAACAGGCAGGATAAAAGGACGCAAAGTTGTCACGTCACTTACCCTCTTTGGTAACAATGACAAGACATATGGACCATTCGGAAGTGAGCAAGGAGGCGAACATTTCGAATCTGAAAATGTGCCAAAAAATGGCCGCATCACGGGCTTCTTTGGAACTTACTCCAAATATCTCGATTCTGTCGGTGTCTACTATGCCTAACATAGTCTAGCATCGACCGATGCCTATCTCATTTACCTTTCCAACATGATTTCTTTTCGTTCCATTCCCACAAAAATAAGATAATCAGGGCATACCCTGTCTTTTAATTGTTTTCATCCTTGTACTACTGCCAGCGAATTGTCTTTGCTGGCCCTTTATTTCCAATTCTATATAAAGTTTCCAGACTGTATTCTCATATATCAGTTTGATAACGATGTATGATCAATTATTTCTCTGTTCCTTTTCCGCCTGCTCAGCTTATAACTATACATTTATCATGTGTAACTATAAATGCTGGTTTTGACATTTAGTGGATCGGACTAATCAACATTTAGAACTTGTAAGTCATCTTTTTGTTTAATTGATTGACAACTCCAAGTCACATGATCACACCTGGCAAATAAAAAAAATGAGAAAGTGTCTAACGAACAAGTGAAAAGCTTTTGTCCATCAGCACAAACATGACACAAGCTCACAAGCCTACATGAACGCTCATGATCGATACCAATGGCACCACTGTTTGGTAGACGAGAGCTTGTTTCTCACGACTTTTCGAGGTTATATACCGTGGACTTGAGTAGCTAGTTTAGGTGCTAAGCTGGCTTTTACATAATTTTTTAGCAAAGAAACATGTGAACTATAATATCGTAGTAAAATCACCTAATTTATGTATGGTTTACAGGAAACATTGCATGTGAATAAATAAGATGGAAATGTATATAAGAAGTTTCTTTGCTTCCCTGTGTTTTCTCACAAATTTCTTGGGTGCATCAACACTTGCGATCCACGGTATAGTGGAACCGGTGGTCCTGGGGATGCTGGCGGGAGCTACAACACGGTTTTGTATCTTTAGCATAGTTTAAAAAATCGGACCGGTGAGTGAACCGGTGAGGTGACTGGCGCACTGGTTCACTGGTCCAACCAGTGGTTCAGTTGGTTCAATAGCGACAAAAAATCATTAAATTTAATAAATAATTAAGTTAATTTTAGAATAATTTAGCATTGAATCATATATTTTGTGTTTGCTTTCATAGTAGATCACAAACTAAGTGTAGTAAAGGTGGTATTAGACCTTATGCAGGATATTTGGAGCAAGGTTCTAGGTTGTATGATCATATCCTCGCAAAAACACATTATTTTTATACAGTTTTTCTGGTTTTTTATTAGTTGTACCTGTGGCTCTTAAAAAACCGGTGAGGGCTTCGATTTTGGTTTTTTCCGGTCGAACCACCGAAACCGGTTTGATTTTTAAAACTATGATCTTTAGCGAGTTACGGTTGCGATGGACTGCATGATCTGCATCTCCGTGGTGAATGACATGAATAGACCTTACGACGGGAGCTACAGCACGGTTTTGTAAGAAATAAAGGCGCATGCTGCTCTTCTAGAGGAAGCATCGTTCATACATGAAAATTAGGCTTCGAATATAGAAGCACATAGATTGGCATGATTGGTAACTTCGGCTAGTGTGGGAGTGGGACGTCAGCTTTGGCTTTTGCATCCCCCTGATGGTCTTCGTATTCCAACAAACAATATCTTAATCCAATAGAGTGCCATGTTCTCTAGGGTTGTTAACACTATGCCATGAGACACACGAGTCAGGCTCTTCTGCTTATTTCCAGACTTCTTCGCTGATCCAAAAGTAGATGCACGATGAAGATACCAAGTTGAGCGGCTTATAGGAGGGAATATATATTACACACCATTCACTTAAGCCTCGTTTTGTAGTGTTTTGCTGTGTAATATCCCTAGTGTTTTTAGGTAAAACACTTCTTTTCACCCAATCCCTCTCAAACCCTGTTCCATCCCAATTCCCTAGAAACTCTTTCCTAAAATAGTTGTTTGGTAAGCAGGGATTGGTACGTTAAAAAAACATGGCTTATACAATCATGACTGCTCATGTCTTCATCTCACATTCCATCCCCACGACACAACTACAGATTTGATCATCTACAGATCTTCATAACTACATATATAATACAAACCTGGGTTCACAGAACACATGTTTCAAATGACTTGTAGCCATTTATACTCAAAATTCTAAGAAACGTCCCACGACTCCAACTATATAAAGGTTATTCTTGAACCCAAAATCAGCATCAGATACTCTGTACCATGGCCTGAACCATCACTCCATTGCCAACAAAGGAACTGTAAGAAAACAATAATCAACACAAAAAAGGATTCTTCATCTCACCAAGTTGCATAAATCTAAACTCGGTCGCAGTTTCTTGCTCTGCTTTGGCTGCAGCGAACACAGTCCCACATCCTACCCAACCATAGTTGCCAGCGAACCGGATCGTCCGGATCGAGGAACGGGATCGGGGAACGAGGTTCGACATGCCAGCGAACAAGGATCGGTCGGGGGTACACATCTCTAATACGCCAAGTTGGATCGTGGATCGCGATCCACTTTGGTTTGGGTCGATGACCCCGGATCGATAGAACTGCCTGCCCCGTCACTGGCGTCATCCTCGGGCGACTTCCTCCGGTTCCTCTCGCCAGACGTCCCCAGCCAGCTGGTGCTCACGCCGGGCTCCCCGTCGTTCAAGCTGCTCATGGCGTCATCCATCAGGAACGCCAGGTTTGTCACACCGGCGACGGCGAGGCCTCCGTTCTGCATACCGGCGATGCGACCATCGATTTGTTTTTGGGATCGCGACCCAAAACCGAATTGCATCGATCCACTCGCGTTCCTGACCCTCGATCCGGGTCGATCGACCCGGGGTCGCGGAACGCGGCACCGATCCCGAACCCTGCAACTATGTACCCAACGCAAGAAAATCACAAGAAACGGCGAAGCAGGGCAAAGGCGCGAGGCAGAGAAGCCGGCGGTACGAACCAGCTGAAACGAGCCAGTGCAGAGGGAGATGCGGTGGCGGCCGCCGATGCGTCTCGTCATTGCTGATGCTGGACGGGACTCGCAATTGCAGGTGCTGGATGGAGTGGCACAAATAACCAGAACACTCTGCATCTTCCTAACATGCTGGAGTAGTGATCTGCTAGTGTTCCTGTCAAAAAGAAAAGAGGGTTAAAATTTCACAAAGTGTTCAAAGATGGTTCAGAATTGGGTACTCCAAACTTACAGAAAACTTGCTGAATAAAAACTCATCAAACTAGCATCAATTCATAATCATGCATCATCCCCACGAGCCAAACAGAGACAAAACCATTACGTAGTAATCAAAACAAAATTTTCTAGAATATTTAACAATGAGTGTCCTTATAGATGCATCCATCTGTTGTTCCCATGACCTCACCACAAATCAGTCCGAAGAACCAAGAACATCAGAGAACATACTGGTCCCCACAAACATTCCAGGTGGAAAAGAACGGAAGTTTGCTTGGTGAGTACCAAAGGAGAACCAACTACAAAGCAACCTAGATACTGTACCAACCAAAAAGGCAAGAACCACGTGAACAGACTCATATATAGCCATTGTCTAGAATTCCAAAGTCGCCCCCGTGTATTTCCATGTTAAGGATTAACATTCCATGTTAAGGATTAACAGGGGAGGTGCAGGGTGATTCTGTTGTGGTAAGGACTTCTGGGTGGCAGATACACAATTCATTTCTTTGGAAGCACATAGCAATAGGATGAAATAAATTACTGCTTCTTGCAACTTTAAAAAATTACAAGTGACCTGCTAGGCCTGTAGAAACTAACTACGAATAAAAGAATGACGCACTAATCTGAGATATGAATTGTGACAAATATTTTGTGAGTTGACCAGATCAAGTTCTAGTTGGATGCTTTTAAGCATGCTCCATCATCTAAGCTATAACAAAATAAACATTTAATTATTTTGTAACTGCATTATCAACTTTGATATGCTAGAATGCTACATCCATCATAGACTTTTGCGCAACTTAACTGTGAAATTAGGCCCCTTCGTTTACTATTTCACTTGCAGCACTTGGAGAAGTATATCCTACTAATTCAACATATTCCGGTCGCAAAAACATGAGTATACAATTAGAAAAATTCTCCGAAAACCAAACTTCCCAAAGTTCTATTACATCTAGCAAGTAAAACAATCAGTTCCTTGTCGTTCTTCATGTTATTCAGAGATGGAACGAAAATACAGTTGCCATCTATCAAAGTGAGGCTTAAGAGATATTTCAAATACTAAAAGAGATTCAGCATTTGTACCTGTCTATCAGTTTGAACTGTCCAAGATAGTTTACCAGTCGATATATCATGAAAGTAAATTTTCCCTTTATAACATCCAACCACAACCTATGCAATAGAGTCACCATGAGATGGTTAGCAAAATGCCTGGTAATTTGGTCTGTCAATTATTGATGAGTTCAAGAGTCACGTTACCTCTGAAAAATCACCAGTTATAACAGCAGAACATTCAACGCGTTTTTCCAATTCCACACTCCACCTCACTACACCACTGCATAATAAATTGGGAGCAAGTTTCAGTATGCATATGTTAGATTGGGTCAGCTGTCTCACTGAATCAAATTAAAATTAACAAATCAATGAGAATGGAATGAGAGCATACAGGGAATACTAGATTGACAATGGTTTAGCATTCAAAAAATCAGAACAATGAAATGAACAATGACTAATTAAGAACTACTCCCTCTGTTCCAAAATATAAGATGTTTTAGCCCATCATTCCCATGCATGTATCTAGACATCTTTTAGTGTGTAGGTTAGAAGCAAAAGGAGTGAACATATATACTAAAAAGCATCTAGATACATGCACGACAATGATGGGCTAAAACATCTTATATTTTGGAACAGAGGGAGTAGCAAGCAAAACTCACCTGCAACCATCAATGCAGAGAAATAAATGTCAATGAGACCCGATAAATACGTTCATCATCCCATTGTTCATGACAAGCAAAGGTGAGGCATCAACACATGACTCCAAAGGAATGTTCCAAAGTTCCTGAAAATAACCTTCTGTTGCATGAGACATATGAACAAACATCATCAAGTTGGAGTTTCTCTTAGTAGACATGTGTAAATCTATTGCAACGCCCAACATACCACTTCTTTTGTAAACAAAAACTCAGGATCCATTGACTATCCATGCCGCTATTTCTGTCCTTCGAGCATGTCTCAAGCAGAGGTGATTTGCATGGCATCTATCACTAGGAGAGAATATATACTCCCTCCGTTTGGAAATATAAGATGTTTTGGCTTTGTGAAGCTAATGTATACATCTTTTAGTGTATAGATTCGAGCGAACCTATACACTAAAAGATATCTAAATACATTCGCTTCACAAGCTAAAACATCTTATATTTCCAAACAGAGGGAGTATTTGTTAAGCTCCCCATCTATTTCATTTCCATAACTCACTGTTATGTGATCATGAGCATGCTTTCTATTTATCTGTGCTTTGCCTTCATCAAAAGTAGTATTTGTTAAGCTCCCCATCTATTTCATTTCCATAACTCACTGCTATGTGATCATGAGCATGCTTACCATTTATCTGTGCTTTGCCTTCATCAAAAGTATCATCTACATTGGCAGTAATCGTGTCAAATGATTGATGTATGCTTGCAGATACATTTGGTCCCTTCTTAAGTGGGGCTCATCAGTAGGTGAAACCAAACTAGTCTGCTCCACAACTAAGGGGCATGCAAAAGCTTCAATGGCGTTGGATAAATATAAAGCAATCTCATGTCAATCTCCAACTTATGGGCTACATGGGCCGCAGAAAAAGTTACCACCCAAGGTGAAGAAATCATCAAACTCAGAAACTTCATCAATAAGTAGCGCTTTACAAAATGCCTATTGTAGATGGAGACGGCATCAGTAAAACTGAACTGAAATATGAACAAGAATGGATACTATCCAATGAAAAATCTTTTCAAAAGAGAAAAAAAAACATGAATAACAAATTTCAAGGAAAAAATATAAAAGCAAGAGACTGCACTCATAATTAAGACCAAACCTTTTTAATAACGCATAAATGTGGATTAATTGGACCGCTTTCAGACTTAAACTCACATGGTTCCGGTGCACACTCCAAACTTGATAACTTGACATAGTCAACCTTTCCTGAAGAAGTCAAAGGTAATGACTGTTAGAGATATATATATATATATATATATTAGGCAATTACAAATATTACGGGATTTGTATAGGAATTGTAGTTAATCTCCTGCCTTATCTCTAGGAGAGCCTTCATGGCCTTCAAGCCTATACTACTATATAACTCGCCCGAGAGGCTCAATACAATCATCCAACGCATTACGCCAATCTCTCTCCCTCTCTATCATTCTACATGGTATCAGAGTAGCACAGTCCTTGACCTAGCCACCGCCCATGCTTCCGCACCGCGCCGCCCCCGGGGAGATCGATATCCATGATCTCCACCAGGGGCTGCGCCGCCCGTACTAGGGTTCTCCCGCCGATCAGTTGATCGGCTGCCCTAGAGTCCTTTTTTTTCTACGGATCGTTCATTTCCTCCACCGGTCGCTCGATCAGTATTTTTTTTTACCAATCATACATCGGATTGAGTCGCCCACCGCCGCCATCATCACACGCCTCTACTCCAACCTCGGTGTCGACTTCATGGCTGATCTTCACCAACCACGCGGCAAGGTTGGACGCGATGTTCGAGGTTCGCCTCGTTACATCGCTACCGGCACCTCTCGTCCGTGCGGTCTCCATCGTCGGCCCGTCTTCACCATCATCACCCAGGACTTCACCGACAACGTCGCCGCGGATTTTGATCTGCGCGTACTGCGCCGCCGTCGGTCTGATCAACCGATCTGGCGCACGTCTACGCCAAGCACGTCCCCGAGTACGCGCCTACCACCAACCAAGCATCGGGCTGCCGTTGCGTCGCCCCTTCGGACCACAGCGTCGCCGCCCTTGGTCCAAGCCGCCAGCTTCAAACGTGACTTCTAGGCGTGTATGTCGCTGGTGGTCACGCTGCTGCATCGACTCGCGCCCTGCAGTATGGTGCCCCTTCGCCATCACCTTCGCCGTCCCTGCGCACCAGGCTGCCGCCGCGCCGCCACCCATGGCGCGGGTCGCCACATCCACGCAAGGTCTTTGTCAAGCCGCCGGGTTCTTCCTTGCCTACTTTGAGTACCGCCGCAGTGCCTCTACAGTTTACGTGCATTGTCACTTTTGGCCATCATCGTTCCCACCGACTACACGATCATCTCCGTCCACTACGACTTCGTCGCCAGTGTCATCGCCTCGTCCTCGACCACACTTGCTCGTCTACTCCAACAACCGCGGACTGCATTGGCACCTCTCTCTTCGCCGCTCTGCGCCTCGCCACCGTCCTAGAGCCCTTCTCTGCTAGTCTCTCTCACATGGCACAAAGTTCATACTGGTCCCGCTCTATGCATGCTTGGTACTGGCAACACCATCGCGTGCCTTCTTCCCCGACGTGTCCCCGGACTTGGCAACTCCGGTATGGTGCTTCGCATATGGCGTCTTCGACAAGATCGTCCTCGACATCGACACTCTCTTCGACGACTGCCTCAATCAAGTCCACGTCTTCATCACAAGTGCCCTCGTGCGCCCACGACTCCATGGCGCTCTCCTGCGCCCGCGGCTTCATGTGCGGCTACCTTGACACCGGCAACCCCAACCACGACATCGACCATGGCAACTCCTCGCGCGGCTACCTCGACCAAGGTTGCAACATGCACAGCTCTCGGCTACCTCGATATCGGGACAAGGGTTATCACCTCGCATGAGCACTCCTCGGCTTCCTCTACAGTCCAAACATCCGCGACGCAACTCCGTACACGGTGCTCCCGCTCCTACTGCGGGAGGGAGGGTGGAGGGTGTCAGCCCATTGGTTTCTACGCCTAGTTTCTCTCCAGTCTGACCGTCCACGACGGTGCAGTTGTTCACGTCACTACCGCTACGCCTGCGGGGGAGTATTAGAGATATATTAGGCAGTTACAAATATTACGGGATTTGTATAGGAATTGTAATTAATCTCCTGCCTTATCTCTAGGAGAGCATTCTTGGTCTCCAAGTCTGTACTACTATATAACTCGCCCGAGAGGCTCAATACAATCATCCAACGCACTACGCCAATCTCTCTCCCTCTCTATCGTTGTACAATGACTTCACGGAGAGGAAAAAGTTTGGAGCCATAGCTGGTGAAAGCTTCTTGATGAGCCAACATCAAATTGATGCCATGATATCTTCAGAACTTACTTCTCTATACTGAGGGTCATCTTTCACAATTTCGTCCTTACTCCTAAACACCAGATATGCCTTATAATCTGGAGGCCCGTTACTTAGAAAAGTAACGTCAGGATGTTCCGTTAAGGTGGATTCTACCTCTTCTAGTGAAAAACGTTGCACATAAATTTTCACAGTACGGTCCTTTCTCCCTAGGAAAATAAGTTCACCGGTCTTTAGCCGTCAAGCATAGTCACCTGTTTTTTAGTATGTTGGACTCCCACTGCCTTCAGTGCAATTACTCTTCACAAACTCGGTCAAATAACCATTGAATAAACATGCTCCACTGACACAAATTTCACCGTCATCCGCTATCCTAGAATTCGTCACAAGAAAAACTTCACAATTTGCAACGGGAAATCGAATTGGTATTTGGTATACTGGTTATTTCTTCACGCTCTAAAATTGCAGGCAGATCTTTGCAATCAAAGAATGTACAATCACCAAAAACCTGAAACGCAAGTACAAACTTTGAACAAAATACAAAATGAATGCAACAACTTCAATTTCAGCTAGCCCATGTGTGAGGAAAACCGAACAATTACTGCCGGAGCCTCCGTACATTTTTTCTGCTAAAAAGGGAAAACTGGACAAATGGATAGCAAAAAAAACAATAATTTTAGCTCACAGTGAGATGAAACAGTGATACCATTGAGCTCTCATAGATTGATTGATCCTAGGGACAGAAGTATGATATTTCAGTTCCTCTATTCAACAGGTTACTCACATTGTGACACTATATATCTCTCTCTGTCGTCATTCAGACCAATTTAACTTCTCACTAAACAAACGCGACACAAATTCTGTTTTCTTAGTTCGGGTGTAAGAACTAGTAGAGAACTCGCCACATTTAACAGGTAGCACTAAATTGTGGTTACTTAAATAATATACATCCCTAACTTGGTATGAAATTTTTAACAAAGTCCAAGCTTGACTGCCATACAGATGACACAAATGACATTCTCAATTCTGTGATCATGACAAAAATATTCAAACAGCCCTTTCATTAATAGTCAAACTAGGAAAATTTTGCCAGACGGCTGCCCAAATAGTATCGATTTGTACTGGCAGTGCTTAGCGAGATCACTGGCTAAGAGTAAGAATGTATTATTAGAGAAATGATATTTGACTCAGTCTCATATGAACCAACAGAAAATATTGAGTGGATTCCTCACCTCTGTTGTTCCATACAGATTTATGATAGTAGTGTCTGTTAGAACTTCATGGACTCTCTTCCACAGCACTAAGGACAGAATCTCCCCACTGAATACTAAGATCTTAAGGGTGTTATATCCACATGAAAGATGTTTCTCCAAGGTAGGTAGTAGTATTGCCATCAATGACGGAACCAGGGTCATCCTTGATATACCATATGCCTACGAAAAGTTAGCAAAATGCAAGGGCAATAAAATGTTTTACCAAAAAGAACAAGGGACTAGTATGTAATGATCTAAAGAAATCAGGAAGAGCCTCAGACTATCTCTTCGTTACAATGACAACGTACTAAAAATACTATTTGCTACCTAGTAGTATAGTACTGTATCTCTGGCTTGCTGCCAATGATAACGAGAAATGAAAAGGTTGGGCTAACATACATTAGGAGCTACGCACACTTGGACATACATGAACAGATGACTTGAATTAGGAAGTCAGAAACCCTAACTGTATATATTATGCCAGCTAAATGGAAAGGTAATGGCCACCAAGCAAGCATGCCAACAAAACATGCATTCTCACTTTCATCATACTTTTCCAATATTAAATGGTAATTCCATATTATCAAACTGCATACTCGACAAATGCAGCCATATTTGTGAAATTACTGTCTAAAGGTATTCCTGTGCACCAGTGGGATTTATCTCATAAAGTAGAAGGTTTGAAGCTTTTGGTCAAATACTATTTGGAGAGACCTAACTGGGCAAGGAATCCAGTATATTCACCAGAACATGACTAATGCATATATGCAGGCCAAGTAACCTTAATCATGTTGGCCAATGATGCTGGATTAGCTCTCCAGTTCTTGGGAGGAATGATAAGTCTTCTGCTACTAAACACAGCAGAAATAAACTCCTGAAGATGGTCAACGAAGCTAACAGATGTCTTAAACAACAACACGTCATCTGAACACAAAGGATTCCTTCTTTGCATCCACAAAAAGCGATTCAGAAGGCCTACAGCATGATAGTAAAGCATGACTCAATAACTTGGTTCATCAATGAAACCTAAATTCAATCAGAAAAACCTAGTGATCAAACCTAAATTCAGTATTATTTCAGTTCTCGATGGTATCAAATATATTGCTACAAATTAAATTTCAGGTATTTGACATCTGCAGTTTCTCATACCGAACATTATGCTGAAAATTTCAACATCGAACACCAAAATATTACCATAAGCCTATAAAAACAGTGGAAGTAGTGGCATATAGTAACCTAGAAGTCTGGAACAAGAGGTTAGCATCTAGAATAATGTTGACGGATTCCTTCGTCATTTCAGAAGCAGAGAAACAAAATGGCCAGAAGACCTGCATACTTACACAAAAGGAGCATTTAACTTTTACCTTTCTCCGTTCCACAAACACCTTTTGGTCTTCCAGTGGAACCAGAGTCCAGAGGTGAACATCACGACGGGTCCAACGGCAGGAACGCCTCCCCGCACCTGAGCACGGGGAGGACGGCGGAGATGTACTCCACCGACGGCGAGGCGTGCACCCCCACGACCCTAGGCGTCGCGCCGGCGCTTCTCTTGTCCCGATTCGGAGCAGCCTAGGGTTCCAAATTCAGAGTCAGAGAAGGGGAACGGGGGCGAAATTACAGCGGAAGACAAATTGGCAGAGCCTAGCACCCCGCGGCCCAACCACGCACACACGCACCTGGGGCCCCGTCGTCGCCTAGATGAGGATGACTAAGCGCGCCGCACCTAGATGAGGATGACTAAGCGCGCCGGCGATGCGGAGGGAGAGGGGGGAGACGGCGGAGAGGAGGTCACCGCAGGTGAAGCGGCGCTCGCCGTAGCCCGAGGAGGCGTTAGCCGCCGCGTGGATGACGGAGAGGCGGACGGTGTCCTGACGCGCGCCGCGGTCGAACGCGTGCGAGATGCAGCACGGCTCCTACGCCGCCGACGCCGCCGACATTATTTCTGCCGCCGCGAGCATGCGCCAGTGAAGAAGGGAAGCAGTTCGAAAGCTGAAGCAGAGGAAACCCGCCTTCGCTGCTTCTCTAGTCTGGGAGAATACGCCTTCGCTCGCGCGCAACGCCAGACTTTTTCGCTGTACCAGCGCCAGCAGACGCTCAATGATAAAAAAGTTCAGTCCAGCATCTCTCTCTACTCCAGAAGGACCAGAAAATGGGGACAAAATAAGGGTTAGAATACAAACTGGGACAATCTCGCACAAAACATCACGCCAGGTGCTTTCAAGCAAAATTGAAACGGCAGGTCGAACAAAAATTGTGAGAATTATATAATGCATCATCGACAGGCAATGGTTTTGCTGATAAAGCGGTAATGGACCAATGGCAAAGAAGGCCGCTCTCAAACAAGTAAAACACGCAGGTGAAATGCAGATTATTATTCATACTAAATTCAGAATGATGAGATCCGAGAAATAACAATGGTTCCCCTCCAGGGCTGATTACATGAAACTATGCAAGGTAGTGGAGGGAATAGTGGACCTCCTTATCGAAATTAAATACAGGACGCATTACCCAAATAAAATTAAACTGCAGTTCCTCCCCTACATGAAAAGGACCCATAACTGGACACCAAAGATACCATGACTGAAACCATGCGAGCTGTTGCTCAGATCTTCGAGTTTGCAATCTTGTACCACTCGGTGTGGAAGGAGCCCGGCATGTCGACCCTCTCGTAGGTGTGAGCCCCAAAGTAGTCCCTCTGCGCTTGCACCAGGTTCGCGGGCAGCCTGTCCCTCCGGTAGGAGTCGAAGTAGGCCAAACTCGCGGACATGCCAGGGGTGCTGACGCCGTTGTTGATGGCGAGGCAGACGACCCTCCGCCACGCGGCTTGCCTGTCCATGATCTCCTGCGCGAACTCAGGGTCTATGAGGAGGTTTGCAAGCTCGGCATTCCTGTCGTAGGCCTTCTTGATGCGGTCCAGGAAGCTGGCACGGATGATGCACCCACCCTTCCAGATCCTGGCTAGCTCGCCGAGGTTGAGGCCCCATCCTTTCTCCGTGCTCTTGGCCTTGATGATGTTCATGCCCTGGGCGTAACTGCAGATCTTCGAGGCGTAGAGGGCTTTCCTCACATCCTCGATCAGCTGTGCCTTGTCGACAGGTACGTCACTGGTGTAGTCACCTTGGAAGATCTTGGAAGCCGCAACCCGCTCATCCTTCAACCCGCTGAGGAACCTAGAATCCAAGGAGGCCTCAATGGTAGGAGCAGCCACAGAGAGCTCAGCAGCCTGCTGAACAGTCCACTTCCCAGTTCCTTTCATCCCAGTCTTGTCCAGGACCTTGTCGACCAAGTAGCCTTCACCCTGTTCATCCTTGATGCTGAATATATCGGCAGTGATCTCAATCAAGAAACTGAGGAGCTCACCCTTGTTCCACTCGGCGAAAACCTGCTGCAGCTCACTGTTTGTGAGCTTACCAACAGACTTGAGAACGTCATATGCCTCAGCAATCAGTTGCATATCACCGTACTCGATTCCATTGTGAACCATCTTGACAAAGTTTCCGGATCCGCTTTTCCCGATGTAGGTGACACACGGGCCACTGTCTGGTACTTGGGCAGAGACCTTGAGAAGAATATCTTCAATGTACTGGTATGCCTCGAATGAGCCTCCGGGCATCATGGAGGGGCCATGGCGGGCACCTTCCTCTCCTCCAGAAACACCCATCCCGAGGTAGAGGAGTCCACGCTCCTCCATCTCCTTCTCCCTCCTTTCTGTGTTCTCATACCACTCGTTTCCTCCATCAATGATACAGTCACCCTGCTCCAAGTGTGCTGCGAGTGTTGCAATGGTCTGGTCAACTGGTGCACCAGCCTTGACAAGCATGATGACGACACGTGGCTTCTGGATTGAGTTCACAAATGACGCAGGGTCATGGAAACCGTAGAGAGGAAGGTTTCCTTCTATCTTGGCACGCTGAACAGTCTCATCGACCTTGGAGGTTGTCCTGTTGTAGACAGAGATGGGGAACCCTTTCTCTGCAATGTTAAGGGCAAGGTTCTGCCCCATGACCGCGAGGCCAGCAAGACCAATTCTTGTGAGAGCCATCTCCTACCTGAAAAGAGATGCAGCAAACACATCATGTATGGAACAATGTATATCACATAATGTACTATGCATATCTCGTTACAGAAGTTCAAAGCCTATACAAACCCACTGGTCAGCATATCATCATCATCATCATACAAAGTAAAGCAATTCTGATGTACTGAACAAAAAATTTAGAAACTTGTACAGAAAAATAACCGGTGAATAATTAAGTTCAAAGGGTACGAATGGCAATGTATTATTCTCAGAAAAAAGTGCAAAAGTATAAAGAAGCAGCACGGAAAACACAGCACCATATGCAATACTAAGACCCTGAACACATGGCCAAATTTTTCAAAGAAACAGCATCAAGTCCATAATTTATCACGTCCTGTGTGGTCTACAGAAGTATAGCTAAGTGGGAAATCACAATAGACAAGCAAGACAATGTATTTTAGCAATTCAGATAGATTGACTAGTATTACAAGCAACATAAGATGCCGAAGATGAATCTATACTGTCTATCAATTGACAGCTTCCACGCACACGACACCACACGTCGCAGCGTCAGACAGCGCTAGGATATCAGTTTCACCGACCGCGCAACACAACAGGCCTTACGGTATCCGATAATAGAGTCAACACGCACGCTGCTGAGAAGGCGCGTAGCAGAACAGGCGCCTTGGCTAGAACTAGGAACGCCTGGACGATCCATCACGCATGGCTACACACACACCCCTAGGCCCCAGGGCATTACAATTGAAGTACGGTAACCAAGAGCTGCTGAAGCGCTTCCTGCTAGCCAATTCAGTCAAGACGCACGCTGTCGAAAAGTTCAGCGCCAGACGGTTCTCGCTAGCTACTGAACGTTCCCAGCGGATCTGAACCCCAAAGCAACCACTACCTCCTCCCTAGTCACGAGCACCGAGAGAGAGAAAATTCACGGTGACCCGACAAAGCAAGTACCGGCGGCTACCAGAGACCGCTCCGGCCAGCGCAGCCCAGAGGGGGAGGCCGGTCGCCGAGCGCGCGCTAGCTAGGCGGATTCCGATCAGATCATGGCCCGAACGGGACAGCGAGAGAGAGGGAACTGAATCTGGCGACACGACGGGCAATGGATCGAGCAGAGGAGAGGAGATCGGAGGAGACGCACCTGCCTGCCTTGGATCTGCCCGCTGCTTCGTCGAGGGAAGCCGATGTGGTGGTTCGTCCGTGTGCGTGCGTGCTGCGTCGACCACCTACCAGAGGGAGCCGTGGTTAAATAGCTCGTCACCGATCCAATTTCTCGATTTGTTTCCACACCCCGGCGCCGACGTGTGGGCCCGTGACGGCGTTTCTCTTCCTCTTCGCCGCCGCGAGTGGGTGGGTGGGTGCGTTCGGTAGGCGGGGCCCACCGCGCTGTAGGATGGCCTACATAACCACGAGGGTCTTTTTCGCTTGGCCTACGACCAATGCCGCCAGCGCTACGTCATATGCGGCCAAGAAAGTCCGATTGGCCACACCTGAATATTTTTGATAAAAATACCACCACCGGGCCAATGGTCCGCTGTTCTGATTTGCGACCTTTCTTTCTTGGTAAAGGCACCGAATGGCCTCAAGTATGCAGTAAATTTGTTGTGGGCAAAATTCTATAGAAATGACCTTAAAAATCGAAATTATAATGCGGTCCAACATTTTGCATGATAGAGATCACAGAAACGCGATCGAGTCCACGGTTTTCGCGGTGATGAGCGGTTTCCACGTACAACCACTTAGGGATGCACGGGCATTCTCTGCCGCACTTAAGCCATCGAAGATCATCTAAATGAGCACGAACAAACTCGAGCGAATGACACGCTCAAACACGGCATGGCCATCCTATGGCCGAATATAGCGACGACGACCCAACGACGTCGCTTGGGAACTAATGTTGAAGCCGCAGACTCTACGGTCTCCCACGACCACCTCTGCATAGCAGTAGCCACCGCATCTCACTTCTCATTCCTCTCACCACCACGTTTGAGTAGAGGGAGCAGAGTCGCGTTGCAGCTCTAGACGAAGAAGCAGCCACACACGCGCTTACTGAAGGGGGTTTTCGCGAAGGCACCCACTCCCATGATCCCTCCCCCTGCTCCTCAAGAGCGCACCAAAGAGTTGCGTCAACGGCCATCCAGCGTTGTGTGTGAGCACCGGAACGGCAAACCCCAACGACATCTTGTCAAATGCCATATGGACAACAATAAACCTTAGACCTAACAACAGTGAGATAGAGACCATCGACACCTACAATGCACAACGGGGCCCGTCCATGAAGGAAGAGGGAAGGGGTGACATTGAGGAGAAAGCGACTCTCAAGGGAGCACGAAGATTTGCAACCTTTTCTAAAGCTGTGTTTATCATTGCAACTAGGGTACAAAATGGATGGATGATGACAAAAAAGAAGTGTGCCTTCCACACGTCATATATATGTCACTCAAGCGTGAAACATTGTCTCTTAGATCTTTGCAATATACATCTTTTTTTACCAGATTTGCAATATACATGTAGTCACGTAGCAAATGTTATTTGATATTGTGCCATCATTGGAGCACATTCTGTTGTGGGCCAAAACTATACAAATAGACATCGCAACATTTCGAAATACATGTGGAGAAGAAATATGAGCATGTAGCAAATCCCCAGTAGTCAAAGCACATTTTCATCAGCAGATACTCATGAAAACATTTGCATCATCGAGACAACATTTGCACTAGGCGCCCAGAATCATTGCAGCATCTCGCTCGTGTGTGTGCGACAAAACACACATGAGTTTTAAGAGTTTGAAGAACACTCCCGCAACATTAAGAATTTCATCAAAATTTACTTTGTGTTGGAGCACCGACTTTGCCAGATCGGGCTCGCCGCCAATGATGATCCATCTCAACGGAGCCCAGTCTATGCCAGATCAAGTGAGCATGAACTCATCCTCCACGGTAACCATTTAATTCCCTTGAGTTCACTAGGTTGAAGCCATTGATTTCGAGCTATAACTCTAGAACAACTCGAGTCCATCTATGGCAACATGAAATGAGGATGTCAATTACAGGGAACAAATAGGAGTGGGGGTGGAGGACGACTGGAATGGACGATGGAGCAGGAACATCAGGGCTGGACAAATGGAGAGCTCTTGGATGACATAGAATCTTGGTTGTTATTGTCTTGTGTAGAGAGGTAAAAGGAGAAGATGGAAGATACTCGTGTGAGAAACCCGGAGGATATCCGGCAGGTGAATATAATACTTTTCTGAGATAGATGCATGACTTTTTGTGCCATATTAGTTATCACACTTTTGTTTATTATACTTTATAATAAAGTAGATAATGACCATCCGTGGTGTCAAATGTGCATACATGGGACCATGTATTGGAATCAGAGCAGGGGTGGATTGAGGAGGAACTAAAAATAGTTTGATAATACCCTCATAAGTAGGGAATTAAATTTTTGGAAACATTGTAGAGAAAGCTAACCCTTTGTTTGTTCTAACCGTCACGGAGTTAAACAATATGAGACATTCTCTTCGCAAAGGATGGTAAACACACATCTTATTGATTGATTGAAAAACATATTAATATACTATTTCTTATTGAATAATGCCAAATAAAGTCAAAAATTGTGACTGAAAAATCAGCTTACAAAAAAGAAAGGAAAGAGAGACATAATTTATACTATCACAATGCATTCACAATATGGTATAAATATAAATCAAATAGTTGCCCATCACTTTGGTTGTGGTAGAATTTAGAGATGTACATGATTGCCAAATTAATTCGGTTACTCAACTAAACGGGCCAATTGGCCTTTACTTTGTCAAAAAAAATGGGACAACCCGGTTTGAAACATTCGAATAAGCCATATGTGTGTGTTATTTGTTGTACCATATCTTACACCATAACCGGGCAACACTTTAGATATGGTTCCTTATATGTTGGGTTCTATAAAAATGGATATAAATTTATATGCATGTTTGCTTAATGCCAAAGAGGCAGGGATTGATTTGGATTGTTGCTCACCTAGTTTTCTAACCTAGCCTAGCAATGTATTTTGTTTATAGCTTCATCATAATTGTGGTGTTTGTTTACTCCCTAGCGGGATTATTGGCCCAACTCATCCCGTCCATTTCTATTAGCTCAATCTGGAAAAAATTACCCCCACTCAACCTCTGGATAAATTTCCAAGACATGAGGAGCAGAGCAAACAAAAGGGACCGAAAGATGGTGATCCGAGTAGTAGTGTTAACCAAACGGCTGAAACATACATGAGTTTATGGGAAATGGATGAATATGGGTTATTGGGTTTGGGTGTCGAAATGGAATCAACTCAATCCATGCTTGGATCAATTCCATGTCTGGACTTGACTCCTGATACGTCCATTTTGCATCACTATTTTATATCGTAATTTACTATTATTCATTGATATATTTCATATTTAGAGATGATACTTGTTGTTGTTTCCTCTGCTTTTACATGTTCGATAATCATTGGAGAACTTGCTGCCGGAGTCAGGATTCTGCTGGAAAAAGGACCGTCAAGACACCATATTTCTGAAGATCAATAATTCCAGGAAAATACCTAGAAATTCATATATTACCAGAAGATGAAAGTAGCCAAAAGGTGAAGGGTTTCGCAGCATAGTAAATCAAAAAAAATTCCTACGGATGCGAACAAGAAAGCCAAGATCTAATCTAGGAGATGTAATCAACGAGAGAGGTAGATGAGATCTTCATACCCTTGAAGAAATCGCACAGCGGAAACGTTCAACAAAACGTGGATGATGTAGTCGTACTAGCCGTCTTCACCCCGCGATCTGATCCGATCCAACGCCGCAAGTGGCGGCGCCTCCGAGAGATGCACACGTACGGTGCAGCGACGTCTCCTCCTTCCTTGGTCCAGCAAGTATGGTGGAGAGATAGATTGGATCTGCAGCACGACGGCGTGGTGCTTATGGTGGAGAGTTTCTGCGGCAGGGCTTCGCCTACGCACAGTCGCGAGAGAGAGGGGTGGAGGGGCAGCAGTTGGACGGCGGCTAGGGTTGGAGTTGTGCACGCCCCAGCCCTCCCCTCCCCTTTAAATAGGTCAAGGGGGGCGGCCAAGGGGGCTGCCTTAGCCTCCAAGTCAAGTCGGTGGCCCCAGGGAGAAAACTTGCCCCCTAAATTTCCTTTGCCTTGGCCCATAAGAAAACCCTAGGGTTTTGCCCTTGGCCTCATAGGACAAGTGGGCATGGACGACCAGGCCCATGTAGGCATCACCCTTTGGTCCATGTGGACCCTTTGGGGCATGTGCGCCCCACCATGGAGCCCTTCGGAACTTTCTAGAACATTCCGGTACTCTACCAAAAAAGTCCAGAACTTTCCTGAAACCCAACAACTGCTTTCCATTATATGAATCTTATTCTCCGGACCATTCCGGAACCTCTCGTGATGTCCGGGATCTCATCCGAGACTCCGAACGAAAAACTCAATAACCAATTATCCATTCTATCCTAGCGTCGTTGCACGTTAAGTGTGTGACCCTACGGGTTCGAGAATATGCAGACATGATCTTCTATCAATAATCAATAGCGGGATCTGGAAACCCATATTGACTCCCACATATTCATCGATGATCATATCGGATAAACCACGATGCCAGGATTCAATTAATCCCGTATATGTATTCCCTTTGTCTCGCGATATTTTACTTGCCCGAGATTCGATCGTCGGTATCGCCATACCTAGTTCAATCTCGTTCACAGCAAGTACTTTACTCGTTCCGTAATCCGATATCACTTTGTGATTAACTCCTTAACCACATGCTTGCAAGCGGTGTTGATATCGATTACCGAGTGGGCCCGAAGTATATCTCTCCGACTCGGGAGGGACAAATTCCATCTCGATACATACAACCCAACAAGTACTTTCCGATCACCTGAGAGACACCTTTATGATCACCCTCACATAGGATGACATTTGATGACCTCAAAGCTTTCTTCCGATACCAGGGAGTTGTATTATCTCATGGTCTAAGGAATACAATACATGACATAGGAAAAGTTTCGCAAAGATGAACACAATGACACGATCTAATTGCTGTGCTTTATTTGGTTCTGTCCATCACATCATTCTCCTAATGACATGACCTCATTATTAATCGACAACTCATGTCTATGGTTAGGAAACCCTAACCATCATTAATCAATGAGCTAGTCTAGTAGAGGCGTACTAGGGACACGGTGTTGTTCATAAACCACACAAGTATTAATGTTTCCGCTTAATACAATTATAGCATGGAGTATAAACATTATCATGAACAAGAAATATGATAATAACAATATTATTATTGCCTCTAGGGCATATTTCCTTCAAAAGGGGAGAGCAAAAGGAGCAGCAGGGGGCCCACACCACCAGGTGGCGCGGGCCAGCCCCTGGCCGCGCCACCCTGGGGTGAGGCCACCCTGGCCCACTTCTGCCATCGCTCTCTCGCGTATATTGTCGTCCCCGAAAACCTAAGTAGAGGGGGGATCAGAGATAGACACTGATACGTCTCCAACGTATCTATAATTTTTGATGCTCCATGCTTGTTTTTACACCATTTGCCTACTGTTTCGTTACACTTCGTGGCACTTTTATGCATTTTCTGGAACTAACCTACTAACAAGTTGCCACAGTGCCAGTTCCCTGTTTTCTGCTGTTTTTGTGTTTCAGAAAAGCTACACAGGAAATATTCTCGGAATTGGACGAAACAAGTTCCTAAAGTCTTATTTTTCCCGGAAGCTTCCAGAGATCCGAAGAGGAGTTGGAGGGGGGCCACAAGGGCCCCACACGCCAGGGTGGCGCGGCCCAGGCCCTGGCCGCGCCCCCTATGTGTGAGGTCGCCTCGGTCCACCTCTGACGATGCCCCTTCGCCTATAAAGACCCCCCGATGGAAAAAACCTAAGTACCCGATCAATTTTCCAGAACACATCGCGATCCGCCGCTGCCGTCGACCCGAAGATCGGGAGGGTCCAGAAGCTCTTCCCGGTACCCTGCCGGAGAGGGGAATCGCCACCGGAGGTCTTATTCATCGCCATGCTTGCCTCCGGAGCGATGAGTGAGTAGTCTACCTTGGACTATGGGTCCATAGCAGTAGCTAGATGGTTGTCTCCTCCACCATGTGCTTCATGTTTAGATCTCATGAGCTGCCCTACATGATTGAGATCACCGTTATGTAATTCTACATGTTTGGTATGTTGGGATCCGATGAATATTGGTGTTATGATTGAGTTGCTATACTGAAATATATCTTATGTTATCTCTATGTTGTTTATGATCTTGTATGCTCTCCGTTGTTAGTAGCTATCTTGGCCGAGTAGTTGCTAGTGACTCCAAGAGGGGGTATTTATGCTCGATAGTGGGTTCATGCCTCTATTTAATCTGGGGGAGTGACAGAAACCTCTAAGGTTGTAGATGTGTTGTTGCTACTAGGGAGAAAACTACATTCATATGCTCGAGGGCATATGTTTTGTTTACATTACACACTTTGCTTAATGCAATTATCTGTTGTTCGCAACTTAATACTCATGGGGTGTTCGGATGATATCCCCGTGGGTGGATTGTTAGTCATAGATGCAGTTGGATGGCGTTCTATGTATTTTGTTGTAATGCCCAGAGTAAATCGCATAGTGATCTTCTTAACATATCATGTTTATCTTTATTCTATCAATTGCCCAACTGTAATTTGTTTACCCAGCATGTGTTACTTACCTTATGGAGAGACACCACTAGTGAACTGTGGACCCCGGTCCTATTTCCATCATATTGCTATCACCTGTTTACTTTACTCGCACTGTTTACTTTACTCGCATACTATTATCACTTTTCACTCGATACGCTCATATCCTTTGTTTTAAGCAAACCGGTGAGATTGACAACCTCATCGCAAGTTGGGAACAAAGTACTTGGTTGTGTGTGTGCAGGTTCCACGATGTAGCTAGCAAAGCAAAGCTTGGACGAGGCGCCATATATAAATTGTCCGAAGTTGTCGCTAAGCCAGTCCGCATCACCTTCAGTCGTATTGTGTGCTCTTCTCCTGATCGACATACCTTGGTTTCTTAACTGAGGGAAAACTTGCTGCTATATTCATCAAAACCTTCTCTTGGGGTTTTCCAACTGGCCGGTTATTTACTACAAGCCAACAAGTTTTCTGGCATCATCATCACTCGGCCCCCATCAAGTTTTCTGGCGCCGTTGCCGGGGAAGAAGTGGAAGACTTCTGCAAGGGGAGTTTTTCGCACACACATCCTTTACTTTGTTTTAAGTTTTGCTTTACTCTATTTTTACTTGCATCGTTTTATATCAAAAACCCAAAAAATTAGAATCCTTGGTAGTTGTTATTCCTTTACTTCTAGTTCATTATGCTGTTCCCTAAGTATGTTTTGGAGGACCTCTCAGTAGGTAGTGGGTCAATTATTGGGAAAGATAACATTGAGGAGTTCTTTAATCACATTAGTATGCATAAAGAAGTTGAGGAAAAATATTTGGTTGAGCTAGCTCCTAGTATTGAAGTTGCTTCTGCTTATTTAATTCACATGTTGGAAGCTAGGTTTGCTAGCCTTAATCCTTTTATGCAACACATGTTCCTTAAGCTTCATGAAATTAAAGATCCTGAAAAGAAAGCTTTTATCTTGGAAACTTTGCGCTTAGAATTTAAAGATGTTGCTATTGAAGCTAGAAAAGTTCTTAAGCGTTTTAATAAACTCGGTTCACCTATAAAGGTTATTAGTACAGACGATGAAGGAACCGAAATACCTATACCTAGCAAGCTCTTGGGATTGTACGAAGCTTTCGAAAATAATTTTGACTTGATCTGTCCCAAAAATCTTTTTAGTGATTTGAGTGAACCAAAGCGTGCTCACAAAGGGTCTTCAAAAAGTTATGTGGATGAAATACAATGCCTTATCGACAAGACCTCTGCAGTTGATCTTAATGCTTCTTCTGAAATTACTTGATTCGCAAATTTTCTGCGCCTAGCTCAAAGGCGTTAAAGAAAAAGCACTCTTGGGAGATAACCCAATGTTTTATTTTCAGTACTTTTTCTTTTATTTGAGTCTTGGAAGTCATTACTACTGTAATGACCTCTCCTTATCCTTTTTATTTCATTGTTGTGCCAAGAGAAGCCTCTAATTCGAGTGAGGTAAAGATTTGGGGATGTTGCTGTCCTGAAACTGTTTTCGGTGCTGCACTGTAAAAATTCGTGAAAATTCTCTGTATATCTTTTGGACCTGAAATTTCTTGTCCTTATGCCCCAGGTCATTGGCGGAGCCAACACCGGGTCGAGCCTGGTCGGCCGACCAGGCTCATTTTTTTGGCCAAAAAAATTATGTATCGATCTCTCCCTGCCCCGCACGCGAACTGCCAGACGCCCGACGCCCCGACCTAATCCATCGCTCGTCGTCGCCCTGCTCGCACGCGCCGCCAGGCCTCGACCGTCGCCCTCGCTCGCAACTCTTCTAGACCGGCGACCGCCGCCCTCAGCCTCCCATCCCCGACCGGCGACCGCCGCCCTCAGCCTCCCATCCCTGACCGGCGACCGCCGCCCTCGGCCGGTCGTCCCCAACCGGCGACCCCCGCCCCGCGCAGCCCCGCAGCCCTCGCAGCTCGCCCCCCGCAGGCCGCAGCCCCGGTAGCCCGCAGCACCGGCGACCCTCGCCCCGCGCAGGCGCGCAGCCCCGCAGCCCTCGCAGCTCGCCCCCCGCAGCCCCGGTAGCCCGCAGCACCGGCTCCTCTGTTCGATGGACTCCGCCGACGAGGCTGACTTGGCTGCTTGGATTGAAGAAGAGGAGGCCGCTGAGGCAGCAGAAGAAGAAGCACGCAAGAGGGCACGCATTGAGGTTGAATTTCCCTCATTTGTCTTGAGTTTTGATACATATTTGTCTAGTAATTATTTCCTCATAGTTTGTTTAATTTTCATTGTTAGTCATACTCTCACAATTCTTTCTCATACTCCCATAACTCAATTATCACACTCTCACAATTCTTATATGTTATTACTTGTAGGTTTGTGAACCAAAAAGGAGAGATCATGGAAAGATTGCTTGGTGTTGAGCATGTTCTTGATACTACATCGGCTTCTTTGAAAACATATCTAGATGCAATGGTTGTGAAACATAATTTGTCCATGTCTAGCTTAAGAGGTCAAGGATATGATGGTGCCTCTAATATGCGTGGGGAGCTACATGGTTTAAAAACATTGGTATTGGCCGACAACCCTTATGCTTTTTATGTGCATTGTTTTGCCCACCAACTACAATTGGTGGTTGTGGCGGTTGTGAAAGGGGTTCTTCCAGTTGGTCAGTTCTTTGGTCACTTAAACAAGATTGTCAGTATGGTGAGTGCCTCTTGTAGAAAATCTTTACCTGCAAATCTTTGTCTATGTATCAATTCTAATTTCTACATGCACAAATTTTGTAGGTGAGTGCCTCTTGTAGGAAAAAGGATGCATTGTTGCAATTACATCATGACCGTTTGGTAGCACAGCTAGAGAGTGGGGAGATCTCGTCGGGAAGAGGCCAAAATCAAGAGACAAGTTTAACAAGACCAGGTGATACTCGTTGGGGGTCACACCATAAAACTCTAGTTCGGATTCAAGTAATGTGGGATTCAGTGGTTAAAGCACTATGCAGTGTTTCTCATGATGGGACAGATGCCGAGGAGAAAGGTGTGGCTTCAGGTTATATCATATACATGGAATCCTTTGAATTTGTTATTATCTTGCATTTGATGATTCGATTGCTTGGTATAACAAATGGTTTGTCAAATGCATTGCAAGCCAAGGATCAGAACATAGTGTGTGCTATGAATATGATTGTCTCAGTGAAACGTGCATTGCAAAAATTGAGAGATGATGGATGGGAGCCTCTATTGCTTGCCGCTAATAACTTTTGTGGTGCACGCAACATTATGGTACCGAATATGGATGATAACATTGCAGCTAGGGGTTACCCAAGGAGCTCACGCAAGATGGTTACTTGCTTGCATCATTACAAGGTACAAATCTTTAATGAGGTGCTTGACAGAAACATAGTTGAGATGAATCATAGATTTTCTGAAACTTCTACACGCCTATTATTGTGCACTTCATGCCTTGATCCTAGAGACTCATTCAACAGTTTTGACAATGATATGCTAGTTGAGCTTGCTACCATATACTCTGCTGATTTCTCTTCACATGATTGCTGTCTATTGGTTGATGAACTGAACATATATGTTGATGTCATGAAGAGAACTCCTGAATTCATAGCTTGTGATACTTTGAGTGATCTTGCTCTCAAGTTGGTTCAGAAAAGATATCATTTGACATTTCCATTGGTCTACCGCCTTATTATACTAGCTTTGACATTGCCTGTGGCAACAACATCAGTAGAGAGGGTTTTCTCAGCCATGAAGATTATAAAATCAGATCTTCGAAACAAGATAGGGGATGATTGGCTCAATGATTTGATGATTTGCTATGTTGAGAAAGAGATATTTGCACAAATTGATGACAAGAAGATTATGCTTCGTTTTCATGCCTACTGTAACCGTAGAGGTCATCTTCCTCGTGGATTTCGACTTCCCAGCATGGAATCAACTTAATGGTATGAAATCTCCTCAAAATATAGCACTATTGTATCTAGTTTTTGTTTTTAGTCAGTTTGTACTTCTACTCGATGAAATGTGACAAATAAATCTGTTTGGACCATTTTTTTGTTGATTACATGTGATTTTTTGCCCCAAAAAAATTTAGAGCTTATTTGTTCGACCCGGCTCAATTCAATTCGTGGCTCCGCCACTGCCCCAGGTTATATCCGAACTTTCGTTAGTTGAACACTTTTTGATTTGAGCAACAGAAAACCCCTCAAAAATTCGACCTTTGTCAGCTGTTCTGTTTTGACAGATTTCGGCCACTATTCATTTTGCCGCTTTATCGGTTTCTTTTTGAGTTCTTTTGATCACGGAACTTTTGGGGAATTGCTACAGTAGTATATACTTAATATGTGGTGGTTTTGGGTTGAAACCTGAAGCAAAAAGAGGTTGATTATATGTTATGCTTACACTAATATTGCTAATAGATTTGTGTTTAGTTTTGTATGAAGGAAGTTTTCAAGTGTAGGGATTAGAGAATGATGAGATGAGTTGAAGAATGGACAAAAGCTCAAGATTGGGGATGCCCATGCATCACCCCCAAGAAATATCCAAGAAGTACAAGCGTCAAAGCTTGGGGATGCCCCCGAGGCACCCCTTCTTTATCGGCAAAAATCAGGTCACCTTTCAAGACACTATATTTTTATTGCTTCATGCACTATGTGTTTTTCTTGGAGCGTCAGTTGTTTTAGTTTGCTTAGTTAGTTTAGTTTTGTTTGTTTTAGTTTGCTTAGTTAGTTTAGTTTTGTTTGCTGCAATAAATGGTTGTACCCCAACAAATTTCTTTTGGAGAAGTTGCCTTGCTTTTCATTTGCCAAGAACGCTCTAGTTTTCATTCTTATCAAAAACCGAGTGTTCTTCTTTTTCTGCTACTGCTTTTAGTTTTTATTTTCACCTTGATTTGCGTTCATATATTCTTATATCTTTTCATCAAGGTGTATTTTTGCCTCTGATCTTTATTGGTTTTCATCAAAAGAGGTGTCTTAAAAAATTTCGAATGGTGTTGGAAAAGAGAAAAAGCTTTATGCAAAAAAGTGGTACAAGAAGGAGCTTGTGTAGACTGCGGCTTAGACTTTTTCATGTCATGCTTGATGTCTTTTTGATAGTATGCTTAGTGGTTTTGCTGTAGCATGACTTGTCTCAAATAACTGAGATTGCTTAATGAGCCTTTGAAAAAAATCATGCGTTGTTTTTATTGTTTGGAAGCATTATTTTGGTTTTCTCCTTGATGCTTTATTTGGGTTGACTTGGCGCATGCTCACATATGTTAGGCTCTTACAAAGTCGCCAATATCCTCTATGATCATTTAGGTTTTGACTTTTGATGCCATCTTATGCTTCTTTTAATGTCGCTTTGTCGCTTTGCATGATTATGGCCATTATTACTCTCTTAGTTGGTCGCTCCCAGTCTTTTGCTAGCCCTCGCCTTGTACTGAGTATGAGCTCTACTCGTGCATCCAACTCCTAAAAACCAAGTTTTCCAAAGTGTCTACCATACATACCTATTAGCAATTTGCTATTCCAAGTAAATTTGACTTGCTTTTATTTTCTCTTCAAATTAAACTCTTACCAGTGTTATGCGAAAATTGGTTAGTAAAGCTCTCACGAACCGGAAGGCACACTTTACTTTTTCTTGTTCTTAAAAATTTGACATTGTGGTCTCTTATGTTGAGTTGTTATGCTTGCAAGTTGTAAGTTGGATACTAGCCCAACCATGCTGTCATGGGGCAAGCTTTCAACATTGCACTTCTTATTTGAGTTGATATCGTGATCTTTTGTTTATGGATGCCCGCGGTGTGAAATGAATTGGGAATCTTGAGGGGATCATGGAGTTTGTATATGTGTTAGGGAAACGCCTGGGCCGCCCATCTAAGCCATGCATAATTCATGGTGGAAATTTGCAGCATACCCATGGTGGACATTCAACGATGCATCTCAAAATAAAAAGCTAAACAAATGGCAAATAAAAGAGATATCGAGGTGTTCATTGTCTGCTTGTCCTGTCATTTTGATGTGGGCTTGTTCCATGTCATCGGGCACGGAGGTACCCCGTTGGCGGTTTTCGATGATACATATATACTTACAATGAGAAGAGCCTTGCTTGGGACTCTAAGTAAAGTAGCATGAGGTTTGGGTACTCGTATTCACGGGGCACGAGGTTTTCAACTTATGATTTGTCAAGCATATGCATCATAATTGTTCTCGCATTAACTTTAACCATTCAAGATGCTTATGATGGGGGCAATGAGAGCTCAAAGCCGGTAAGTACCATAATTTTTGAAGGTCTATAAAACTTGCAATCACTGCTTCCCTCCGCGAAGGGCCTTTCTTTTACTTTTATGTTGAGTCACCACCTTCTATCTTTATGCACCATTAAGAGAGCATAGTTGTCATTCTTAGTATAATGTGCATTGTCCCAAAGTTTTCATTGATTGATTCATATTGTTGGTTTCACTTGTTCTTAAATTATTTGTATCTAGTCGCCCTCTTAAACTTGAAGGTGTCCTATGCATTTATGTTTTGCTCTCTATGAAGGACAAGCTGAAAACCATTTGTATGTTTTTCCTTATGATTTGAACACACGTTTGACTTTCATTGTTTCATTTTCATGATCTTTTGTTTGTGTTCATTTGCATGTTATAACATGGTTGCTAAGTTGTTATTGTCAAGATTATATCTTTCATGCCCATGTTTTAAGTTATTTTGATCCCAGCTCACAAATGCTTACATATATGATCAAGATTGTGTAGGTGCATGTCACCTCAAAAATTATTCTTTTGTTATCACTTACCTACTCGAGGACGAGCAGGAGTTAAGCTTGGGGATGCTTGATACGTCTCCAACGTATCTATAATTTTTGATGCTCCATGCTTGTTTTTACACCATTTGCCTACTGTTTCGTTACACTTCATGGCACTTTTATGTATTTTCCGGAACTAACCTACTAACAAGTCGCCACAGTGCAAGTTCCATGTTTTCTGTTGTTTTTGTGTTTCAGAAAAGCTACACAGGAAATATTCTCGGAATTGGACGAAACAAGTTCCTGAAGTCTTATTTTTCCCGAAAGCTTCTAGAGATCCGTAGAGGAGTCGGAGGGGGGCCACGAGGGCCCCAGATGCCAGGGCGGCGCGGCCCAGGCCCTGGCCGCGCCCCCTATGTGTGAGGTCGCCTCGGTCCACCTCTGACGATGCCCCTTCGCCTATAAAGACCCCCCGATGGAAAAAACCTAAGTACCTGATCAATTTTCCAGAACACATCGCGATCCGCCGCCATCGACCCGAAGATCGGGAGGGTCCAGAAGCTCTTCCCGACACCCTGCCGGAGAGGGGAATCACCACCGAAGGTCTTCTTCATCGCCATGCTTGCCTCCGGAGTAGTCTACCTTGGACTATGGGTCCATAGCAGTAGCTAGATGGTTGTCTCCTCCACCATGTGCTTCATGTTTAGATCTCATGAGCTGCCCTACATGATTGAGATCACCGTTATGTAATTCTACATGTTTGGTTTGTTGGGATCCGATGAATATTGGTGTTATGATTGAGTTGCTATACTGAAATATATCTTATGTCATCTCTATGTTGTTTATGATCTTGCATGCTGATACGTCTCAAACGTATCTATAATTTTTGATGCTCCATGCTTGTTTTTACATCATTTGCCTATTGTTTCGTTACACTTAGTGGCACTTTTATGCATTTTCCGGAACTAACCTATTAACAAGTGCCACAGTGCCAGTTCCCTGTTTTCTGCTGTTTTTGTGTTTCAGAAGTGATACACAGGAAATATTCTCGGAATTGGACGAAACCAAAGCCAGAAGTCTTATTTTACCCGGAAGCTTCCAGAGATCCGAAGAGGAGTAGGAGGTGGGCCACAGGGGCCCCACACACACAGGTGGCGCGGCCAGGCCCCTGGCCGCGCCAGCCATGTGTGAGGAGGCCCTGGCCCTCCTCTGACATCGCCCCTTCGCCTATAAGAAGCCTCGGGATGGAAAACCCTAAGGGATTCGACAATTTTCCAGAAACAGTTCCGCAGCTCCGCCGCCATCGTCGACAAATTTCGAGGGACAGAAGTCTCTGTTCCGGCACCCTGCCGGGACGGGGAAGTGCCCCCGGAGCCATCTCCATCGGTCTCCATCGCCGTCTCCGCCGTCTCCATCGACCTCACCGCCATCTCCATCAACCTTGCTGTCTCCTATGATGAGGAGGGAGTAGTTCATCCCCGGGGCTGAGGGCTCTACCGGTAGCTATGTGGTTCACCTCTCTCTCCCATGATGTGATCTTTATGTGATCGTGAGCTTTGTATCATGTTGAACAAGTATATGTTATTATTCAGATATTTTGTGTACTCTAGCAATGTTATTAAAGTAATCTATTCCTCCTGTTATGGTGTAACGGTGACAGTGCGTGCATCATGGTGGTACTTGGTTTAGGCTATGATTGTGATCTCTTGTGGATTATGAGAATAATTATTGCTATGATAGTTTGAGTGATCTATTCCTCCTTTCATGGTGTAATGGTGAGAGTGTGTGCACCGTGTTAGTACTTGGTTTAAGTTGCAATGATTTCTATCTTGAGTTGTGATCTGATTTGGATATCGCTATGAGTGGTGTTTGTCAAGTACTTGATGAACTTTAAGGGGTGCTTCTGTAGCCACTACGCAATGATTAGTGTTATTCAATAGGAGAGTAATTCAGAGTGCCTTAGCAAAGAGAAGTTATTTGTTCAGTCATGTTATATTGTTGGGAGTGTGTCCACTAGTGAAAGTATGATCCCTAGGCCTTGTTTCCAAGCATTGCACACCGTTTACTTGCTATTTTGTTACTTGTTTGCTTGCAGCGATATTTATTTCACATCACGTTTGCTACTTATAATCATCTATACCACTTGTATTTCACTATCTCTTCGCCGAACTAGTGCACCTATACATCTGACAAGTGTATTGGGTGTGTTGGGGACACAAGAGACTTTCTGTATCATAATTGCAGGGTTGTTTGAGAGGGATAGCTTTGACCTCTAACCTCCCTGAGTTCGATAAACCTTGGGTGATCCACTTAAGGGAAACTTGCTGCTGTTCTACAAACCTCTGCACTTGGAGGCCCAACAAGTGTCTACAAGAATAGAAGTGCATAGACATCAAGCTCTTTTCTGGCGCCGTTGCCGGGGAGGTAAGGTAAAAGGTACTCGCATCCTCCTGTGTGAGTGCTCGGAGTTATTTCCTTTAGATTCTGCAATTACATCTTTTTGTTTCTTGTTTTTATTTTCACTAGTTAGGCTTAATGGAAAACAATGAGTTCGTTAGTCTTTTTCCTGAGTTTAGATATGAAGTGTTTGAAGAGAAAATTGAAAAACCTTTGGAGCTTAATTTGCATGCTAATAGTGTTGTTAGTATGAATGCTTTGAACACCGTTGTTGCTAATGCTATAGAAAATTCTAAGCTTGGGGAAGCTGGTTTTGTTAAGCATAATATTTCTAGTTCCCCAGCTTTAGTGGAGAAAGTTTGCTCTGATGATATTTTATCTCCCATATGTGATGTTCCTTCTTATGATGATATGTTTGAAGAATATGCTTTGCGAAATAGTTGTTCTTTAGCTTGTGATGATACTGAACCTCTAGTTTATGATGGTTATGATGATGAGTATAATATTTTCAGTTCACCTACTATTGAGGATAAAATTAGTTATGATTACAATATGCCTCCTATTTATGATGATTATGGTGATGAGAATAATTATTCTGTTGAATCTGCTCCTACTACTATTGTTCCTGTGGTGAGTATTAATTCTTTTATGCATGTGGCTCATGATAGGGATGTTTTATGTGATAGTTATATTGTTAGTTCTATTCATGATGCTACTGAAAGTTATTATGAGAGAGGGAAACATGGTTTGATGGATCTCAACAATATTAAGTTTCCCCTCTTTATGTTGCAAATCTTGAAGTGGCACTTGTTTTATCTATCCATGCTTGCTACTATGTGCCTCGTTGATTTATTTTCTTACAAGATTCCTATGCATAGGAAGTGGTTCAGATATAAATGTCTTTCACACTTGCTTTTTGATGCTCTCTATTGCTTTAAGTTCCTATATGGCGCCTTTGCCTCAAGCTCTTATATGGCGCCCACATGAGCATCTTTGCAAATTACTGCGCCTAGCTCAAAGGCGTTAAAGAAAAGCACTCTTGGGAGATAACCCATTGTTTTATTTTCAGTACTTTTTCTTTTATTTGAGTCTTGGAAGTTATTACTACTGTAATAACCGCTCCTTATCCTTTTTTATTTCGTTGTTGTGCCAAGAGAAGCCTCTAATTTGAGTGAGGTAAGATTTGGGGATATTGCTGTCCTGAAACTGTTTTCGGTGCTGCACCGTAAAAATTCGTGAAAATTCTCTATATATCTTTTGGACCTGCGATTTCTTGTGCATATGCCCCAGGTTATATCCAAACTTTTCTTAGTAGAACACTTTTTGATTTGAGCAACAGAAAATCCCTCAAAAATTCGACCCTTGTCAGCTGTTCAGTTTTGACAGATTTCTGCCAATATTTGTGTTTGCCACTTTATCGCTTTCTTTTGAGTTCTTTTGATCATGGAACTTTTTGGGGAGTTGCTACAGTAGTATTTGCTATATATGTGGTGGTTTTGAGTTGAAACCTGAAGCTAAAAGAGGTTGAATATATTTTATGCTTACACTAATATTGCTAATAGAATTGTGTTTAGTTTTGTATGAAGGAAGTTTTCAAGTGTAGGGATTGGAGAATGATGAGATGAGTTGAAGAATGGACAAAAGCTCAAGCTTGGGTATGCCCATGCATCACCCCAAGAAATATTCAAGAAGTACAAGCGTCAAAGCTTGGGGATGCCCCCGAGGCACCCCTTCTTCATCGGCAAAAATCAGGTCACCTTTCAAGACACTATATTTTTATTGCTTCATGCACTATGCGTTTTTCTTGGAGCGTCAGTTGTTTTTGTTTTCAGTATTAGTTTAGTTTAGTTTGCTGCAATAAATGGTTTGATCACATCATGTTGGTTTGGAGGGAGACATACTTCACTTTTCATTTGCCAAGAACACTCCGTTTTTCACTCTTATCGTTTCAATGAGTGTTCTTCTTTTTCTGCTACTGCTTTTGGTTTTTGTTTTCGCCTTGATTTGCATTCAGATCTTCTTATATTTATTTATCAAGGTGTATTTTTGCCTCTGGACCATATTGGTTTTCATCAAAAGAGGTGTCTCTAAAAATTTCAAATGGTGTTGGAAAAGAGAAAAAGTTTCATGCAAAAAAGTGGTACAAGAAGGAGCTTGTGTAGACTGCGGCCTAGGCTTTTGCATGTCGTGCTTGATGTCTTTTTTATAGTATGCTTAGTGGTTTTGCTGTAGCATGACTTGTCTCAAATAACTGAGATTGCTTAATGAGCCTTTGAAAAAAATCATGCGTTGTTTTTATTATATGGAAGCATTTATTTGGTTTTCTCCTTTGATGCTTTATTTGGGTTGACTTGGCGCATGCTCACACATGTTAGACTCATACAAAGTCGCCAATAGCCTCTATGATCATTTAGTTTTTGACTTTTGATGCCATCTTATGCTTCTTTTAATGTTGCTTTGTCGCTATGCATGATTATGGCCGTTATTGCTCTCTTAGTTGGTCGCTCCCAGTCTTTTGCTAGCCCTCACTTTGTACTGAGTATGAGCTCTACTCATGCATCCAACTCCCAAAAACCAAGTTTGCCATTGTGTCCACTATAAATTCCTATGCATGGTATTTGTAAGCCATTCCAAGTAAATTTTCATGTGCTACCTTTCAAAAACCTTCAAAACACTTCTTGTTTTGTGACACTGTTTTCAGCTCATGGGGACGTAGTGGTCGGATTTGCTATCTTCCATATTGCTTATTCCAAAAATAAAAAAAAAAGAGAAAAAAGAAAGAAAAAAAGGTACTCCTCCATGGTATGTGAATGTTGGTGGGCACCCGATGGAATCGGTTAGCCATGGTTTGTGAAAGGAAAAAAGGTGGGGAGGAGTGCCAAGCTTTATAAAAAAGAGCACAAAAGTGCCAATCTCTCTCTCAAAAATTTGCTTCATTTTTGTATGGAAGATAGTAAGAACCCCATTGCCAGTCGTTGACAAAGACAACCACCTCTCAAAACCAATTTTTATCTCTCTATTTTATAAATGAAAAGCTCTAGCACATGTTTAATCACTGCTTCCCTCTGCGAAGGGCCTTTCTTTTACTTTATGTTGAGTCACCACCTTCTATCTTTATGCACCGTTAAGAGAGCATAGTTGTCATTCTTAGTGTGATATGCATTGTCCCAAAGTTCATTGATTGACTCATATTGTTGGTTTCACTTGTTCTTAAATTACATGTATCTAGTCGCCCTCTTAAACTTGAAGGTGTCCTATGCATTTATGTTTTGCTCTCCATGAAGGACAAGCTGAAAACTATTTGTATGTTTTTCCATATGATTTGAACACACACTTGACTTTCATTGTTTCATTTTCATGATCTTTTGTTTGTGTTCATTTGCATGTTTACAACATGGTTGCTAAGTTTCTTATTGTCATGATTATATCTTTCATGCCCATGTTTTAAATTCTATTGATCCCAGCTCACCAATGCTTGCATATATGATCAAGTTTGTGATGGTGCATGTCACCTCAAAAATTATTCTTTGTTATCACTAACCTACTCGAGGACGAGCAGGAGTTAAGCTTGGGGATGCTTGATATGTCTCAAACGTATCTATAATTTTTGATGCTCCATGCTTGTTTTTACACCATTTGCCTATTGTTTCGTTACACTTAGTGGCACTTTTATGCATTTTCCGGAACTAACCTATTAACAAGTGCCACAGTGCCAGTTCCCTGTTTTCTGCTGTTTTTGTGTTTCAGAAGTGATACACAGGAAATATTCTCGGAATTGGACGAAACGAAAGCCAGAAGTCTTATTTTACCCGGAAGCTTCCAGAGATCCGAAGAGGAGTAGGAGGTGGGCCACAGGGGCCTCACACACACAGGTGGTGCGGCCAGGCCCCTGGCCGCGCCAGCCATGTGTGAGGAGGCCCTGGCCCTCCTCTGACATCGCCCCTTCGCCTATAAGAAGCCTCGGGACGGAAAACCCTAAGGGATTCGGCAATTTTCCAGAAACAGTTCCGCAGCTCCGCCGCCGTCGTCGACAAATTTCGGGGGACAGAAGTCTCTGTTCCGGCACCCTGCCGGGACGGGGAAGTGCCCCCGGAGCCATCTCCATCGGTCTCCATCACCGTCTCCGCCGTCTCCATCGACCTCGCCGCCATCTCCATCAACCTTGCTGTCTCCTATGATGAGGAGGGAGTAGTTCATCCCCGGGGCTGAGGGCTCTACCGGTAGCTATGTGGTTCACCTCTCTCTCCCATGATGTGATCTTTATGTGATCGTGAGCTTTGTATCATGTTGAACAAGTACATGTTATTATTCAGATATTTTGTGTACTCTAGCAATGTTATTAAAGTAATCTATTCCTCCTGTTATGGTGTAACGGTGACAGTGCGTGCATCATGGTGGTACTTGGTTTAGGCTATGATTGTGATCTCTTGTGGATTATGAGAATAATTATTGCTATGATAGTTTGAGTGATCTATTCCTCCTTTCATGGTGTAATGGTGAGAGTGTGTGCACCGTGTTAGTACTTGGTTTAAGTTGCAATGATTTCTATCTTGAGTTGTGATCTGATTTGGATATCGCTATGAGTGGTGTTTGTCAAGTACTTGATGAACTTTAAGGGGTGCTTCTGTAGCCACTACGCAATGATTAGTGTTATTCAATAGGAGAGTAATTCAGAGTGCCTTAGCAAAGAGAAGTTATTTGTTCAGTCATGTTATATTGTTGGTAGTGTGTCCACTAGTGAAAGTATGATCCCTAGGCCTTGTTTCCAAGCATTGCACACCGTTTACTTGCTATTTTGTTACTTGTTTGCTTGCAGCGATATTTATTTCACATCACGTTTGCTACTTATAATCATCTATACCACTTGTATTTCACTATCTCTTCGCCGAACTAGTGCACCTATACATCTGACAAGTGTATTGGGTGTGTTGGGGACACAAGAGACTTTCTGTATCGTAATTGCAGGGTTGTTTGAGAGGGATAGCTTTGACCTCTAACCTCCCTGAGTTCGATAAACCTTGGGTGATCCACTTAAGGGAAACTTGCTGCTGTTCTACAAACCTCTGCACTTGGAGGCCCAACAAGTGTCTACAAGAATAGAAGTGCGTAGACATCACATGCTCTCCGTTGTTAGTAGCTATCTTGGCCGAGTAGTTGCTAGTGACTCCAAGAGGGGGTATTTATGCTTGATAGTGGGTTCATGCCTCTATTTAATCTGGGGGAGTGACAAAAACCTCTAAGGTTGTAGATGTGCTGTTACTACTAGGGAGAAAACAACATTCATATGCTCGAGGGCATATGCTTTGTTTACATTACACACTTTGCTTAATGCAATTATCTATTGTTCGCAACTTAATACTCATGGGGTGTTCGGATGATATCCCCGTGAGTGGATTATTAGTCATAGATGCAGTTGGATGGCGGTCTATGTATTTTGTTGTAATGCCCAGAGTAAATCGCATAGTGATCTTCTTAACATATCACGTTTATCTTTATTCTATCAATTGCCCAACTGTAATTTGGTTACCCAGCATGTGTTATTTTCCTTATGGAGAGACACCACTAGTGAACTGTGGACCCCGGTCCTATTTCCATCATATTGCTATCACCTGTTTACTTTACTTGCACTGTTTACTTTACTCGCATACTATTATCACTTTCCACTCGATACGCTCATATCCTTTGTTTCAAGCAAACCGGTGAGATTGACAACCTCATCGAAAGTTGGGAACAAAGTATTTGGTTGTGTGTGTGAAAGTTCCACATTGCAGCTAGCAAAGCAAAGCTTGGACAAGGCGCCATATATAAATTGTCCAAAGCTGTCGCTAAGCCAGTCCGCATCACCTTCAGTCGTATTGTCTGCTCTTCTCCTGATCGACATACCTTGGTTTCTTAACTGAGGGAAAACTTGCTGCTATATTCATCAAAACCTTCTCTTGGGGTTTTCCAACTGGCCGGTCATTTACTACAAGCCAACAAGTTTTCTGGCATCATCATCACTCGGCCCCATCAGACACCGCCGCCTCTGCGGGGCGGAAAACACTGAGAGCGAAAAGCTCTCTGGCAGGCAGAAATCTGCTGGGGAAATTCCTTCCCGGAGAGGGGAGATTGTCGCCATCATCATCACCATCGCGGTAGACTTCATCGGGATCATCATCATCACCAGCACCTTCATCTCCACCATCACCATACCATCCCGCTGTAACATCTTGGGTTGAATCTTGTCAAATTCTTAGGGGAAACTTTCCCAGTGTTGATTACTCTTGTAGTTGATGCTATTGATTCGAACCGTTGAATTAAGGTTTATGTTCAGATTGTTATTTACCATTATTTCACTTCTGGTCATGATCCATATGATGTCTTGTGAGTAGTTCGTTTAGTTCTTGAGGACATGGGAGAAGTCGAGATGTTATTAGTGAAACTATGTTGAGTAATATTTAATGGTTTGATATTTATATGTTGTGGTGTTATTCTACTAGTGGTGTTATGTGAACGTCGAATACATGATACTTCACCATTTATGGGCCTAGTGGAATGCATTGTGTATTTCGCTACTAATTGTGGGGTTGCCGGAGAGACAGAAACCTAAACCCCCGTTAGGAAAATATTGTACCAGGGAGCGTAGGATCTCAGAGTTTAAGGCTGTGGTTAGATTTATCTTAATTACTTTCTTGTATTTGTGGATGCTTGCAAGGGGTATAATCACAAGTGTGTATTAGTCCTAGTAAGGGTAGTACGCTAGCACAGGTTCACCCCCATAACACTTATCAAACCAATAAAGATTACTTAGCAGCATGAAGCGAAAGCTCTCGATAGAAACTCCCGTGTGTCCTCAGGAACGTTTGGTAATCATAAGTTACACAACCGGCTTGTCCTTTGCTCTAGAAAGGATTGGGCCACTTGCAATAGTTACTATTATTGTCTTTTATTTATTCATACTTTATTTATTTGCATTACCAAATACCCCTGAAAACCCGTTTGCTAGTATTTACAGTGAATCCTTGATCAAAACTGCTTGTCAACACCTTCTGCTCCTTGTTGGGTTCGACACTCTTATTTATTGAAAGTACTACGATACACCCCCTATACTTGTGGGTCATCAATACTATTTTCTGGCGCCGTTGCCGGGGAGTGAAGCGCTATTGAAGAGTGGAATTGGTAAAGGTATCTTTCACTGTTAGTATTGTTTTCATTTCTGTCTTTTATTTTATATTGCTATGGAGAACTCTCCTTTTGATTCCCTATTTGGTAAAACTACTACTACTATCACGGTAGTGGATGAACCACCACCTACTCAATTTGATCCTTTTAAAATACCTATGAAAATTGTTGAATGTGTTATAAATAACCGCCATTCAGGAGATGGAACTGTCCATCCGGGTGATCATTTACTCTTTATACATGAATTATGCGAGTTGTTTAAGTGTGCAGGTATTTCATCAAGCCAGGTTAAGAGAAATCTATTCTCTTTATCAATGAAGGGCAGAGCTGCGGAGTGGTATAGGCTGAATTTTTGGCCTCATGATGGAGAGAGTATTGCCCAAGCGTGGGGGAGATTGAAGTCACTAATGGTCAAATGCCCCATTCATGAGCTCCTCATGAATAATGTTATTAATAACTTTTATGTAAGGCTTACTCTTCATGACAAGGATTTATTGGATGCTTCTTGCTCTGGATCATTTACACACGTATGAAAGAAGAAGCTAAATGGGATCTTCTTGACCGTATTCAAGAAAATACTAAAGGATGGGAGAATGACAAAGGTAGGAAGTCAGATATAAATTATGATTATGAATGCATTAAAGCTTTTTATGGGAACCGATGACTTTTGTAGTGTTAGTGATGTTTATGGTCTTGACTCTCAAATACTTGCTAACTATTTTAAGGCCTTTGCTTCTTATCTTGATGTTCCAAAGAAGGATTGGAACAAGTATCATGCGTCTTATAAAGATAATGTTAGTTGTGTTTCTGCTAGACCTACTGAAATTTGTACTGTTGATCGCATTTTGCCTGAGCTTTATTTTGAGAAAACGCCTTTCCCTGCTAAGGTAAAGGAGCATTCTACTTTAATTAGTGTGCTTAAAAGAGTGTAAAGAAAACTGTAGAACCTGATGAGCAAATTACTGTTAAATCTCCTATAGCAATAGTGAAAGACCTTGTTGCTAAAAATGTAGAAGATGGACATATTATCTTTTGTGAAGATGCTTCTAACATTGTTTCACATCCTAGTAGACCTAGGAAAACAAGTGTTCCTGTGCTTTCTGTCAGGATTGGTGATCATTGCTATTATGGCTTATGCAACATTGGTGCAAGTTCAAGTGTTATTCCTTTCAAGCTTTATAAAGAAATCATGCATGAAATTGGTCCTTGTGAACTTGAAGAAATTGATGTGGTTACTCAGCTTGCTAATAGAAAAACTATCTCTCCAATTGGTATTGTGAGAGATGTGGAAGTTCTATGTGGTAAGACTAAATATCCTGCTGATTTTCTAATACTTGGTACAGCTGCTAGTAAAACTTGTCCTATTATTTTTTGTAGACCCTTTTTGAATACTTGTGGCGCTGTTATAGATTGTAAGAAGGAGAAAATTTTGACTAAGTTTGATGGAGAATCTTATGAGTTTAATTTTTCTAAGTTTACTAAAGCTCCTTATGAAAATGAATTGCCTAATGAAGATTTTCGAGTTGAATAGCTTGCCTCTATTGCTCTTGCTCCTAATAACGGTTTGCAGCAATTTATGGAGGACCATGAAAGTGAGATCTTTAAGGAAGACAGAGATGAGATTGACGAGATTCTTCTTTGTCAACCAGAGTTGATTAAACACAACTTACCGGTGGAGGATTTGGGTACCGCTTTGCCACCTAAGGAAGATCCTATTTTTTATTTAAAACCTTTACCTGATGATCTAAAATATGCTTATATCGATGATAAGAAAATATATCCTATTATTATCAGTTCTAAACTTTCAGGAAAGGAAGAAGAAAGATTATTGGAAATATTGAGGAAACACCGAGGAGCTATGGGATATACCCTTAATGATTTAAAAGGGATTTCTCCTACTATATGTCAGCATGCTATTAACATGGAGCCAGATGCAAAGCCAGTTGTTGAACATCAACGCCATTTAATTCCTAAGATGAAGGAAGTGGTAAGAAATGAGGTATTGAAACTCCTTGATGCTGGTATTATTTATCCTATTGCTGATAGTAGATGGGTTAGTCCTGTGCACTGTGTTCCTGAGAAAGGAGTAATTACTGTTGTGCCTAATGAGAATAACGAGCTTATTCCTCAAAGGGTAGTAGTTGGTTATAGGATGTGCATCAATTTTAGAAAGGTCAACAAAGTTACTAAGAAAGATCATTATCCTTTACCGTTTATAGATCAAATGCTAGAGAGGTTATCTAAGAAAACTCATTTATGTTTTCTTGATGGTTATTCTCGTTTCTCTCAAATTGTTGTTAAAAAGCAAGATCAAGAGAAAACCACTCTTACATGTCATTATGGAACTTATGCTTATAGACGTATGCCTTTTGGTTTGTGCAATGCTCCTGCTACTTTTCAAAGATGCATGTCTGCTATTTTTCATAGTTTTTGTGAAGAAATTGTGGAGGTATTCATGGACAATTTCTCCGTCTATGGAACTTCTTCTGATAATTGCTTGCACAATCTTGATAAAGTTTTGCAGAGATGTGAAGAAACTAATCTTGTTTTTAATTGGGAGAAATACCACTTTATGGTGAATGAAGGAATTGTTCTTGGACATAAAATCTCTGAAAGAGGTATTGAAGTTGACAGAGCAAAGGTTGAAGCAATTGAGAAAATGCCCTGTCCTAGGAATGTTAAAGGTATTCGTAGTATTCTTGGTAATGCTGGTTTCTATAGGAGGTTTATTAAAGATTTCTCTAAGATTTCAAAGCCTCTTACTAATCTTATTCAAAAATATGTACCATTTGTTTTTGATGATGATTGTAAGGAAGCTTTTGAAACTCTTAAGAAGGCTTTAACTACTGCTCCTATTGTTCAACCACCTGATTGGAATTTACCCTTTGAAATTATGTGTGATGCTAGTGATTTTGCTGTAGGTGCTGTTCTTGGACAGCGCATAGATAAGAAGTTGAATGTTATTCGTTATGCTAGTAAGACTCTTGCTGCTGCTCAGAAGAATTATGCTACTACTGAGAAAGAGTTTCTTGCTGTTGTTTTTGCATGTGATAAGTTTAGACCTTTTATTGTTGACTCAAAGGTTACTATTCATACTGATCACGCTGCTATTAGATATCTTATGTCAAAGAAGGATGCTAAGCCAAGGCTTATCAGATGGGTGTTACTTTTGCAAGAGTTTGATTTGCATATTGTAGATAGGAAAGGTGCTGAAAATCTTGTTGCTGATAATTTGTCTAGGTTGGAAAACATTTCTTTTGATCCTATTCCTGTTAATGATAGTTTTCCAAATGAACAGTTGGCTTCAATAAAGGTAACTTCGCGAGAGAATCCTTGGTATGCGGATTATGCTAACTTTATTGTTTCCAAGTACTTGCCTCCAACCTTTACAGCCCAACAAAGAAGAAAATTCTTTTATGACTTGAGGCATTATTTTTGGGATGACCCACACTTATATAAAGAAGGAGTGGATGGCATTATGCAAAGATGTGTTCTAGAATACGAACAACAAGAGATATTGAGAAAATGTCAAGGTAGTGCTTATGGAGGACACTGATACGTCTCCAACGTATCTATAATTTTTGATGCTCCATGCTTGTTTTTACACCATTTGCCTATTGTTTCATTGCACTTCGTGGCACTTTTATGCATTTTCCGGAACTAACCTATTAACGAGTTGCCACAGTGCCAGTTCCCTGTTTTCTGCTGTTTTTGTGTTTCAGAAGTGATACACAGGAAATATTCTTGGAATTGGACGAAACAAGTTCCTGAAGTCTTATTTTACCCGGAAGCTTCCAGAGATCCGAAGAGGAGTAGGAGGAGGGCCACCAGGGCCCCACACGCAGGGGTGGCGCGGCCAGGCCCCTGGCCGCGCGTGCCCCGCGTGAGGGCGCCTGGCTCCTCCTGTGACATCGCCCCTTCGCCTATAAAGACCCCCCGACGGAAAAAACCTAAGTACCCGATCACTTTTCCAAAACACATCGCGATCCGCCGCCGCCGTCGACCCGAAGATCGGGAGGGTCCAGAAGCTCTTCCCGGCACCCTGCCGGAGAGGGGAATCGCCACCGGAGGTCTTCTTCATCGCCATGCTTGCCTCCGGAGCGATGAGTGAGTAGTCTACCTTGGACTATGGGTCCATAGCAGTAGCTAGATGGTTGTCTTCTCCACCATGTGCTTCAAGTTTAGATCTCATGAGCTGCCCTACATGATTGAGATCACCGTTATGTAATTCTACATGTTTGGTTTGTTGGGATCCGATGAATATTGGTGTTTATGATTGAGTTGATGTACTGAATATTATATTTTGTTATCTCTATGTTGTTTATGATCTTGCATGCTTTCCGTTGTTAGTAGCTATCTTGGTCGAGTAGTTGCTAGTGACTCCAAGAGGGGGTATTTATGCTCGATAGTGGGTTCATGCCTCTATTTAACCTGGGGGGAGTGATAAAAACCTCTAAGGTTGTAGATGTGCTGTTGCTACTAGGGAGAAAACAACATTCATATGCTCAAGGGCATATGTTTTGTTTACATTACACACTTTGCTTAATGCTGTTGTTCGCAACTTAATACTACTGGGGTGTTCAGATTGATATCCCCGGGAGTGGATTATTAGTCATAGATGCAGTTGGATGGCGGTCTATGTATTTTGTTGTAATGCCCAGAGTAAATCTCATAGTGATCTTCTTAACATATCACGTTTATCTTTATTCTATCAATTGCCCAACTGTAATTTGTTTACCTAGCATGTGTTATTTTATCTATGGAGAGACACCACTAGTGAACTGTGGACCCCGGTCCTATTTACATCATATTGCTATCACCTGTTTACGTTACTCGCACTGTTTACTTTACTCGCATACTTTACTGTTTTCTACTCGATACACTCATAACCTTTGTTTCAAGCAAACCGGTGAGATTGACAACCTCATCGTAAGTTGGGAACAAAGTACTTGGTTGTGTGTCTGCAGGTTCCACATTGCTACTGGCCGAAGACGAGTCAACAAGTGCGCCCTTGTTGGAGTGCTATTAAGCCAGTCTACATCACCTTCAGTCGTTTGTCTCTCCTCTATAAGATCGATATTAAACCTTGGTTTCTTAACTGAGGGAAAACTAGCTGCTATACTCATCACACCTTCCTCTTGGGGTTCCCAATGGGCTAGTCATCACCACGCACAAGGAAACTTCTGGTGCAATCAACCACGCGCCAGCAGCTAATTTTCTGGCGCCGTTGCCGGGGAGGAAGAAGAAGACTTCTGCGAGGGGAGTTTTTTGCACGCACATCCTTTACTTTGTTATTGTTTTGCTTTACTTTATTTATTTTACCTGCATTGCTTTTTTATCAAAAACCCAAAAAAATTAGAATCCTTGGTAGTTGTTATTTCTTTACTTTAGTTTATCATGTTGATCCCTAAGTACGTTCTGGAGGACCTCTCAGTAGGTAGTGGTTCGATTATTGGCAAAAGTAACATTGAGGAGTTCTTTAATCACATTAGTATGCATGAGGAAGTTGAGGAGAAATCTTTGGTTGAGCTAGCTCCTAGTATTGAAGTTGCTTCTGCTTATTTGATTCACATGTTGGAAACTAGGTTAGCTAGTCTTAATCCTTTCATGCAATACATGTTCCTTAAGCTTCATGAAATTGAGGATCCCGAAAAGAAAGCTTTTATCTTGGAAACTTTGCGTATAGAATTTAAGGATATCGTTATTGAAGCTAGGAAAGTTCTTAAACATTTTGATAAACTCGGTTCACCCATAAAGGTTATTAGTACAAACGATGAAGGGGCCGAAATACCTATACCTTGCAAGCTTTTGGGATTGCGTGAAGCTTTCGAAAATAATTTTGACTGGATCTGTCCTGAAAATCTTTTTGATGAAAATAGTGTACCAAAGCATGATCACAAAGGGTCTTCAAAAACTTATGTAGATGAAATACAATGCCTTATTGACAAGACCTCTACTGTTGATCTCAATGCTTCTTCTGATGTTACTTGATTCGCAATTTTCTGCGCCTAGCTCAAAGGCGTTAAAGAAAAGCACTCTTGGGAGATCACCCAATGTTTTCTTTTCAGCACTTTTTCTTTTATTTGAGTCTTGGAAGTCATTACTACTGTAATGACCGCTCCTTATCTTGTTTATTTCGTTTTTGTGCCAAGAGAAGCCTCTAATTTGAGTGAGGTAAAGATTTGGGGATGTTGCTGTCCTGAAACTGTTTTCGGTGCTGCACCGTAAAAATTCGTATAAATTCTCTGTTTATCTTTTGGACCTGAGATTTCTTGTGCATATGCCCCAGGTTATATCCAAACTTTTGTTAGTGGAACACTTTTTGATTTGAGCAACAGAAAATCCCTAAAAAATTCGACCTTTGTCAGCTGTTCAGTTTTGACAGATTTCTGCCAATATTTGTGTTTGCCACTTTATCGCTTTCTTTTGAGTTCTTTTGATCACGGAACTTTTTGGGAGGTTGCTACAGTAGTATTTGCTATATATGTGGTGGTTTTGAGTTGAAACCTTAAGCAAAAAGAGGTTGATTATATGTTATGCTTACACTAATGTTGCTAATAGAATTGTGTTTAGTTTTGTATGAAGGAAGTTTTCAAGTGTAGGGATTGGAGAATGATGAGATGAGTTGAAGAATGGACAAAAGCTCAAGCTTGGGGATGCCCATGCATCACCCCAAGAAATATCCAAGAAGTACAAGCGTCAAAGCTTGGGGATGCCCCCGAGGCACCCCTTCTTCATCGGCAAAAATCAGGTCACCTTTCAAAACACTATATTTTTATTGCTTCATGCACTATGTGTTTTTCTTGTAGCGTCAGTTGTTTTAATTTTCTTAGTTGGTTTAGTTTGTTTGTTTGCTGCAATAAATGGTTGGACCCCAACAAATTTCCTTTGGAGGAGATGTACTCGTTTTCATTTGCAAAGAACACTCTAGTTTTCACTCTTATTAAAAATCGAGTGTTCTTCTTTTTCTGCTACTGCTTTTGGTTTTCGTTTTCGCCTTGATTTGCGTTCAGACCTTGTCATATCTTTTCATCAAGGTGTATTTTTTGCCTCTGATCTTTATTGGTTTTCATCAAAAGAGGTGTTTATAAAAATTTCAAATGGTGTTGGAAAAGAGAAAAAGCTTTGTGCAAAATAGTGGTACAAGAAGGAGCTTGTGTAGACTGCGGCTTAGGCTTTTTCATGTCATGCTTGATCTCTTTTTGATAGTATGCTTAGTGGTTTTGCTGTAGCATGACTTGTCTCAAATAACTGAGATTGCTTAATGAGCCTTTGAAAAAATCATGCGTTGTTTTTATTGTATGGAAGCATTATTTCGGTTTTCTCCTTGATGCTTTATTTGGGTTGACTTGGCGCATGCTCACACATGTTAGACTCTTACAAAGTCGCCAATAGCCTTCATGATCATTCAGTTTTTGACTTTTGATGCCATCTTATGCTTCTTTTAATGTCGCTTTGTCACTTTGCATGATTATGGCCATTACTGCTCTCTTAGTTGGTCGCTCCCAGTCTTTTGCTAGCCCTCGCCTTGTACTGAGTATGAGCTCTACTCGTGCATCCAACTCCTAAAAGCTAAGTTTTCCAAAGTGTCCACCATACATACCTACTAGCAATTTGCTATTCCAAGTAAATTTGACTTGCTTTTATTTTCTCTTCAAATTAAACTCTTACCAGTGTTATGCGAAATTCGGTCAGTAAAGCTCTCACGAACCGGAAGGCACACTTTACTTTTTCCTGTTCTTAAAATTTGACATTGTGGTCTCTTATGTTGAGTTGTTATGCTTGCAAGTTGTAAGTTGGATTCTAGCCCAGCCATGCAGTCATTGGGCATGCTTTCAACATTGCACTTCTTAATTGAGTTGATATCGTGATCTTTTATTTATGGATGCCCGCGGTGTGAAATGAATTGCGAATCTTGTGGGGATCATGGAGTTTGTATATGTGTTAGGGAAACACCGGGCCACCAATCTAAGCCATGCATAATTCATGGTGGAAATTTGCAGCATACCCATGGTGAACATTCGACGACGCATCTCGCAATAAAAAGCTAAACAAAAGGCAAATAAAAGAGATGTCGAGGTGTTCATTGTCTGCTTGTCCTGTCATTTTGGTGTGGGATTGTTCCATGTCATCGGGCACGGAGGTACCCCATTGGTGGTTCTCAATGATATGCATATACTTACAATGACAAGAGCCTTGCTTGGGACTCTAAGTAAAGTAGCATGAGGTTTGGGTACTCGTATTCACGGGGCATGAGGTTTTCAACTTATGATTTGCCAAGCATATGCATCATAATTGTTCTCACATTAACTTTAACAATTCAAGATGCTTATGATGGGGGCAATGAGAGCTCAAAGCCGGTAAGTACCATAATTTTTGAAGGTTATAAAACTTGCAATCACTGCTTCCCTCTGCGAAGGGCCTTTCTTCTACTTTTATGTTGAGTCACCACCTTCTTTCCTTATGCACCATTAAGAGAGCATAGTTGTCATTCTTAGTGTGATATGCATTGTCCCAAAGTTCATTGATTGATTCATATTGTTGGTTTCACTTGTTCTGAAATTATTTGTATCTAGTCGCCCTCTTAAACTTGAAGGTGTCCTATGCATTTATGTTTTGCTCTCTTTGAAGGACAAGCTAAAAACCATTTGTATGTTTTTCCTTATGATTTGAACACACGTTTGACTTTCATTGTTTCATTTTCATGATCTTTTGTTTGTGTTCATTTACATGTTTACAACATGGTTGCTAAGTTTCTTATTGTCATGATTATATCTTCATGTCCATGTTTTAAGTTCTTATGATCCCAGCTCACAAATGCTTACATATATGATCAAGATTGTGTAGGTGCATGTCACCTCAAAAATTATTCTTTTGTTATCACTTACCTACTCGAGGACGAGCAGGAGTTAAGCTTGGGGATGCTTGATACGTCTCCAACGTATCTATAATTTTTGATGCTCCATGCTTGTTTTTACACCATTTGCCTATTGTTTTGTTGCACTTCGTGGCACTTTTATGCATTTTCCGGAACTAACCTATTAACGAGTTGCCACAGTGCCAGTTCCCTGTTTTCTGCTGTTTTTGTGTTTCAGAAGTGATACACAGGAAATATTCTCGGAATTGGACGAAACAAGTTCCTGAAGTCTTATTTTACCCGGAAGCTTCCAGAGATCCGAAGAGGAGTAGGAGGGGGGCCACCAGGGCCCCACACACAGGGGTTGCGCGGCCATGCCCCTGGCCGCGCGGGCCCCGCGTGAGGGCGCCTGGCTCCTCCTCGGACATCGCCCCTTCGCCTATAAAGACCCCCCGACGGAAAAAACCTAAGTACCCGATCAGTTTTCCAGAACACATCGTGATCCGCCGCCGCCGTCGACCCGAAGATCGGGAGGGTCCAGAAGCTCTTCCCGGCACCCTGCCGGAGAGGGGAATCGCCACCGGAGGTCTTCTTCATCGCCATGCTTGCCTCCAGAGTGATGAGTGAGTAGTCTACCTTGGACTATGGGTCTATAGCAGTAGCTAGATGGTTGTCTTCTCCACCATGTGCTTCAAGTTTAGATCTTCTCCACCACATTATTGAGATCACCGTTATGTAATTCTACATGTTTGGTTTGTTGGGATCCGATGAATATTGGTGTTTATGATTGAGTTGCTGTACTGAATATTATCTTTTGTTATCTCTATGTTGTTTATGATCTTGCATGCTCTTGATGACCCACAAGTATAGGGGATCGCAACAGTCTTCGAGGGAAGTATTACCCAAATTTATTGATTTGACACAAGGGGAGCCAAAGAATATATGTAAGCCTTAACAGATGAGTTGTCAATTCAGCTGCACCTGGAAACAGTCTTACTCGCAGCGGTTTATCAGTAGCAACAGTTTTATAGCAGTGACAGTAGTGAAGCAGTAACAGCAGTAGTAAAATAGCGGCGGTAATAATAACAATAGTAAACAGTAGGAACAAATACTGTAGGCATAGGGATGGATTACGGGCGTTGCATGGATAAGATAATTCATGAAATCAATGAGACAAGGGCATTGCAGATAAATAATGATAAAGCATCCTAGTACAAACAATCATAGGCATGTGTTCCGTATATAGTCGCACGTGCTCACAAGGAGAAACTTGCACGACATCTTTTGTCCTACCAGCCTGTTGCAACAGGGCCTCAAGGGAAACTACTGGTAATTAAGGTACTCCTTTTAATAGAGTACCGGAGCAAAGCATTAGCACTCGGTGAACACATGTGATCCTCACATCATAGCCATCCCCTCCGGTTATCCCAATTTCTGTCACTTTGGGGCCTCGGGTTCCGGACAACAATATGTGTATACAACTTGTAGGTAAGACCATAAACAATAAGTATCATCATAGAAATAATAACATGTTCAGATCTGAAATCATGGCACTCGGGCCCAAAGTGACAAGCATTAAGCGCAACAAGTTGCAACAATGTCATAGGCACTAAATAAAGATACTAGGCACTATGCCCTATCAATCTCATATCAAATTACATGAACAATCTCATCCAATCCCTACCATCCCCTCACCTACAGCGGGGGAATTACTCACACATGGATGGGGGAGTCATGGATGGTCGATGGAGGAGCATCGGTGGTGATGGTGATGAAGATCTCCTCCGAATCCCCGTCTCGGCAGGGTGCCAGAACGAAGTTTCTGGTTCCGAATCGCGGTTTCTGATGGCGGCGGCGCAGCAGAAGTCTATCTGGGAAAAATGCCGTCTCCCTGATATTATGTCGTCAGGGGGTATATGTACGCGAGAGGGGAGGTCGAGAGGGGTCCTGGGGCCCCCTCACGCAGGGGTGGCGCGGCCAGGGCTGGGCCGCGCCACCACTGTGTGACGGCCCCTCGAGCCCCTTCTGCCTCCTGTCTTCTGGGTCCGTGGGTCTTCTGGTGAAATAGGATTTTTCATGATTTTTCCCGAATTTTTACTGGAAGTTGAATTTCTGCACAAAAACGAGACACCAGAGCAATTCTGCTGAAAACAGCGTCAGTCCGTGTTAGTTGTATTCAAAACACACAAATTAGAGGGGAAACAATAGCAAAAGTGTTCGGGAAAGTAGATACGTTTTGGACGTATCAACTCCCCCCAAGCTTAGCTATTTGCTTGTCCTCAAGCAATTCAGTTAACAACTGAGAGCGATAAAAGAAACTTTCACGAACACATTTGCTCATATGATGTATATATACCAACTATGTAATCAAGTACTCAGGCAATTCATAATACGAAATATGCAACTAATGTCACCTCATAGTCAAGCAAGCTATGAAAGAGTGCCAATGCACTAATAACAAGTAACATGTGCATGAGAAGCTACAAGATTGTAATATGCATAAATGATATGAAAGAATGGTATCCCACTTGCCTTTATTTGTAGAGCAAAACATAAATGCTGAGGCACCTCTGAAGTCCAAGGGAAGACTAGAAGTAGAAATATCAAAGATACAAGCATCAAAGTTATACCACAATTAACCGTGTTCTGGGACAAGCACATTACACTAAGAATAACAGCTATGCTCTCAAGAAGTGCTTAAAGTTAGAAGATGGTGACTCAACATAAAAGTAAACGAATGGCCCTTCGCAGAGGGAAGCAGTGATTTAACATGTGCTAGAGCTTTTCATTTGTAAAACAGAGATAAAAGTTTCTTTTGAGAGGTGGTTGTTCTATGACAACGACTAGCAATGGGGACTTACTATCTTCCATAATAAACAAGTAAGAGCGGTTCCGAGTTCTTTGAAATTTGGCACATTGGTGCTCTTTTATAAAGCTTTGGCACTCCTCCCCACCTTTTTCCTTTCTCAAACCATGGCTAACCGATTCCATCGGGTGCCCACCAACTTTCTCATTCCTCTGGAGGAGTGCATTTTTTCTTTTCTTTTAGAATTAAGATTATAATGGTCTGACCAGCTCTCATGCAAAATTAATGACGAGCAGATGAAGCTGCCTAGTCGAGAGGTACTTAATTTAATATGGAAGATAGCAATTCCGACCACTACGTCCCCATGAGCTAAAAACAGTGGCACAAAATGAGAAGTAGTTGAAAGTTTTGAAAGGTAGCACATGAAAATTTACTTGGAATGGCTTACAAATACCATGTATAGGAATTTATAGTGGACTCTTTTGAAGACTTGGTTTTGGTGATTGGATGCACGAGTAGAGCTCATACTCAGTACAAGTGATGGCTAGCAAAAGACTGGGAAGCGACAATCGAGAGAGCAAAAACTATCATAATCATGCTTGCGACAAAACAAAATTAATATAGGCATAACAATGATACAAGAACTCTGAGGCAATTTAGATCATCGAGGCTTAATTGACTTTTTGTTCAGTCATATGCATGCTTGAGCATGTGCCAAGTCGATTCAAATGGAGCTTTCAGAGGTGGATACCACAATATCATACCATACTATGAATAAAACAATGCATGCAAGCGTCTACATGACATGCTACAGGCTAATAGTAAATTGAAACTAATCATATGAGAGCAAGAACTACAAAGCATCCATTAGATAACATATACCTTACATGAACCGACTAAGCATGTCCACATAGATGATTATATGTATAAAAATGAAAACAAATAGAGTTCATACCAGCCTCTTACCACATCTCGGGTTGTCATATGTCGTCATTATTGCTCTTCACTCGTGTGGCTTGAATAATATAAAGTGAATACCAAGCTCCAATGGAGTAACGGGAGACTGAACTCTGCAACAAATTTTACAAAACCGAAGAAGAACAACAAATATTTTTGTGTTTTCGATTTTTGAAACAAAAGCAGAAGGAAATAGCAAACAAAGCAAAATATTTTTGGGTTTTTCAAGTAGCAAACCGAAAATAGCAAGTAAAACAAACCAAAGGTAGAAAACTAAAGAACCAAACAGAGAGAAACAACGGAAATATTTTTGGTCTTTTTGTGTTTTGGAAAGCAGAAGTAAGAACTTAGAACAATAAAGAAAGTAAAACATGGATATACAAAGGTCCGATAAAATATGATGTGTAAATGAGTGAATCGTCGGCGTACCTCCCCCCAAGCTTAGGCTTTTGGCCTAAGTGGAGATCAATTCCGACTCTGGTAGCTGCTCCAAGCTGGTGGGTCATCATAGGTGTAATTGTACCTCGGTTCTCGTGAAGATGAAGCTGACAGCACATAATCATAATAAGACTGCTCATATGGGAAATTCGTAGTGTTGGAGGGCTGCCCCGACTCTTCGGTGCCATCCTCATCATGCACAGGCGGCGGGTGCTCCTCCACGTACGCATCAAGGTCATCTTCTGTAAGCGACCATCCATTCCTGCGATCAAGGTTAAACAAAAGTGGTGCAGGCAAACGGATTGATCGTTCAGTCTTTACTACCTTCCAGGTAGTCTTCTTGAAAAAGGTTAGCTCAAATGTTAAATTAATCAAACTGGCAGGAGGAGAAATAAACTTATGTTGAACCATAGCATCAAGACCAAGTTTCTCTTCGGGGAACTGCAGATCTCGAAAATGAGGCACAACACCATGAAAAGCTAACAGGCGTGAAGCTATAATCCCCCACAGATTCCCCCTTTCTCACGGTTAATATCAAGACGGAAAGCTATTAAGGCACCCAAATTGTAAGTTCTATCACGCCTTAAAGCAGCAGCAATAAAAGCTAGACCATGGAGAGACAATTTACTTGCAGATTTCCTAGCAAGAACACATTTGGTAATGAAGAAGGCAAAATATCGAATGGATGGGAAATGAATGTTTCGAGTTTTACCACCCTCTCCTGTGAAGCTTCTTCCTTGACAAATCTCCTCGTATAGTTCTAACAATTGCCTTGGTTGTCCCCTTATCTTCTCGAGCGATCCCCACTGTGGTACTCTAATAGCTGTACAGAAAACATCGAGAGGCAAGTCCACAGATTTGTTATAAATTTTATAATGAACCATGGGATTAGAAGTGGACCAACTAAATCTGAAATCCTGCACCACAGACATTGTTAGTTTAACATATTGGGGAGGTTCACCCTCAACAAAATATTCTAATCCTGCATTAGAAAGCAAGGTTTGAAAATCTTGTAGGATTCCAGCAGCACTCAAGAATGCTGAGCATGGATAGTGTGAGGGGAAAGCCTTCTCTTCACGATGAACTTTCATAACATCTTGCACTTCTAGTTCATGCTGAGAGAGTTGATATGCATTCCTCTCCATTTCTGAAAATTTTGACACACCTCATAAAAAGTGATTTAAAGACAAGCAAGTGTAGGAAACTACTATAGTGAATTACTAGAGAGCTATCATGCATCAAAATAACCTTTCTAAACAATAGAACAAGCATGCATACTCATTTATACTGTCACCTACAATGCTAAAATACTCAAGAAATACTTTACCAAAAGAAAATCTACTTGGACAAGTGGAGGAGTCACATACCGGAGAGCAAATGATCCAAGTTTCAGCAGAAATGTTGGGCTGAACAAGGAGATCGAAAAATCCAGGTGAAGAACAGCAAGAACTCGAGCTTGAGCAAATGGGGCGGTGTTTTTCGGGAGAGAGAAAGAGCAAGGGAAGAAGAGATGAGTGAGGGGCCTGGTGGGGCCCCCTCACACCTGGGTGGCGCGGCCCAGCCGGCCGCGCCACCTGTGTGTGAGGTGGCGTGGCTGCCCCACCTGGTGCCTCCCAGGTGTCTCTCTGCCCCATTTTTGACATAAAAATTTATAAAGAATTTTCTAGAATTTTTCGAGAAACTTTATTTTCGAGGATTTTTCAGAAATTGGCATATCGATAAAACTCAGAAAAACTTAAGACGAAAAGATTTTAAGCAAATCAAAACCAAGCATGCAGCAGCTCTGAGATACTCTTAATCATGCAACTAAACTGAAGGAATAACATTTTTATGAAAGTAAATACAAGTAAGGTGGAGTAGATGCGGTGAAAACGAAGTTTCGTTCATATAAATCCACTTTGCTAACAAGGTTGATCAAGTCTTGTTACCAAACTAACTTTATATGAGGCAAAAATTTGCACTTCACTTAATGCTTATGTTACCTTAACTTTGATAGGTATAGCCCCAACCATAACAATTTGATATTCTTCCCTGGGCTTTTGCTCTGAACAAATAATTTGACCAACTTTGATGGTCTCAATATGCTTGATTGAATTTAGAGCATTCCTTCTATCAATCTTCTTGGGAAAATAAACTGTATATTCTTTGTCATTAACATTAAAAGTGACTTTTCCTTGATTGCAATTAATAACAACACCTGCAGTGTTTAGAAAAGGTCTCCCAAGAATAATAGACATATTATCATCTTCGGGCATTTCCAACACAACAAAATCAGTTAATATTAAACGACTGTTAGCAACTTGAACAGGAACATTTTCACATATACCAATAGGAATAGTAGTAGACTTATCGGCCATCTGCAAGGATACATCAGTTGATACCAATTTTTCTAAATCAAGTCTCTTATAAAGAGAAAAAGGCATTACACTAACTCCAGCTCCTAAATCACATAAAGCAGTTCTAACATAGTTATTTTTAATGGAGCAAGGAATAGTTGGTATACCTGGATCTCCAAGCTTCTCTGGAACTTTACCATCAAAAGAATAGTTAGCAAGTAAAGTGGAAATTTCCTCACTAGGAATTTTCCTTTTGTTAGTGACAATATCTTTCATGTACTTTGCATAAGGAGGCATTCTAATAGCATCAGTCAAAGGAATTTGCAAAAATAAAGGTCTCATCCATTCACAAAACTTGTTGTAGTGTTCTTCTTCCTTGGACTTATGTTTCTTGCGAGGAAAAGGCATTGGTTTCTGCACCCAAGGTTCCCTCTCTTTACCATGCTTGTTGGCAATAAAGTCTTCTTTGGTGTACTTTGCATTTTTATTACTCTTTTCCGGTTCTTCTTCAACTTCTTCTTTATCGGAATCATCTCCTGGTTCAGTTTCAGCATCAGAAATAGAAACACTGTTAGGATCTTTACCTGCATCAGAAGATTCTGCAGTTGTTTTATGCTTCTTCTTCTTCTTCTTGGGAGGAATATCATCACTTGCAGTTCGTTGAGAATCTAGCTCAACCCTCTTAGGATGTCCTCCAGGATATAATGGGTCTTGAGTAGCAGCACCACTTCTTGTGCATATTTCACATGCTTGCTTCTCTCTTGCAGCATTAACTAGCAGGTCTTTCTGCACCTTGGTAAGCTGATCAATTTGTGTTTGAACCATTTGAAAATGTTTAGCAAGTATCTTCACATCATTGGCGGTTCTCTCCACAATATCCTGCAACTTGTTAATAACTCTAGAATTCTCCAACAGATGATTATGCACCATTCTATTAAAATTTTCTTGCTTAACAATAAAGTTATCAAATTCATCTAAGCATTGATTAGGAGGTTTAGTATAAGGAATATCTCTTTCATCAAAGCGTTGGAGAGAGTGTACCTCAATAGTAGATGAGTGAGGGATTGGCTTACATAGTTCTTCAATAGGAGGTAAATTCTTCACATCTTCGGCCTTAATACCTTTCTCCTTAAGAGATTTCTTAGCTTCCTTCATAACTTCATCATTTAATTCAATCATCCCTCTCTTCTTCGGCGTAGGCTCTGTAGATGGCGCAGGAGTTGGTGTTGGTGTTGGCTCAACTAAGGTCCAATCATCATGATTCCGGCTTATTTTGGCCATTAATTCTTCAGCTTCAGCCGGAGTTCTTTCCCTGAAAACACAACCAGCACAACTATCCAAATATGACTTAGATTCATCCGTTAGTCCATTATAAAATATGTCAAGGAGTTCATTTTTAGGCAATGGTTCTTTAGGCAATGCTCTAATTAAAGAACAAAACCTTGTCCAAGATTCAGGCAATATCTCTCCTTTTCCCTGTTCAAAATCAAAGATTTTCTGCACAGCAGCATGTTGAGCACTAGCGGGAAAATATTTCTGAAAGAAAGCATTAACCAAAGCAATAGGACTAGTAAGAGATCCAGGAGACAAGCTATTAAACCAAATTTTAGCAGCATCTTTCAACGAGAAAGGAAAAATCTTAGCAACAAAATAAGTGCGGAGCTTAATATCGTCAGAAAACAAATTACTCAAAGTAGAAAGCTCATTCATGTGCTCCATAGCACTCTCATCTTTAGTACCACAAAAAGGAGTTTTATCAACAATAGATATGTAAGATAAATCCAAAGAGAAATCATAATCCTTGTCTCTAATATTTATGGGAGAAGCAGCAAACTTAGGATCAGGAGACAAATTATATCTAACAGAACGTCTAGCAAGAAGTTCTTTAACATTACCTGCATTACGAGCAGCACGTGCTTCTGCAATAAAATCATCATTAAGCTCAATGTAAGTATCATCATCATAATCATCACTAGGACATTCCCTAGACTCAGGTGAACTAACAGGTGTAACAGTGGTGTTTCCCAACTTAGCTCTAGCAATAGTAGCATCTAAAAAGGAACCTAGTGAACCTCTCTCATCAAGAACAGTAGAAGCATCATCTAAATTATCAGTGGCACTTTCAATCTCAGCAGAAGTAGTAGCAGTAGCGTGTGGGTGTGGTGGTGTAAGCAACTTACTCATAACAGATGGCGAATCAAGAGCAACAAAGGTGTTGAGAGTCGTACCTCTTCTGGTAGTGGATGGCAATATAGGAACTTTTCCATCACGAGGTTTACCCATGATGAAAGGATTGCAATGAACAATATGAATACCAAGTGAACTTACAAATAAAGCTATGCTCCCCGGCAACGGCGCCAGAAAATAGTCTCGATGACCCACAAGTACAGGGGATCGCAACAGTCTTTGAGGGAAGTATTACCCAAATTTATTGATTCGACACAAGGGGAGCCAAAGAATATATGTAAGCCTTAACAGATGAGTTGTCAATTCAGCTGCACCTGGAAACAGTCTTACTCGCAGCGGTTTATCAGTAGCAACAATTTTATAGCAGTGATAGTAGTGAAGCAGTAACAGCAGTAGTAGAATAACAGCGGTAATAATAACAATAGTAAACAGTAGGAACAAATACTGTAGGCATAGGGATGGATTACAGGCGTTGCATGGATAAGATAATTCATGAAATCAATGAGACAAGGGCATTGCAGATAAATAATGATAAAGCATCCTAGTACAAACAATCATAGGCATGTGTTCCGTATATAGTCGTACGTGCTCACAAGGAGAAACTTGCTCGACATCTTTTGTCCTACCAGCCTGTTGTAGCAGGGCCTCAAGGGAAACTACTGGTAATTAAGGTACTCCTTTTAATAGAGTACCGGAGCAAAGCATTAGCACTCGGTGAACACATGTGATCCTCACATCATAGCCATCCCCTCCGGTTATCCCAATTTCTGTCACTTTGGGGCCTCGGGTTCCGGACAACAATATGTGTATACAACTTGTAGGTAAGACCATAAACAACAAGTATCATCATAGAAATAATAACATGTTCAGATCTGAAATCATGGCACTCGGGCCCAAAGTGACAAGCATTAAGCACAACAAGTTGCAACAATGTCATAGGCACTAAATAAAGATACTAGGCACTATGCCCTATCAATCTCATATCAAATTACATGAACAATCTCATCCAATCCCTACCATCCCCTCACCTATAGCGGGGGAATTACTCACACATGGATGGGGGAGTCATGGATGGTCGATGGAGGAGCGTCGGTGGTGATGGTGATGAAGATCTCCTCCGAATCCCCGTCCTGGCAGGGTGCCAGAACGGAGTTTCTGGTTCCGAATTGCGGTTTCTGATGGCGGTGGCGCAGCGGAAGTCTATCTGGGAAAAACGCCGTCTCCCTGATATTATGTTGTCAGGGGGTATATGTAAGCGAGAGGGGAGGTCGAGAGGGGTCCTGGGGCCCCCTCACGCAGGGGTGGCGCGGCCAGGGCTGGGCCGCGCCACCACTGTGTGACGGCCCCTCGAGCCCCTTCTGCCTCCTATCTTCTGGCTCCGTGGGTCTTCTGGTGAAATAGGATTTTTCATGATTTTTCCCGAATTTTTACTGGAAGTTGAATTTCTGCACAAAAACGAGACACCAGAGCAATTCTGCTGAAAACAGCGTCAGTCTGTGTTAGTTGTATTCAAAACACACAAATTAGAGGGGAAACAATAGCAAAAGTGTTCAGGAAAGTAGATACGTTTTGGACGTATCAGCTCTCCGTTGTTAGTAGCTATCTTGGCCGAGTAGTTGCTAGTGACTCCAAGAGGGGGTATTTATGCTCGATAGTGGGTTCATGCCTCTATTTAACCTGGGGGAGTGACAGAAACCTCTAAGGTTGTAGATGTGCTGTTACTACTAGGGAGAAAACAACATTCATATGCTCAAGGGCATATGCTTTGTTTACATTACACACTTTGCTTAATGCAATTATCTGTTGTTCGCAACTTAATACTACTGGGTGTTTGGATTGATATCCCCGGGAGTGGATTATTAGTCATAGATGCAGTTGGATGGCGGTCTATGTATTTTGTTGTAATGCCCAGAGTAAATCTCATAGTGATCTTCTTGACATATCACGTTTATCTTTATTCTATCAATTGCCCAACTGTAATTTGTTTACCCAGCATGTGTTATTTTATCTATGGAGAGACACCACTAGTGAACTGTGGACCCCAGTCCTATTTACATCATATTGCTATCACCTGTTTACTTTACTCGCACTGTTTACTTTACTCGCATACTTTACTGTTTTCCACTCGATACACTCATAACCTTTGTTTCAAGCAAACCGGTGAGATTGACAACCTCATCGTAAGTTGGGAACAAAGTACTTGGTTGTGTGTGTGCAGGTTCCGCGTTGCTACTGGCCGAAGACGAGTCAACAAGTGCGCCCTTGTTGGAGTGCTATTAAGCCAGTCTGCATCACCTTCAGTCGTTTGTCTCTCCTCTCTAAGATCGATATTAAACCTTGGTTTCTTAACTGAGGGAAAACTAGCTGCTATACTCATCACACCTTCCTCTTGGGGTTCCCAACGGGCTGGTCATCACCACGCACAAGGAAACTTCTGGTGCAATCAATCACGCGCCAGCAGACACCATGCTGGAGATAGAACTGCACAAAAGGTTCTACAATCAGGTTTTTATTGGTCTACCCTTTTAAAGATACTAGAAAGTTTATTTTATCTTGTGATGAATGCCAAAGAGTTGGTAATATTTCTAGATGGAATGAAATGCCTATGAGTTATTCTCTTGTTATTGAACCATTTGATTGTTGGGGATTTGACTTTATGGGTCCTTTTCCTCCTTCAGAAGGTTATACTCATATACTCGTAGCTGTTGATTATGTTACTAAGTGAGTAGAAGCTATACCTACAAAGAGTGCCGATGGTGAGACCTCGTTAAAGATGCTTAAGGATGTTATTTTTCCTAGGTTTGGTGTGCCTAGATATCTTATGACTGACGGAGGTTCTCATTTTATTCATGGCGGTTTTAGGAAAACTCTTGCTAGATATGACGTTAATCATAGAATTGCTTCTGCTTATCATCCCCAAACTAGTGGGCAAGTAGAGCTATCGAATAGAGAGATCAAGTCCATCTTGCAGAAGACTGTTAATAGATCTAGGAAAAATTGGGCTAGCAAGTTGAACAATGCTTTATGGGCTTATAGAACTATTTATAAGAACCCCATGGGCATGTTTCCTTACAAAATGGTTTACAGAAAAGTGTGCCACTTGCCTTTAGAATTAGAACACAAAGCTTTTTTGGGCAGTGAGAGAGCTTAATAGGGATTTTAAACTTGCCGGTAAGAAAAGGTTGCTTGATTTGAGTTCCTTAGATGAGTGGAGAAACGAAGCTTATGAGAATGCCAGACTTTTTAAAGAGAAAGTCAAGCAATGGCATGATAGGAGAATTCTTAAGAGAGAATTTCATGTTGGTGAGAAAGTTCTATTGTATAGGTCTCGTCTCAGATTTTTTGCATGAAAATTACTCTCAAAATGGGAAGGACCATTTATTATTGAAGAGGTTTATCGTTCAGGTGCGGTAAAGATTGCTTCGCTTAAAGATAACACTACGCAAGTGGTGAATGGGCAAAGACTCAAACATTATATTTTTGGAGATTCTTATAATGAAGATGTCGATGTTATTCAAATGATTACTCCGGAAGAATTCATCAAAGAACATATGTAGGAATCTGCAGAGTCCGTTTTCGAATAGGTAACAGTTCTATTCAGAAAAAGGTTTGAGTTAAACTTTTCTATTTATATTTTTGTTGTTTTTATTAAATATGGCCCCACACCACCTGGTGGCGCGGGCCCCCTCCTGGCCGCGCCACCCTGTGGTGAGTCCACCCCGGAACACGTTTCTGCCCCGGTTTCCTCCTGTGACTTTGTTTCGATGTTTTAATTTTTGCCTATATAACCCCCCGAATTGCCCGAGGTCTGTATATTGTGTTCTCGTCGAGTTTTTGTTTCGATGTGTTTCTGTTAGGAGTTATTCTCAGTTTTAAAGGCATCATGGCCTTCACAAGCAACGACAAGGAGAAGACGCCTTCGGAAGATGATCACCAAGACCCCAAGCTAAAGGAAGGACAGATGACTGGGGGATCATAGGCAAGAGAACCCACCTTTTTAGGAGCAATTAACGTTGGGCGTGCTTTTTCTCATAATATGCAGGGACCAATGCCACCAATTCCGGATCTAAGCTCCTTCCCTGCGGCAGAGGAAACTCTTCGGGTCACTGATGAGTTTTGCGCTAAGTACCGAGTTTTGAAGAGGGAGGTGGAGATACTTCAAGAGGAGAACAGCAGGCTTCGCAGGATGCTGGAGATCTTCCTCGCCCCAGTTATGATCACACCACCACCACCGAAGGAGTAATTCATCATTGGTATAGGCATCCCCTTGGTTTGTTCCAATTTTGGGGGAGTGCCGCGGTATCGCATCATTACCCTTTTACCCATTTACTTTTCAAGTAGAGTCATATCATGAATAGATAAGTTATCTTATAGAATAGTTTGCAGTGTGGAAGTATCCTCCTTTAGTTGGTTACTGATGACCCACAAGTATAGGGGGTGTATCGTAGTACTTTCGATAAATAAGAGTGTCGAACCCAACGAGGAGCAGAAGGTGTTGATGAGCAGTTTTGATCAAGGAATCACTGTAAATACTAGCAAACAGGTTTTCAGGAGTATTTGGTAATACGAGTAAATAAAGTGCAAGTAAATAGAAGACAGTAGTAACAATTGCAGCAAGTGGCCCAATCCTTTATTCAGCAAAGGACAAGCCAGTTGTGTTCTTATAATAACCAAACGTTCTCGAGGACACACGGGAGGTTTCTGTCAAGAGCTTTCGCTTCATAGAGCCAATAGTATTTATTGATTTGGTAAGTGTTATGGGGGTGAACCTGTGCTAGCGCACTACCCTTACTAGGATAAATACACACTTGTGATTATACCCCTTGCAAGCATCCGCAAATACAAGTAAGTAATTAAGATAAATCTAACCACAGCCTTAAACTCTAGGATCCTACGCTCCCTGGTGCAATGGTTTCCCAACGGAGGTTTAGGTTTCTGTCACTCCAGCAACCCCACAATTGGTGACCAAATACACAATGCATCTCACTAGGCCCATAAATGGTGAAGTATCATGTAGTCGACATTCACATGACACCACTAGTGAAATAGCACCACAACAATATCAAACCATTAAATATTTCTCAACAATAATTCACTACTAACATCTTGACTTCTCCCATATCCTCAAGAACTAAACGAACTACTCACAAGACATCATATGGATCATGATCAGAGGTGAAATAATGGTAAATAACAATCTGGACATAAACCTTAATTCAACGGTTCCACTCAATAGCATCAACTACAAGAGTAATCAACACCGGGAAAGTTTCCCCTATGAATATAACAAGATCCAACTCAAGATGTTACAGCGGGATGGCGAGGTGATGGTGGAGATGAAGGTGCTGGTGATGGGGATGATGATGATGATCCCGATGAAGTTCGGTGCGATGATGATGATGATGGCGACGATCTCCCCTCTCCGGGAAGGAATTTCCCCGGCAGATTTCTCTCTGTCGGAGAGCTTTCTCTCTCTGGTGTTCTCCGCCCCGCAGAGGCGGCTGTGTCTAACTCTGAACCCCCCCTTGACTTAGGTTTTCGGGGACGATGATGTACGCGAAGGGGCGAGACCAGAGGTGGGCCAGGGCCCCCCCACACAGGGCTGACGCGGCCAGGGGGCTGGCCGCGCCGCCCTAGCATGTGGGCCACCCCTAGCCCCTCTCGACTCCTCCTTCTGGCTCCGTGAGTCTTCTGGGAAATTATAATTTCTGGGTATTTTTCTGGAATTTTCCTGATCTTCAAAATATGGTCTCCTGATGGTCCTTTTTCCAGCAGATTCCTAACTCCGGCAGCAGCTCCTCCGATGATCATCAAACATGTGAAAGCAAAGGAAATAACATAAGTATCATGTCTAAATATGAAATATATCAATGAATAACAGTAAATTATGATACAAAATAGTGATGCAAATTGGACGTATCAACCCCCCCAAGCTTAGACCTCGCTTGTCCCCAAGCGAAAACTAAACTCGGTAAACATGACCACAGGTTTATGGAGTGAAGTGTCGATAATCAAAATACAGACAAGAAGCATCACATTCACTAAGGTACAACTTATAATAGACAGCAACTTCCCTTTATAAGATGTAAACTTGCAATAGGTAAATGGGAATCACATGTAAAGATGCACAAAGTAAATTATAATTGGCAATGGCAAACCTTAGTTCTTGGTCAAAGAATGGAGAACAAACTATTCTCTCTTTAAGACGGAGCCCTTTTTAAAACAGAGCTAATATAGCAAAGACTATATGCTCAACAAAGTAAACTTTTGCATTCAAAGAAAGCTTTCAAAGATATATTCCTTAAGACAAAGGCATTATACAAAATAAGAAGGTAATAAACATGATTAAACGGATCAACATATGGATGAGTGAAACATAACAACTCAAACGCTTGCTTGAGATAGAGGGAAATAGGTTGACTCAACATAAAAGTAAAAGATAGGCCCTTCGCGGAGGGAAGCAGGGATTAAACATGTGCTAGAGCTTTTCATTTGTAAAACAGAGGTAAAAATTGTTTTGAGAGGTGGTTGCTTTTGTCAACGACTAGCAACGGAGTTCTTGATATCTTCCATACTAAACCAGTGAGAGCGGTTCCGAGATGTTTGATTAATTGGCACTTTAGTGCTCTTTTATAGCTTGGCACTCCTCCCTACCTTTTTCCTTTCTCAAACCATGGCTAACCGATTCCATCGGGTTCCGACCAACTTTCACAATCCATTGGAGGAGTGCCTTTTTCTTTCTTTTAGAATTAAGATTATAATGGTCTGACCAGCTCCCTTGCAAAATTAATGACGAGCAGATGAAGCTGCCTAGTCGAGGGGTACTTAATTTAGTATGGAAGATAACAAACCCATCCACTACGTCCTCATGAGCTAAAAACAGTGGCACAAAATGAGAAGTGTTTGAAGGTTTTTGAAAGGTAGCACATGAAAATTTACTTGGAATGGCTTAAAATACCATGCATAGGAATTTATAGTGGACTCTTTGGAAGTGACTTGGCTTTTGGGAATTGGATGCACGAGAAGTATTTCCTCTCAGTACAGGTTTTTGGCTAGCAAGGCTGGGTAGCAAGCACAAGAGTTGCATGAAACAAACAAACATACATATAATAAGAACAATCATGCAAACTCCCTTGAAGGTACAACGATTTTAACTTTAAGAATAACAGTGTTTATAAGCCAAACATAAGGAAAACTGAAGTGATGTAACTACAAGCACTTCTTCATTCTTTTCTACTCAAACCTCAAAGTAAAGTTGCTACTGACCAAGCTAGGTTTGCCAAAACCAACTAAATCTACTCATGTTCCCAATGTGATACCAATACCAATCAACAGGACTAGTCACATAAGAGAGATTGCAGACTAACATAAAGTGTGCGAAAAGTAAATGATAAAACTTCTCATTAATATTTCATTACCGCAACTCACACCAAGGGATACAGAGATAACTAACTAAGGAGGATACTTCCAACTGCAAACTATTTTATATGATAACTTCTCTATTCATGATAAGACTCTACTTGAAAAGTAAATGAACAGAAGGTAATGATGTGATACCGCGGCACTCCCCCAAGCTTGGAACAAGCCAAGGGGATGCCTATGCCGATGACGAATTACTCTTTTGGTGGTAGCAGTGGAACTTCATTGTTGTCGTACTTCCAAGGCAGAGGTCCTCCATCAAAGAAGGATGTCTCGGTCTCCAAAATCCTGAAACTTGCAGCAGCACTCATTTGTTGAAATCTAGCTTCATACTCACAATTTTGGTTATGCAAGTCGTAGAGTTGTGCTTGTAATTGGTTAGTGGTCTCCTGGAGTGAGAGGACATCCTTCCAAAGTTCTGTAGTCTCTTTCTTGTACTTGGCGACAAGCTCTTGATTAATCCTATAGATAATTTCCACCTCGCGTTCCGCCATCTTCTTGTATTTGAAAACTTCCTGTTCCAGTGCTTCCATCCTTGCTTCGAGGCTCCCTTCTCCCTTGGGACCTTGAACATCTTTAATCTGTAACTCCCCATCCTTGAGCGACAACTCCTTCAGATGCATCTTCAGTTCCCTCATATACGGATTGATGGAATCAGCAGGAGGGTTCTCTTTGGATGAACCAGACGAAGACATTATAACTTCAAGGTCGAGGGCAATTCCTGACAGAAACAGCTCGAAACAAAACACGATGAGAAAACGATATACAGACCTCGGGGACTCCGGGGGGTTAAATAGGCGAAAAATATACATCGAAACGAAGTCACAGGAGGAAGCCGGGACGGAAAAGAGTTCCGAGGCGTTCTCACATGGGGGTGGCGCGGCCAGGGGTGGGCCCGCGCCACCCGTGTGTGAGATGCACACGGACTTCTTTTTCTCCCCGTTTTCATCTCGTGATTTTTCATATTTATTAAAAACAACAAAAATATTAAAAGAAGAACTTTTCGCAAAACTTTTCTGACTAGAACTGTTACCTATTCGAAAACGAACTCTGCAGGTTCCTGCAGTTTGTCTTGGATGTAATCTTCCGGAGAAATTGTTTCAATAACATCAACATCTTCATTATATGAATCTCCAGAAATATAATGTTTGAGTCTTTGCCCATTCACCACTTGTGTAGAATCATCTTTCAATGAAGCAATCTTAATAGCACCTGAGCGGTACACTTCCACAATAACATATGGTACTTCCCATTTAGAAAGTAATTTACCTGCAAAAAATCTGAGACGAGACCTATACAAAAGAACTTTCTCACCAACATGGAACTCTCTCTTAAGAATTCTCTTATCATGCCATTGCTTGACTTTCTCTTTGAAAAGTCTGGCATTCTCATACGCTTCGTTTCTCCACTCATCTAGAGAACTCAAATCTAACAACCTTTTCTTACCGGCTAGTTTAAAATCTCTATTAAGCTCTCTCACTGCCCAAAAAGCTTTGTGTTCTAATTCTAAGGGCAAGTGACACGCTTTTCTGTAAACCATCTTATAAGGAGACATACCCATGGGATTCTTATAAGCAGTTCTATAAGCCCATAAAGCGTCATTTAACTTACTACCCAGTTTTTCCTAGACCTACTAACAGTCTTCTGCAAGATAGATTTGATCTCTCTATTTGAAAGCTCTACCTGCCCACTAGTTTGGGGATGATAAGCAGAAGCAATCCTATGATTGACATCATACTTAGCAAGAGTCTTTCTAAAACTACCGTGAATAAAATGAGAACCTCCGTCAGTCATAAGATATCTAGGCACTCCGAACCTAGGAAAAATAACATCCTTAAGCATCTTTAACGAAGTCTCACCATCGACACTCTTTGTAGGTATGGCTTCTACCCATTTAGTAACATAATCAACAGCAACAAGTATATGGGTATAGCCTTTTGAAGGAGGAAAAGGACCCATAAAGTCAAATCCCCAACAATCAAACGGTTCAATAACAAGAGTGTAATTCATAGGCATTTCATTGCGTCTAGAAATATTACCAACTCTTTGACATTCATCGCAAGATAAAACGTACCTTCTGGCATCCTTAAAGAGGGTTGGCCAATAAAAACCTGATTGTAGAACCTTCTGTGCGGTTCTATCTCCAGCATGATGCCCTCCATAAGCACTGCTATGGCATTTTTTTAATATCTCTTGTTGCTCATATTCCGGTACGCATCTTCTCATAATACCATCAACTCCTTCTTTATATAAATGTGGGTCATCCCAAAAATAATGCCTCAAATCATAGAAGAATTTTCTTCTTTGCTGAGCTGTAAAGGTCGGAGGCAAATACTTGGAAACAATAAAGTTAGCATAATCAGCATACCAAGGAAGGTCCCGTGAAGTTGCATTAATTGCAGCCAACTGTTCATTTGGAAAACTATCATTAACAGGAATAGGATCAAAAGAAATATTTTCCAATCTAGACAAGTTGTCAGCCACAGGATTTTCAGCACCTTTCCTATCTACGATATGCAAATCAAACTCTTGTAAAAGCAACACCCATCTAATAAGCCTAGGCTTAGCATCCTTCTTAGTCATAAGATATCTAATAGCAGCGTGATCAGTATGAATAGTGACTTTAGAATCAACAATGTAAGATCTAAACTTATCACATGCAAAAACAACAGCAAGAAACTCTTTCTCAGTAGTAGCATAATTCTTCTGAGCAGCATCAAGAGTCTTACTAGCATAATGAATAACATTCAACTTATTATCTATGCGCTGTCCAAGAACAGCACCAACAGCAAAATCACTAGCATCACACATAATTTCAAAAGGTAAATTCCAATCAGGTGGTTGAACAATAGGAGCAGTAGTTAAAGCCTTCTTAAGAGTTTCAAAAGCTTCCTTACAATCATCATCAAAGACAAATGGTACATCCTTTTGAAGAAGATTGGTAAGAGGCTTTGAAATCTTAGAGAAATTTTTAATAAACCTCCTATAGAAACCAGCATGACCAAGAATACTACGAATACCTTTAACATCTCTTGGACAGGGCATTTTCTCAATTGCCTCCACTTTTGCTCTGTCAACTTCAATACCTCTTTCAGAGATTTTATGTCCAAGGACAATTCCTTCATTTACCATAAAGTGGCATTTCTCCCAATTAAGAACAAGGTTTGTTTCTTCGCACCTCTGCAAAACTTTATCAAGGTTGTGCAAACAATTATCAAAAGAAGTTCCATAGACGGAAAAATCGTCCATGAAGACCTCCACAATTTCTTCACAAAAACCATGAAAAATAGCAGACATACATCTTTGAAAAGTAGCAGGAGCATTGCATAAACCAAACGACATACGTCGATAAGCATAAGTTCCATAAGGACAAGTAAAAGTGGTTTTCTCTTGATCATCCTTCTTAACGGCAATTTGAGAAAAACCAGAATAACCATCAAGGAAACAAAAATGAGTCTTCTTAGACAACCTTTCTAGCATTTGATCTATAAACGGTAAAGGGTAATGATCATTCTTAGTAACTTTGTTTACCTTCCTATAATCAATGCACATTCTATAACCAACTACTACCCTTTGAGGAATAAGCTCGTTATTCTCATTAGGCACAACAGTCATACCTCCTTTCTTAGGGACACAATGAACAGGACTAACCCATCTACTATCAGCGATAGGATAAATAATACCAGCATCAAGGAGCTTTAATACCTCATTTCTTACCACATCCTTCATCTTGGGAATTAGGCGGCGCTGATGCTCCACAACTGGCTTTGCATCTTTCTCCATATTAATGGCATGCTGACATAAAGTGGGAGAAATCCCTTTTAAATCATCAAGAGTATATCCCATAGCTCCTCGATGTTTCCTCAATATCTCCAATAATCTTTCTTCTTCCTTTCCTGAAAGTTTAGAACTAATAATAACAGGATATATTTTCTTATCATCAATATAAGCATATTTGAGGTCATCAGGCAAAGGTTTTAATTCAAACACAGGATCTTCTCTAGGCGGCAAAGTGGTACCAAGATCCTCCACAGGTAGATTATGCTTGAGTAATGGTGGTTGACGAAGAAGAATATCGTCAATCTCTTCTCTTTCCTCGCTAAACACATCACTTTCGTGATCTTCCATGAATTGCTGCAAGGCATTATTAGGGGCAAGTGCAATAGAAGCAAGCTGCTCAACTCGAAAATTTTCATTAGGCGTGTCATTTTCATAAGAAGTCTTAGCAAACTTGGAAAAATTAAACTCATAAGACTCTCCATTAAACTTAGTAAAATTTTTCTCTTTCTTACAATCTATTATGGCGCCACAAGTGTTCAAAAAGGGTCTACCAAAAATAATAGGACAAGTTTTACTAGCCTCCTTACCAAGTACTAGAAAATTAGTAGGGTACTTAGTCTTACCGCATAGAACTTCCACATCTCGAACAATACCAAGAGGCCAAACGGTCTCTCTGTTAGCAAGCTGAACAACCACATCAATATCTTCAAGTTCACAAGCGCCAATCTCGTGCATGATTTCTTTATAAAGCTCTAAGGGAATGGCACTTGCACTAGCACCAATATCACATAAACCATAATAGCAATGATCTCCAATCTTGACAGAAATAACAGGAACACTTGCTTTCCTGCGCTTTTTAGGATGCGAGAGAATGTTAGAAGCATCTTCACAAAAAAGAATATATTCATCTCCTACATCTTTAGTAACAAGATCTTTCAATATAGCAACAGGAGACTTAATAGTAATTTGCTCATCAGGCTCTGCAGCTTTCTTAGTACTTTTATTAGACACACTTACCAAAGTAGAATACTTTTTTACCTTAGTAGGGAAAGGTGTCTTCTCAATATAAGGTTCAGGAATGATGCTATCAACCGTGCAAACTTCTGTAGCTGCAGCAGGTATATGACTAATAGAATCTTTGTAAGGCGCATGATATTTGTTCCAATCTTTCTTTGGAACATCAATATAAGAGGCAAAGGCCTTAAGACAATTAGCAAGTATTTGGGAATTAAGACCATAAGCAGCGCTAACACTATGAAAGTCATCGGTTCCCATAAAAGATTTAATGCATTCATAATCATAGTTTATACCTGACTTCCTACCTTTGTCGTTTTCCCAACCTTCAGCATTCTCTTGTATACGGTCAAGAAGTTTCCACTTGGCATCTTCTTTCATATGAGTGAATGATCCAAAACAAGAAGCATCCAAATAATCCTTATCAGGAAGAGTAAGCCACGCATAAAAATTATCAATAACAATATTATTGGGGAGCTCATGAATGGGGCATTTGAGCATTAGTAACTTCAATCTCCCCCACGCTTGGGCAATACTTTCTCCATCATGAGGCCAAAAATTATATATCTTGTTACGGTCTTTATGAATTTCACTTGGAGGATAAAATTTGGAATAAAAGAGAGGCACAATATCCTCCCATGCCATAGATGGACCATCTTGGAGTAGTCGATACCACTCTTCAGCTCTGCCTTTCAATGATATAGAGAATAATTTCTTCTTGACCTGGCTTGGTGAAATACCTGCACACCTGAACAACTCGCATAATTCATGTATAAACAATAAGTGATCACCCAGATGGACAGTTCCATCTCCTGAATAGCAGTTATCCATAATACGCCCAACAATTTTCATAGGTATTTTAAAAGGATCAATTTCAGCAGGCGGTGGCGGTGGTGGTTCCTCCGCATGTGCAGCAGCAGCAGTAGCAGTAGTAGATGTGTTTCCAAATAGGAAACCAAATGGAGAGTTCTCCATAGCAGAATAAAAATAAAAGACAAAATAAAACAATACTCACAGTGACGGTTACCTTTACTAATTCCACTCTTCAATAGCGCTACACTCCCCGGCAACGGCGCCAGAAAATAGTCTTGATGACCCACAAGTATAGGGGGTGTATCGTAGTACTTTTGATAAATAAGAGTGTCGAACCCAACGAGGAGCAGAAGGTGTTGATGAGCAGTTTTGATCAAGGAATCACTGTAAATACTAGCAAACAGGTTTTCAGGAGTATTTGGTAATACGAGTAAATAAAGTGCGAGTAAATAGAAGACAGTAGTAACAATTGCAGCAAGTGGCCCAATCCTTTATTCAGCAAAGGACAAGCCGGTTGTGTTCTTATAATAACCAAACGTTCTCGAGGACACACGGGAGGTTTCTGTCAAGAGCTTTCGCTTCATAGAGCCAATAGTATTTATTGATTTGGTAAGTGTTATGGGGGTGAACCTGTGCTAGCGCACTACCCTTACTAGGATAAATACACACATGTGATTATACCCCTTGCAAGCATCCGCAAATACAAGTAAGTAATTAAGATAAATCTAACCACAGCCTTAAACTCTAGGATCCTACGCTCCCTGGTGCAATGGTTTCCCAACGGAGGTTTAGGTTTCTGTCACTCCAGCAACCCCACAATTGGTGACCAAATACACAATGCATCTCACTAGGCCCATAAATGGTGAAGTATCATGTAGTCGACGTTCACATGACACCACTAGTGAAATAGCACCACAACAATATCAAACCATTAAATATTTCTCAACAATAATTCACTACTAACATCTTGACTTCTCCCATGTCCTCAAGAACTAAACGAACTACTCACAAGACATCATATGGATCATGATCAGAGGTGAAATAATGGTAAATAACAATCTGGACATAAACCTTAATTCAACGGTTCCACTCAATAGCATCAACTACAAGAGTAATCAACACTGGGAAAGTTTCCCCTATGAATATAACAAGATCCAACTCAAGATGTTACAGCGGGATGGCGAGGTGATGGTGGAGATGAAGGTGCTGGTGATGGGGATGATGATGATGATGATCCCGATGAAGTCCGGTGCGATGATGATGACGATGGCGATGATCTCCCCTCTCCGGGAAGGAATTTCCCCGGCAGATTTCTCTCTGCCGGAGAGCTTTCTCTCTCTGGTGTTCTCCGCCCCGCAGAGGCGGCTGTGTCTAACTCTGAACCCCCCCCTTGACTTAGGTTTTCGGGGACGATGATGTACGCGAAGGGGCGAGACCAGAGGTGGGCCAGGGCCCCCTCACACAGGGCTAGCGCGGCCAGGGGGCTGGCCGCGCCGCCCTAGCGTGTGGGCCACCCCTGGCCCCTCTCGACTCCTCCTTCTGGCTCCGTGAGTCTTCTGGGAAATTATAATTTCTGGGTATTTTTCTGGATTTTTCCTGATCTTCAAAATATGGTCTCCTGATGGTCCTTTTTCCAGCAGATTCCTGACTCCGGCAGCAGCTCATCCGATGATCATCAAACATGTGAAAGCAAAGGAAATAACATAAGTATCATGTCTAAATATGAAATATATCAATGAATAACAGTAAATTATGATACAAAATAGTGATGCAAATTGGACGTATCAGTTACCTATGTATCCTTTGGTGTGAGTTGTGGTTGAGAAATATTAATGAGAAGTCTTATCATTTACTTTCCGCACACTTTATTTTAGTTTGCAATCTTTCTTATATGATTAGTCTTGTTGATTAGTATTGATATCACTTTCGGAGCATGAGTAAATCTAGTTGGTTTTGGCAAACTTAGCTTGGTCAGTAGCAACAATACTTTAAGGTTTTGAGTAGAAAAAGAAGGAAGTGTTTGTAGATACATCATTTCGGTTTTCCTTCATTGATTGGCTCATAAGCATTAGTATTCTCAAGTTAAAATTGTTTGTACTTTCAAGGAAATTTGCATGATTGTTTTCTATCACATGTATGTTTGTTTGTTTCATGCAATTCTTATGCTTGCTACCCAACCTTGCTAGCCAAAAACCTGTACTGAGAGGGAATACTTCTGGTGCATCCAATTCCCCAAAACCAAGTTACTTCCAAAGAGTCCACTATAAATTCCTATGCATGGTATTTCAAGCCATTCCAAGTAAATTTTCATGTGCTACCTTTCAAAAACCTTCAACTACTTCTCGTTTTGTGCCACTGTTTTAGCTCATGAGGACGTAGTGGTTGAGTTTGTTATCTTCCATACTAAATTGAGTACCCCTCGACTTGCATGCTTCATCTGCTCATCACTAATTTTGCAAGGGAGCTGGTCAGACCATTGTAATCTAAAAAATAAAAGGAAAAAGGCACTCCTCCATGGTATGTGAAAGTTGGTGGGCACCCGATGGAATCGGTTAGCCATGGTTTGAGAAAGGGAAAGTGGGGAGGAGTGCCAAGCTATAAAAGAGCACAATTGTGCCAATTAATCAATATCTCGGAACCGCTCTCACTTGTTTAGTATGGAAAGATATCAAGAACTCTGTTGCTAGTCGTTGACAAAGACAACCACCTCTCAAAAAAACTTTTACCTCTGTTTTATAAATGAAAAGCTCTAGCACATGTTAATCCCTGCTTCCCTCTGCGAAGGACCTATCCTTTACTTTTATGTTGCGTCAACCTATTTCCCTCTATCTCAAGCAAGCATTTGAGTTGTTATGTTTCATTCATCCATATGTTGATTTGTTCAACCATGTTTACTATTTTCCTTTGTTTAGTATGATGCTTTTATCCGAAAGAATATATCTTTGAAAGTTTTCTATGATTGTAAAGAGTTTGTTTCGTTGAGCATATGATTTTTGCTACTTTAGCTCTGTTATAAAAGGCTCTGTTCAAAAATAAATACAGTATGTTCATTGTTCTCTGACCAAGAACAAAGGTTTGCCATCACCAATCATGATTTACCTTGTGCACCTTTATTGTGATTCACTTTGCTTATTGCAAGTCTAGTTATATGAATGGAAGTTGCTGTCTATTATGACTTGTGCCTTGGTAAATGTGATGCTTCTTGTCCGTATTTTGTTTATCGACACTTCACTCTATAAACCTGTGGACATGTTTACCGAGTTCAGTTTTCGCTTGGGGACAAGCGAGGTCTAAGCTTTGGGGGGTTGATACGTCCATTTTGCATCACTATTTTATATCGTAATTTATTGTTATTCATTGATATATTTCATATTTAGAGATGATACTTATGTTGTTTCATCTGCTTTTACATGTTTGATAATCATTGCAGAACTTGCTGCCGGAGTCAGGATTCTGCTGGAAAAAGGACCGTCAAGACACCATATTTCTGAAGATCAACAATTCCAGGAAAATACCCAAAAATTTATATATTACCAGAAGAAAAAAGTAGCCAAAAGGGGAGAACGAAAGGAGCAGCAGGGGGCCCACACCACCAGGTGGCGCGGGCCAGCCCCTGGCCGCGCCACCCTGGGGTGAGGCCACCCTGGCCCACTTCTGCCATCACTCTCGCATATATTGTCGTCCCCGAAAAACTAAGTCGAGGGTGGAGGGTTTAGAGATAGACACCACCGCCTCTGCGGGGCAGAAAACACTGAGAGAGAAAAGCTCTCCAGCAGGCAGAACTCTGCCGGGGAAATTCCTTCCCGGAGAGGGGAGATCATCGCCATCGTCATCACCATCGCGCTGGACTTCATCGGGATCATCATCATCATCATCACCAGCACCTTCATCTGCACCATCACCACGCTATCCCGCTGTAACATCTTGGGTTGAATCTTGTCAAATTCTTAAGGGAAACTTTCCCGGTATTGATTACTCTTGTAGTTGATGCTATTGAGTGGAACCATTGAATTAAGGTTTATGTTCAGATTGTTATTTACCATTATTTCACCTCTGGTCAAGATCGATATGATGTCTTGTGAGTAGTACGTTTAGTTCTTGAGGACATGGGAGAAGTCGAGATGTTAGTAGTGAAACTATATTGAGTAATATTTAATGGTTTGATATTTATATGTTGTGGTGTTATTCTACTAGTGGTGTTATGTGAACATCGACTACATGATACTTCACCATTTATGGGCCTAGTGGAATGCATTGTGTATTTGGCTACTAATTGTGGGGTTGCCGGAGCGACAGAAACCTAAACCCCCTAGGAAATCATTGCACCAGGGAGCGTAGGATCTCAGAGTTTAAGGCTGTGGTTAGATTTATCTTAATTACTTTCTTGTATTTGTGGATGCTTGCAAGGGGTATAATCACACGTGTGTATTAGTCCTAGTAAGGGTAGTACGCTAGCACAGGTTCACCCACATAACACTTATCAAACCAATAAAAATTACTTAACAACATGAAGCGAAAGCTCTCGACAGAAACTCCCGTGTGTCCTCATGAATGTTTGGTAATCATAAGTTATACAACCGGCTTGTCCTTTGCTCTAGAAAGAATTGGGCCACTTGCAGCAATTACTATTATTGTCTTTTATTTATTCGTACTTTATTTATTTGCATTACCAAATACCCCTGAAAACCCGTTTGCTAGTATTTACAGTGAATCCTTGATCAAACCGCTTGTCAACACCTTCTGCTCCTCGTTGGGTTCGATAGTCTTATTTATCGAAAGTACTATGATACACCCCCTATACTTGTGGGTCATCAACTCCCAACAAAACAAATAAAGACCTTAAAATATATTCAGAGCCGGCTTTCATGCAAAAAATTATCTTATCCATTTGCACTCTTAATTGTAATGGTTTGCTAGCATGTTTTGCTTATTTTAGTGATTGTTTAACGTTGAATTTCACTTGTTTGACATGTCATTTTGTGTCTAATATTTTAGAAAATATTTCTAGTGGTATCTCTTATCCCATAAACTCGCTGAAGCTAGGCTATATGGCGTGTGTGGTATTGATATCACCTTGGCATCTGATTGTACTACACGATCCAATGCATCATGTGCACGGAGCATGACCATTCTGATGTTGGCTTAATGGTGACTAATACCAAGACTCTCGCCTCTCCTCAACTTATTCATTCAATTATTATGGTTGTGATTTGAATGTGGCGGCACATCTTCTAACTTGTAGTGGTGAACTCAATTTTTGTAATATTTCCTTTATTATTGTTATAGAGTGTATCTGAGATGTATTGCGCATAATTTTAATTTATCAATAAAGCGTCATATTCTCCCCAAAAACCAGTACTAAAAATGCTGCATGTTTCAACCTGTCAGGTTTTCACAAAGTCGTCGGTGGTGACGGATGCACCTATCTATTCGCATATTCATATGATAGCATTGAGAATTTTAACATGACAAGTTTTTCATGCCATTTTCCCAGTGCTACCAAACATACATTATGTCTGGCTGGTCAACTGCGTCGTGACAACACAATCTGCAGACGTTCACATGTTGTGGATGGAGCTAGCTTCACGTGGTGATTCCGCAAGCTTTACAACATTTCACATGGACTGTTACCGTATTTATGATGGATGGTTTAGGACTTCAGATATACATAAATGGTTAGTCACACTACCTTTGACGGAGTATGAAAATGTTATTTCTAAGGGATTTCTATTTTCGTGCCCTCAGGTCGTTAGTTGTACTCAGTTTTCCCCAGCTCCTTAGTTTTTCCTCAGTTTTCCCCAAGCCGTTGTCTGAAACCCTCAAGGAGCTCGGACGTGAGGATTCCCGTTAAGTTGACCGTTTCCGTGCTGACGTGTGGGGCCGCGTCGTGTGGGGCCGCGTCGCGTGGGGCTGGTAGAAAGGGACCGCGTGGGACAGGACGAGACCGCGTTTGGTTGTACGTGAGAGCTCGGTTCTGTCTCTCTCGGGCCAAATTGGCATTGACTTTTCAGAGCGCCTTTTCAGAGCGCCTTTTTCCCCTCTCTCTCTGTAAACAGTTCTCTCTCTTTTCACCAAATTAGTATCAAATCTAGAGAAGCTTCTATTTCTGTCTTTCTTCAATAATTGCTACCTTTTGGCCCTCGTTTTTTGCCCAATATGGTAACAAATCTAGAATCTAATCTAGAAGCTAGTATAGTATAATACATAAAATGCATACAACAGCCAAAAGAAGCCAATAACGATGTTAATATTCACGACAAACTAAGCTGAAAATAATATAAGACGCAATGTATGCCCATAATGAAGGTTCTTCATTCTTCATCATATATTTCGGAGTCGCTATATTCCATGAGACGAAAAAAATATTGACTGAACTCCTTCCGTCTGCAGTGTGCAGCCAATAGATCCTCCAAAAGGTATGGCCTTGGTTCTATTTTCATACCGTCGGAATCTAATCTATCCACAAGTCGTGGCCACTCATCCCAGGCCTTTCTATCATCAAAGTACTGTCTGATATAACCGCCCTCGTAGTAGATGCAGCCAGGTCGAACTGTCGGGTGCACTCTGGTGTCGACGGAGATACACCGTTTATAACTGACGAAGAAGGCACGACTGCCAATGTTGACGGCATGGAGAGAGCGGCTCTCAGTGTCCACACGGTACACCAATGGTTGACCTTCCTCCAAATACCTGTTGCCAGGGCTGCCGCCGAACAACACAAGCAGCAGATCACCATCAGACTCCACAAGGTAGAACTTGTCAGTTCCAAGTTCTGGAAATGAAAATAGTGTCTCCATGTTGATAGTGCTCGCGTGCTTCTCCAACTGGACATTGTTGGTGCACACTAATGTTCCGACATCAAAATTGTTCACAGCTATTGCATACAATTCACCATTGAACGGGGTAAGGCAACTGAGAGAATCTTCCTCGATCGAAAATCTTCCTTCTCCCCAATCTTCTACATCTATATCCTTAGTAGGACAGCTCTCATCGACCCAAGCAATTTCATTGGGGTAACCTGTGCAAATGAAGACCATAGTCGGGGACTTCATTACAGCGACTGACTCCACAATCATAGATGGCATCTGCGCCTCAAACGTAGCGTTCAATGTCTTTGTGAGTGGGTTCAGAAGCCGTATCTTGTGCGGCTGGTTCCTCTGGGCAAGCACGATGATGCCACGGTAAAAGCCGACGAAGTAGTATCTAAAAGGGAGTTGATGAAGATAACATTCAGCACTAAGATGTTTACGATTGAAAATAAAAATAGATTAACTCTATAGATATGGAGGAATTTGAACCTTGCATGAACTTCCGTTAGATCGATGGTGACGTAGCGGGATGTGCGAAGGTTGAGGAAGGAGAACTCAGCGGCGCGTGGAAGGGCGTGTTCTACCAGGATCCATTCGTGCAGGTGCACGTCGGGCTCAGGTAGATCTGAGCGCCAATTTGTACAAACTTGCCTCAAAGCAGCGTAGGTGTCCACGTACTCCTTGTTCGCCAGTAAGCAGTCGCCGATCTTGTGAAGTGGTCCGTCACCCTTAAGAGAGGCCCAGTTCACGGAGGCGCCGCGCTTGGATGCGCCGCCCTCGGATGCGACAGGCTCGGAGGCGATGGGCTCGGAGGCGACGGGCTCGGGGGCGACGGCCGTCGGCGCATTCTTCTTCTCCATCGCCGGCAGGGGAGCGCGTGTAGGGCGGCTGGGTTTTTTTGAGAAGGTGATGGGACGTGAGAGGTGTGGTTGCGTGCGTGAGTTATGATGAGACTGTGTGCAGAGGGAGGGAGAGGGGCTCTGTACTGGCAAAGTGACGGTTCGTCTCAGCAGTTGACGTTTTGGTCTCAACACGCGCACCGCGCGGCTAACCGCTGCTCACCGCGACACGTGTCCGTGGGACTACACGTCAGCACCGTTACGTGTACTCAGTTCTACCCTCGAATCTTACACTGGAAAAATATCTGTACCCAGTTTTCCCCTCGAGTACTAATACTGCCTAGTGCAATATACTCAGTTTTACCCTCAAGTGGCTGGTCAACAGAGAGTCAACAGATGGGATTAAGCCATCTAATTGAGTCATTTCATGCGCAAAAAAATTAAAAAAATAAAATCATAGTGCCTCCAACTCATGCGCAAAATAAAATCATAACAAACATATATAAATCAAGTTTTCACACAAATGGCCGCTTCTGAAATCACTAGTAGCTATGAAGGTTCATGGCTTTCCACTCAAACCCCTTCTCAAAATATCTATACCCAAAACATAGTTTGTCTGAATGAGGCCATAATTTTTACACTCATGTATATTTGAATTGCTAATACTTTGAGGTAGGCCAACATGGGTTTCATTGTACAAAACATGTGTTTTTCTTTTTCTAAATCTCTTATTTGAATTCCTTAGCCTGTTTACTATTTACTTGCCCTTGTATCCTTGATACTACTCAGTTTTACCCTCTCCCTTCTCACAGAAGCCCAAACTTGGCCTGATTGGTCGAGCTGTTGTCACACGGATCGTGCCCACCTACCGTCGATCCTATGATCCAACGGGCATGATCGTGCCACCCTCTCTCTATCTGTCGGTGGCAAACTACTACCCCTCTATGTATGCTAAATGACGAGTTTGCCACCGGATTCAACAAGTTGGGTAATCACGAATTTCTTTTAGGCATTACTTTTCACGGTAAAATGATAAACTATCACGAATTTCCATTTCTTGTAGGCATTACTTTTCACGTTGAAATGATAAACTATCACGAATTTCCATTGCTTGTAGGCTTTACTTTTCACGGTAAAATGATGAACTATCACAAATTTCCATTTCTTTTACGCATTACTTTTCATGGTAAAATGATAAACTATCACGAATTTCCATTTCTTGTAGGCATTACCTTTCACGCTGAAATGATAAACTATCACGAATTTCCATTTCTTGTAGGCTTTACTTTTCACGGTAAAATGATGAACTTTCACGAATTTCCATTTCTTTTAGGCATTACTTTTTTTGTTGAGATATAAACCACCCCCACAACGGTCATCTCCTCCTTAATTTATTGTGTAAACCCCACAACGGTCATCTCTACCTTAATTTATGGTGTAAACCCCACAACGGTCATCTCTCCCTTATAAACCCCCACAACGGCCATCCCTCATGTCAATAGGTTCTGCCTCTCTCTTCTTCGTTTCTGCCTCTCTCTTCTTCGTTCACATACACTTGATCCATTGCCGACCTGAAGGGGAAGGGGAAGGGGCGGCCGGGGTGGTGGATCATCATCATTGCCACCACCACCGTCAACACTGCCATTGATCATAGAGGAGTTCTTCATCACCATCTATGAAGACCCTTTGGCCAAGAAGGTACGTACGCGTTCCCACATATATGATGCATGTGATTAATTATGTGCATGTTCTAAAAAACCTTTAATTTCTTTGCAGGCACTCCCACAAAAGTTTGCGGACTATCTTGACGGCCAGGAGCCCGCAAAGGTGTATCTGCGAGCAGCTGACTGCGGTCCTCGTCTCTGGACCGTGGAGGTCCTATTTGACGGACAAGGCCGGATGTACCTCGACAAGGGCTGGGAGAATTTCGCCATCGCGCACGGTGTGGATTTTGGCTGCTTTCTACACTTCAAATATGAAGGCGATTATGTGCTCACAGTGAAGGTGTTCGACGGAACAATGTGCAGGAAGTACTACTACACGGACGACGAAGATACTGACGATGAAAGCGACGACGACGTGAAGCCATGCATCTAAGGGGATTATGACCAAGTGAACGGATCGTATGGGCACCTAGAGGGGGGGGGGGTGAATAGGTGCTACTCAAATTTTAGTTCTTTTTCAATTTAGGCTTGACACAAAGGTAAATTCTCTAGATATGCAACTAAGGTGAAATTACCTATATGTCAACTAGCAAGCTAAACAAGATACAATATATAAAGGCAATAAAGGATAGAGGTAACCGAGAGTGGAGCACGCGGAGACACGGATGTAATTCCCGTAGTTCCTTCCTTTTTAGGGGAAGTACGTCTACGTTGGAGGGGTGTGGTTGCCACAAAGGCCTAACCAACGCCACAAAGGCTCACCCTATTCTCCGGTGCAAGCTTCCGCCACAAAGGCCTAGCTCACTTTCCACTAAGGGATTCCTCAAGGCGGAACCGGCCTTTACAATCTTGGGGCACGCATCCACAACCGAATTGGAGGCTCCCAAGCACAACACAATGCTGTCAAACAACAAGTAGCAATATATCAAATACACAAACAAGGTCTTGGGACACAAGGGCCCTCAAGCAAATGAGAGGGGAAAACAAATCGCTTCGGTGAGGATGTAGAGGATGGTCTTCTCCTTCGATTCTCCAAAGATCAAGAGCTTTGGTGGGTTGAGGGAGGAGATCTACTTGCTTTGGTGAGCTCAACAATGGTGGTGTTCTTCAATCTTGGCTGGCTACCCGTTGGAGAAGAAGAGGGGGGTATATATACCCCCCCCAAAATATCTGACCGTTGGCAGCCAGGAGGTCCGGCTATAGCCGGAGTTAAGTCCGGCTAAAGCCGGCCACACCGGCTAAAGCCGGCCTCAGACCGGCTATAGCCGGCCTGAAAAATCCGGCCCAGCCGGAAATAGCCGGACAAATAGCCGGTTGAGTCCAGAGGCGCAGGACCCCTCTCGAAAACGAGCAGTCCGGCTATAGCCGGTCTGGGACCGGCTAAAGCCGGCCTTCCTGGCCAACCTGCATATGAAACTTCTCCCAGAGCTGATTTTCACCATTTCCTCAATAATTTCCTCTGAACAATATTGAATATCAAGTATAACATATAAAACCCAATATCTTTGTGCAAGAATATTATAAAATCCTGCAAAGCATAATCACACATTAATAGATAATGTATTGTTAACAAACGCCAAAATCAATTAGGCGGGAAATGCTCTTTCACCAAGAATATATATGTAGCTTCATATGCATCGATTTATAGATCTAGCTATTTTCTATATATTATGCATGTAAAAATAATAGGAAATCGCAATTTCCACTATGATTCGAGCACCACAGCCTCCAAACGATACCGATGCTGATATCGGCATGGTCAGAACGGGTATGCATGCTCGCCGCCACTACTAGGTCACCGTCGGGATGCACCCTCAATCCCGTCCCCTCATTCGATCACTGACACACCAGAGATACCGCCGAGGCCAATGATGAACGTACATGCTGATGCCAATGCCGAACATGCACGCCGCTGTGGGCACGGCCACGCCGCCCCGCTATGCTGGACGCCACAGACCACCGCGAGGTCTTTCCCTTCGCCACCACACTCCCCTAGCACCTATCTATACACGCCAGAAAGGAGAGACACTAGTTTTCTCTACACTGCTCGCGTTCGTGTCCGACACCGTCAGTCAAAGTGTTGAGGTCGTCGTCGATGTCCTCGACCATTTCTTCTCTTCTTTGCATGGTTAAACGCGTCCAGATCATATCTATCTAATGCGTCTGGTCTCGCCTCATGCAGTTCTTTGTGGACGTTGATCTCATTTCGGCACCCCGCATGCCACCTCCTCCGTGCCATCGCTGTAGAGCTCCGTTTAAAAATCTAATCCTACCCGTGTATTGCCCCTTGTATCAGCGTCATGGCCCCACTTGTCATTCGATATACCGAAGCCCCACTCGTCCGCGTTTTGGTCAGGGATACGGCGATGCTTACGGTCAAACAACGATGGATGCTCTGACGTGTCTTTGCGGGCTCTACGTGGCCCCACTAGTCAGCAGTTAACGGTCAAAGGTGTTCAACCGTCGGGCAACCGGCCGTTCCAGCACTGGTGACGGTTTCAGACAACGGCTTGGGGAAAACTGAGGAAAAACTAACGAGCTGGGGAAAACTGAGTACAACTAACGAACCAGGGGCACGAAAATAGAAATCCCTATTAAATATTACTCCTAAAAACTTTACTATTATGTCTGGCTGGTCAACTGCGTCGTGACAACACAATCTGCACACGTTCACATGTTGTGGACGGCGCTAGCTTCACATGGTGATTCCGCAAGCTTTACAACATTTCACATGGACTGTTACCGTATTTATGATGGATGGTTTAGGACTTCAGATATACATAAATGGTTAGTCACACTACCTTTGACGGAGTATGAAAATGTTATTTCTAAAGGCTCCCTTATGGGACCGTTATTCACAAACACATAATTCTCTCGTTGTTGTGACATGTCACGTCTATCTCACATTCCCGCCTAAGCTGATGCGAGCAAAGTCGTGCGCTTTCGTCGATGTCATCGTCGATCCCGCCTATCGCCTTCATCTCTCACCTTTGAGCTCTCCTGTTGCCTAAATATCTTCCTTTTATTTATTCTTCTTCCCGTCCACCCTCCAGCCTGGCCCTTTTTGAGCAAAGGAAAATGTAAAGAAATATTGGAGGGTAGAATTTCTATTGGAAAATTTCTTATGGTGCCGTTTAGGACAACTTGGAATGAGATATTCCATTGGAATTTCGGATGAAAACAAACATTGTTTTTACTTGAAGTTTTAATATAGCCTTGATCCATGTAGGAATTTAGTATATACAGTATGACATCTCAATTCTTGTATTGCTCGCAATGTAGTAATACCCAAATCCAACCGTTTTGCATGAGTGAAATTCTTTTTCCATGGACACCAATTTCATCTTAACACACGAAAATGGACCAAAACACCATTGAGTTTCATTGGAAGTTAGAGAACGAGTTGACTTGTCCATCCTCGTAACCACGACCAATAATATGTGACATTCTAAGAGGTGGTGTAACACTGAAAGCTAAATGTACCAAACTGCCAGGCCACACGTTTCATCAAACAACGACAGAATAAATGTTACACAGTCTGGTTCTCAAAACAAAAGTACAACACGCATTCCCAATGCCAATTTGTGTCGTAAGGGGTCATCTATTCGGAATACAAAATGGATTCCAAGCTAGATGGATGCTTTTTAAAATTGATTTAAAAACTATTCAAAAAATCAGAACAAAAAAACCTAGATGTAGATACTGATGTACTTTAAAAACATGCAAAATCTCAACTTAAAGTACGTTACATTCGAGGCTACACAAAAAATGATAAAATCTGAAAGATATAAGACATCTTGAGTTGAGATTTTGCAGGTTGATTACGTACAATATTATCTACTATATTTGACGACTCTTCAAAATGCTATATTTGATTTTTTCAAAAAAAAAGAGCTCCATGGAAACCGAGCTCAATTTGTCCACAACGGACATCCCTTCTTTCTTACTGGTGTTGCTTACTTTTTTTTTACTTTACTTAAATGCTTTCTAACCTTTACCTGGAAAAAATGACTGTGATGCGTTGTTATTTATGTTACCCCTGTATGATGAAATACCACTGTACTAGGAATACTGAAGTTGCATATTTTAATTGGTTTGATTCTCCTAAAGTCGTTGGTGGTGACGGATGAGCTGACCATCTTTGTATTCAATGGTTCAGATGATAACTACCTCATATTAGTAAAGAATAGAAAGATTCAGACGATAACATTGAGAATTTCACGGGACCTACGTGTTTGCTACCAAAAAAAGGCCAAGCTATTTCAAAATTGATCCTTAAGTTCAATGTCAACGAAGATGGAGCCAAAATCGTGTAGGTCGACATGAATGAAACATGACGCCAAAGCAGGTCGGCGCCAAGACACCCGACGCCAAAGTGAGGTTGGCGTAAAGGGCAATGGATTTGAACTACCAAGGGCGATTCCGTGCTTCTTTCCGTTGGCACCGATATGTATAACTTCTGCTCCATCTTTACGGATGACGAATGAAAAGGTAAGATGCCGAAATAGATTTCACCGCGGGCTAGACTAATAGTTCCCTTAAAGGGTCAAATTAGGCAAAAAGTACACAACATGAGCTTTACACGGGCGATTCCTTATGCTTCAGTTACCATGAATCACTATTATTCTCTCCGAGCATAATTACTTGTTCATAATATGGATATATCTGAACACCTATATGTAGACACGTTTGGTGTTTAGATACATCTATATTAGTGATAAATAATAGTTGTGGGTTTTTTTTCCTACTCGAAATGTCAGAGTGCTAGGCTGGGCGTAGCAGTGTTGCCAATAATCACTGCTCCAAACAAACCAAAGAAAAGTTACTGCTCCAAATCTTGAGCCTGACGGGTGTGAACGGTCGTCTCCCATTTCCAATCGATTGGCAGGAGGAGGAGGGCGTGGTGATTCCTGAGCGTGCGGTTGGTGGCTCGCTGCTTTGCTCCTCCAATCGCACCGTGGCGGCTTTCTCGTTCAAAGATTTGCGTCTGGCTGGGTCTCTGGTTGACCGGAGCAGGGGAGGTGTAGTTGGTGGGTGGTGGTGCGGTGGGGAGCGCTGCGCTTTGACCGTCGTCGAGGCCAGCCGAGCCTAGCCGAGGCGGCGACGACCGGAGTCTTGGAAGAGCTCGCGGGAGCTCAGTGATTGAGGAGCAATTTGGGAGGCGCTTGCTCTCGCTGCTGCTGATGCGGAGGAGGTAGGAGCGGCAGGTGTTCGGCGGATTGCGCGCGCGGGAGGAGAGGGGAGGAGATGGCGGGGGCGGTGGGCGGCGGGGGCAACTGGGAGGAGATGCTGAGGCGGATGCTGCCGCCGGGGACAACCATCCCGGAGGGCAACCTCGACTACTCCATCGCGCTCGAGTACGACGGGCCCCCGGTGTCCTACGAGGTCCCCAGGATCGACCCGGTGGACATGGCGGACGTGCCGACGGCCGAGCCGGTGTCCGCGTCCTACAGGCTCGGGAACAGCGTGGTGCCCGTGGCGCCGGTCTTCAGGCCGGCAGCGCCCCGGGCGGCTGCCCAGCGTGCAGACCCGCCGCCGCCGCCTGCCCTGGCGAGGGGAAGCTCGGGGTCGGCCGATTCGGCGCCGCAGAACGAGGGGGGCTCTGACGAAGACGACGACTCCCGCCCGGTCTCGCGTGAGTTCGCGCGAAGCTGGCAGGGGCACACGGATAGCAGCAACAGGCCTGCTGCGGCTGCGCCGGAGGGGAGGAGATCTCATGTGGTGACTTTCGGGCTGGCAGACCACAGCAAGTACGACGACAGCACCGAGCTCGACGATACCAGGTCGGAGCAGTTCGTGGCGGTGGCCAGGAAGGAGAAGAGGGGCAAGACCTGCGACCGGTGCGGGAAGAGGAAGTGGGAGGGCAAGGAGTCGTGCATCGTCTGCGACAAGAGGTACTGCGGCTACTGCCTGCTCAGGGCTATGGGGTCGATGCCGGAAGGCCGCAAGTGCATCACCTGCATTGGCCGGCCGATCGAAGAGAGCAAGCGGTCGAAGCTTGGGAAGAGCTCGAGGATACTGTCGCGGTTGCTCAGCGCGCTGGAGGTCAGGCAGATCTTGAAAGCCGAGAAGGAGTGCCAGGCGAACCAGCTCCGGCCCGAGCAAATCATCGTCAATGGATGCCCTCTTTGTCAAGAAGAGATGTCGGACTTGCTTAGTTGCCCACGGCCTCCTCAGAATCTGAAGCCCGGAAGATATTGGTATGACAAGGAGTCAGGCTTATGGGGAAAGGTAAGCCTATTATTGCTGGTAGACAGGTAGAGGAACATACCTTAGGAAACCTGAAATTGCTGCTAAATAACTTTACATTCATGATGTTAGGCAGGGGAAAAGCCAAACCGGGTTGTCAGCACTAACCTGAATTTCAATGGAAAGATCCAGTCTGATGCCAGTAATGGCAACACTCAGGTCTACATGAATGGAAGGGAGATTACCAAGATTGAACTGAAAATTCTGAAGGTATTGATGCGCACTCTCATCTACATACAACTGCGAGTCCTTATCATTTTCTGTACATCTTAAATATGCCGTGTCACTATCTGATTGAGTTTTCCACAACATCTGCATCTTTCTTGCAGATAGCACAAGTCCAATGCCCCCGTGATACTCACTTTTGGGTCTATCATGATGGTGGATATGAGGAAGAAGGCCAAAATAACATCAAAGGAAAAATATGGCAGTCCGTGAGTATCTTCTTTTATAAAATTAATTAACGCATGCCTTCCTGTTTTTTGCTTGTTTTATAACAAGATTTTATGTGTCCCCTGTTATACAGCCTTTCACACGTTTTGTTTGCGCCATGGTTTCACTACCGGTGCCTCCTCCAAACTCTGATGAGCCCAAAAATGACACTCCTTATTCAGCAAGAGCAGTGCCTGATTACTTAGACCAGAAAAGAGTACAGAAACTTCTTATTCTTGGATCACCTGGAGCTGGAACAAGCACCATATTTAAGCAGGTCAGATCAAATTTTATTAATGGCTGGGATTGTGCAGCAGAATAAAATGCATTAGGTTCTGTTATGTCCTTATTTATTTGGTGTGGGCTTCAACTTACCCATAGCCCTCCAGTGAAATATGGCTTGAAGTTTGTCATGTAGTTTGCTGTTCCGTAGTTTGGTTAGTTGTTGAACTTGTGTTAATGTTTTAGATAACACTTGTATACGTGCCATGGTACAATCATCTGCAAGCTAGGGGGTGTTTATACATTAGTCTAGTCATCATAGCTTGATAGGTATCTTTTGCTTTAAGCATTAAAATGTCTCAAAGTCTTTATGGAACACCAAGCTATCCATAATCAGTTTATCACACAATCTCCAGCTGACTCCTAACAGAGTAACAGTCTGATTCGTCTACTTTCAACATTTTTCCTTGTTTTGTACTACCTATGTACTTTCATGACGTTTGGTTTTACAATACAGGCTAAGTTACTATATGGAACCAGATTTACCCCAGAAGAACTTGACAATATCAAACTTATGATCCAAAGCAACATGTTCAAGTACCTTGGGATTCTGTTAGAGGGCCGTGAGCGCTTCGAGGAGGAGGCTTTGACCATATCAAATAACCCAAATTCAGAAGATGAGGATACCCAACAAGGTAGCAGGGCCAGCCAATATTTGCTCCTATCATTTATTTGAAGGTCATGTGCAGTATGCTGAAGTAGGTTTCTTTTATGCAGATGGAAACATATCCAGTGGTTCCAACTCTTGCATATACTCAATAAATGCAAAGCTGAAGAAGTTCTCGGATTGGCTGTTGGACATCATAGCTATGGGGGACCTAGATGCATTCTTCCCTGCAGCTACACGTGAATATGCACCTGTTGTTGATGAGATGTGGAAGGACCCTGCTATACAAGCAACATATAAAAGAAAGGACGAATTGCATTTTCTCCCTGAAGTTGCTGAATATTTTTTGAGCAGGGTATAAATCAAATCCTTTTCATGCGGATTCCCCCCCCCCCCCCCCCCCCCCTTTAATTTAACCTGTTCACAGCTTGCATTTCGTAGATTATCCTACACCAGCACTTCTTACATGACCAGTTTAGTCCCTCAGAATAGAACTTACGCTTTGGAAGCTATCAATCCTGCAAGGCCTTTTTGTGTTTCTGGACTTTATCCAGTATCACCCGTCGCCAGTGGTATCCAGCACAGCACAATGACCTGTCACTTATTTTGCGTGTACACTCTAATTGTTATTTGAGTATCAAAAGAGAAGTAATAACATGTAAATAATGAGAAGTAATGCTATAAAAATAATGAGAAGTAATATTATTAAAACAATATAAAATAATAAATCTACTTAAGAACTATGCGACATAATATTCTGTTTTCTTACTTACTCTTTACTTCATTGTTTCTATTTAAAGTGGATCGATTTAGATATTGTATATATAAGCAATACTGAGTTCTCTTTCTTACGCCATTCTTGCAGGCAATTGAAGTATCGAGTAATGAGTATGAACCTTCAGAGAAAGATGTAATATATGCTGAAGGGGTATCACAAGGGAATGGATTGGCCTTTATTGACTTCACTCTAGACGAACGGAGCCCTATGTCAGAACTCTATGGTGACAGTCATGACCCGACCTCTCAGGCACTGAACAAGTAAACTCTCTTCCTGTCTCATATCGAAACTGCATCGAAATCCTTTTATATGTCTTAATATGAGTGTGTTTCCTTCCCCACTTGCTCATTTTCTTTCTTTCTGAGAACAAAAGAATCCTTAACATATCAACATTGGTGTTGGTAGATTGCTTTAAAAAAAAGCATAGCCGTTGTAACTTGTTCCCTCTTTATCAGCGCATTATGTAGGTTGCGTGCTATTTTTCTTTGCCTGGGTTGATGATTTTTTTTTGAAACAACTCCCAGAAAGCTTACTGTCTCGTCTACTTTTATCTCCCTCAGATATCAGCTGATTAGAGTAAACGCCAAGGGCATGAATGAGGGCTGCAAATGGGTAGAAATGTTTGAGGATGTCCGAGTGGTGATATTCTCCGTAGCACTGAGCGACTATGACCAGCTGGGACTATCTGCTAGTGGCGGCAGTAGGCGCCTCCTGAATAAGATGATTCAAAGCAGGGACTTGTTTGAGTCTACAATCAGGTAAAGTAACCCTATCAGTTGCATTTACCGAATGGCTTTGTAATTTCAGTAGTTCAACACTACATATTCTAAGTGGTAGCTTTTGTGAGGTTGATCTTCTTCCAGCTGAAGCTAAATATTCGGTGAACTGCACATTATCTATTAGTATTGTCTAATATAGATAGAGAATGAGAACATTATTATAGCTTCCCTGGAGTCAGTTAAGCTCAATTCCTGAGATCAAAACCAACTGATCTAGGCATGTTTCTGGCCAGGCACCCATGTTTCCGCGACACACCATTTGTCCTGGTGCTCAACAAGTTCGACCTCTTCGAGGAGAAGATCGGACGCTCCCCGCTCTCAGCCTGCGAGTGGTTTAGCGACTTTGGCCCGCTCCGCACCCACAACAACAACCAGTCGATGGCCCACCAGGCGTTCTACTACGTGGCAATGAAGTTCAAGGACCTGTACGCGGCGCACACGAACGGACGGAAGCTGTTCGTGTGGCAGGCGCGCGCTCGTGACAGACCAACCGTCGACGAGGCCTTCCGGTACATCCGGGAGGTGCTCAAATGGGAGGACGAGAAGGACGAGGGGTTCTACCCGGAGGAGTCCTTCTACAGCACCACGGAGCTCAGCTCCTCCCGCCTCGTCGGAGCAGGAGAGTGGCAGCAGCAGCAGCAGCAGCCTGCTGCCGGGTATAGACCAGAGAGCACGTAGACTGTTGTTGCTGTTGCCTAATTGTACAGTGCTGTTGTTGTACAATTGTGTATTAGCTAAGCCAACGTTTATACAGCTTGTTCAGAATCGATGTTATCATTGTTCTGTAGTACAGTAGTAGTTGTAAATTTCCTGATAAATGTAGTTACAAGGAGAGAAGAAACATGTTTGCTTGTAAAATCATTTGATATTTGAGCTGATCATGATTGATAATTTTGGGCTAAACTCTGGTAAACTTTGATAAATTTTATATGACCTTTTGTTGTTTGCTTTTAGTCCTCTATCTCTGACAGGTGAGGCCCACGCCGGGTAAGAAAGAAAATGTATTGTAACCTTATCTCCAACATATCCGTTCACTTTCCCGCGTCCATGGCGATGGCTTCTGCTCCTCCTCACACTGCACTGGCCGCACCCAGCCCCGCCGTCTCCGTCACCTGCTCCTCCCGTGAATACGAAGACAACGACGGCCGCGCCACATCATGGTCGCTCTCCTCCGGCACACCCTCCTCCTCGTCGCCGAGGGGGCGCCGCCTGCCACCGTATCGGCGCCTCCTTCACGACGAGGCGCGGCGCCTCCGCGGGGAGCGCCGCGGCCAGGGCGCCGGCGCGGAGACCCCCCGATGGGTGCGCCGCACCGAGGGACAGATGGCCCGGTACATCGAGGACGACCGCGCCGGCCATGTGCACGGCCGCCACGTCGTCGCCGCCGTCCGCGCCGCCCGCGCCACGGCGTCGCGCCCGCCGGGGTCCATGCGTGAGGCCATGTCCTCCTTTGTAGCCAAGCTCACCTTCCGCGAGATGTGCGTCGTCCTCCGCGAGCAGCGCGGCTGGCGCCAGGCCCAGGAGTTCTTCTCCTGGATGAAGCTTCAGGTACAGATAAAGTTTCACCAACAGATTTGAAGCTGAATCATCGCCCATTTTCCTCGAATTGATCCAATTTTGGATTTTTTTCCCGCTAATATCCTCCGAATTGATCCAATCCTGACGTGAATTTCCTGATCCATCCACATCCCTGCAGCTGTGCTATGAGCCCAGCGTGGTCGCCTACACCATCCTCCTGAGATTATACGGCCAGACGGGGAAGATTGAGCTCGCCGAGGAGACGTTCCTCGAGATGCTGGAGGCCGGCGTCGAGCCAGACGCGGTGGCGTGCGGCACCCTGCTGTGCGCGTACGCGCGTCGGGGCCGGCACGACGACATGATGCTCTTCTACGCAGCGACACGCAGGCGCGGTGTGGCGCCGCCCGTGTCGGCCTTCAACTTCATGCTCTCCTCCCTGCAGAAGCACAGGCTTCATGACAAGGTGATCTACATGTGGAAAGAGATGGTGGAAGAAGCAAACGTGGTTCCAAATCAGTTCACATATACAGTTGTGATCGGCTCATTTGTCAAGCAAAGTCTCTTGGAGGAGGCCATGGATGTTCTGAGGAAGATGAAGCGGTCCCAGTTGGTTCCGGACGAGGCGACGTATAGCGTTCTGATCAGCTTGAGTGCCAGGCATGGCAGAGGGGAGCAGGCAGTTAGGCTCTATGAGGAGATGAGGGATCATGGCATTGTCCCCAGCAACTACACCTGTGCATCCCTCCTGGCACTCTATGACAAGAACCAGGACTACGCGAAGGCGCTTTCGCTCTTCTCAGAGATGGAGCGAAGCAGGGTCATCCTTGATGAGGTCATCTACGGGATCCTTGTAAGGATTTACGGTAAGATCGGGCTCTACGAGGATGCGCAGCGCACCTTTGAGGAAATCGACCGGGCTGGTCTGTTGAGCGATGAGCAGACTTATGTGGCAATGGCAAATGTTCACATGAATGCTGGGAATTATGACAGAGCATTGCAAGTTTTGGATTCTATGAGGTCGAGCAGTGTGAAGCCGTCGCCGTTTTCTTACAGCGCTCTTCTCCGATGCCATGTCGCCAAGGAAGACATAGCTGCTGCTGAAGATGCCTTCAGAGTTCTGTCGAAATATGGCCTCCCTGATGTGTTCTGCTGCAATGACCTCCTCAGGTTATATGTCAAGCTTGGCCACCTAGACAAGGCCAGTGCACTCATTCTGCAGATGAGAAAAGAAGATGTCCAGCTTGATGAGGGCCTCTGTATGACTGTGATGGAAGTTTGCTGCAAAAGCGGGATGGCGGCAGGTGCAGATAAGGTACTGAAAGATATGCATAATAATGGAGTGACCATGAAGAGTTCATCAATGGTTTCTCTTATAGAGATGTATGCAAGAAATAGGATTAGTGTGATTCAGGACGAAGATAGTTCGTCCAAGGCGCTAGACTATCGGGCCGATCATTCAGCGCTCCGCACGACATTGAAATCCTTGTTGGACTCCCCTGGGGGCTCGTCTATCGCGTGCCAATTAATCAGAAAATTTGCTAGGGAAGGTGAGAAAGCTAGGTTCTACACTGAACGTGGTGTTCATGTCTAAGCATACTCTTACTATTGTCTATAAATGTTTTCTGCTGCAGGATGTACAGAAGAAGCAATATTTCTTCATGAACAGCTGACTGAATTGGGAGTCAAGCCTGAAGATTCTGCAACAGCTACTTTGATTGTCCAATATGGCCAGAAACAGAAGTTACGGCAAGCACAATTACTGTTTGAGTCGGCATCAACATCGTTTCCTGTAGGAGGGCCTGTCTACAATGCCATGGTTGATGCATTATGTAAGTGCGACAAGACCGATGAGGCATATCGTCTTTTCATGGAAATGGCTGATCGAGACCATATTAGAGATGCTGTGACAATTAGCATACTAGTCACTCACCTGACCAAGCATGGTAAGCATTTTGCAACTTCTACCAATCCTGTGCAGCAACTTTGGCGAGGCATTTTATGTTGAATATACTCACATAGCGAAATCACTGCCAGGTAAATTTCAGGAAGCAGAGAACATAATATATGGTTGTTTCGCTTGTGAAGTTGAGCTTGATACCGTCGTGTACAACACTTTTATCAAGTCGATGCTTGAGTCAGGTCTGGATAACATCTTTTCCTCTCCGTTAGATGGACAAGCAATCTTTTCAGGTCCAAGGGCTCCATGTCTAACTCTCTCAGCTTTAGTTCCCAAGCAGGCAAACTATACTCAGCTGTCAGCATATATGATCGCATGATAGCCTCTGGTGTTCCTCGGTCCTTGCAGACATTCAATATAATGATAAGGTAGATAATCTGAATAAAACTAGGAAACAGGGAGCTTGAAATATGCAATTGTTTTTTTTTAATGTTTGTGTTGAGATTTGCGATCACCTTGTCATTAGCTTCAGCTTTCTGGTACAGTGTTTACGGCCAAGGAGGAAAGCTGGACAAGGCTACTGAAATGTTTACTGCTGCACAAGAACTCGGCTTACCTATCAATGAGAAGATATACACAAACATGCTTAACTGCTATGGAAAATCTGGTCAGTTTCTACCATGTGTAGACAAATCAAAGAAGAATTCTATTTCCACGTTCGACGAGTGTCCCGTACGCTTGTTCATACTATTCAGTTTGCGATCTCTGAAGTTCATTTTCGGCAGGGAAGCATCGGGAGGCATCTTTACTATTCAACAGTTTGAAGGAGGATGGTATCATGCCTGGAAAGGTATGCTTTTATTGGCGTTTGACTTCACGGATATGTGCCTTGAGATTGACCAATGTGACTAATTTTGACCTAACTTTGCAACGTGCAGATCAGTTTCAACTCCATGATCAATGCCTACGCCACTTCCGGCCTGCATCATGATGCAGAAATTACATTCCAGGAGATGCTATCGCGCGGCCACACTCCCGACTCACTGACATACCTCGCACTGATCAGGGCATACACGGAGGGTAGACGCTACCCCAAAGCAGAGGAAGCCATCCAGATGATGCTGAGGAGCAACATAACCCCTTCTAGCCCTCATTTCAATCATCTCATTTTCGCCTTTGTGAAGGAAGGCCAGATTGAGGAAGCCCAGAGGATATGCAACAAGATGCAGGATATTGGTGTGGCTGCTGACTTGGCCTGTTGCAGAACCATGATGAGGGCGTACCTAGAGCTCGGCCGCGTCGAAGAAGGCATATCGCTCTTCGAGACGACGTGCGAGTCTGTGAAACCTGACAGCTTCATCCTGAGTGCAGCATTTCATCTCTATGAGCATTCAGGTATGGAATCTAAAGCTGGAGATGTGCTAGATGCCATTAGTCTGCATGGTGCCTCTTTCCTGAGGAATCTGAAGGTTGGATCAAAGCTGGGATCAACTTAACAGCTAGACACAGCCAAGCATTACAAATAATCACAGCAAGACCCCGCAGTTACATTCTGTTACTATTGAAGAAAAAAAATCTGCAAAAAAGGAATGCATTACCAGCAAGGAAATTGAACTATTCGAGAAAGAATAACACCATCACATCTCAAATGTTTCTGACAGGTCCATCTCATAAAGCGAAAGCTGAAACATGTGACAAAACATTCTCTCCGCAGCTAACGGAAGTTTATGTAACAGAAAAGCTTGAAGGAAAACAAAAGCTGTAGTTGCACGCGGCGATCACTGCCCTTCTGAATAGAACATGCTCGGATACACCCAGGGCTGTATCTGGCGACACAACTTTTAATCGAGCAATGGGACTGTCGCATGGATCTCGTGTATTCTGTGCAGTTCATGTACACTCCAAGGTGGAGAGTAATCAGCATAATTCAACAGCTTGTTCCTGCCTCCCCATCGTCCTGGGTCCATGCAAAGTGTTTTTGCAAAAACAAATTGACTTATCGTGTGGCATGTGTAAAAAGGATAAATTTTGGTGCTAAGACTTCTCGCGAGGATGAGAATGTGCTCCACTAAATTTATATTATGAGACACAAAGCGTCAAACCTTCAAAATTGACGAACATACAACATTAGTCGACACACTATCTACCGAAATGTTCCTTCCACTATGAAATATCGGATTAATGATACACACAAGGTTCTGTCACCAAAGGTTCCCGCTTGATATGTTTCATATTATGTATCATATTCAGACAGTGTGTCAATATTATTTTTAATCAAAGGACCTGAAAAGTGCACCCTTAATTCTTATGAATTGATTTGCGGATATTGCTTGGCCTGTATGGTAGGTATATTTGGACTATTGTATATGTCTTTCTATCATGTAACAAAATTATCAGAAGAGGAAAACGGAGTTTGGCTATGATGGTTGGGTTTCCTATGGTGGAACCAGCCCACACAGGTTCAAGTCCTAGATTTGATATGAAGTGAGTAAATGAGTAATGTGACCTCACCTTTTAAGAGATAGACCTTTTTAACCTTAATTCAAAGATTTTTTTAATCAAAGATAACTAACCTCGCATAATGATCTAACATCATGAAAGAACTATAGTTCGATTTAAAGATCCAGTATCAATCACATGGGTGTTTAAGCATATCGTATGAGATGCATTTGCGCACAAATTGAGATTGCCATGATGTTACTCTCATACGTGATATTTTGTTTGCCCAGACATTTGTGATAGTAGAACAATTTTGTTTTGACACAATATAATGGGAAATAATGTGATACTAATGAAACCATATTATAACACTTTCAACCTACTACAGATGATGCCCTCACATTTACAAGGGCCACCATGCTAGTTTATGTTAAAATTAGTGAAATTTAGTTGGAACATATGAGAATAACATCCGGAATATCTATGAAAATTGTGAAATTTACCCAAGATACTCTATTCAAATATTTTCCAATCATTTGTGAAATCTTCGTAAGATATTTCCTGGAGATATTCCGGGACAGTTTTTGAAATCATTTGCAGACTAAAGGTGTTTAAAAAATTATCATGAACAACCACTTTTGATTTATTGTCGAGCTAGGAGAGATTTCTCGAGATATGAGTGTGGATTTTCTAAGCACCCATTTAGCAGTGGTGTGATGTGTGGTCAATGCAAATAAGTGAAGAGGGGGGGTTGCCATCAAAGTGAATGACGATGTTGGCAAATACTTTCAGACCTTGAAAGGGTTGAGACAGGGTGACCCCTTATCGCCAATGCTATTTAATATAGTGGCTGATATGCTTGCCATTATGATCGAACGCGCAAAGAATGATGGTCTCATTGAAGGAGTTATTCCCCACCTTGTTGATGGGGGATTATCCATCCTTCAATATGCCGATGATACTATTCTTTTTATGGAATATGATCTTGAGAAAGCACAAAATCTGAAACTTATACTTTCAGCTTTCGAGCAATTATCAGGGTTAAAAATTAACTTCCATAAAAGTGAATTGTTCTGTTTTTTGCGAGGCTCAGGATGAGATCAATGCATACACCAATATATTTGGTTGTGGGCAGGGACATTTTCCTATGCGGTATTTGGGTATTCCAATTCATTATCGGAGACTAACAATTGCCGAATGGAAACTCGTCGAGGAGAGACTACAAAAACGTCTTAGTAGCTGGAAAGGTAAATTACTGTCCCTCGGAGGGAGATTGATACTCATTAACTCAGTACTATCTAATATGGTACTACATATGATTTCATTCTTTCTCCAGCCTAAAGGAGTCTTGCATAAACTGGACTATTACTGGTCTAGATTCTTTTGGCAAGGGGACTCTGAGAAAAAGAAATATCGTTTGGCCAAATGGAGTGTGTTGTGCTCTCCTAAAGACCAGGATGGGCTCGGTATTCATGACCTTCAGGTCAAAAATACAGCCTTACTTGGAAAGTGGCTTTTTAAGCTACTTACGGAGGAGGGGACTTGGCAAACCATTCTTAAAAGAAAATACATTGGTCAGAAAGCGTTATCGCAGGTTGTTTGGAAACCGGGTGATTCGCATTTTTGGGCTGGACTTATGGCAACAAAGAAATTTTTCTTTGGCCTAGGTTCTTTTTCTATTAAGGATGGTACGGAGATACGGTTCTGGGAGGATAAATGGCTTGGTAATGCCACTCTTCGGGAACAGTATCCGGCCTTATATAGTATTGTACATCACAAAGATGATACTCTCGCCAAGGTTATGGCAAGTTCTCCACCATCTGTGACTTTTAGAAGGGATTTGTCCGGATAAAGACTTGCAGCTTGGAATGCCCTACTTTTACGTTTGGCAAACATTTAACTACAAGATGGACATGACGAATTCCGTTGGAATCTACATGAGAATGGAAAATTTTCTGTAGCATCCATGTACAATGCTCTCATTTCACCTGATGTGCCAATCGATAAAGTTAGCAACAATAAGCTCTGGAAGTTAAAGATTCTATTACGCATAAAGGTATTTGGATGGTACCTACGTAAAGGAGTAGTTTTAACGAAAGATAATCTTGCAAAACAGAATTGGCATGGAAGTAAGAAGTGTGTTTTTTTGTCACCAGGATGAAACAATTAAACACTTGTTCTTCCAATGCCGTTTCGCTAGATCTATATGGTCAGTCATCCATGTAGCTTCAACCTTGTTTCTACCATGCAGTATTACCAATATATTTGGGAATTGGCTAAATGGTATAGACAATAGGTTCAAAAAGCATATTAGGGTGGGAGCGATTGCCTTTATTTGGTCGCTATGGCTATGTAGAAATGATAAAGTGTTTAATGATAAAAATTCTTCCATTTTGCAGGTTATCTACAGGGCTACTGATACACTCCGTTTGTGGTCTGCTCTACAGCGTCCACAGGATCGAGACCTCTATACGGAGGTCTGTGCACGACTGGAAGCAACAACGCGGGATACTTTTTCCCAACATAGATGGCCGCATAGCTTACGGATTAGTGCTTCTAGTTAGGCAATTTTACAATTGCTCATTATGATATGTAATCTTGCCTTCTTTCTTTAAGACCTTGTTCGTTCTTTGGGCTGTGTGCATCTTAGTTATACAGAGGCCGGGTGTAAGCTTAAAACTTTTAAGTAATAAAGCGCTCTTTATAGAAAAAAGTGAAGAGCGGGGGTGTGGAGCAACCACGAAGCGAAAGAATGGGGGATGGCATTGTGTGGTGCACGGTAGAAATGACTTTTCGGTGCAGAGTCACAGCCTAGCATGTTCACTGGCTAGAACTCGGCGCAACACAATGGCAAACTTGCTGAGAGTGGCGGCCTCCAACGAGGGGAGCACCCGCGCGCCGCCGCCACTTGCAGCCAGCAGGTACACCTACCCGCCGCGCACGGCCTCCGTCCGCGTCGTCATGCCCGGCTTCCCCCACCCGAAGTCGGTGTCGTAGATGGGCATGTGGAACCAGCTGTTCATCCTCACCTCCGTCTCCGGCAGGTTCCCTCTATCCTCCGCCGCACGCGCCCGCCCTCCTTTCTTTGCCGCCGTCGCCTCGAAGTAGTCCACCGACCTCAGCACCTCGTCGTCGTTGAGCCGCTCCGTCGTGGCTTTAACCCGGCAGGTTCGGGATCGATGCCGTGTTCCGCGACCCCGGGTCGATCGACCCGGATCGAGGGTCGGGAACGTGAGTGGATCGACGCGATTCGTTTTTGGGTCGCGATCCTATTCACGCGCTTCCTGTTTCCATATTAGCCTTGATTCTGGGCTCTTTCATACATATTTGGGCTTATTTAGGCTTATTAATACTCTTAATTCTAAATGTTATACCTGGGTCTATTAATATCCTTAATTCTAAGCGTTATATTTGGGCTTATTAATACCCTTGATTCTGCGTAATCGATCCAAACCAAAGTGGATCGCGATCCCCGATCCAATTTGGCGTACCAGAGATGTGTACCCTGACCGATCCTTATTCGCTGGCATGTGAAACCCCGTTCCGATCCTGTTCCTCGATCCGGACGATCCGGTTCGCTGGCAACTATGGGATGGTCTCCGGGCGGATGACGGGCGGGGAGCGCGCGCGCAGGAGGGCCCGGTCGTGGCACGGGGGCTCGACCACGGCGCTCTCGCCGTCCCTGCAGTAGGTCGCCCACGTCCGGGTGAAGTGGAACATGCTGGCGCCGTCGACGACGGCGTGGTGCACCGCTGTCCCGAACACCGCACCGCCAGACCTCAAGAAGGTTACCTGTGCGCGCATCCAGATCAATTGGCGGCAAACCCCAGCTAACTTATATCATCTGGAGTCCGAACGAACCTGTATGGCCAACATAATGGAAGACGGTCGAGCGCGAGGAGCGAATAGCTTGGTTAGCTCCGGCCTCCGGCGACGGGGACGGGCCGCTGAAGTCATCGATGGTGTGGTCGGAGTGGGTGACGACGAAGAGTGCGCCCTCTGCATTGCAGTCGATCTGGATGCGGCCGTCGGAATCCACGCCGAGGCGGCCGGCGAGAGGGTAGAAGGGCACCAACGCCTTCGCCATGGACTCCTTGAGCCTGGCCACGTCGAAGAAGCCGGCGACGTCGCTGGCGCCGTAGACGTGGATGAGCGGGGTGTGGCCTCGATTGGCCAGCACCAGGTCCAGCGGGGAGAGCCAGAGCCCTTCCCACGGCGTCTCATCGCTCGGCGCCACAAGGCAGGACTCTACCACTCGCAGTGCTGATCGCGAACCCATGTTGGGTTTGAAGGTTTTGAGTTCTGAGTTCTGACTCATGGCAGAACCGGTACCAGCCGGGGAATATGTTGCAGAGGATGCACCACCTAATGATCACCTTATTTTTTTAGGAAAAGCACCTTTTGTTTTGGAGGGAACACCTAATCACATATGCCTCAATTTCTTTGTTCGCCTAGCTGATCCACCATCAATTGTGCCGCATGGGCAGTTCTAATTCTTTTTGCGAACCTTCATCTAGATTTAGTTCTTTCAAAATACACATCTAGATCCTAATTTTTTTTGTAAGTGATTCATCAGAGGTCCTAGTTCTTTCAAAATGCACATCTAGGTCTAAATCTTTTGCAACTGATTCATCAGAGGTCCTAAATCCATCGCACGCGTGTTGACCACTTCCACATGGATAGTGGGGCCCACAAAATATATGGTCACCATGTATATTTGCGAATATGCCCCCTAGTTTGTATATCTTCTAAAACTCGGTCCATGTGGATAATGGGGCCCACGGCAGCAGTCGTTCTCTCTATCTTGCTCAAGCCTTGCCAGATCTTGGCGGTGGCGCTCATTTATTGCCCTGCAATGCAGAGAGCATCACCAAACCTAAAAAAGTTTAGTCTGGGATTAGCAATTTCGGTGGAGCATCGGCAGTCTGATGCTTCACACGCCGGGGCACTGCTGCCGTGAAGGAGCCTCCACGGCATGAGCGCCATCCAGGCAAACTTTTCGGTCAGGGTGTGGATCTTCTCTTAAATCAGCGAGCTTACCGGGCAGCCGTAGTGCGTCTGCCCCCGCGACGCAGGCCTAGTTGCTCTGACATGCGCTCTATGCGATGTCGTTGATGTCTACGCACTTCTATTCTTGTAGACACTTGTTGGGCCTCCAAGTGCAGAGGTTTGTAGAACAGCAGCAAGTTTCCCTTAAGTGGATCACCCAAGGTTTATTGAACTCAGGGAGGTTAGAGGTCAAAGCTATCCCTCTCAAGCAACCCTGCAATTACGATACAGAAAGTCTCTTGTGTCCCCAACACACCCAATACACTTGTCAGATGTATAGGTGCACTAGTTCGGCGAAGAGATAGTAAAATACAAGTGGTATAGATGATTATAAGTAGCAAACGTGATGTGAAATAAATATCGCTGCGAGCAAACAAGTAATAAAACAGCAAGTAAACGGTATGCAATACTTGGAAACAAGGCCTAGGGATCATACTTTCACTAGTGGACACACTCCCAACAATATAACATGAATGAACAAGTAACTTCTCTTTGCTAAGGTACTCTGAATTACTCTCCTATTGAATAACACTAATCATTGTGTAGTGGCTACAGAAGCACCCCTTAAAGTTCATCAAGTACTTGACAAACACCACTCATAGCAATACCCAAATCAGATCACAACTCAAGATAGAAATCATTGCAACTTAAACCAAGTACTAACACGGTGCACACACTGTCAACATTACACCATGAAAGGAGGAATAGATCACTCAAACTATCATAGCAATAATTATTCTCATAATCCACAAGAGATCACAATCATAGCCTAAACCAAGTACCACCATGATGCATGCACTGTCACCGTTACACCATAGCAGGAGGAATAGATTACTTTAATAACATTGCTAGAGTACACAAAATATCTGAATAATAACATGTACTTGTTCAACATGATACAAAGCTCACGATCACATAAAGATCACATCATGGGAGAGAGAGGTGAACCACATAGCTACCGGTAGAGCCCTCAGCCCCGGGGATGAACTACTCCCTCCTCATCATAGGAGACAGCAAGGTTGATGGAGATGGCGGTGAGGTCGATGGAGACAGCGGAGACGGCGATGGAGACCGATGGAGATGGCTCCGGGGGCACTTCCCCGTCCCGGTAGGGTGCCGGAACAGAGACTTCTGTCCCCCGAAATTCGTCGGCGATGGCGGCGGAGCTGCGGAACTGCTTCTGGAAAATTGCCGACTCCCTAGGGTTTTCCATCCCGAGGCTTCTTATAGGCGAAGGGGCGATGTCAGAGGAGGGGCCAGGTGCCCACACGCGGGCCCCGCGCGGCCAGGCCCCTGGCCGCGCCGGGCATGTGTCTGGGGCCCTGGTGGCCCCCCTCTGACACCTCTTCGGATGTCTGGAAGCTTCCGGGTAAAATAAGACTTCAGGAACTTGTTTCGTCCAATTCCGAGAATATTTCCTGTGTATCACTTCTGAAACACAAAAATAGCAGAAAACAGGAAACTGGCACTGTGGCACTTCGTTAATAGGTTAGTTCCGGAAAATGTATAAAAATGCCACTAAGTGTAACGAAACAATAGGCAAATGGTGTAAAGACGAGCATGGAGCATCAAAAATTATAGATACGTTTGAGACGTATCAAGCATCCCCAAGCTTAACTCCTGCTCGTCCTCGAGTAGGTAAGTGATAACAAAGAATAATTTTTGAGGTGACATGCACCTACACAATCTTGATCATATATGTAAGCATTGGTGAGCTGGGATCAATAGAACTTAAAACATGGGCATGAAAGATATAATCATGACAATAAGAAACTTAGCAACCATGTTGTAAACATGCAAATGAACACAAACAAAAGATCATGATAATGAAACAATGAAAGTCAAACGTGTGTTCAAATCATAAGGAAAAACATACAAATGGTTTTCAGCTTGTCCTTCAAAGAGAGCAAAACATAAATGCATAGGACACCTTCAAGTTTAAGAGGGCGACTAGATACAAATAATTTAAGAACAAGTGAAACCAATCATCATGAATCAATCAATGAACTTTGGGACAATGCATATCACACTAAGAATGACAACTATGCTCTCTTAATGGTGCATAAAGAAAGAAGGTGGTGACTCAACATAAAAGTAAAAGAAAGGCCCTTCGCAGAGGGAAGCAGTGATTGCAAGTTTTATAACCTTCAAAAATTATGGTACTTACCGGCTTTAAGCTCTCATTGCCCCCATCATAAGCATCTTGAATGGTTAAAGTTAATGCGAGAACAATTATGATGCATATGCTTGACAAATCATAAGTTGAAAACCTCGTGTCCCGTGAATACGAGTACCCAAACCATGCTAATTTACTTAGAGTCCCAAGCAAGGCTCTTGTCATTGTAAGTATATGCATATCATTGAGAACCGCCAATGGGGTACCTCCGTGCCCGATGACATGGAACAAGCCCACACCAAAATGATAGGACAAGCAGACAATGAACACCTCGACATCTCTTTTATTTGCTATATTATTTAGCTTTTTATTGTGAGATGCGTCGTCGAATGTTCACCATGGGTATGCTGCAAATTTCCACCATGAATTATGCATGGCTTAGATTGGCGGCCCGACGTTTCCCTAACACATATAAAAACTCCATGATCCCTACAAGATTCCCAATTCATTTCACACAGCGGGCATCCATAAACAAAAGATCACGATATCAACTCAAATAAGAAGTGCAATGTTGAAAGCTTGCCCCATGACAGCATGGCTGGGCTAGAATCCAACTTACAACTTGCAAGCATAACAACTCAACATAAAAGACCACAATGTCAAATTTTTAAGAACAAGAAAAAGTAAAGTGTGCCTTCCGGTTCGTGAGAGCTTTACTAACCGAGTTTCGCATAACACTGGTAAGAGTTTAATTTGAAGAGAAAATAAAAGCAAGTCAAATTTACTTGGAATAGCAAATTGCTAGTAGGTATGTATGGTGGACACTTTGGAAAACTTTGGCTTTTAGGAGTTGGATGCACGAGTAGAGCTCATACTCAGTACAAGGCGAGGGCTAGCAAAAGACTGAGAGCGACCAACTAAGAGAGCAATAATGGCCATAATCATGCAAAGCGACAAAGCGACATTAAAAGAAGCATAAGATGGCATCAAAAGTCAAAAACTAAATGATCATGAAGGCTATTGGCGACTTTGTAAGAGTCTAACATGTGTGAGCATGCGCCAAGTCAACCCAAATAAAGCATCAAGGAGAAAACCAAAATAATGCTTCCATACAATAAAAACAACGCATGATTTTTTCAAAGGCTCATTAAGCAATCTCAGTTATTTGAGACAAGTCATGCTACAGCAAAACCACTAAGCATACTATCAAAAAGACATCAAGCATGACATGAAAAAGCCTAAGCCGCAGTCTACACAAGCTCCTTCTTGTACCACTATTTTGCACAAAGCTTTTTCTCTTTTCCAACACCATTTAATTTTTTTATAAACACCTCTTTTGATGAAAACCAATAAAGATCAGAGGCAAAAATACACCTTGATGAAAAGATATGACAAGATCTGAACGCAAATCAAGGCGAAAACGAAAACCAAAAGCAGTAGCAGAAAAAGAAGAACACTCGGTGAACGATAAGAGTGAAAAACTGAGTGTTCTTGGCAAATGAAAACGAGTTCATCTCCTCCAAAAGAAACATGATGTGATCTAACCATTTATTGCAGCAAACAAACAAACCTAACCAACTAAGAAAACTAAAACAACTGACGCTCCAAGAAAAACACATAGTGCATGAAGCAATAAAAATATAGTGTTTTGAAAGGTGACCTGATTTTTGCCGATGAAAAAGGGGTGCCTCGGGGGCATCCCCAAGCTTTGACGCTTGTACTTCTTGGATATTTCTTGGGGTGATGCATGGGCATCCCCAAGCTTGAGCTTTTGTCCATTCTTCAACTCATCTCATCATTCTCCAATCCCTACACTTGAAAACTTCCTTCATACAAAACTAAACACAATTCTATTAGCAACATTAGTGTAAGCATAAAATATATTCAACCTCTTTTAGCTTCAGGTTTCAACCCAAAACCACCACATATAAAGTATATACTACTGTAGCAACTTCCACAAGAGTTCCATGATCAAAAGAACTCAAAAGAAAGCGATAAAGTGGCAAACACAAATATTGGCAGAAATCTGTCAAAACTGAACAGCTGACAAAGGTCGAATTTTTGAGGGATTTTCTGTTGCTCAAATCAAAAAGTGTTCAACTAAGAAAAGTTTTGATATAACCTGGGGCATATGCACAAGAAATCGCAGGTCCAAAAGATATACAGAGAATTTTCAAGAATTTTTACGGTGCAGCACCGAAAACAGTTTCAGGACAGCAACATCCCCAAATCTTTACCTCACTCAAATTAGAGGCTTCTCTTGGCACAACAATAAAATAAAAGGATAATGAGCAGTCATTACAGTAGTAATAACTTCCAAGACTCAAATAAAATAAAAAGTACTAAAAATAAAACAATGGGTTATCTCCCAAGAGTGCTTTTCTTTAACGCCTTTGAGCTAGGCGCAGAAATTTGCAAAGATGCTCATGTGGGCGCCATATAAGAGCTTGAGGCAAATGCGCCATATAGGAAATTAAAGCAATAGAGAGCATCAAAAAGCAAGCGTGAAAGACATTTATATCTGAACCACTTCCTATGCATAGGAATCTTGTAAGAAAATAAATCAACGAGGCACATAGTAGCAAGCATGGATAGATAAAACAAGTGCCACTTCAAGATTTGCAACATAAAGAGGGGAAACTTAGTATTGTTGAGATCCATCAAACCATGTTTCCCTCTCTCATAATAACTTTCAGTAGCATCATGAATAGAACTAACAATATAACTATCACATAAAACATCCCTATCATGAGCCACATGCATAAAAGAATTAATACTCACCACAGGAACAATAGTAGTAGGAGCAAATTCAATAGAATAATTATTCTCATCACCATAATCATCAAAAATAGGAGGCATATTGTAATCATAACTAATTTTATCCTCAATAGTAGGTGAACTGAATATATTATACTCATCATCACAAGCTAGAGAACTACTATGTCGCAAAGCATATTCTTCAAACATATCATCATAAGAAGGAACATCACATAGGGGAGATAAAATATCATCAGAGCAAACTTTCTCCACTAAAGCTGGGGGACTAAAAATATCATGCTTAACAAAACCAGCTTCCCCAAGCTTAGACTTTTCTATAGCATTAGCAACAACGGTATTCAAAGCATTCGTACTAATAACATTGCTATGCGAAATAAGCTCCAAAGGATTTTCAATTTTCTCTTCAAACACTTCATATCTAAACTCAGGAAAAAGACTAAAGAACTCTTTGTTTTCCATTAAGCCTAACTAGTGAAAATAAAAACAAGAAACAAAAAGATGTAATTGCAGAATCTAAAGGAAATAACTCTGAGCACTCACACAGGAGGATGCGAGTACCTTTTACCTTACCTCCCCGGCAACGGCGCCAGAAAAGAGCTTGATGTCTACGCACTTCTATTCTTGTAGACACTTGTTGGGCCTCCAAGTGCAGAGGTTTGTAGAACAGCAGCAAGTTTCCCTTAAGTGGATCACCCAAGGTTTATCGAACTCAGGGAGGTTAGAGGTCAAAGCTATCCCTCTCAAGCAACCCTGCAATTACGATACAGAAAGTCTCTTGTGTCCCCAACACACCCAATACACTTGTCAGATGTATAGGTGCACTAGTTCGGCGAAGAGATAGTAAAATACAAGTGGTATAGATGATTATAAGTAGCAAACGTGATGTGAAATAAATATCGCTGCGAGCAAACAAGTAATAAAACAGCAAGTAAACGGTATGCAATGCTTGGAAACAAGGCCTAGGGATCATACTTTCACTAGTGGACACACTCCCAACAATATAACATGAATGAACAAGTAACTTCTCTTTGCTAAGGTACTCTGAATTACTCTCCTATTGAATAACACTAATCATTGTGTAGTGGCTACAGAAGCACCCCTTAAAGTTCATCAAGTACTTGACAAACACCACTCATAGCAATACCCAAATCAGATCACAACTCAAGATAGAAATCATTGCAACTTAAACCAAGTACTAACACGGTGCACACACTGTCAACATTACACCATGAAAGGAGGAATAGATCACTCAAACTATCATAGCAATAATTATTCTCATAATCCACAAGAGATCACAATCATAGCCTAAACCAAGTACCACCATGATGCACGCACTATCACCGTTACACCATAGCAGGAGGAATAGATTACTTTAATAACATTGCTAGAGTACACAAAATATATGAATAATAACATGTACTTGTTCAACATGATACAAAGCTCACGATCACATAAAGATCACATCATGGGAGAGAGAGGTGAACCACATAGCTACCGGTAAAGCCCTCAGCCCCGGGGATGAACTACTCCCTCCTCATCATAGGAGACAGCAAGGTTGATAGAGATGGCGGTGAGGTCGATGGAGACGGCGGAGACGGCGATGGAGACCGATGGAGATGGCTCCGGGGGCACTTCCCCGTCCCGGCAGGGTGCCGGAACAGAGACTTCTGTCCCCCGAAATCCGTCGGCGATGGCGGCGGAGCTGCGGAACTGCTTCTGGAAAATTGCCGACTCCCTAGGGTTTTCCGTCCCGAGGCTTCTTATAGGCGAAGGGGCGATGTCAGAGGAGGGGCCAGGTGCCCACACGTGGGCCCCGTGCGGCCAGGCCCCTGGCCGCGCCGGGCATGTGTCTGGGGCCCTGGTGGCCCCCCTCTGACACCTCTTCGGATGTCTGGAAGCTTCCGGGTAAAATAAGACTTCAGGAACTTGTTTCGTCCAATTCCGAGAATATTTCCTGTGTATCACTTCTGAAACACAAAAACAGCAGAAAACAGGAAACTGGCACTGTGGCACTTCGTTAATAGGTTAGTTCCGAAAAATGTATAAAAATGCCACTAAGTGTAACGAAACAATAGGCAAATGGTGTAAAGACGAGCATGGAGCATCAAAAATTATAGATACGTTTGAGACGTATCAGTCGTCACTAACGATGGGAACGTGTTGGTACAGATCTTCGCCAACATGTCTCTTCTCTCCATCTCTCTAAAGCCCATTAAATCATTAGTTCCTAAGTCGTCATTGGGCTACCGACACACATATAGGAGATAGAAGTGCTAAGATGAGAATGTTTAGGACTGCACCAGGTGGAGAGAGAAACATGAACTATATTTTGGAACCTTGGAGGTCTATTCGCAAATATATAGGGTGGTCACTATGCTTTATGGGCCCCACTACAAACGTGGCACCGGTCAACGCGGGTCAAGATAATTTAGGACCTCGCGTGAACTACTTAGAAAATATTTAGGACCTTACATGAAGTACTTAAGAAAGATTTAGGACCTAGATATGCAGTTTGAAAGAACTAGGACCTAACTGTAGGTATAAAAAAGAATTAGGACCTAGATGCGCATTTTGAAAGAACTAGGACCTAAGTGAAGACACAGGAATAATTAGGACCGCCCATGCAGTTTACTCATTGTGAAAATCTCCTCCGACGGTCCTACCACGCAGCAAGCATGACGACATCTCTCACAAATTAATTAACCAAGCGTGACAGCGTGAACATTTTGTATCGATTTATATTCTTAAGAATCGTACTATACATGGTCGATTGGGCATATACAAGAGGTGCCAACAAAAATAAACCTTGAAGATAGTCCTCACTTTCATAAACAAAATCTTCAACAAGACCATTATCAGACACAACCAATTAAAATCAGATCTTAAATTTTCACTATGAAAGGGAAGACTCTAAATTTCACTTATGCTCCTACCCCCACGGCGCTTGCGCATTGTTCCTTTTTAGAGGCGTCGCTTTTAGAGAGAGTTCATGTGTTGTCTTGTTGGTGGTTGTATTATTGCTGCAAGGTCTAGAATACCGTAGCAAGGCTTTTTTTAGTTTTTTTAGTTATATGTATCCGTACTGCCATTAGAGTATTGTGTTGTTGTAGAGACTGAGTGTAATTGATATTAATATATTCTCTTTATCTAAAAAATTAAGATTTTTAATTAAAAAAAATACTATTTCTATAAGACAGATTGATGCTTGCCAATGTGATTTATAAACTTTATAACATTATAAGTGGATGGGCCATTTTGCAGAGAAACCAAGATAAAAAAAAGTTAAGAAAGGCGCGGAGCGGCTCAATATGGTGATCAGGGAGGCCTATGCTAGGTCACATGGATAGGCTCCTGTGATCGCAAGAATTGCTGGATAGAAAAAAAATCCTGATGCTTGTTCGTCTCCTTGGTGTGCTTTGGACCTCTTTTGCTTGATATGTCCACTGATGGATGTTCCTGACTTTGTCTGCTATCTCACTGTGTTGCCTGGCAGTTGGGATGAAAAAAACACTAGAAACATTGCTTTTTTTTAGGCGAGTTGGCTGTCAGCTCTAGAGAAGGAAGTTGTGGAGCCTGTTTCCTTCCTGATACTAGTAGCTCAGCTCCTTTTTCTTTTTCTTTCTAGTACAGTTTACTTTTTGTTGTAATAACTGTTAGCGGTTTCTTTAATGAAAATTGATGGGGGAAAGACCGTTAGTTAAAAAATTAAGACAGATGCTAAGTTAGGCACATCTAGCATATAAATAGAAGCATTGGTGCTTAAAAATAAACTTGTATCTTTGAGCTCTTTTACGGTGATTGGGACGAAACCTAGGTTTCGTCAGGTTCCGTTAAGTCTGAATTTTTACGACCGTTGATTAAAAAGAGATGAAAAGATACCTTTTCATATTAGAGGATACAATGGTCCATTTACTTATTTTGTTGCTGAAAATATAGCCCCGTTACATTCTGGTATTATGTATGCCATGTTTGATCTGTAGGTATTTATTCCCCTTATACGATCATATACTATACATCTTTGTCTGTACTAGGACGGCCGGAGAATATCATGGGAACACCACCGGCCCTGCGACAGCCTCACGAGATGGTTGAACATTTACTAGCCGTCGCCTTGGACGATGCGGTGGAGGATCTCCAGGACGTCGTTGAGGTAGCCGGCTAGGATGTACGGGGTATGCATCCAGGACTGGCGAAGTGGAGCACGGTGAGCTGTTGGGCCGATCAGGCATGAGTCGCTGAAGTGGCACCATGGCTGGTATACGTCAGTGCACTACCTAGCGGCGCACTTCTCGTCACTAGCTCATGATGCACCGGCTTGATAAACGTTATGTTGTATAGAATTTGTATTGTATACGTGTTGTATTTATACCCTTGTATACCCTCTATATATAATGATACCAGACCGGTCCTTAGAAGTATGAGTCTTACCCTACCAATACCTGTTCATAATACCGACGCCCTATGCTCTAGTTCCTCATAGCCTCGAGCCCTCGACAACTCTGGCAACACGCGCGTCCGCGCATCGCCCTTGCCGACCTACCACCTAAGCGAGAGGGTCAGGTGGACATATAGATGATCCATCGCAGTACGGCTAGCCTACCATGAAAGTTACATGCGGCACGTTCGATTTGTGATTGTAAGATCGACTTGTTATATGGCGAACTACGTATACATGGATTGCAAAAATTCCAAACAGCTTTGGCTGGGGATTATTGGAGTGCTCGCGAACGCCATGGACAATGCATGATCAATGGGTGTTGCGGCCTTGCAGGGAAAAGAAAGAAACGGAATAGAAGGAGTGGACCCGCTAGCTGGATAGGTATGATCCAAAATTAGTGGATATTTCCCCTAATTTGTGGAAATATAGTTAATGCGTTGGATTCTGGTCCCACATCATTTTGGTTTCAGTCCCATATTTTTGGTACCGTTGAGTTTCGTTGGTTTGGTTCCGCCTATTTTACGACCGTTAGATCGGGATGGATGGATGTGGTGACCCAGCATACCACTGCATGTGTAGTATGCAAGTCGTTGACATAACACTAATGAAACACCGTCTCACTAGTATTACATCCATCAGAGTGGTACAACAGAAATATCGCAGGTCCACAGTATGTCTATAGGATTACAATTTTCAGCATACAGAAGATCTTCAGAACCTCCTCAACAGGTAGAGGTTTAGTCCTGGCGACTACAAACGAGAAAGAATCAAGGAAGACTAAATCAACTACAACTAATGCATTTGGCTTGCTACTCAAATATAGAGTTTCTCTAACTACTTAGGTTCTAGGATTAGGAAACTGGTTCCTTTCTAATCATATTCTAGTTTTTCTCCAAGCTTCACACAATTGTAGGCTCCGCTGATAATCATGACGTTGGTAGAATGCTTCATCTTCATCTTCAATGTCTTGAGGTTGCCTCCTTTGGGTTGCCTTCAATCTAATTCTTCATAGTCTAGCAAGGGTTTAAGAGATTGGGGTGAGTAACGAGCGTTACCCAGCAAGTTTTTTTAGAAAGAAGTAGTGTGATATGCACTAACTAAAGCCATGGACTCAAAAGAGTCATAGGCCAATGCAAGGTTTTATCAAAGTTTCTTGAAAGATTGCTTTTACTTATGAAAACTATGCCCAACAGCCAACACAGGGTATTAGTGCCTTGAGAGCACCTTTCCTGCGGCGTTCGCAGCTCCTTCCCGGAACAAGGGGTAACATGTCACATCCTTTTACACTCTGCAGAGGTGTGTCCTTCCAAAAGAGATCAAAGCCTTGTTGCACAACCGAGTTGCATGCTCGTCCACACTTCCTTGGTGTGGGGCCCAGTCATTGATCCAAGCCAATCACTGCCTTCTCCGCACAATGCATGCCCACCCAATTCACGCAAGCAGGTTGTGCCCCTGATATTCACCCCCAACGATGAAGTACCTAGGCGTCCCTTGCGGACCATCATAGACACCAGTGCCGTGAGAACTGAGGTGTCCCACCTATATGCAAGTAGTCTCGCAAGATCTACTGCGACCGGCAACTGGCTGCCCGTTGACATGCGAACGAGAGAAGATACAGCTGACTTTCCCGTCCCATTCCAAGTCTCTTGGATGACACAGTTTTTACGGCGCTAGAATAACTGTGGCATTGGTAGTTAATCCTAGGTTTACTTTCCCGTGCAAGTGGAACCTCCACCACCACAATCTTACCGTGGTTCCACCTGCCAGCCTTCCTAGGTTATCACCACTGGTCGATAACCACTAGTCATATTACTTATGAAAATAGGTTTTCCATCCTTTTTGAAATGTTAGAGTTTAAAGTCAATACTTTGCAAGAAGTTTCAAAATCAGTGCAATAAAAAGATATGAGCAAGATAAACTTGCCTTTTTGACTGCAAGATTATGCAAGTCAAGGTCTTCGATACGTAGGAAATCCAAATATTGAAGTAGCACCATCATCTGGTAAAGATGATGTTAAAAGAACTGCAGCATGATATGCAAATTATATGCTATGCATCGCTCTAAGCGTATCCTAACCACCAATGGTTTAGTATAAAAAGTTGTGATGACTTCTTTATACTGAGTTGCACTTTTAGATCCACTCCACAACAAGGTTGTTAAGGATTTTAGATTGACTGGCAAACTTTTAAAGTACTAGAATAAAGCTTCATACAAGAGTTATTGCAAAAGACTATTATGGCAATAAGTGAAAACTTGAAAGTAACACTTTTAAGTGGTATCATATTATTAGCAATCAAGTAGTTGGTTATGGACAAGCAAAGCTGAAGTAATTCTTATTTGATAAGAATACCCCGTTAGTATACGGGTTGACAACAATCTTAATACCAAATAGGATTATATAAGTTCAAACTTAATGGAATAGTTTGTTACTTACTTTCAATGTCTTTTAAAAGAATAACATTTGAAGAACACGTTTATTATTGATTAGAAGCACTACACCTAAGGTTTAGTGTTCTAGGGTTTAGAATAGCTCTATCATAATCAGAGAGTAGATAATAGTTGAGCATACCAAGGTAACAAGCTAGGTTTCATTCACTGTTAAGAGGTTTTTAGTGAAGCATGGAAATGTTATTCATCTAGGATGGTGAAGCATAACAATGTGGTAGCACATATTTGCTTAACATGGGCACACTCAAGAGTAATTACTTACTTTTAAAGCTTACAAGAGGCATTGTAATGTTTACTTGTTATATAACCTAAAAGAATAACTTTTAAAGAACATGTTTCGTAATGACTAGAAGTACTACAAATAGGAGTTAGTGTTCTAGGATTAATAATACTTATCTAATACTCACAAAGTAGTTAATAGATGGAACATAACAAGTTATCTATTTAGGATTCATTTGTTACTTATGTGGTATTAGTTGGGCATGATTATACAAAGCAACTTTCATTGCTATTACTATATATGATTCTTTCTATAGTTGGTAACATTATTATAACAAACATCGGCACTCAAATAGTTAGTCATGAGCCCGTAGTGCTCAGGTAAATAGTTTATGGTTGATTCTAGAGTTGGTAATACTCTTAATATGCAAAGGTCATTACTTGTGTCTAGACAAGAATGGGTGTGATGCTTATATGGTATGTTCTTAAAAAGAACTACTTTTGAAGAACACAATCCTTAATGGACATATTTTTATTACTTAAAGGAATAGTAATTAGGTGATGTCAGGAAGTTAATAGTTTACAAGTTGCAACAAAGGTGTTGTAAATAGTTAGTTGACTAAAGTATACCATGTTGAAATGGAGTATCAAACTAACCACTCAAAGTTGAATTAGGAAGCATGGCTAACTAGCACACTAGGGTAGTTAATGGTTTTAATACTAAGGAGTAATGTTAGGTGATTAAGTTATATGTACTTCAAAAGAATAACTTTTGGAGAACATATACCTTAATAAGTTTTAGTATTAGAACCTCATTTTAGGTTACAAGTCTTGTTAAAAAATAAGTAGGAAAGCTTGGTTATTTAGGTTCCTAGATTTTCAGGGTTGGAATCACAATTTTAAATGATTCCTAAATTGATTTGTAGACATTCTCATGATTAAAAGTAACTCTTTTCAATTATCAGATTATAATTGGAAATAGTTTTTAATACAAGCCAATAGTTATGGGAAATAGTTTTAGGTTTTCAAACACAAATAGTAAAGTGTTAAAAGTACTAAACTTAAACAATGAAATGTTGTTTCAATAAACTAATTTGAGTTTATAAACATTCATTTCTTATTTAGAAAGGTTATTTGATTCCTAAATTTGTTTCAAATTCATATTTGAAAATAGTACTTAAACATGTTGTTAAATTGCACTAAAAATTACTCCACACAAGTATATAATCTTACAGTACAAACAGATAGGTCTCAGTTTTGTGATCAATTTGATATATTATATGCATTTTTCTGACTTAAAATGAGGGAGATATGATATTTCCAAGTTTGGTTTATTTTCTGAGTTTTTCCTAAAATTAATTTGTATTTAGTAAAAAAAAACTATTTGGTCAATTCACTAAACCTGGATTGGACCTGGCCCACTTGGACCAATAGGCCGGCCCACGGTCCAGCCGGACCGGGTCAAAGACCACAGCCCGACTCCTCCCCTCTTCTCACCCCCTTCTCTCGTTCTCACCTGCACGCACGCCTGCCCCTCTCGTTCCTCTTCCTGGCTCGGTGCTGCCGCCCCGCCGCCGCTTCTCCCGGCCGGCTGCTGGTCAACTTCGGCGCCGCCGCACACTGGCGAGGCCCTGCCTGCTCGGCCTCCCTTGACTCCCCGCCTACGCCTGCGCCTGCTCCTCATGCCCTCGCCCCCTAGTCGCCTACGCCGCCGCTGCAGACTCCGGCGAGCTCCGGCTATTCCGGTCACCGCCATTCTTCCTAGAGGAACGGCCCTCCTTCGATCTACACCACCACACTGCCCGATTCTCCCAGCGCCTCCTCTGATGGCTGCTCTGAATCCTCCCTGTGGCTAGGGTTTCGGTCCACTGACGCTGCCGTGCTCCGGTGCTCCCCTGATGCTATGTCGCGGTTACCAGCTCTACCTCAACCTTCTGTCATCCCCTGCTATCAAGCACTGCTTCAGCCTTGTGCTCCCCTGTGGCTAACCCTGGCTGCGACAACTCCGGTGTTAACTGTGTGGCGTGTACTTGTGCTGTTGCGGTGGCGACTGGTCGCGGCTTGGAGTAGGTTAACGTGCCTCCGGTGCTCCCTGTGCCGTTGTACCAGTCTACCCTTCGTCCTCGACGCCGGTAGGACGGCGTGGCCCACGCAACCCCGACGACTCCGACCTGTTGCCAAAGCGCCCCACTCTCCGACCTCGATGCCAGCGAGATGGCGTTGCACAAGCAACCTCGGCGTCGCTGCTACCCTCTTGGTGAGCTACCCTACTCTTCTCCCCTCTAGCTCAGTGTACTGAGCTATGCAAAAGTTCAGTTGAAGTGCTTAACTGAATACCAGATTCAGTTTTAAACAATTTAACTGCTACTATTAATCGGTCAATCAGCCTAGACGGTAATACACATTACTATTGGGCTATAAGCAGATGGTTGCTTGTTGGCTTGATCATGAGCTTATATGCATTTATCCTGTGGCATTGTTATTTTGTGATAAAGGAGATATCATGATGATCAGATCATAATAACACAAGAATCTGAGATGATTTTTATTTGAGAAATTCAGTGATGATTTGATTATGCTTTATACTGAAGATTTCACCTATTCAACATGCTAGATCAGAGTATGCTACTGTTCTGTCCTAGATATCCATTGTGGTGCCTCTTTTGGAGTGTGCACAATGGATTTAGGATGGAGTTGAGATGGCTGCCATGATCTGGTTCTTGTGGTGACTTTAGTTGCTGTGGTGTGCAAAATAAGCATTTGCTAAGCAATACACTGATAAGAACAGAGGTCTGCTTGTTTGCTTGATCTTGCCAGTGATGCAAAGTCTGAGGCTAAATTTGTATAAGAGCAGATATTACTTGTGGCTTTTTATTTAAGACTCTGTGATGATGCTTGCATAGCAACTCTATGCCTGCCTGAGGGTTCTACACCCCTCTGTCCTCCTAGGTGAAAACCTGGTAGAAGGGCAATTGGGTGTGTGTGTTTTCTCTGATGCTTTCTACTATGCAACATGCTTGAGCAAATAGCAAGGTCTGGCTAGCAGGTGTGGTGCAAAACTCTACCTGTTGCCCCTTGTCCTGCTGGTGGTGGTGGTCTATTGTGTTTTGTTGGCGATGTTCTTGGGCTAGCTTGACCAGTCCCTCCTGGAGCTTGCCCAGCTTCCCCTGGATGTCTGGCCTGCTTCCCCTAGATGCTTGCCTTGCACCTCTAGATGCTTGGCCTGCTCCTAATGCTAATGGTTCTATGTAACCATGAGAGCTGTGGTGCTGATTTCTGGTGTGTGAAGTTGATTTGATGATGATCTTGGTGTGGTGCTGATGTGGTGCGTGTGTGGTGCTGTGATTCTTACTCCAACCGGATCTAGTGATCTCCACGCCCCCTATTTATGCAGTCTCCCCTTCCTGGAGGTGTTGACAGCACACTGCCATGCATGCATGAGTGAGCTGTGTGCCTGCTTGGTGGCTCACCCGTGGTCTTGATCTTTGGCCGTGATGTGGCTGTGGATAGACATGGCTTGGTGCTGGTGTTTATCTACAGTACCCCATTAATTTTTTTTACTGTCACTTGGCATATCTCTGCTTGTACATGTTTCTTTTGCAGGTAATTAAGAAAGAAGAAAGAGAAGAAGAAAAGAAAGAAGTTTTCTTAATTAATTAGTTTAGGAATTTACTTTTGTTTATGATCCAGTTGTAATCTTTTATTTAAGTTCTTAATAATTCATTTTATTAGTTTGTAACCAGAATATTGTAAAGACCATGTATTATGTGTGTGATATCAATAAAGTCCAAGTTTTCTCTTTTATTAACTACTTCTTAGTTCAGATATTGTAATACAAATTTAATTACCAAATTCAAAGTTTAGTTTAAATTTTATTCTTATATGTGTATGTTTGAACTCAAATTTACCCATTCCTACCCTCAATGGATCAAAAGAGGTCATGTCGAAATCCATCGCACTCTTTGGGGTTATACCATTCCCCCCTCCGAGAGAGACATCGATTCCCCTTAGGTTTTAGTTTTTAAAAATTCGCAAAAATTCCCTGGATTTTCTATGCATGAAATGCAATACACACATCTGTTGTCTCTATTTTATGACCTCTAAACCTGGGATATTACAGTCTCCCCCCCTTAAACTAAACTTTGTCCCGAAGTTTTCGCTCTCATACGTTGTTGGACGATCATGATGTTGGTATCATATATCTTGAAGTTCCTTTACCAACTAATTGGGATTTAGATGGTATCCCTTGTCCAGAGTGTGTTCCTCGAATCTTCTGTTGTCTGACTCTGAGCAATAATCACTTGAATTCCATCCATCTTGGTTTCTTCTTATTCATTCTCTTGGGTTGACCAAGTTTGCAATACTTTCTATGGCATATAGGGTCCTACTAGTTGTTCCTATATATCTTCCTAATTGGCTCTTGGTTTTACCACCTAAGAACGGATTAAACCCATATAGTGTGTCCATTCGAGTTTTCTGATCCATTTCTATAGATCTTATTTGGTCTTCTAGGTTCAAGATTATGGTTAACTCTAATCTCAAACTTCTCCAGCTGCGGTTCATGATATCCCAGCTGTGGCTCATAAACCAGCTGCGGCTCAAACTTGGTGTGATTATGGTCAAAATCATCCCACTCGTTTGCCGAACTCCATAAGGTTACGACAGAACTTGGAAAGAATTTACTTCTGACATACTTCATCCCACTTTCAACACTTTTGACTTCCCTGAACTCTTCCCATAGACTTTTCTAATGGTCTTTGAACATATTGATCTCTAACCATTTGAACTCCATGGTTAGACTATAAGTCTTGGTCGGTCTTTTTGCTACGTCTTTCTAATGATTTTTTGAAGAAATCTGCGGTGTACCCACATAATTATGGATATCCGGTACGAATTCTTCGATTATGTATTTAGGTAGGGTGTTCTATTCCACTTCTGGATGTTTGTACTTACCCAAGAGTTCTAAAGATTGACGAGAATTAGGTTTTTCCCATCATTATCTATCCTAATTCAAAATGTAGGTTAGATACAAAGCCATGAGAGAAATCCGGCAGAGTTTCTCTTGTATCGGAGGACATCCACGTTAGGCAATTGTATAAGTTGAACGAAATATGAAGTAACAGGGCCATAAACAAACCAATGGTCTCAACGGATCATTGTTGACATGAATCCTCACAAGTCTTAGTCTGTAGACAAAGACTACATCTCTAAGACAAGGAAAGGTACTGCTAAAGTCTTAACCACCAATCTACAATTCAAGATTTCGGGACTAGAGATCAAAGTTATACAGAAATGTTATGTGTCTTAGTCACGCTATCAACGAGGGTTACTGGGGTTACCACTCCCAGGCTGAATCAAGCAGCAGGCAATACCGGAATGGATCATCAGTATCACAACACCTCAATCAACCCGTGATGTACTAAGCATAACCAAGGCTGCATAATAATGAGCTCAAATACCTTAAACTCAATTGCGATTACCTATTTAGTGGTTCTATTCAGTAATCTAGGGTTACCTCTAGTGTTTTACGACCTAGAGTACTACTACTACTAAATTCCAATACTTCATCTTACTAACACTTCAGGATGCTTCCATGAAGATTAGTTGATAGCTTCCTTCTTTTGGCTTCTATTATCTTGTGATACTTCATCTTTTGGTTTGATTGCCTTCGGAATTCGTCTCTCCCTCACACGAATCCCTTAACCCTCTAGAACTATAACATCAAGTAAGGACTTGATAATGCAACATGCACTTGCATATCAAAGTCAAACTTCATGCATAGGTCTAGTCACACGATAAAATCCAAGAAAATCCAAATTTGTGCAGGCAACATACATCATCATAAGCCCGTGAGATAGTAATAAGTTAAACATCTCTAGATTCCAGGCTTAGATGTGTACCTTATAGCACCAAATATTATAGGTTTGTATTGTGCTATATTGCACGTAGTGGTGGACTACTACTCTTTGTCTCAAAACTTACCTCAATTGCCTAGTTGCAATTGAATAAATTTGAGCAAAGGGGTTTGGCAACCATTTTATCAGATTCATATTCCTTTAAGACTACTACTTCTTGCTTACCTTCCGTCCTATTGAAGACGAATCTCACATGATCTCTCAAAACTTCATGTATACATGAGCATTGTACTTCTTCACCAGACATGGTTCCCATAACTCCATATCTTTTATAGAGTTTCTCTATTATGTAACTTCCTCCTCAGCTTGAAATTGTTGGTTCACTATAGAGTTCTACTCCTTCATGTGATGATTCTCAGGTGAATCCAACATGATTAAAATGTTTATACTCTCAGTGCATCCTAATTGTATATGGCATCCTTGAGTAACCACATACAAGACTATACCTGAGGTTCTGCTACCACATCTAGACTCACTTCACCACTTAATATCATCCTACTATTTTCGGATGACTTAAGTTTAACAAATTGCCCTTGGTATACTTCTTCCAATAGGATAGTTCCCATTCCGGTTGTATCCTCTCTTTGGACTACCATGTATTGTATACCAAATATAATCCACTTCCATCCTTTATGTAAGTGTCGAATGATGTCATACAACTAGGTATGGAACAAGATGTCTAACTTCACTTAGGAAAGACAGGTAAGAATTTTGACTCGAGTGTGTCAGGATTATTCTTTTGTTGAATATCCATCCCAAGTCATAAGAAGAATTGGTTTAGATACGATGGCTTCCTATAGTCACTACCAAACCTACAGGTCTCCTATTAAAGGGTTTTAATCCTAGGGTCAAAGCGTTTGCTCTGATACCAGCTGTGGTGACCCAGCATACCACTGCATGTGTAGTATGCAAGTCATTGACATAACACTAATGAAACACCGTCTCACTAGTATTACATCCATCAGAGTGGTACAACAGAAACATCGCAGGTCCACAGTATGTCTATAGGATTACAATTTTCAGCATACAGAAGATCTTCAGAACCTCCTCAACAGGTAGAGGTTTAGTCCTGGCGACTACAAACGAGAAAGAATCAAGGAAGACTAAATCAACTACAACTAATGCATTTGGCTCGCTACTCAAATATAGAGTTTCTCTAACTACTTAGGTTCTAGGATTAGGAAACTGGTTCCTTTCTAATCATATTCTAGTTTTTCTCCAAGCTTCACACAATTGTAGGCTCCGCTGATAATCATGACGTTGGTAGAATGCTTCATCTTCATCTTCAATGTCTTGAGGTTGCCTCCTTTGGGCTGCCTTCAATCTAATTCTTCATAGTCTAGCAAGGGTTTAAGAGATTGGGGTGAGTAACGAGCGTTACCCAGCAAGTTTCTTTAGAAAGAAGTTGTGTGATATGCACTAACTAAAGCCATGGACTCAAAAGAGTCATAGGCCAATGCAAGGTTTTATCAAAGTTTCTTGAAAGATTGCTTTTACTTATGAAAACTATGCCCAACAGCCAACACAGGGTATTAGTGCCTTGAGAGCACCTTTCCTGCGGCGTTCGCAGCTCCTTCCCGGAACAAGGGGTAACATGTCACATCCTTTTACACTCTGCAGAGGTGTGTCCTTCCAAAAGAGATCAAAGCCTTGTTGCACAACCGAGTTGCATGCTCATCCACACTTCCTTGGTGTGGGGCCCAGTCATTGATCCAAGCCAATCACTGCCTTCTCCGCACAACGCATGCCCACCCAATTCACGCAAGCAGGTTGTGCCCCTGATATTCACCCCAACGATGAAGTACCTAGGCGTCCCTTGCGGACCATCATAGACACCAGTGCCGTGAGAACTGAGGTGTCCCACCTATATGCAAGTAGTCTCGCAAGATCTACTGCGACCGGCAACTGGCTGCCCGTTGACATGCGAACGAGAGAAGATACAGCTGACTTTCCCGTCCCATTCCAAGTCTCTTGGATGACACGGTTTTTACGGCGCTAGAATAACTGTGGCATTGGTAGTTAATCCTAGGTTTACTTTCCCGTGCAAGTGGAACCTCCACCACCACAATCTTACCGTGGTTCCACCTGCCAGCCTTCCTAGGTTATCACCACTGGTCGATAACCACTAGTCATATACTTATGAAAATAGGTTTTCCATCCTTTTTGAAATGTTAGAGTTTAAAGTCAATACTTTGCAAGAAGTTTCAAAATCAGTGCAATAAAAATATATGAGCAAGATAAACTTGCCTTTTTGACTGCAAGATTATGCAAGTCAAGGTCTTCGATACGTAGGAAATCCAAATATTGAAGTAGCACCATCATCTGGTAAAGATGATGTTAAAAGAACTGCAGCATGATATGCAAATTATATGCTATGCATCGCTCTAAGCGTATCCTAACCCCCAATGGTTTAGTATAAAAAGTTGTGATGACTTCTTTATACTGAGTTGCACTTTTAGATCCACTCCACAACAAGGTTGTTAAGGATTTTAGATTGACTGGCAAACTTTTAAAGTACTAGAATAAAGCTTCATACAAGAGTTATTGCAAAAGACTATTATGGCAATAAGTGAAAACTTGAAAGTAACACTTTTAAGTGGTATCATATTATTAGCAATCAAGTAGTTGGTTATGGACAAGCAAAGCTGAAGTAATTCTTATTTGATAAGAATACCCCGTTAGTATACGGGTTGACAACAATCTTAATACCAAATAGGATTATATAAGTTCAAACTTAATGGAATAGTTTGTTACTTACTTTCAATGTCTTTTAAAAGAATAACATTTGAAGAACACGTTTATTATTGATTAGAAGCACTACACCTAAGGTTTAGTGTTCTAGGGTTTAGAATAGCTCTATCATAATCAGAGAGTAGATAATAGTTGAGCATACCAAGGTAACAAGCTAGGTTTCATTCACTGTTAAGAGGTTTTTAGTGAAGCATGGAAATGTTATTCATCTAGGATGGTGAAGCATAACAATGTGGTAGCACATATTTGCTTAACATGGGCACACTCAAGAGTAATTACTTACTTTTAAAGCTTACAAGAGGCATTGTAATGTTTACTTGTTATATAACCTAAAAGAATAACTTTTAAAGAACATGTTTCGTAATGACTAGAAGTACTACAAATAGGAGTTAGTGTTCTAGGATTGATAATACTTATCTAATACTCACAAAGTAGTTAATAGATGGAACATAACAAGTTATCTATTTAGGATTCATTTGTTACTTATGTGGTATTAGTTGGGCATGATTATACAAAGCAACTTTCATTGCTATTACTATATATGATTCTTTCTATAGTTGGTAACATTATTATAACAAACATCGGCACTCAAATAGTTAGTCATGAGCCCGTAGTGCTCAGGTAAATAGTTTATGGTTGATTCTAGAGTTGGTAATACTCTTAATATGCAAAGGTCATTACTTGTGTCTAGACAAGAATGGGTGTGATGCTTATATGGTATGTTCTTAAAAAGAACTACTTTCGAAGAACACAATCCTTAATGGACATATTTTTATTACTTAAAGGAATAGTAATTAGGTGATGTCAGGAAGTTAATAGTTTACAAGTTGCAACAAAGGTGTTGTAAATAGTTAGTTGACCAAAGTATACCATGTTGAAATGGAGTATCAAACTAATCACTCAAAGTTGAATTAGGAAGCATGGCTAACTAGCACACTAGGGTAGTTAATGGTTTTAATACTAAGGAGTAATGGTAGGTGATTAAGTTATATCTACTTCAAAAGAATAACTTTTGGAGAACATATACCTTAATAAGTTTTAGTATTAGAACCTCATTTTAGGTTACAAGTTTTGCTCAGAAATAAGTAGGAAAGCTTGGTTATTTAGGTTCCTAGATTTTCAGGGTTGGAATCACAATTTTAAATGATTCCTAAATTGATTTGTAGACATTCTCATGATTAAAAGTAACTCTTTTCAATTATCAGATTATAATTGGAAATAGTTTTTAATACAAGCCAATAGTTATGGGAAATAGTTTTAGGTTTTCAAACACTAATAGTAAAGTGTTAAAAGTACTAAACTTAAACAATGAAATGTTGTTTCAATAAACTAATTTGAGTTTATAAACATTCATTTCTTATTTAGAAAGGTTATTTGATTCCTAAATTTGTTTCAAATTCATATTTGAAAATAGTACTTAAACATGTTGTTAAATTGCACTAAAAATTACTCCACACAAGTATATAATCTTACAGTACAAACAGATAGGTCTTAGTTTTGTGATCAATTTGATATATTATATGCATTTTTCTGACTTAAAATGAGGGAGATATGATATTTCCAAGTTTGGTTTATTTTCTGAGTTTTTCCTAAAATTAATTTGTATTTAGTAAAAAAAAACTATTTGGTCAATTCACTAAACCTGGACTGGACCTGACCCACTTGGCCCAATAGGCTGGCCCATGGTCCAGTCGGACCGGGTCAAAGACCACAGCCCGACTCCTCCCCTCTTCTCACCCCCTTCTCTCGTTCTCACCTGCACGCACGCCTGCCCCTCTCGTTCCTCTTCCTGGCTCGGTGCTGCCGCCCCGCCGCCGCTGCTCCCGGCCAGCTGCCGGTCAACTTCGGCACCGCCGCACACTGGCGAGGCCCTGCCTGCTCGGCCTCCCTTGACTCCCCGCCTGCGCCTGCGCCAGCTCCTCATGCCCTCGCCCCCTGGTCGCCTACGCCACCGCTGCAGACTCCGGCGAGCTCCGGCTGTTCTGGTCACCGCCATTCTTCCCAGAGGAATGACCCTCCTTCGATCTACACCACCACACTGCCCGATTCTCCCAGCGCCTCCTCTGATGGTTGCTCTGAATCCTCCCTGTGGCTAGGGTTTCGGTCCGCTGACGCCGCCGTGCTCCGGCGCTCCCCTGATGCTATGTCGCGATTACCAGCTCTACCTCAACCTTCTGTCGTCCCCTGCTATCAAGCACTGCTTCGGCCTTGTGCTCCCCTGCGGCTAACCCTGGCTGCGACAACTCCGGTGTTAACTGTGTGGCGTGTACTTGTGCTGTTGCGGTGGCGACTGGTCGCGGCTTGGCGCAGGTTAACGTGCCTCCGGTGCTCCCTGTGCCGTTGTACCAGTCTACCCTTCGTCCTCGACGCCGGTAGGACGGCGTGGCCCACGCAACCCCGGCGACTCCGACCTGTTGCCAAAGCGCCCCACTCTCCGACCTCGACGCCGGCGAGATGGCGTTGCACAAGCAACCTCGGTGTCGCTGCTACCCTCTTGGTGAGCTACCCTACTCTTCTCCCCTCTAGCTCAGTGTACTGAGCTATGCAAAAGTTCAGTTGAAGTGCTTAACTGAATACCAGATTCAGTTTTAAACAATTTAACTGCTACTATTAATCGGTCAATCAGCCTAGACGGTAATACACATTACTATTGGGCTATAAGCAGATGGTTGCTTGTTGGCTTGATCATGAGCTTATATGCATTTATCCTGTGGCATTGTTATTTTGTGATAAAGGAGATATCATGATGATCAGATCATAATAACACAAGAATCTGAGATGATTTTTATTTGAGAAATTCAGTGATGATTTGATTATGCTTTATACTGAAGATTTCACCTATTCAACATGCTAGATCAAAGTATGCTACTGTTCTGTCCTAGATATCCATTGTGGTGCCTCTTTTGGAGTGTGCACAATGGATTTAGGATGGAGTTGAGATGGCTGCCATGATCTGGTTCTTGTGGTGACTTTAGTTGCTGTGGTGTGCAAAATAAGCATTTGCTAAGCAATACACTGATAAGAACAGAGGTCTGCTTGTTTGCTTGATCTTGCCAGTGATGCAAAGTCTGAGGCTAAATTTGTATAAGAGCAGATATTACTTGTGGCTTTTTATTTAAGACTCTGTGATGATGCTTGCATAGCAACTCTATGCCTGCCTGAGGGTTCTACACCCCTCTGTCCTCCTAGGTGAAAACCTGGTAGAAGGGCAGTTGGGTGTGTGTGCTTTTCTCTGATGCTTTCTACTATGCAACATGCTTGAGCAAATAGCAAGGTCTGGCTAGCAGGTGTGGTGCAAAACTCTACCTGTTGCCCCTTGTCCTGCTGCTGGTGGTGGTCTATTGTGTTTTGTTGGCGATGTTCTTGGGCTAGCTTGACCAGTCCCTCCTGGAGCTTGCCCAGCTTCCCCTGGATGTCTGGCCTGCTTCCCCTAGATGCTTGCCTTGCACCTCTAGATGCTTGGCCTGCTCCTAATGCTAATGGTTCTATGTAACTGTAACAACTCAGAAATTGTAATCCACTTCTTATTAAATAAAGTACCAAATTTTGGACCCAGATAAAACCTTTATCCATTATTTCATGCATACATGTATTTTTCTATTGTTTGTATTCTATGATTTCATGTGTGTTATTTTTGGTTGTGCATTGGTTAGTTAATTCTAAGATAACCAACAGAAGCAATTGAGACAAATTATAAGCATCAAAGAAACCAGAAATAAAAATGTTAAAGAAAAAGAGAAGAATAAGATGATCTAGGAAATCTGTTTGACTACCCTACTTTGAGCCCTTGAATTAAGAAATCTGTAACTCACCTCCATGTTTGGCCAGCTAGTTGAGCTTCACCAAGTCACATACAAACTCAACCAAGCAGTTGCTACTCAAAACTCAAATCAGAACATCACTCAAACTTCAACCAAAGTTTGAATCTGAAACAGTGACTATACCAAAATTTGAAATAAGATTTCTGCAAAACCTATTCTTTCTTTGTAACAAAAATATGATTGGAAACCTGGGCTCATATGCTGATCACCCAAAGTGGAAAATTTCAAAAATTCAAATTCAAATCTCTTGCGGGCAATTCGTCGAACACCTGGCAGATGAAATCGAGCCAAATCACAGCTACTGTGAAGATCACTGTTCTTGCTCGCCCAAACCCTATTGCCATGCTCCTGGACGATGCCTCGGTCGAGCCCAGCGCCCCCAGCCCCGACCCGAGCCGTGAGAAAGGGAGGAGAAGAGGAGGCAGCACCCAGGACCCCCCCTCTCTTCTTCCCAGCATTCTGCACGTCGCCGACCACCCTGCCCTCGCCAGCACCGACCCACAACACGCCGCAGCCGAGACCAAAGCCCCCCAGCACGCGAGCAAGGCCGCCGTGCCCAGTGTCGCTCGACGCACGCGCCCAGGGCCCCCGCTCCGGCGAGCTTCTGGACACCCTCTCCCTCGACGCTCCGGCCTATAAAAGGCCCCTCCGATCAAACGAGGGGACGCACACCACTCCCAGCTACCGCCCAGACACCATCTCTCCCTCCCTCTCGCTCTGGTTCATCGACGCCTGCAACGCCGGCAAGGTACTGGATGCGAAGAGCACCGCCGCGTTCGACCACCCCGGAGCAAGCTGCCGCTGGGAATCGGAGGAGGAGTCACGCCGGAGTCAATTCCGCCCCTCGCCGTCAAGTTCTTCTTCCTCTACGCACGCCACCGTCGCCGTCGTCGTCTTCACTGCTCGCAGGTGAGCTCCGCCCCTCTCCGTCGAGACGATGGCTGTGAGCCGTTAGATCCAGATCGTTCGGTAGCGTACCGGTTCAGAGGAGTTAAGTGACCTGACCAGTGGGACCCCCCTGTCAGGTCCCGTTTTTATTTCTTCCCGCCGTGCGAAACGTTTTCTGGGCTGGCCCGTTCGGGTTCTGTTCAGAATAGGCCCAGTCTGTTTAGAATCGGTCCGTTTCCTTTTTATTTATTTTCCCGCCGTTTGAATTAATTCAAATAACTTTCAGATATGATTTTCAAACTTAAATTCCAAGAGTTTTACAAATCCATTTGTAGCAAATAAATATGCGTTGGAAAGCTTATAAAATACTCTACACTGTAGGATGGATTAGAATTCCATTTGAAGTAGGAATTTAATTAAATATGAATAGTGTGACCATAGCTTTATTAAACATAGAAGAATTCTAGAAATTTGTTTAAGCCTCCTAAAATCATGAAATTTAAATTGTGAACTCACCAATGACCTCCCTTACTGTTAGTCAACTCTAATTAACTCAAACCTTGTTAGTGTTATCAATTAGATCCTACCCCCAACTCTAGTTAGTAACATAAAATGATAGATTCCGATTGCACACTTAGAACTAATTGTTGCCCTCAATACCAATTCACTTAGTTAATCCCTCCCCACTTGAAACTAGTCTTAGTACCCCTAAACCAATACCAATGCTTAGGAAGTGAACAACATAGGACACTTAGTAGAAACTCTAACTTGCACACTTAATGGAAACTTAGAAGAAAAACTTGCAATCCAATTCCATAAAATGCAACATGAATGCTATGGTTAGCAAACAAATATGTGTGCTTGGTGTGTTGTTAGCATGGTGTAGTGATTGTGTGTTTTATGTTGATTTCGTTATTAGACGCTAGTGTTGCTGAGGAGGATATTGAGGGGGGATATTATCAAGAAGAAGAAGAATACCCCAGACACTTTGCCAACCAAGGCAAGCCATCTTTTGAATCATACTCCAAATGCCTAGTTTTACTATTGCATTCTACTTGTTTTAAGTAAATTGCATGATTGAATTGCTAGAGTAGAATAATAGAGGTATAGTGATATCTTGCTTAGCAAGAGCATCAAGTTGAGTTTATCCAACCATATTTAGTGGTATCATCACTCAATGTAGTTGCTTAGTCGCTAATAATATTGAGGTCATCTATAAGGGGAACTCAGTTTGAAAAGTGTGACTTGAACTTGAAATTTGAATTGGAGATTGCTCCTACATGATGGCTTTATGAAGGAAATTAATCTTGACTAAGAACTATGAAATGTATTTCTAAATTGACAATGAGTGATGTACTATGGGAGCCAATCATACCGTACAACCACATTACCCCTGAATGGGAAGGGGCTTAGTCCTAGCTTGTTTATTTTAGTATGGGAGACCTCATTTGAACTTATAGAAGCGTGGGCCCCGAGGGGACGCTTCCGAAGCCGGGACTGGCCATAGTTGTGACGGAGGATACCACAGTCTATGGGAGTCCAAGATAGAACACTCTCTAGCCGGAAAAACTATGAGCTCCATTCCGTATCTGGACTCGTAGGGAGGATCCCCATACTAAGGTAGGCAAGTGAAAGAGTTTGTTTGATTATCTGAACCCCGCATACTTGTGTATGGCGATCCGTGGGTTTCTCCCGGCAGATGTATCGAATCTTGTGGGTAAAGTGTACCCCTCTGCAGAGGTTTTCAAACTATTCGAATAGCCGAGTCCGCGGTTATGGACAGTTGGCAAGCTGTACTTGACTTTTGTCAAGAATGAAAATAACAATGGTGAACTTGGTGAATGACATGAATTGACTTGACTTGACAATAATGTTGACACACTTGAAGTTCCTCTTTAGATTGAACTTAGAGAACTAAACTTCTTTTCTACCAATGAACATTCTTGGGAAATAAAACTAGCTTTTGCAAATAAACTTAGTGCTTAGTCCACTATACCAAACTTGCATACCTATTTCATCATTTCATTTATAAGATGGTTTGCCAGTGCATCCAATGTACTCATGGCTGTGTCCCTGGCTATCAACTTGGCCAGACTATGGGGAAGAGTACCAGGAGGAAGGGTATGAAGAAGAGTACCAGAACTAAGTTCGTCTCCATGAGTCGCCATTGCCTGTAGGGTGAAGGCATGGTCCCGAAGACGTTATTTCCGCTGCTTTATTGTGTTGTAATATGAACTTGGTCACTATGACCATTGTATTTGAACCTTCGTATTGTAATGTCTATGGAACTGGTTACCAACTACGTTATGTATATCGCAACAATGGTTCTGGGATTGCGGTGGAATACATAACGGGCACTTCGAATTTGTATCAAATTTGAGGTCGTCACAAGTTGGTATCAGAGCCTAGGCTGACCATAGGAGACCTTAGTTAGAATGGGCGTTAAATGAAATCTTGATAAAAGCAAAGATATAAGTAATGGTTGCAAAAATTGCTTAGTCTTTCCTCTCTATTTACAAAGCTTTGTACATTATTCAGTTTTTGTCTACTTAAAATTTTGCACACTTGAGTTGATCACTAACTTAATCTAATCTAAAATTTTGTAGATGGCCCTGGTATTCGTTGAGCACTACCAGTTGGGCCATGGTGGCAGCCTTTGTTTCGAGCGCGACCTCACCACCCTGACCTTGTTCCTGGATCATTTGTATCCGGAGTTCAAGGGAGCCGTGCTCAATGAGCACCCAGATGGAGAGCTACGGTGGCTTATCAGGGCCAGTTGCCGTGGCAAGAAGGGAAATTTGAGTTCTCCAAGGGTCAAGTTTGAGCTTGTGGAGAACACTTGGGCCGATGGTTTGGTCCGAGGTATGCAGGAGATGCACGCCCGCTTATGCGGACTGCATGTGGAGGAGGTCCAGGGGGAGCGCTTTAGGAACTTTGCTCGGCGTGATGCGGACGGGCGTCCCGCAAACATGCCCGGGCAAAATGAGCCGAGTACCTACATCGATCACATGGACTTCTTGCTGTACTCCACTCAGCAGGAGACCGATCGTGCCCGTACCAAGGCCAACCTTGAGCACTTCGCACTGGTGGAAGCGAGGAGCACTATCAGGATACTTGTAAAGGAGCGCAAGAGCCTTCGTCGCCAGCGCGATGAGAAGGATCAGGACATTGAGGAGTTGAAGGCCAATGTGGCTGAGCTGACTGAGTACATTGAGAGTCTTGAGGATCACCTTAGTGAGGAGGAAGGCATTGATCTCCGCAAGGAGGATAATGCCCTCATTAGTGATGAGGATGACTTCATGGAGGACCTTGATGATCCGGAAGATGGTGGGCATAATGGATTCATTGTGAGTGATGAGGAGGAAGACCCCGAGGAGCCCGATGTTTATATTGGAGACTTCCGTGTTATCTAGTTATGAGTTCACCTTGAGTCACTTCGTGTAGGTGTGAGTTGTATCCCCCTCTCTAGTAGACGAGTCGCGATGGTTTGATGTAAACCATTTGTAATGTGTGAACTCGTATGTATGATATGTTTGATGAGTGTTGAATGAAATATGAATTTGGCCCTTAAGGCCTTAGTAAGACAAAAATTGCATCATCCATGTTACCTTTAAATCTTAGCAAAAATTAGCTTTTCCCTCTTGTCTTACACACCTTATCTTCAGATGCCGCGAGCACCCCCACCCCCGAACCCGGAAATGGCCGAACTACTAAGGTTGATCATGGAAGACCGGGAAGCAGCCCGAGCTGAGCGCCAAGCTAACTTGGCCACTCTTCAGCAGATAACCCAGATGGCAATGAACCACAACAATGGCAATGGCCATGGAAATGGCAATGGTGAAGGAGAAAACAATGGCAATGGTGATCACCGATCCAAGTTAAGGAATTTTCAAAACACCAACCCTCCTATGTTCACTAAGTCTGAAGAGCCCTTAGATGCGGATGACTGGCTTCGCACCATAGAAAACAATTTGGCAGTCGCCGAAGTTGGTGAGAATGAGAAGGTCTTGTACACCACCCACTATCTTGCTGGAGCAGCAAGAGCTTGGTGGGATAGCACCCGTGCAATGCAAGCCCCAGGGTATGTGATGCCTTGGGAAGAGTTCAAGAGCAAGTTTAGCAAGGCCCATGTTCCTTTGGGATTGGTTAAAAGGATGAGAGATGAGTTCAGAAATCTAAAGCAAGGTTCCCTATCTGTGGTGGATTACCGTGACAAGTTCCTTACCTTGTCTAGGTATGCCCCAGATGACACCAACACCACGGAGAAGAAGCAAGAAAGGTTTCTGGATGGACTTCATGATGAGATGCAATGTGTCTTGGTCAGTATTCACTTTGCCGACCTGGAGTCATTGGTTGACTCTGCCATTCAGATGGAAGGCAAACTCAAGCAAGCTGCAGAGAACCGCAAGCGCCGAATGATGTATCAAGGCAACTCGAGCAACTCGCAGAAGCCAAGGGGAAATGCACCTATGGGTTTCGCCCCAAGACCAATGAGGCCGTCTGCACCTGCTCCACGTCCCAACTACCCCAACCGTCCGCCCGACAACAACTCCAACCGTGCACCTCCAAGACCTAGTGGCAACAACTTCAACACCAATACTCCAAGGCCAAATGGCACCCCGGTGTTACCCAAGCCTGGTGACAAGTCCGGTGTTACCTGTTATGAGTGTGGACTCAAAGGGCACTACTCCAATGAGTGCCCCAAGAAGCTGAATGATGCATCCAAGACCACTGCTCCTGCTCAGCAGCAGCGCCGTGTCGGAAATGGCAGGAACTATCCACCTAGGAACCAGCCTCACTCTCGAGGCCGTCTGAATCACATGAATGTTGAAGAAGCTCAGGAGGCAACCGACGTGGTGCTTGGTATGTTCCCTGTTAATTCAGTTCATGCAAGAGTTCTGTTTGATTCTGGAGCTTCACACTCGTTTGTTACCAAGTTATTTGTTGATAAAAGTGGACTTCACCCAACCCTTATGAATTATGCCATGTTGGTACAGACACCTGGGTCAACAACAAGGGCCGAGTGGAACTGTTTGGCAGTTCCCATAGAAATCCATGGAATAGCTTTCTTAGCCAATTTGATAGTGTTGGGAACCAAAGGTTTGGAAGTAGTTCTTGGTATGAATTGGATGTCTTCCCATCAAGGAGTAATAGATTGTGCCAAGAAGACCATCACCATGAAGAGTAGCACTGGAATCGTAGTCAAGCATGTGTCCGTAAAACCACCCCAAACCACCCGATGTTATAAGAGTATCTCAGGACCAACTTTAGAGCAAGTTCCCATCGTCTGTGAATATCCGGATGTTTTTCCCGATGAGCTACCCGGAATGCCACCGGATCGGGATATTGAGTTTATCATTGAGCTTATCCCCGGAACTGGATCCATAACCCAACGACCCTATCGTATGAACCCAGCTGAATTAGTGGAGTTAAAGAAGCAATTGGATGACCTATTGAGTAAGGGATTGATTCAACCAAGTTCTTCTGCTTGGAGATCACCTGTCTTGTTTGTGGATAAAAGTGACGGTTCTAGCCGACTGTGCACTGATTACCGCAAGCTAAATGATGTGACCATCAAGAATAAGTATCCTCTCCCGAAGATTGATGATCTGTTTGACCAACTGACTGGAGCTCGAGTTTTCTCAAAGATAGACCTTAGAACTGGATACCATCAACTGAAGATCCGTGCAACTGATATACCTAAGACAACCTTCACTACCCGGTACGGATTGTATGAGTACACCGTAATGTCCTTTGGATTAACCAATGCCCCTGCTTATTTCATGAATCTCATGAATAAGGTTTTTATGGAGTTTTTGGATAAGTTTGTTGTCGTCTTCATTGATGACATTCTTATCTACTCCAAGTCTGAAGAAGAGCATGCAACCCATTTGAGGTTAATTTTAGAGACTCTGAGAGAGCATCAGCTATATGCCAAGTTCAGTAAATGTGAGTTCTGGTTGAAGGAAGTTGGATTCCTAGGCCATGTATTATCAGCTGGAGGAGTGTCTGTGGACCCAAAGAAGATCACATCAGTCATGGAATGGGAAGCCCCTACCACTCAAACTGAAGTTAGAGGTTTTCTCGGATTAGCCGGATATTACCGCAAATTTGTTGAAGGGTTTTCAAGCATTACCCGGCCAATGACCCAACTGTTGAAGAAAGACAAGAAGTTTGAATGGACCCCTAAGTGTGAAGAAAGTTTTCAAGAGCTCAAGAAGCGGTTGGTGACCGCACCCGTCCTAAGATATCACCAAAAACTTTGATGTCTATTGCGATGCCTCCAAACTTGGACTTGGTGGTGTGTTAATGCAAGAAGGCAAGGTCATAGCGTACCTCTCCCGGCAGCTTAGACCGCATGAGGAAAACTATCCAACCCATGATCTGGAGTTAGCAGCCGTGGTTCTAGCCTTGAAGACCTGGAGGCACTATCTGATGGGCAACCGTTGCGAGATCTACACTGACCACAAGAGTTTGAAGTATATTTTCACCCAAAAGGAGTTGAACATGAGGCAAAGAAGATGGATAGAGTTGATCAAGGACTATGATTTGGAAATTTATTATCACCCCGGTAAGGCCAATGTGGTGGCCGATGCATTGAGTAGGAAGCCATGTTCATTAAATATGATGATCAAGGAGGAGCAACCCATGTTGCACCAAGAGTTTGAAAAATTTGGATTGGAACTAGTCAGTCAAGGATTCTTAGCCAACCTTGAGTTTTAACCCACCTTGAGGAGCCAAATCAAAGAAGCCCAGAAGGGAAGTGAGAGTATTGACGGAATCAAGCGCAGAATTAGTTCCGGCAAGGTGCCAGGATTTGAGGAAGATGATCAAGGAGTTCTTTGGTATAAAGGACGTATTTGTGTGCCTGCTGACTCAGAATTGAAGGGAGTTATTATGAAGGAAGCCCATGAGACACCTTACTCCATTCACCCTGGTGGAACTAAGATGTATCAAGATTTGAAGGAACAATTTTGGTGGCATGGAATGAAGCGGGAGATTGCATCGTTCATCTCTAAGTGTGATATTTGTCAAAGAGTCAAGGCTGAACATCAACGTCCTGCGGGATTGCTGCAACCTTTGCAAGTTCCGGAATGGAAGTGGGAATCTGTTGGAATGGATTTCATCACTGGATTTCCAAGGTCTAGCCGTGGAAATGATTCTATTTGGGTCATTGTGGATAGACTGACCAAAGTTGCCCACTTTATTCCTGTCAAGACCACTTATAACTCGGGACAGCTAGCAGATCTTTATCTATCCAAAATTGTTAGTTTGCATGGGATCCCTAAAACCATAGTTTCCGATCGAGGAACCCAATTCACCTCGAGATTTTGGAGAAGCTTACATCAAGCCTTGGGAACCAAATTAGCCTTTAGCACCGCTTACCACCCTCAGACCGATGGACAGACTGAAAGAGTGAATCAAATACTTGAAGATATGTTGAGAGCCTGTGTTCTAGCCTATGGGGCTAAGTGGGAAGATTGTCTGCCTTTCGCGGAGTTCTCCTACAACAACAGTTATCAAGCCAGTTTGCAAATGGCCCCATTTGAAGCTTTATATGGAAGAAAGTGTCGTACCCCTTTGAATTGGTCGGAAACCGGAGACAGTCAGATATTTGGACCTGACATTCTGCAAGAAGCCGAGGAGAAAGTTTGCCTGATTCGTGATTACCTCAAGGCAGCCCAGTCTAGACAGAAGAGTTATGCCGACAAGAGACGTAGAGAGCTGGTCTTCAAGATCGGAGAATTTGTTTATCTTAGAGTATCACCTCTCAAGGGAATGCAGAGATTCCAAGTAAAAGGAAAGCTTGCACCCAGATATATTGGACCCTTCAAGATACTAGACCGCAGAGGAGAAGTGTCTTATCAGTTGGAAATGCCCCCTGAATTGTCTGAAGTACACGATGTCTTTCACGTGTCTTTACTTCGGAAATGTCTTGAAGTGCCGGAGAAGCCAAAAATTTTCAAGAATATCGATCACCGTTCTGTGGACATCAACAAGGATTTGACCTATCGCGAAGTACCTATCCGTATCCTCGAGGAAGCATATCGAACCACTCGAACCCGAAGCATCAAGTTTCTCAAAGTTCAGTGGAGTAACCACACCGAAGATGAAGCCACTTGGGAACGAGAAGATTACCTTCAGAAAGAGTTCCCCAATCTTTTCAGTTCTTAATTAGTGAATCTCGGGGACGAGATTCTTTTTAAGGGGGGAAGATTGTAACAACTCAGAAATTGTAATCCACTTCTTATTAAATAAAGTACCAAATTTTGGACCCAGATAAAACCTTTATCCATTATTTCATGCATACATGTATTTTTCTATTGTTTGTATTCTATGATTTCATGTGTGTTATTTTTGGTTGTGCATTGGTTAGTTAATTCTAAGATAACCAACAGAAGCAATTGAGACAAATTATAAGCATCAAAGAAACCAGAAATAAAAATGTTAAAGAAAAAGAGAAGAATAAGATGATCTAGGAAATCTGTTTGACTACCCTACTTTGAGCCCTTGAATTAAGAAATCTGTAACTCACCTCCATGTTTGGCCAGCTAGTTGAGCTTCACCAAGTCACATACAAACTCAACCAAGCAGTTGCTACTCAAAACTCAAATCAGAACATCACTCAAACTTCAACCAAAGTTTGAATCTGAAACAGTGACTATACCAAAATTTGAAATAAGATTTCTGCAAAACCTATTCTTTCTTTGTAACAAAAATATGATTGGAAACCTGGGCTCATATGCTGATCACCCAAAGTGGAAAATTTCAAAAATTCAAATTCAAATCTCTTGCGGGCAATTCGTCGAACACCTGGCAGATGAAATCGAGCCAAATCACAGCTACTGTGAAGATCACTGTTCTTGCTCGCCCAAACCCTGTTGCCATGCTCCTGGACGATGCCTCGGTCGAGCCCAGCGCCCCCAGCCCTGACCCGAGCCGTGAGAAAGGGAGGAGAAGAGGAGGCAGCACCCAGGACCCCCCCTCTCTTCTTCCCAGCATTCTGCACGTCGCCGACCACCCTGCCCTCGCCAGCACCGACCCACAGCATGCCGCAGCCGAGACCAAAGCCCCCCAGCACGCGAGCAAGGCCGCCGTGCCTAGTGTCGCTCGACGCACGCGCCCAGGGCCCCCGCTCCGGTGAGCTTCTGGACACCCTCTCCCTCGACGCTCCGGCCTATAAAAGGCCCCTCTGATCAAACGAGGAGACGCACACCACTCCCAGCTACCGCCCAGACACCATCTCTCCCTCCCTCTCGCTCTGGTTCATCGACGCCTGCAACGCCGGCAAGGTACTGGACGCGAAGAGCGCCGCCGCGTTCGACCACCCCGGAGCAAGCTGCCGCTGGGAATTGGAGGAGGAGTCACGCCGGAGTCGATTCTGCCCCTCACCGTCAAGTTCTTCTTCCTCTACGCATGCCGCCGTCGCCGTCGTCGTCTTCACTGCTCGTAGGTGAGCTCCGCCCCTCTCCGTCGAGACGATGGCTGTGAGCCGTTAGATCCAGATCGTTCGGTAGCGTACCGGTTCAGAGGAGTTAAGTGACCTGACCAGTGGGACCCCCCTATCAGGTCCCGTTTTTATTTCTTCCCGCCGTGCGAAACGTTTTCTGGGCCGGCCCGTTCGGGTTCTGTTCAGAATAGGCCCAGTCTGTTTAGAATCGGTCCGTTTCCTTTTTATTTATTTTCTCGCCGTTTGAATTAATTCAAATTACTTTCAGATATGATTTTCAAACTTAAATTCCAAGAGTTTTACAAATCCATTTGTAGCAAATAAATATGCGTTGGAAAGCTTATAAAATACTCTACACTGTAGGATGGATTAGAATTCCATTTGAAGTAGGAATTTAATTAAATATGAATAGTGTGACCATAGCTTTATTAAACATAGAAGAATTCTAGAAATTTGTTTAAGCCTCCTAAAATCATGAAATTTAAATTGTGAACTCACCAATGACCTCCCTTACTGTTAGTCAACTCTAATAAACTCAAACCTTGTTAGTGTTATCAATTAGATCCTACCCCCAACTCTAGTTAGTAACATAAAATGATAGATTCCGATTGCACACTTAGAACTAATTGTTGCCCTCAATACCAATTCACTTAGTTAATCCCTCCCCACTTGAAACTAGTCTTAGTACCCCTAAACCAATACCAATGCTTAGGAAGTGAACAACATAGGACACTTAGTAGAAACTCTAACTTGCACACTTAATGAAAACTTAGAAGAAAAACTTGCAATCCAATTCCATAAAATGCAACATGAATGCTATGGTTAGCAAACAAATATGTGTGCTTGGTGTGTTGTTAGCATGGTGTAGTGATTGTGTGTTTTATGTTGATTTCGTTATTAGACGCTAGTGTTGCTGAGGAGCATATTGAGGGGGGATATTATCAAGAAGAAGAAGAAGAATACCCCGGACACTTTGCCAACCAAGGCAAGCCATCTTTTGAATCATACTCCAAATGCCTAGTTTTACTATTGCATTCTACTTGTTTTAAGTAAATTGCATGATTGAATTGCTAGAGTAGAATAATAGAGGTATAGTGATATCTTGCTTAGCAAGAGCATCAAGTTGAGTTTATCCAACCATATTTAGTGGTATCATCACTCAATGTAGTTGCTTAGTCGCTAATAATATTGAGGTCATCTATAAGGGGAACTCGGTTTGAAAAGTGTGACTTGAACTTGAAATTTGAATTGGAGATTGCTCCTACATGATGGCTTTATGAAGGAAATTAATCTTGACTAAGAACTATGAAATGTATTTCTAAATTGACAACGAGTGATGTACTATGGGAGCCAATCATACCGTACAACCACATTACCCCTGAATGGGAAGGGGCTTAGTCCTAGCTTGTTTATTTTAGTATGGGAGACCTCATTTGAACTTATAGAAGCGTGGGCCCCGAGGGGACGCTTCCGAAGCCGGGACTGGCCATAGTTGTGACGGAGGATACCACAGTCTATGGGAGTCCAAGATAGAGCACTCTCTAGCCGGAAAAACTATGAGCTCCATTCCGTATCTGGACTCGTAGGGAGGATCCCCATACTAAGGTAGGCAAGTGAAAGAGTTTGTTTGATTATCTGAACCCCGCATACTTGTGTATGGCGATCCGTGGGTTTCTCCCGGCAGATGTATCGAATCTTGTGGGTAAAGTGTACCCCTCTGCAGAGGTTTTCAAACTATTCGAATAGCCGAGTCCGCGGTTATGGACAGTTGGCAAGCTGTACTTGACTTTTGTCAAGAATGAAAATAACAATGGTGAACTTGGTGAATGACATGAATTGACTTGACTTTACAATAATGTTGACACACTTGAAGTTCCTCTTTAGATTGAACTTAGAGAACTAAACTTCTTTTCTACCAATGAACATTCTTGGGAAATAAAACTAGCTTTTGCAAATAAACTTAGTGCTTAGTCCACTATACCAAACTTGCATACCTATTTCATCATTTCATTTATAAGATGGTTTGCCAGTGCATCCAATGTACTCATGGCTGTGTCCCTGGCTATCAACTTGGCCAGACTATGGGGAAGAGTACCAGGAGGAAGGGTATGAAGAAGAGTACCAGAACTAAGTTCGTCTCCATGAGTCGCCATTGCCTGTAGGGTGAAGGCATGGTCCCGAAGACGTTATTTCCGCTGCTTTATTGTGTTGTAATATGAACTTGGTCACTATGACCATTGTATTTGAACCTTCGTATTGTAATGTCTATGGAACTGGTTACCAACTACGTTATGTATATCGCAACAATGGTTCTGGGATTGCGGTGGAATACATAACGGGCACTTCGAATTTGTATCAAATTTGAGGTCATCACAGTAACCATGAGAGCTGTGGTGCTGATTTGTGGTGTGTGAAGTTGATTTGATGATGATCTTGGTGTGGTGCTGATGTGGTGCGTGTGTGGTGTTGTGATTCTTACTCCAACCGGATCCAGTGATCTCCACGCCCCCTATTTATGCAGTCTCCCCTTCCTGGAGGTGTTGACAGCACACTGCCATGCATGCATGAGTGAGCTGTGTGCCTGCTTGGTGGCTCACCCGTGGTCTTGATCTTTGGCCGTGATGTGGCTGTGGATAGACATGGCTTGGTGCTAATGTTTATCTACAGTACCTCATTAATTTTTTTTACTGTCACTTGGCATATCTCTGCTTGTACATGTTTCTTTTGCAGGTAATTAAGAAAGAAGAAAGAGAAGAAGAAAAGAAAGAAGTTTTCTTAATTAATTAGTTTAGGAATTTACTTTTGTTTATAATCCAGTTGTAATCTTTTATTTAAGTTCTTAATAATTCATTTTATTAGTTTGTAACCAGAATATTGTAAAGACCATGTATTATGTGTGTGATATCAATAAAGTCCAAGTTTTCTCTTTTATTAACTACTTCTTAGTTCAGATATTGTAATACAAATTTAATTACCAAATTGAAAGTTTAGTTTAAATTTTATTCTTATATGTGTATGTTTGAACTCAAATTTACCCATTCCTACCCTCAATGGATCAAAAGAGGTCATGTCGAAATCCATCGCACTCTTTGGGGTTATACCATTCCCCCCTCCGAGAGAGACATCGATTCCCCTTAGGTTTTAGTTTTTAAAAATTCATGAAAATTCCCCGGATTTTCTATGCATGAAATGCAATACACACATCTGTTGTCTCTATTTTATGACCTCTAAACCTGGGATATTACAATGGATGGTTATTAAAAATGCCAATCACTGTAAAACTTGTATTTAAATAAACACACTGTAGAACACCTCGCATTCAACATGCCCTTACGACCCGCCACCTGAGCTTTTCCCTTTCTTGTATTTCTTAGATGGGAAATTTGCTAGGGAACACGGCTATATTCCGGCATTCACCACCCAAAAAATTGTGTCTTTATTAAGTAGCATTACAGTTTTGGGGTATATCTTCTTTATCTTCTTTACTATAGGATTCCAGTTGGTGATGGTGAAGCCACTTTTGATTAAAATATTTGATTTCTTATTTTACCCCTAACATAAAGGTCCAATCCCGCAACAATTAATCCCGCAACAATTAATCCGTCAGATTTGCTCTTTGTACGCTTCAAAAGATGGTAACCAAAAATTGCCATAATCATGAGATCGCTACTATCACGGATCCTAGAGTCACCGGCCCGTCTCTCGAATCCACCTCCGCCGCCGCCAAACTTTTTTCTTCCCCTTGCATCGCCATCCCCTGGTCACTCTCCGGCCGCTCAGGAACATCACATATTGTCCTCCGTTTCCATTTTGTAGCCGATAGCCTCTGGGCGCCTGGCCTGCCCCTGGCACCGACAGCCCGCCATCCTCACACACAGGAACAGGACAGGGGGCGAGGCGGGGCCTGACCTGGTGCCAGAGCTATGGCTGCTTTGATGGTGGCCGAGAGCGGGCAGAAGGGAAGCCGCCCGGGCTAAATCCATCCATCCATCAACGGTGATGGCGGCTTCCCATCACCCCTTCCCGCTCCTCGCCTGCCTCTGCGGCGCGCTGGCCGTGGCGGCGAGGGCGGGGAATGACACGCTGAGGCAGGGCGAGTCCCTCACGGCGTGGGCGACTCTGGTGTCCTTGCCGGCGGGGTCTTCGATCTCAGCTTCCACGCGGCGGACCCGAACCGTCCCGCACACCTCTACCTCTGCATCTGGTACCACACCGTCTGTCCCCGGACCATCGCCTGGATCGCCAATCACCATCTGGTACCACACCTTTACGTAGTTGTTTCTCTAATGAGATTTGTATTACTGATCTTTTTGTATTATCTAAACAACCCTTATGGGGTGCAAACCAGAGATGTGAGTTCAGTTCATGCGCATTTCCTTTGTGAAAGTATACTGCTCTTTATCTCTTTGTTTTTTTATCTGAGAATATTCTACTCAATATTTTGATTGTTATTTCCATATTTCAGATTTCATTTCTTCTATGAGTATACGCTTAAATTGTGTAAAAAGTTGGTGAACGGAGGAGAGTAGAGATGCATAGTCAAAAGAAGCTTTGCAAGTTCTTGTGGCACTGCCTTAGTGAAAGTATTAGACTCCTTACATTTTTTCCTGAGGAATTTCTTCAGATCGGCACAGGGAAAGAGTAGAGCTTCATGGTCAAAGTTGGTTAAATATTTTCTGTACCCGATGAAGCCTTGCAAGTCTTACGGTAACGGAACATGAGATTTCCCTTATTGCTATAGTACTAGAAATGTTGTTCCAGTTTTACTGTTCAGACGATTGAGTGTAAACATTTTTCTGTTGCATTTGTGTAGTTTGTTAAGGGAAAGCATGGAGGAATGAGTTGATCAATGCAGGAAATTATCCGGCTCATGTTTGAGGCTGGAGAGAGATCAGTGACAGTATGGGCATTGCTATTAGTACAAAAATAACTTTTATTGGTATACAAAGCAGTTTAATTATTCTTCTCACCAGTGGAAATTTCATGAGGCGCAATATGGTGGGTTCTATGGGTGCAGTTGGTGATATTCGCAACAACAACAAGAGTTATTTCTCCTTGCAAAACAAAGTTATTTCTATTGTACTCTCATACCTATTTATCAATTAACAACCTTTCTGAAATATAAACACTTACTGATGGGCAAAGTGATGTATATGCCATATATTAAATTATGCACAATCGTGTAGCAAAGCTGAAACGATAAAAATTGAGACGAGAATCAAGTCTTTAAGATTCGCAGCAACGCGCGGGCATTTAGCTAGTTTCCCATAACATACCAGTCTAAAATGGAATGCTTTTTCAGTTATTGCTGAAATTACTAGATTACCAAGCAAAATGTAAAATTTTCTGTTTTAGACATTGCGGTGTGTTCTCGCAAACTTGCCAAAAATTGTATTAGAATTTACTAAAGTTATAATTGTACAGTGTGTTCCAGTAAAATCCGAAAATAACAGTGTCCTATAGCAAAATTTTCCTTCTTAGATTAACTAACAATCGCGACCCAAAAGCTTTTGTCTTTTTCCTTTGTCAGAAGTAAATTAAGATGAAAGCGCCTTCTAACTCACGGGTTCAATGTTCTCATTTAAACTTATTTTTCTAAAAAAGGTCAGAAGCTACACCAATCTTTTAAATAAGAAGATAATTGTCTAATTAATTAACAAAAAATGGGCAAAATCCTATACAAAATTACCACAAGAGAACAACCTAAAGTATGTGACCTCCAAACCAACAAGCACACTCAACCTCTACAACCCTCAAACTGATACCTGGAGCACCATGCCGCAAAGAAAATCCACCGAATGGACGACTAAAACAGGGTTCATCAATCAAGTAGCTGCCGGATTTTTTCTTCCTACGCCCCTCTCTTTTTTTTGCTCAGAAACCTTCTTGATTATATCCTCCCAAGCCTTCCCAGCCAGGACGCAGGTAATATCATTGTCATATCCGGGGCTAGCTGCCTCTAAACGGGCGAGCAAGCCGCAAAGTTCTTTCGCAAAAATAGCCTCACATGTATGTACCAACACTCCTCCAATGTCCACAGAAGTACCGCAAAAGATTCCACACACAACTTATTAAGCTCTCGTGTGATCTACAACACCGGAGCTAAGATTACATCCATGCCCTCGATCTTGGAGGCAGCTGACAATCATGCTGCAGCAAAGGGCAAGATTACCACAAGGAGAAAAACAATCATGGAGATGTTCTTCCTCAACCACATGCGACTTCTGCTTAGTGGAGACAAAGTGGAAACAAAGCCTACGCGGGGACGAGCCCTAGAACACCAGAAGTACATGCCTTCGTTGTCTCCAAAGAATCACCAATGTGCGCCAACAATAGCTCCAGAGTTGCCACCTCTTCATGAAAGGGGCAAGATGCCTCTTCGATGTGGACGTCGCCCAATGGATGAAGCTTCTGTGCATCAAGCCTACTTAGGACTAAAAAAGAGAGTCCAAACCAAACATTGACATTCAACTCCCCGCAATACCTAGGAGATGGTCTTGGTGGCACCACTACACGCAACGACGAGTGGCACATGACCTCAGCCCAACTCCGGGACAATGAGGGGCGACGAGGTTGAGAGGACGGAGAGTGGCTCCACTGACAAGGATCACGAGTGTCTGGAGAGCGAGAGCAAGCTCGAGGGAAAGCGCACACTATAGAAATGCTCCCAATAACCAGGACGCCAACATCCGATGCACCTAAACAGCTACAGCTTGTGCCAACCTGGTGGCCACGTGCGAGGCACATAAAGCATTTTCCCTGAGCCCAACGCTTGAAGGCGAGACTACTGCCCGAGACATCCCTATCGAACAAAGACGATAGCTCATCACCGGTGGCATCCGTCCTTGTTTCCAAGAGCCACAACTACAACAGAGAGGTAGCCTCATGGCTCTGCTAGCGCCTTCTCATCATGGCGCACATCAACGGTGATGCGGCAGCCAACAACTTCCACGGGGAGTCATCTGCAGCGGTGGCAACCATTGGCGTCTGAGGAGCCAACCCTTTTTCCACAAAATCGTCTTCATCATTAGCAGCGGAGCTCCATAGACCAGGCCGCCCCGTTCCCTCAAGCATCACATCATGGGGATTGGATGCACGCTGAAACAACTCTTGACTAGAGGTGAGGGCACCCGAGGTAGCCGCCAGCAGCGGCTGTAGAGCCAACACCAATTCGGGCTGCGGCTCGCAAAAGATCGGGAGGGAGTTCATCCTAGCACGCAATAGCTCAAAAGTGGCCTGATACGTCTCAAACGTATCTATAATTTTTGATGCTCCATGCTTGTTTTTACACCATTTGCCTATTGTTTCGTTACACTTAGTGGCACTTTTATGCATTTTCTGGAACTAACCTATTAACAAGTGCCGCAGTGCCAGTTTCTTGTTTTCTGCTGTTTTTGTGTTTCAGAAGTGATACATAGGAAATATTCTCGGAATTGGACGAAACAAGTTCCTGAAGTCTTATTTTACCCGGAAGCTTCCAGAGATCCGAAGAGGAGTAGGAGGTGGGCCACAGGGGCCCCACACACACAGGTGGCGCGGCCAGGCCCCTGGCCGCGCCAGCCATGTGTGAGGAGGCCCTGGCCCTCCTCTGACATCGCCCCTTCGCCTATAAGAAGCCTCGGGACGGAAAACCCTGGAGGATTCGGCAATTTTCCAGAAACAGTTCCGCAGCTCCGCCGCCGTCGCCGACGAATTTCGGGGGACAGAAGTCTCTGTTCCGGCACCCTGCCGGGACGGGGAAGTGCCCCCGGAGCCATCTCCATCGCCGTCTCCGCCGTCTCCATCGACCTCACCGCCATCTCCATCAACCTTGCTGTCTCCTATGATGAGGAGGGAGTAGTTCATCCCCGGGGCTGAGGGCTCTACCGGTAGCTATGTGGTTCACCTCTCTCTCCCATGACGTGATCTTTATGTGATCGTGAGCTTTGTATCATGTTGAACAAGTACATGTTATTATTTAGATATTTTGTGTACTCTAGCAATGTTATTAAAGTAATCTATTCCTCCTGCTATGGTGTAACGGTGACAGTGCGTGCATCATGGTGGTACTTGGTTTAGGCTATGATTGTGATCTCTTGTGGATTATGAGAATAATTATTGCTATGATAGTTTGAGTGATCTATTCCTCCTTTCATGGTGTAATGTTGACAGTGTGTGCACCGTGTTAGTACTTGGTTTAAGTTGCAATGATTTCTATCTTGAATTGTGATCTGATTTGGATATCGCCATGAGTGGTGTTTGTCAAGTACTTGATGAACTTTAAGGGGTGCTTCTGTAGCCACTACATAATGATTAGTGTTATTCAATAGGAGAGTAATTCAGAGTACCTTAGCAAAGAGAAGTTATTTGTTCAGTCATGTTATATTGTTGGGAGTGTGTCCACTAGTGAAAGTATGATCCCTAGGCCTTGTTTCCAAGCTTTGCACACCGTTTACTTGTTGTTTTGTTACATGTTTGCTCTTTTCTGGCGCCGTTGCCGGGGAGGTAAGGTAAAAGGTACTCGCATCCTCCTGTGTGAGTGCTCAGAGTTATTTCCTTTAGATTCTGCAATTACATCTTTTTGTTTCTTGTTTTTATTTTCACTAGTTAGGCTTAATGGAAAACAAAGAGTTTTGTAGTCTTTTTCCTGAGTTTAGATATGATGTGTTTGAAGAGAAAATTAAAAAACCTTTGGAGCTTAATTTGCATGCTAATAGTGTTGTTAGTATGAATGCTTTGAACACCGTTGTTGCTAAAGCTATAAAAAAGTCTAAGCTTGGGGAAGCTGGTTTTGTTAAGCATGATATTTTTAGCTCCCCAGCTTTAGTGGAGAAAGTTTGCTCTGATGATATTTTATCTCCCATATGTGATGTTCCTTCTTATGATGATATGTTTGAAGAATATGCTTTGCGAAATAGTTGCTCTCTAGCTTTTGATGATACTAAACCTCTAGTTTATGATGGCTATGATGATGAGTATAATATTTTCAGTTCACCTACTATTGAGCATAAAATTAGTTATGATTACAATATGCCTCCTATTTATGATGATTATGGTGATGAGAATAATTATTCTGTTGAATTTGCTCCTACTACTATTGTTCCTGTGGTGAGTATTAATTCTTTTATGCATGTGGCTCATGATAGGGATGTTTTATGTGATAGTTATATTGTTAATTCTATTCATGATGCTACTGAAAGTTATTATGAGAGAGGGAAACATGGTTTGATGGATCTCAACAATATTAAGTTTCCCCTCTTTATGTTGCAAATCTTGAAGTGGCACTTGTTTTATCTATCCATGCTTGCTACTATGTGCCTCGTTGATTTATTTTCTTACAAGATTCCTATGCATAGGAAGTGGTTCAGATATAAATGTCTTTCACATTTGCTTTTTGATGCTCTCTTTTGCTTTAAGTTCCTATATGGCGCCTTTGCTTCAAGCTCTTATATGGCGCCCACATGAGCATCTTTGCAAATTACTGCGCCTAGCTCAAAGGCGTTAAAGAAAAGCACTCTTGGGAGATAACCCAATGTTTACTTTTTAGTACTTTTTCTTTTATTTGAGTCTTGGAAGTCATTACTACTGTAATGACCGCTCCTTATCTTGTTTATTTCGTTTTTGTGCCAAGAGAAGCCTCTAATTTGAGTGAGGTAAAGATTTGGGGTTATTGCTGTCCTGAAACTGTTTTCGGTGCTGCACCGTAAACATTCGTGAAAATTCTCTGTTTATCTTTTGGACCTGTGATTTCTTGTGCATATGCCCCAGGTTATATCCAAACTTTTCTTAGTTGAACACTTTTTGATTTGAGCAACAGAAAATCCCTCAAAAATTCGACCTTTGTCAGCTGTTCAGTTTTGACAGATTTCTGCCAATATTTGTGTTTGCCACTTTATCGCTTTCTTTTGAGTTCTTTTGATCATGGAAATTTTTAGGGAGTTGCTACAGTAGTATTTGCTATATATGTGGTGGTTTTGGGTTGAAACCTGAAGCAAAAAGAGGTTGATTATATGTTATGCTACACTAATGTTGCTAATAGATTTGTGTTTAGTTTTGTATGAAGGAAGTTTTCAAGTGTAGGGATTGGAGAATGATGAGATGAGTTGAAGAATGGACAAAAGCTCAAGCTTGGGGATGCCCATGCATCACCCCAAGAAATATCCAAGAAGTACAAGCGTCAAAGCTTGGGGATGCCCCCGAGGCACCCCTTCTTCATCGGCAAAAATCATGTCACCTTTCAAGACACTATATTTTTATTGCTTCATGCACTATGCGTTTTTCTTGGAGCGTCAGTTGTTTTAGTTTTCTTAGTTAGTTTAGTTTTGTTTGCTGCAATAAATGGTTAGATCACATCATGTTTCTTTTGGAGGAGATGAACTCGCTTTTCATTTGCCAAGAACACTCCGTTTTCACTCTTATCGTTCATCGAGTGTTCTTCTTTTTCTGCTACTGCTTTTGGTTTTCGTTTTCGCTTTGATTTGCGTTCAGATCTTATTATATCTTTTCATCAAGGTGTATTTTTGCCTCTGATCTTTATTGGTTTTCATCAAAAGAGGTGTTTATAAAAAGTTTGAATGGTGTTGGAAAAGAGAAAAAGCTTTATGCAAAAAAGTGGTACAAGAAGGAGCTTGTGTAGACTGCGGCTTAGGCTTTTTCATGTCATGCTTGATGTCTTTTTGATAGTATGCTTAGTGATTTTTGCTGTAGCATGACTTGTCTCAAATAACTGAGATTGCTTAATGAGCCTTTGAAAAAATCATGCGTTGTTTTAATTATTTGGAAGCATTATTTTGGTTTTCTCCTTTGATGCTTTATTTGGGTTGACTTGGCACATGCTTACACCATGTTGACTACAAAAATAAGTCGCCTATAGCCTCTATGATCATTTAGTTTTTGACTTTTGATGCCATCTTATGCTTCTTTTAATGTCGCTTTGTCGCTCTGCATGATTATGGCCGTTATTGCTCTCTTAGTTGGTCGCTCCCAGTCTTTTGCTAGCCCTCGCCTTGTACTGAGTATGAGCTCTACTCGTGCATCCAACTCCTAAAAGCCAAGTTTGCCATTGTGTCCACTATAAATTCCTATGCATGGTATTTGTAAGCCATTCCAAAGTAAAATTTTCGTGTGCTACCTTTCAAAAACCTTCAAAATACTTCTCGTTTTGTGACACTGTTTTCAGCTCATGGGGACGTAGTGGTCGGATTTGCTATCTTCCATATTGCTTATTCCAAAAAGAAAAAAAGGAAAAAAAGAAAGAAAAAAGGCACTCCTCCAATGAATGTGAATGTTGGTGGGCACCCGATGGAATCGGTTAGCCATGGTATGTGAAAGGATAAGGTGGGGAGGAGTGCCAAGTTTTATAAAAAGAGCACAAGAGTGCCAATCTCTCTCTCAAAAACTTGCTTTATTTTTGTATGGAAGATAGTAAGAACCCCATTGCCAGTCGTTGACAAAGACAACCACCTCTCAAAATCAAGTTTTATCTCTCTGTTTTACAAATGAAAAGCTCTAGCACATGTTTAAATCACTGCTTCCCTCTGCGAAGGGCCGTTCTTTTACTTTTATGTTGAGTCACCATCTTCTTTCTTTATGCACCATTAAGAGAGCATAGTTGTCATTCTTAGTGTGATATGCATTGTCCCAAAGTTCATTGATTGACTCATATTGTTGGTTTCACTTGTTCTTAAATTATTTGTATCTAGTCGCCCTCTTAAACTTGAAGGTGTCCTATGCATTTATGTTTTGCTCTCCATGAAGGACAAGCTGAAAACCATTTGTATGTTTTTCCTTATGATTTAAACACATGTGTGACTTTCATTGTTTCATTTTCATGATCTTTTGTTTGTGTTCATTTTCATGTTTACAACATGGTTGCTAAGTTCTATTGTCAAGATTATATCTTTCATGCCCATGTTTTAAGTTCTTATGATCCCAGCTCACAATGCTTACATATATGATCAAGATTGTGTAGGTGCATGTCACCTCAAAAATTATTCTTTTGTTATCACTTACCTACTCGAGGACGAGCAGGAGTTAAGCTTGGGGATGCTTGATACGTCTCAAACGTATCTATAATTTTTGATGCTCCATGCTTGTTTTTACACCATTTGCCTATTGTTTCGTTACACTTAGTGGCACTTTTATGCATTTTCCGGAACTAACCTATTAACAAGTGCCACAGTGCCAGTTTCTTGTTTTCTGCTGTTTTTGTGTTTCAGAAGTGATACACAGGAAATATTCTCGGAATTGGACGAAATAAGTTCTTGAAGTCTTATTTTACCCGGAAGCTTCCAGAGATCCGAAGAGGAGTAGGAGGTGGGCCACAGGGGCCCCATACACACAAGTGGCGCGGCCAGGCCCCTGGCCGCGCCAGCCATGTGTGAGGAGGCCCTGGCCCTCCTCTGACATCGCCCCTTCGCCTATAAGAAGCCTCGGGACGGAAAACCCTGGAGGATTCGGCAATTTTCCAGAAACAGTTCCGCAGCTCCGCCGCCGTCGCCGACGAATTTCGGGGGACAGAAGTCTCTGTTCAGGCACCCTGCCGGGACGGGGAAGTGCCCCCGGAGCCATCTCTATCGCCGTCTCCGCCGTCTCCATCGACCTCACCGCCATCTCCATCAACCTTGCTGTCTCCTATGATGAGGAGGGAGTAGTTCATCCCCGGGGCTGAGGGCTCTACCGGTAGCTATGTGGTTCACCTCTCTTTCCCATGATGTGATCTTTATGTGATCATGAGCTTTGTATCATGTTGAACAAGTACATGTTATTATTCAGATATTTTGTGTACTCTAGCAATGTTATTAAAGTAATCTATTCCTCCTGCTATGGTGTAACGGTGATAGTGCGTGCATCATGGTGGTACTTGGTTTAGGCTATGATTGTGATCTCTTGTGGATTATGAGAATAATTATTGCTATGATAGTTTGAGTGATCTATTCCTCCTTTCATGGTGTAATGTTGACAGTGTGTGCACCGTGTTAGTACTTGGTTTAAGTTGCAATGATTTCTATCTTGAATTGTGATCTGATTTGGATATCACTATGAGTGGTGTTTGGCAAGTACTTGATGAACTTTAAGGGGTGCTTCTGTAGCCACTACACAATGATTAGTGTTATTCAATAGGAGAGTAATTCAGAGTACCTTAGCAAAGAGAAGTTATTTGTTCAGTCATGTTATATTGTTGGGAGTGTGTCCACTAGTGAAAGTATGATCCCTAGGCCTTGTTTCCAAGCTTTGCACACCGTTTACTTGTTGTTTTGTTACATGTTTGCTCGCAGCGATATTTATTTCACATCACGTTTGCTACTTATAATCATCTATACCACTTGTATTTCACTATCTCTTCGCCGAACTAGTGCACCTATACATCTGACAAGTGTATTGGGTGTGTTGGGGACACAAGAGACTTTCTGTATCGTAATTGCAGGGTTGCTTGAGAGGGATAGCTTTGACCTCTAACCTCCCTGAGTTCGATAAACCTTGGGTGATCCACTTAAGGGAAACTTGCTGCTGTTCTACAAACCTCTGCACTTGGAGGCCCAACAAGTGTCTACAAGAATAGAAGTGCGTAGACATCATGGCCCCACATACATCGAAGGCGTGCGATGGACGAGGCGGCGACTTCCCTAGACTTGGACCTGGGCATGGGTGCGACGTGTTGGTAAGGGGAGCGGGGGCAACGTTGCTAGAATAGACACCATTCTGTCCAGGGGCCCATCACCAAGATCCGGTCTCCAATGGCAGCTTCTGACCTGCGGGAGGCGAGCATAGCCACGGCTAGCTCGGCGGTGGAGGACAATGTGGCCTAGTAGGCCACCGACACGACCATGGGGAGCGGAGATGGAAGCTTCTAGGACAACAACTCCGCGGCATCGGCAGAACCCGCCCCTACATGCTGAGCGGAGGGGTGGGAAAAGGGCAACAAGAGGAGGCAAGATCTAGCGTCGAAGGTCAAAAAGGACGACATGGGAAGGGCGATCAGGCCAGTGGTGGCACTAGCATGGCCCTCGTCACCATGACTTGTTTTCAAGCAGAGCTCATTGCTTATATATCAAATAAAGATCATTGTTTTCCAACACACAAGTGTCTGACTTGTGTCGTACAATCAAAGCAGTACAAAAAGCAACCTAGTCAATTCTGTGTAATAATCCACAATACATCATTAGAGAATTCTCTCTTCCAATCGCGGAAATAGTAAAGTCGCATTGAACCTTTATAAGTTTCTAGTAAAAGAAGAAGCGACAATAATAAGCACTTTAGTCCAATAAGGCAACAACTGTAATTTAAAACAACAAAGCTAGAAATTAACTCTACTAGAGACCAAAATTCCTAATGCAAGATGGCAACTATTTACAGGATATTTATTGTGATTCTATAGACCGCAACTATAAAATCAGGAAACAAAACTGAAGTAGAAATATATCTCTGTTTTTTTTAGAACAAGCGGGAGAGCTTCTCGTTATTGTATTAAGTTTATGAGAGAAGAATTTTTGTCATAAAAAAATTTTATGAGAGAAAACTTGATCCATTTTATGAGGAAAATCGGACCCAAAAACCCATACACATGAAGCCAATCGGCGTACAATGCACACTCAGAGCATACGACAAGCACACGCCTTGCCCAACCCCTGGCCAAGAATACACATGATTAGGACACATGGACCCGAGACTGCATCACAACTGAAACAACAACTCGAAGCAAACTCTATCTCTAGGATGGCACACGTTGACAACCCACTCGTAGCGCCTAGAAGAAATCGGCAATTGAATGGCATGACATGATCAGACCCAACGATAGCGCCATCCAAGCAAGGTTGGCACCAGTGTACATTGCGCTTAAGTCACCCACGCTCCAAATAGCGGCCGACCTTGATACCGATAGCCTACATGGGACTCCACGAGCAACTCAGACAGCTCCTCCATGGAGGGGATGATGTAAAAGCGACGCCACTGCCTGGACCAATTGGTCTAGGGTTTCCCCTATTGCTCAAGAGGGGAAGGATGGGAGGACCTAGACATTCTTTCGAGAAGGAGATGACGCCCCAAGCGTCATCATCATCCTGCAATAGTATTGGGATTTCTCGTAGCCCAACCATCCTCTCCACAGTCCACCAGGAGGCATCCCGAAACCAACAACCGAACACACCACGAAGAAGAAGCCAACACTTACAGGCAAGGGAGGCGACGATCGGTATGAGCTTCATCCGTTCAACCCCAGGTCGGCCCTTCAACCACAGCCCCGTGCTGGTAGGCAAGCTTCACAAGCGAGACTATGCCACAAGCGTCCTGCAGAAGCCAAGCCACCCAAGGCCGCTCGTCCTCCACTAGGACAGAGCCACCGAGCTCAAGATCGTGGCACACGTCGGACCCATTCAGGTCTATATTGGGCCCAGATCTAGCCCGAAGACCTAGATCGGGCCTACATCATGCCCTCTCACATTCGACCGCCGCCGGTAGCCCAGCGCCCAGCCGCACCAGCGTCTCCCCATCGCATTGGCGCCACCCTGCCCGACGAGTGGCCTAGATCGGGCCTGGAGAGGGCAGGTTGCCGAAGGGTTGCACCGCAGCGCGGCACCAGCCCAGAACCCGTGATTCGCCGCCACGACGAGCCAGACCGATCCCCACTGGCACCTGTCCACTGCGATGGCTTTGCACTGTAGCTTCCTCCAAGGGGGAGGGGTTAAGGGAGAAGGAGGAGGGAGGACGGCGCTAGGTTTGGTGGGGATCCGCCCGTGTCGCCCCGGGAGGACGACGTGGGGGCAGAGGTTCCTGTGTAGGCAACGATTATTAAATATCTCTCTATTAGTAAAAGATTTCTTTTGTGGGGTTATCGCTGAATCGATAAGAAAATTTTCAGCAAGCCAAAAGGTAAGAGGAAACCACAGGAAAGACAACATCAAACCTGCCGCAACAGAAAAAATCCAACTATAAATACTAATATTTTTCAGCCCACTGAAAGAAAAGTTCCGATTCTCGGCCTGAGGCAAGCAAGCTGTCTCAAAGATGAACAACATTGCTCGAACCAGGTCATGCATCTCCACTGCCATTACTTAAAAACAACGGTTCTTGCAGAGTTCAAAGGTAAACGGGAAGACAAGTTCAAACATCAACATGAAACCCACTGGAATACACTTACCCTTCAGCATAACAATGGGGCGAAAAACTGTTAACACCAACTTATCACAGAAAGCAATTCACTACGTGCACGACGAGGACAACGTTGCGATGAATGTAGAGCCAAGAGGCATTAAATCAAGTTGTTGAAAGTCATAATGCTGAAACGGAAATAAAGAAGCTTGCAGAGTGAGAATGGAAACGGGGGACGGGTTCCAGACTCAACAACAAACCCAATGAGATACGCTCTGGCCTTGAGCAGAACCAATGGGGCGAAAAACTGTTGAACTCCAACTTATCACCAAAGGCGATTCACTACATGAGCACAACACAGGATTAACAGCATTGCGATAAATGCAGAACCAAGAGTCAAGAAATCAAGTTCAAAGTTATATTGCTAGAATTAATATTCTCTCAAACGCAACATAATTCTTTCTTACCCAACTTATAAGATTCAACGATTGACAACTAGCAAAGCTGAAGAGATCCTCACGCATCATTACAATATAATATGTCCCAAAGAAGATATATCAACCATGCATCATGATCATCACATCACCGACGCAGAGAGAGGATGCTTGGGACAACCCACATAGGTTGCACCCTGCTGTCACAGCCCATGTAAATAAAGACGCTTGAATTGGATTCAGAGCCCTCTCCCTGCAGTGGCTTGCCCAACTCAAGTGCAGTCCAACGTTTAGCCTCATGGTTATAGCAGTAAATGCAGTTGCTCTTCCCTCCCCATATCTCTGGGTTCATGCAAGACAATGGTTGGCTTCTCTTGTCCGTGCTGATGAATATTGCCCAATGCTCTAGCTTCTCCACCTTCAGCCATAATGCAGGCTCGAACGATAGGTCAAGGCGAAAGACTTCGAAGGTTACCCCTGATACAACAATAGATCCCCGAATACCGACCAGGAGAAGCATATGGCCACATGGCACCAGCCAAGCGTTGGAAAGTTTCCTGCTGATCATGCTACACTCAATAAGTGGCAATTCTTGTATGCTTATCTCGGGTGTTAAGTGCACTTTGAAGATCCTGCGATCAGAATCCATGCCAAAGACCCACCCTTTGAACACCACGATTTGCTTGATTGTTCCATACCGAGTAGAACGTCTCACCCAAGAGTTGCTACCAACACGCCAAAACAGATTGTGTGGTGCAGCGTCGACAATGAGGTGCGAGTTCGGTGATGTAAGAGGAGCAGTGAGAGCACCATAGCTAAGATCAGTGGGTTTATTGACCGGTAGTGGTGGAGGCGAGACACTAACACCTCTGAACACATCAACAATGATGCATGATTTTTTGTTGTACAAAATGAGATGACCATGGGAAGCCCCCATGAAGGAAAACCATTCCAGATGCAGAGGAATCTCAGAGCAAGGGTTGGAGACTTGGTTGACTTTGGCTATATCAGTAACAAGATATGGACGTCTGGGCACCAGGTTGTTGCTACCAGGGACATCAGGTTGGAGAAGGAGAGGTGGGAATGTTGCTAAGGAGCCAGAGAAGGCAGCACCCCAAGAGTGGCAGGTGGCAGCAAAGGCGAGAAGATCCGGGGCGGAGCCCAGGCCCAGCCGAGCAATGATAGAGTGCAGCAGGCCTTCTGGGAGGTCTGCCCAACCTTGGGTTTCAGACATGGCTTCTACACAGTGCTTGCTCTTGAAAGTAATTGCAGGTTCTCTACAACACAATAGAAATAAAAGACACACATTAGAAGAATGAATTGAGTAGCATAAAACGCAGTTAACTGACCAGCAAAAAGGGTTATTATAAATTCGATATAAACTGCTCAGAATAAATGGCCAGTGCATGTATGGTTCCTGATACTCCTGAGATGCTAGTTCTGAGCACAGAGAACCTCTATATATTAGAAAATGCAAATTTCTAATGATGTAATAAACTAGAAAAATACTGATAAGATTGTATTTGAATGGAGCATTTCGCTTTAATATGAGCTTCACAATCAAATCCAATAGTATCCCTGAAACTGCCTCCAGGTTCCCTGAAACGGCTGCCGCGTCCTGCATATATCATCATTTCTGCAGCTTCAAAGATATCGCACAGGCCATGCACTTCAGCAGCTTGAAGATTCAGCATGGAACAAAGATGTTTTCCGTGCGGCTGTGAATAGATTCAGTAACATAGAAGTGTAGCTTTCATTGGTCTCTTGCTTTTCAGATCAACAAATGTAGCCTAGCTACGGGGCTCAGATTTGCAATTGACAACCAGAACTATGTGAATGCTTGAGTACTCAGCATATGTTGTTCTTCATATATATGTAGTTTATGCCTAGTGCCTATATTTAACTTTTTTGAGAAATTCCTATTGCCTACAAACCAAATAGTTTGATACAGACTTGTAAGAGTTTCAACATTTTTATGTTGAGGATAAGGCAATAAAATGTCACTTTACTAGAATAACAAACACTTTTGCCAAATACTTCCATGAACTTAAAGGTACTTATATGAGTAACCATGTATATCTACTTGTGGGCAAATTTATTTTTTGGTCAAGGGTTGCAATTGTTAATTAACTTTCATACAAGCCTGTGTTGTACGCTCCAGTGCTCATGCCGGCAAGGAAGCATCGTCCTAACACATGGTTTATCCACTAGTAGTATATCGTATGACTGATGTGGGTATCTCGGCCTTCGGTTATTTCTTTTATCAATTCTCGAATTTAGTTGTCATTCCTAATTTGGTTCCTCATAATCTAGTGGTGTTGCAATAAAACACCATTGTGCTTATACAATTCCAAATTGTCCATCAGTGACACTCCCCCGTGAGAGTGAATAGCCCAAAACTACTATATTTGAGGCATAATTTACGAAATGGTACCACTTTGCATTTTTGTAATATAAATCTACCATCCCAAAGATGCTTTTTTGCAATTCAAGCAAATGATCGTCTAAACACGAATTGACATGATTTCTGACATCTTGGGGCCACCTATCAGTGCCGACGTGTCAAAAACAAAGGGTTATTTGCTGAGATAGACGTGGGCTCCACTTGTCAGCCCAATTGACTCTCTAAAAAAACTCCATTTTACTTTTCTTCCTCACCAGACCACCGTGCCTCCACACGACGGAAACCGGCCGCCGCCGTTGGAAACTGAGTCGCCGCGCTCCGGCACGAAAGCAGGGACACCAAAGGGATGCGGACACCGGGATGGCTCGGCGGCAGGGTGGATCGGCCGCCGAGATGGACGACGGCCTCCACCGCCCAACACCTGAGCAGGGGCACACGGGGCTAGGTGCCTTCGACGCGGGGACTGAGGCGAACCATTTGAGGGCGGCACTGACAGTTAAAGTTCACAGGAATGACGCCAGAAACATGGGCGAGCGGCGAAAGGCGGTGGCAACGGCGTGTGGATGATAGAGAGTGGGAGGGAGATAGAGGAGTGGCTAGGGAGAACCAATAGATCACTAGGAGCACGTTGGAGGTTCCAGGGAAGCCGAAGGAGGTCGGACAACGATGAATCAAGTGCGGCAGCTGATGAACGGAGTTGGGAAAACAACCTCGATTCGGCCGATTTAGGGCGTCCCGACAAGAGAGCTTTGAAGAAGAGGACACATACGAGGAGGCAGACCTTTGGATGCACTCGGGGGAGATAGGGGAGGCTCGAGAATGCGGGGTGGAGCGATGACTGCCGGTGGCGGCGGTTTTGGTGAGCCAGGGGAAGGAGCAAGTAGCGGGTAGGGAGCTCACCGGCATGGGGGGTGCGGTGGTAGTAGCTGGCCGGCAAGGAGTAGCTCGCCGGTAGTGAAAAGGGAGCTCGCCGGAGGGGCAGGGAATAAGGATGGATAATTTTTATTTGGATATTTGGTTTTTAAATTGGGCTGACATGTGGGACTCAGGCCACTTGTTTCAATTTCGACAAAACCCAAAATCGGATTCGACCATGCTCCGACCTCCCGGCCACAACGAATTTTTCAGGCACCTCGATTGAAAAAAGCACCGGATCAACCAAGTCGATCTATTCTACTGGAGTAGGTTTAGTTCGTCGGCTCTCCGACCAAACTCAACGCATATTGCCCGAATACAAAACTCGATCGGAGCTCTTGCCACTAGAATGGCCAGGCGGAAATGCTAATCGGGACACCTACGCGCGCGAGGGATGAAGGAGGAAAACGAAAAAGCTAGGGTTCAAATGTGCGCGCGATCGCGCGCGCCTGTGTGCGGGAGAGAGTGAGATCAGGTGGAGGGGCGAGCGAGGGAGAGAGATCGTGCCTTGTGGGGGCGGCCTTGGCGACCGGCGACGACGACAAGGCGACTGGTTGCTGCCGCCGTCTCCTCCGGTCCTCCCCTGTCCTCGGGCGGCGTGTGAGGCGTTGAGCTCCCTACTCCGTTCTTCACTCTCTCGCCTCAATTTATCGTGAGGCGGACCGGCGTGTTCGAAAGCCCGTCTGGACATTACGACGGCCCGCACTGACTAGCCCAAGGCCCAACTGAGAGGGAAGGGGCCGGCCTCCCTCTTTCCTTGCTCTGAATCTCCATAGCCCTCGTCTGAATGTTTCACTCATGATCTTGCCTTTGCATGGATGTTCAGTTACAACATTATCCAACCTGAATTCGTAGACAATGTTTCAGTTTCTTTGTTCCATCGGTTAATTACCAGCAACGAGTACTTACAGTTCAAAAACATGCATTCGACGGGAACAAACAAAATCATACGGAAAACGAACCATGCACTCGATTTTCTCCGGTGTAACCCTGCGCACTCCCAAACAGCTTCCGTTACAAGAATAAACTGGAAAGGAAATCTTTTGCTCGAAACCTAACGAATCCACAGGGCCAGGTTCGCAAGCACGTGCAAGCCAAATAAACGAATCAGCAAGAGATGTCCATGTCTAGTTGATGATACTCTCGTTGACTAGTTGATTTACTCGGGCGTGGTGAGATTCTTGGCATGGTCAACGGGTACCAAGTACCAACTAGAGGTAGTTGCCAAGTTTGCTACTTCTAGCTCTATTGTATTCTTCACTTTGGTAATATTTGATGCGCATATGACAATTTGGGTGAGTCCCTCCACATGAAGGTGTGTTGGTAGTTCACAAACTCCTTCCCACGTGGAGGTGTGTTGGTAGTCCATCCTGTGAACCATTGGTCTCTGTTTTGTATTCAATAGATCAGATGCCTCTTTTATAAATCAGTGAAGAGAAAAACGTCTCTCCACTCAATGGTAAGGTGTGAGGCCCGAATGGCTCTCATTGTGATACTGTGATCACAACACAAAAAATACCACAACTTATGACAAGAGAGAAAGAGGTAAATGAGTTTTCTGCCTAGTTCAGAGATTATTGTTTGCTCGAGACTTAGACATGCTCACATTGGCTCTAAACTTTATATGCTTATTCCTTAAATATTTTGAGTACTTTGATACCATTGTATGATTTGAGTTTTGGATCAGCTGATTATTGACGGATTTTAACTTTTAAGCTTGGGTTTACTGCAGTTACTGAGATTGTCACACACAAGTTTCTCTCTTAAAATATCACTATATTTTCCATTTATCAAATAAAGCGGAAAACATTCTCATAAGTATAATGATGATGCCCACACACTTGCTCTGATCACATTCTCACTGTGCTAGTTTTAATAAATTTAACAAAAAATAGGAGAACATTATCAATATTTACTATACTACCATAAATGAAAAATAAATACTAATTTGATGCGTAGACTTCATTTTTTCTATAACTTGGTGAAGATAATAATGTCTTGACCTATGAAAATCTGAAGTGCACTATAATTATGAAACTAGCGATGAGTATTTATTTATTTTCCTATTACTGTATAACAATGTGATACTACTCGTATATCGATAACGTCTTGAATTATGAAAATCTAAACCACTGTATTATGAAACTAAGGGTGGAGTGCATTTCCATTCATCAATGAATAATTTACTTAGAAGGAGTACTCATAAATATGATATGCAAATTTGTAAAAGTGGATCACTCGCAGATTAGGGGTAGTCACTGCCTCGCAAACTTTGCGAGAGTGGAAGGTCGAACTGATGTATTGTTAGGGTCCGGTCCTTATATCTTGCTACAGGACTTGAATTTGAGCATCTTGTAATCCTGTATGATTAATTAAATTCTCTTTTACCCGCAAAAAAAATATGAACAATTTACTTAGGAGGAGTACTCCTATATGAGTTGACCAATTGAAACGGAGGGCCCATCACGTAGAGTGCAGACGACACATGACTAATAACTAAAACCATCCGATATTATTTCCATCACGGCGATCCAATCACCCAACGACCACGCGTTCCATGCGTAAGTAATAAATAATCTACAGCAATACTAGTACAGGCGCTCTGCCCAATCGATAGGAGTTGCAGCTTGATTGAATGCACTCTAGCTATTTAAACCCTTAGCATGTCTAGGAAGTACACACACTCACATACCTCACCCTAGAGGCAGGAAGAAACACAGATCACAGCTAGCAATGGCGGCTCAGGCTCCCACCCTCCAGGTTCCCAAGGACGCTGACCTGCTGCAGGCACAGGCCGACCTGTGGCGCCACAGCCTCTCCTACGTCACGTCCACGGGCCTCCGGTGCGCCATCCAGCTCGGCATCCCCACCGCCATCCACCACCTCGGCGGGGTCACCTCGCTTCCGGACCTGATGGCCGCGCTCTCCCTCCCGCCGGCCAAGCTGTCGTACCTCCGCCGCCTCATGCGGATGCTGGTCACCATGGGCGTCTTCGCCAAAGCCGACCCCGGCCCCGAGGGGGCGGAGCTCTTCCGCCTCAACGCGCTGTCCAGCATCCTGGTGGACGGCGTCGACGCCGACGAGCACCACTGCCAGACGTCCTTCGTGCTCGCCGCCACCTCCAGCTACTACCTGGAGGCGTCGCTAGGGCTCGCCGACTGGTTCAAGAAGGACTTCGGGGACGGGCCAGCGCCGCACCCGTTCGAGCACGTGCATGGCGTCCCGCTCCTGGCCGAGAACACGGCCAGCCTCGACCCGGAGCTCGACAAGCTCGTCATCGAAGGCGTGGAAGCCCACGACAACCTGGGGATCGGCACCATCATGAGGGAGTGCCATGACCTGTTCAAGGGGCTTGACTCCCTCACCGACTGCTGCGGCGGCGATGGCGCCACGGCGAGAGCCATCGCCAAGGCTCACCCGCACCTCAAGTGCAACGTTCTGGACCTCCCCAAGGTGATCGAGAAAGCCCCGGCTCACGACGTCATTAACTTTGTCGCCGGTGACATGTTTCACACCATCCCACCTGCTCAAGCTGTGATGCTCAAGGTACGTCAAGTTTCAGCTAACCATTTGCTTTCATAGTTATTTTGTTAGTTTGCAGAAAAATGTCAAGAAATTGTTTGATAATGGTAGTTCGTAAGTTTCAAAAGAAAAGAAGAATTTTATGACTGTTCCATCATAAAAAAATGGTGTACAAAATGATTGGAACAAAAGTCGGAAGTATTATGGTGGCCCATACGAAAAAACAAGGTATTTTGGCACAAAATGTATATGAATACATAACTGTTTAATTGTGGGTACCTTGTGATTCCATTTCACCAAACGGCACAACAGCTGTGGCCATACGATGTTTTTGGTAGCCACATGTTCAGAATCTTAACATACTCGCTATATATGTAAATCATTAATGAGGTTTATATGCAACACCCGCTAGAGGAGCTATATACTCGCTAAAGGTTCGTTTTAGCAATATATATCAGTCTCTGCTAGTAAGGTAGTCAACGTTTTCTAAGACAACATTTATGCATGGATTAACTTTCTCACATTTCACATACGCATACTTAGCTTGTGCTGCTCCACTGGGACGATGAGGATTGTGTGAAGATCCTGGCGCAATGCAAGAAAGCCATTCCTTCTCGAGAGGAAGGAGGAAAGATTATCATCATAGAAGTATTGGTCGATCCTTCTTTGGGGCCAATAATACATGAATCCCAAGTGCTATTCGATGTGGTCATGATGACTGTTACCAACGGCGGTCAACGGGATGAAAATTGCTGGGCTGAGATCTTCAAAAAAGCTGGGTTCAGTGACTATAAGATTGTCAAGAAACTTGGAGCCCGAGCCGTGTTTGAGGTCTATCCATGAGCTGATGTAATTTAAGAAATAAATAAAGTTCTGCCTCCCACTAGAAAGAAGGTTCTATGGGTCACGGAGTGGCTAAGATGTTAACCTTGGTTACTCCAAGATCTGTGTATCTTTAATTGTAACAAGTATCAAAGTTGTTGGTGTGTTTGTGTATGTATGTGTCATGCTGGTATATATCCAGCAGAACCTTCTTTGTACTTGCATTTGTCATGTGTATTATTATTCCATACAATTTCAATTTATGCTTGTAAGAATATCTCTAGCAGTGATCGTAAAAGTGGTTAAACCCTTATAATAACCGCCTATTACAGTTTCAATCGGAAAAAAAAATGCACAGGTCAGAACTGTAAACTAGCCCGAGGGCAACTGTGAATCCATTCGCTCGATCGGTGTATTCCAAGTTTTGGCGGCAAAATTGGACCAAAACTGAACTAGGTCTGTATCCGGCCAACGCTGACGGTTAGGAAATTTCATCTCGCGCCTTTGCCCGGAACTCACCGGAATCTGGCCAAATTCCGGCAATGAGGACGACGTCCATCACGACCAGCAGTCCCCTCCTATTGAGCTCCGCTAGCTTTCCCCCTTCTCTTCCATGGGCACGGGAGGCGCGAGAGACCTTTTGGTAAGCGGAGATGTAGACGGGCAGCGCAGGGGCTGGAGCTAGGCTGGCGGCGGTCCGACGGCGGCTCTGGTGCAGCGGCAGGCGGAGCGGCCGGCGGTGAGCTTGCGCGGCTATGGTGGCAGGGGCGGCGCGAGTGGCTGCAAGGTCGCTCAACCATGGTAGGGGGCAGCGCGGATGCGGGCGGAGGGGTGCAGCGGTCCGACAGCGGTGATCTGGTGGCGGTCCGGCGGCGGGCGAGCGGAGCAGCGCCATGCGGGCGGACGGCGGGCGGGTGGAGCAAGGCCAAGAGGGTGAGCAGGTTCGATGCAGCTGGGAAGAAGATAAAGAAGAAAGAGGGGAAAATATAAGAAATCACTGACTTGTGGGCCTTCTAGTGAAATAGTATATTTTACAGTTTCAAATACGGTTACTGATTTGCGGCACGGCTTGCGGAATCGTAAAACACGAGTACGGTGGCCTGTACTCGCGTTTTACCGGTCGCCGTTTTACGGTCACTGCTAGAGATGCTCTAAGTCGCCTCTTTTGTCTCAAATATACTAGATGATTCTCCACGTGTTGCTGCGGGACATTAGGATGACAATCAGCGAGAGCGTCGATATGGCACCCGAGCTGCCTGCAGCTCTTTATTTTTTTTTCAAAAAAAATCGAATTTAAAGATTCAAAAAAATATGAAAGAAATACTGGGACGTGGAGAATAATTTGTAATACTCGTATGCTGAAAGTCATGTGAAAATACCTTGTATTTTAGCGTTGGTAAAAAAGAGAAAATTACAGATCTAGGAGTTAGTAGGCCAAATTTGAATGGGCCCGTATTTCCAGAAAATGCCGTATTTGTCTTTTTTGCTGAGCCCGAAATACAAGGTATTTTCCGATGAAAATTTGCAGACATGTAGATCTTATTGTTTGCTATATGAATATATTTTTTTCGAATTTGTTTGATGATTTTTGAAAAATTTGAAAACGGGCTCCAAGTAGCCTAAGCTCCAAATCGATTTTCCGGACAATCAGCTCATGTGTGAGATGAATACCAAGGGAAAAGAAAAAAGAGGAAGAGACACGTGTGTAGAGTGTGGTGGTAAAATGTTATCAACTATATCAAAGGATTAACCGAAAAGCCATTCAACAAAAAAGAGCGTGAATTTGGTGCCCCCGGTGGGTAGTGCCACCCGCTTGGTAACCGTTCGATTTAGTGCTGGAGATTAGTAAGAATTTGCCAGGGCTCACACAGACTGGACTTATCTACTGTGATATGTGTGATTTGAGGACATCAGTTTCCTAATTACCCGTTGTCCATCATCTAACCGTGTCAGTCAGCCAGCCTATTTTATGGCTTTTCAGGCCAATCTGCCACTTTCTGGTCACTCGTTTTACAGTTGTGGTCGACAAACATCAATTTTGTACTGAACCAATCTGACTCACAAGTCACACCCATACGAACCAAACAGCTTCACAACAGTTTCATGCGCTTGAGGTTAGCTACTCCCTCTGATCCATATTTCCTTTCATAAATACATATGTATCTAGACATATTTTAGCGCTAGATGTATCCGTATTTGCGAAAGATAATATAGATCGGAGGGAGTAGAGAAAAACACCTAGAACTCTAGCATTGGTGAATATTTGACCTAAGAGTAAAATATGGACCATAGTATCCAAACAAAAGGCTGCCCTGAAGACTCCAGCAGCGGGGGCGGACCAAAGAATAGTACCCCTTAAGGGTGTGTTCGGTACTAGAATGAGGTGGAATAGAACGGAACCATTCCACACCTAGAGGCTATTCCGGTGTTCAGTTGCGGAATAGAATGAAATCAACTAATTCCACAAAAAGGAATATTCTCTCTATATGTGAAAACCAACTGGTTCCACCGAATCGGTGGAATATACGAGAACGGCTCGATAATCACCTATCGTTAACCACCACTGAAAAAAAAACAATGCACCCTACATCTCTTCTCTCTCCCCTATCGTACTCTCCTAGCGCCAACAGGGCGACCGACCGGCGGGGCCAGCCGGGACAACGACCGGCGGTGGCGGCGGTGGCCAGCATGGGCGGCGGTGGCCAGCATGGGCGGCGGAGGTGGTTCGCCTGGGACGGCGGCCGGCAGGGGCGGCAGCGAGGCCAGGCAAGGGCGGTCAATGACTAGCAGGGGTGGCGGGGCAGCGGTGGCGGTGGCCAGCAAGGGTGGTGGCCCGCCTAGGGCGGCGGAGCGGCGGCCAGCAGGGCGACGGGGCCTATATTTTGCCTTTTTTACATGTCTTTTTTGCCTAAGTTAATGTTGATTTAGAGAAAAAAATTATGTTTAGACTGTTCCGTTCTATCGTGTAATTTCAGAACCAAACAAAATACGGAACCATTCCATTTCTTGTTTTTATCTGAATTGAATACTGGCATGAAACCGTCTCATACCGTTGGAATGGAATCAGTCCATTACATTCCACCTAGTTCTAAAACCAAATACACCCTAATAGAATCGAGCTTATCCAGTAACACTAGCGGTGCAACAACCGCTATATTTTTTATGCAACTCCTGGGGGTATCCACCTTTTATCGCCCTCCAAAGGAACAGCTAGCTCACCTAAGAAATGGAAACATAGTTGGTATGGACAAATGGCTCCCAAGATTCATGGAGCCCTTTTGTCATTTTTTTGCCACACAAAAACGACAAATCTCACAAATTTATAGTTTTGATTCACTCCAACATGCATATGCATCGATGGATATCCAACAAGACATTTTGGTAAACCAGAGGATATCCAACAACGCATTTAATGTTAGCGTTTGGTAAACCAGAGGTACGTTGCATATGGATTGCCAGACGTCTGGCAAACCAGATTTAGCGGTGGCGTTTTAGAATATTTAATTCTGAAACGCCACCGCTAAATCTGCACTCAAGGAAATAAAAACACAACATATCGATCGTGGAGTCCAATTCAGATAATTTAATTTAAAATAATTGTTACATATGAAAATTACCAACCAGTCATAGATAGGTAGTTATCGCAAAGAACTCAATCTATGTTTGAGAGTTATTTAAAAGTACTCCTACTTGCAGATATATAACATGATTGTCCTGAAAATAAAACTGCATGACAGTTCAAATGGCATATATACCTTGAGCGTATCAAAGTTTTTATACAGTGGCAGATGAGCAATTACTAATTTTCTGTGAGATATAAAAGGTGAAGAAGAGACTTTAAGTTACCGAAATTGTGGAAGCGAGGCACTGATGAAAAACACAATGAGATAATATAATTGCTCATGTGGAAAATATGGTGCGTATACTTTGCTACCAACTTCTGGAGGTACGATCGAACTTAATCACTGAAGGGCCAAGAGATTCTCTTTGAAGCAAACATCCAATAGATTGTCTTGTATGCAGACTCGAACAACCAAGGCAAATGACGCTAGTGCGTTTAGGCATGTGATAATTCAGTTAATCGAGCAAGTAATGTCATGGATTAAAAGCTATACCTATACACGCAGCTTAACTTCAGTATGGAAAGGTGACATCGACGATGGAGAAGGGACAAGCGAAACACCATATAGATAACGATTGAAAACGAATACTGTAATTAAAAACATGATGACGAAGCTCTGCCCCGACCCTTGAGTCGGTGTCGATGATGGCGGCGTCTACGGATGTCGTTTCCCTTCTTGGAGGCATCATCGTGGATTTTTCTCTTCCGATGATGGCTTGGTCTCTCCGGGTGAAAACTCAAGCTTCAGTCAGCCGGAGTGGGCGACGACGGCGTCTACGTCGCATCCCTCTTGTGGGCGTCGTCTTGGAGAGTCAGCTTTGGCAGTTGTGTATGGCTTCTCCTGCGTTGGGGTCAGTGGACGTCGGGGCAGCGGCCCCGGATGGCAATTGTGCGTCGAGGCGGCGGCCTCAGAATTCATGGTGGGCAGATGCTTCATGAGGCGGAGCAGTTGCTTTTTTTTTTTGAGAATTAACGGCTGCAATATATTAAAACGACGAGTCCAGAACAAGCTGGTTCACAATACTGCTGGAGCTTCTCCAAACCACACATTACAAGTTTTATTTTCGCAGCCCAACTTAGCTAACACATGTGCCGCCTCATTCGCAGAACGCCGAACAGCACGCACTACATAATCACCAAAACCCTTTAAAAGGAATTTTATTTCCTCCACCAGAGGTCCATGAAAGGACCGATCCAGCTCGACCTTCACCAATTTGGCCGCCACTCCCGTGCTATCAGTTTCAAGCACAAGCTTCTGAACCTGGGACTCACGCGCAAGAAGAACGCCCCGACGGCACGCAAGAAGCTCCGCACCCTCAGCGTCTGCAACATGGGAGAAAAAATGGCTCGCTCCACAAAGGAAGACGCCATGATGATCTCGAAGGACCACACCGCTCCCTCCACTGCTATCAGCTGTACGAAAAGCTCCATCTGCATTTACCTTAACCCATCCAGGCTCCGGGCAGAGCCAGTGCTCTACTGATCGGATATTGGAGGAAGGCGTCATCGCATGCACCGCGGCCCATTCTTCAACCGCAGCTTTTGCCTTCTCCGCAATAGCCCTTGGATCGTCGATTTGCTTCGTTTCTCTTGCATCATTGCGTGCTAACCACAGCTTGTAGATCAACATAAAGAACCATGATAGTTTATCAGCCGGTGCCTTACCTATCCAGTCCAGAAGCCAGCCTTTGAGCTCCGAGTGACACTTTAACCGTTTTGGCGGTGTTGGAGCATGAAATCCCGTGAGATCAGCCAGGAAAGCCCAAGCAGAGACCGAGTGGGGACAAGTCCAGAAGCGGTGCACCAAGTTTTCAGTTCTGCCGCACACAAGACAGGTAACTCCGTCCTTTATACTCCTACGCGAGAGTTCGGTGCCGACCGCTAACCCATTCTCCACTAGTCTCCACATATGGATCTTAACCTTCCCAGGGACTTGCACATCCCAAAGAGCTAATCTTCCACGGTGATCATCACTCGAGTTTGAAGATTCTGCATTACCTTTCTTAAGCTTTTTCCTCTCCACCGCAAGGTGATAGGCTGATTTGACTGAGAAAATCCCCGACTTTGTGAAATTCCATGCTGGGACGTCCTGTGACCCCAGCCAGCCGGTAGGAATACGCAAAATATCAGAAACATCTGGTTCAAATAAGAATTGATGGAGCTTGTCTTCATCCCAGCCTTGCCCATCAGGTAGCATGAAATCACACACCCGGTCAGGAGGATCCTCCATCAGCCACCCCAGCGGTTGTTGGGCACTCGGGCGTGGGATCCAATTGTCCTCCCACACTTTGATCTTCGACCCGTTGCCAACCCTCCAGATTAAACCCGCTTTCAGCAGATCATGTCCGTAAACAATGCTCCTCCAGGTGAAAGAAGCTCTCTTCGGACATTCTGCCTGGAGAAAAGACGAGTTTTTGTGGTATCCGATACGTCTCAAACGTATCTATAATTTTTGATGCTCCATGCTTTGTTTTACACCATTTGCCTATTGTTTCGTTACACTTAGTGGCATTTTTATACATTTTCCGGAACTAACCTATTAATGAAGTGCCACAGTGCCAGTTTCCTGTTTTCTGCTGTTTTTGTGTTTCAGAAGTGATACACAGGAAATATTCTCGGAATTGGACGAAACAAGTTCCTGAAGTCATATTTCACCGGGGAGCTCCCAAAGATCAGAAGACCTGACGGAGGGGGGCCACGTGGCCCCCACACACAGGGGTGGCGCGGCCAGACCCCTGGCCGCGCCGGGCCCGTGTGAGGGGCCGTGGTCCCTCCTCTGACAGCCTCCTTTCGCCTACATATACCCCCTGACGAGAAAAACCTAAGGGCCCGATCAGTTTTCCAGAATACATCGCGATCCGCCGCCGCCATCGACCCGAAGATCGGGAGGGTCCAGAAGCTCTTCCCGGCACCCTGCCGGAGAGGGGAATCGCCACCGGAGGTCTTCTTCATCGCCATGCTTGCCTCCGGAGCGATGAGTGAGTAGTCTACCTTGGACTATGGGTCCATAGCAGTAGCTAGATGGTTGTCTTCTCCACCATGTGCTTCATGTTTAGATCTCATGAGCTGCCCTACATGATTGAGATCACCGTTATGTAATTGTATGATGTTGGTTTGTTGGGATCCGATGAATATTGGTGTTTATGATTAAGTTGCTGTACTGAATTATATCTTTTGTTATCTCTATGTTGTTTATGATCTTGCATGCTCTCCGTTGTTAGTAGCTATCTTGGCCGAGTAGTTGCTAGTGACTCCAAGAGGGGGTATTTATGCTCGATAGTGGGTTCATGCCTCTATTTCACCTGGGGGAGTGACAGAAACCTCTAATGTGGTAGATGTGCTGTTGCTACTAGGGAGAAAACAACATTCATATGCTCAAGGGCATATGCTTTGTTTACATTACACACTTTGCTTAATACAATTATCTGTTGTTCGCAACTTAATACTTTTGGGGTGTTCGGATGATATCCCCGAGGGTGGATTATTAGTCATAGATGCAGTTGGATGGTGGTCTATGTATTTTGTTGTAATGCCCAGAGTAAATCTCATAGTGATCTTCTTGACATATCACGTTATCTTTATTCTATCAATTGCCCAACTGTAATTTGTTTACCCAGCATGTTATTTATCTATGGAGAGACACCACTAGTGAACTGTGGACCCCGGTCCTATTTAAATCATATTGCAATCACCTGTTTACTTTTCCTGCACTATTTACTTTACTCGCATATTACTACTGTTTTCCACTCGATACACGCATAACCTTTGTTTCAAGCAAACCGGTGAGATTGACAACCTCATCGCAAGTTGGGAGCAAAGTATTTGTTTGTGTGTGTGCAGGTTCCACGTTGCAGCTAGCAAGCAAAGCTTGGACTAAGCGCCAGTTGTCCGCTGCTGTCGCAAACTAGTCCGCATCACCTTCAGTCGTCACCGTCTCCCTTCTCCTGATCGATATTAAACCTTGGTTTCTTAACTGAGGGAAAACTTGCTGCTACACTCATCATACCTTCCTCTTGGGGTTCCCAACGGGCTGGTCATTCATTCACCACGCACAAGGACAGCTTGTTGCTATCATAGCCATCAGCACTTTTTCTGGCGCCGTTGCCGGGGAAGGAAGAGAAGACTTCTGCGAGGGGAGTTCTTCGCACACACATACTTTACTTTGTTATTTGTTTTGCTTTACTTTATTTTATTTTACCTGCATTGCTTTTTATATCAAAAACCCAAAAAAAAATTAGAATCCTTGGTAGCTGTTTTTACTTGTTTACTTTCGTTTTGCTGAAATGGGTACTCCTGAAAACACCAAGTTGTGTGACTTTGCTAGCACGAACAATAGTGATTTTATCTGCACTCCTATTGCACCACCTGTTCCTGCTACTACTTTTTATGAGATCAAGCCTGCTTTATTGAACCTTGTTATGAAAGAGCAATTTTCTGGTGCTAGTACTGAAGATGCTGCAGCTCATCTCAACAATTTTGTTGAGCTATGTGAGATGCAGAAATATAAGGATGTTGATAGTGATATTATTAAGCTCAAGTTGTTTCCTTTTTCTTTGAGAGGAAAGGCTAAAGATTGGTTGCTGTCTTTGACTAAGAATAGTATTGATTCATGGGCTAAGTGTAAGGATGCTTTTATTGGTAGATACTATCCTCCTGCTAAGATTATATCGTTGCGTAGCAATATTATGAAGTTTACTCAGTTTGATAATGAACATGTTGCTCAAGCTTGGGAAAGAATGAAATCTATGGTAAAGAATTGCCCCACTCATGGACTGACTACTTGGATGATCATCCAAACTTTTTATGCAGGACTGAATTTTTCTTCAAGGAACCTACTTGATTCAGCTGCTGGAGGCACTTTTATGTCCCTTACATTGGGCGCCGCATCAAAGCTACTCGACAACATGATGGTAAATTATTCCGAATGGCACACCGAGAGAGCTCCACAAGGTAAGAAGGTAAATTCTGTTGAGGAAACCTCTTCCCTAAGTGATAAGATTGATACAATTATGGCTATGCTTGCTAATGATAGGACTCATGTTGATCCTAATAATGTTCCTTTGGCCTCTCTGGTTGCTCAAGAAGAGCAAGTTGATGTGAATTTCATTAGAAATAACAATTTTAATAACAATGCTTATAGGAACAATTTTGCTAGTAACAATTATAGGCCGTATCCTTCTACCAATGGTAATGGTTATGGTAACTCTTATGGTAATTCCTACAACAACACTAGGGCCGCGCCCTCCGAGCTTGAGGTAATGCTCAAGGACTTCATCGGTAAACAAACTGCTTTTAATAAGTCTGTTGAGGAAAAGTTAGGCAAAATTGATATTCTTGCTTCTAAAGTTGATAGCCTTGCTCATGATGTTGAACTTCTGAAACTAAAAGTGTTTCCTAATGATGTGAATGTGAGCAATATTGTTGCTGCCGCTAATGCTACCCAAGTTGGAATTGATAAAAATATTAGATTGTTAGCGGAATTGCATGCCAGGTGGGAAAGAGAAGATGAGATGGCTAGAGAGATGAAGGTATGTACTATTACTACCTCTAATGATGTTGCTCCTACTGATAGCAACCCTCTTACTTTGATTGGTGTAGAGAAAACTCCCACTCCTTGTGTTAAAAAGCCTAAAACTGCCAAAACTTTTTCTCAAAAGAGTGCTGAAATTTTTCGGAGTGTGGGAGATGATAGCTCTATTTCTTTTAATGATTTTGATGTTGATGGCTGCAATATATCTGAAGTTATTTTGTTCTTACAAAAGCTTGCTTTGACTCCCAATGCTAGTTCTTTAAATATTGCTGTTACTAAGCATATTACCAATGCTCTCATAAAGATTAGGGATGAAAAGCTGAAGCAAAAAGCCTCTGTTCCCAAGAAGTTAGAAGATGGTTGGGAACCCATCATTGATATGCATGTTAATGGTTACGATTGCCATGCTTTATGTGATCTAGGTGCTAGTATTTCTATCATGCCTAGAAAGATTTATGACATGCTTGATTTACCACCGCTTGAAAAATGTTATTTTGATGTTCCTATTGCTGATGTTGCTAAGAAGAAACCTTTGGGAAGGATTAATGATGTTCTTATTGTGGTTAACAATAACCTTGTTCCCGTTGATTTTCTTGTTATGGACGTTGAATGCCATGCTTCATGTCCTATTATTTTGGGAAGACCCTTTCTTCGAACTGTAGGTGCTATTATTGATATGAGGGAAGGCACTATCAAGTATCAATTCCCACTAAAGAAAGGTATGGAACACTTCCCTAGGAAAAGAAAGAAATTACTTTTTGACTCTATTCTTAGAGCAAATTATGAGCTTGATGCTTCATCACTTGATATTACTTGATTCGCAATTTTCTGCGCCTAGCTCAAAGGCGTTAAAGAAAAGCACTCTTGGGAGATAACCCATTGTTTACTTTTCAGTACTTTTTCTTTTATTTGAGTCTTGGAAGTCATTAATACTGTAATGACCGCTCCTTATCTTGTTTATTTCGTTTTTGTGCCAAGAGAAGCCTCTAATTTGAGTGAGGTAAAGATTTGGGGTTATTGCTGTCCTGAAACTGTTTTCGGTGCTGCACCGTAAAAATTCGTGAAAATTCTCTGTATATCTTTTGGACCTGCGATTTCTTGTGCTTATGCCCCAGGTTATATCCAAACTTTTCTTAGTTGAACACTTTTTGATTTGAGCAACGGAAAATTCCTCAAAAATTCGTCCATTATCAGCTATCCAGTTTTGACAGATTTCTGCCAATATTTGTTTTTGCCACTTTATCGCTTTCTTTTGAGTTCTTTTTTATCATGGAACTCTTGTGGAAGTTGCTACAGTAGTATATACTTTATATGTGGTGGTTTTGGGTTGAAACCTGAAGCTAAAAGAGGTTGAATATATTTTATGCTTACACTAATGTTGCTAATAGAATTGTGTTTAGTTTTGTATGAAGGAAGTTTTCAAGTGTAGGGATTGGAGAATGATGAGATGAGTTGAAGAATGGACAAAAGCTCAAGCTTGGGGATGCCCATGCATCACCCCAAGAAATATCCAAGAAGTACAAGCGTCAAAGCTTGGGGATGCCCCCGAGGCACCCCTTCTTCATCGGCAAAAATCAGGTCACCTTTCAAAACACTATATTTTTATTGCTTCATGCACTATGTGTTTTTCTTGGAGCGTCAGTTGTTTTAGTTTTCTTAGTTTGTTTAGTTTGTTTGTTTGCTGCAATAAATGGTTGGACCCCAACAAATTTCCTTTGGAGGAGATGTACTCGTTTTCATTTGCAAAGAATGCTCTAGTTTTCACTCTTATTAATCGAGCATTCTAGTTTTTCTGCTACTGCTTTTGGTTTTCGTTTTCACCTTGATATGCATTCAGATCTTGTCATATCTTTTCATCAAGGTGCATTTTTGCCTCTGAACTTTATTGGTTTTCATCAAAAGAGGTGTCTTTAAAAAATTTCAAATGGTGTTGGAAAAGAGAAAAAGCTTTGTGCAAAATAGTGGTACAAGAAGGAGCTTGTGTAGACTGTGGCTTAGGCTTTTTTATGTCATGCTTGATGTCTTTTTGATAGTATGCTTAGTGGTTTTGCTGTAGCATGACTTGTCTCAAATAACTGAGATTGCTTAATGAGCCTTTGAAAAAATCATGCGTTGTTTTTATTGTATGGAAGCATTATTTTGGTTTTCTCCTTGATGCTTTATTTGGGTTGACTTGGCGCATGCTCACACATGTTAGACTCTTTCAAAGTCACCATTAGCCTTCATGATCATTTAGTTTTTGACTTTTGATGCCATCGTATGCTTCTTTTAATGTCGCTTTGTCGCTTTGCATGATTATGGCCATTATTGCTCTCTTAGTTGGTCGCTCCCAGTCTTTTGCTAGCCCTCACCTTGTACTGAGTATGAGCTCTACTCGTGCATCCAACTCCTAAAAGCCAAGTTTGCCATTGTGTCCACTATAAATTCCTATGCATGGTATTTGTAAGCCATTCCAAAGTAAAATTTTCGTGTGCTACCTTTCAAAAACCTTCAAAATACTTCTCGTTTTGTGACACTGTTTTCAGCTCATGGGGACGTAGTGGTCGGATTTGCTATCTTCCATATTGTTTATTCCAAAAAGAAAAAAAAAAGAGAAAAAAAAGAAAAAAAAGGCACTCCTCCAAAGAATGTGAATGTTGGTGGGCACCCGATGGAATCGGTTAGCCATGGTATGTGAAAGGAAAAGGTGGGGAGGAGTGCCAAGTTTTATAAAAAGAGCACGAAGTGCCAATCTCTCTCTCAAAAACTTGCTTTATTTTTACATGGAAGATAGTAAGAACCCCATTGCCAGTCGTTGACAAAGACAACCACCTCTCAAAATCAAGTTTTATCTCTGTTTTACAAATGAAAAGCTCTAGCACATGTTTAAATCACTGCTTCCCTCTGCGAAGGGCCTTTCTTTTACTTTTATGTTGAGTCACCACCTTCTTTCTTTATGCACCATTAAGAGAGCATAGTTGTCATTCTTAGTGTGATATGAATTGTCCCAAGGTTCATTGATTGACTCATATTGATTGGTTTCACTTGTTCTTAAATTATTTGTATCTAGTCGCCCTCTTAAACTTTGAGGTGTCCTATGCATTTATGTTTTGCTCTCTTTGAAGGACAAGCTGAAAACCATTTGTATGTTTTTCCTTATGATTTGAACACACGTTTGACTTTCATTGTTTCATTATCATGATCTTTTGTTTGTGTTCATTTGCATGTTTACAACATGGTTGCTAAGTTCTTATTGTCATGATTATATCTTTCATGCCCATGTTTTAAGTTCTATTGATCCCAGCTCATCAATGCTTACATATATGATCAAGATTGTGTAGGTGCATGTCACCTCAAAAATTATTCTTTGTTATCACTTACCTACTCGAGGACGAGCAGGAGTTAAGCTTGGGGATGCTTGATACGTCTCAAACGTATCTATAATTTTTGATGCTCCATGCTTTGTTTTACACCATTTGCCTATTGTTTCGTTACACTTAGTGGCATTTTTATACATTTTCCGGAACTAACCTATTAACGAAGTGCCACAGTGCCAGTTTCCTGTTTTCTGCTGTTTTTGTGTTTCAGAAGTGATACACAGGAAATATTCTCGGAATTGGACGAAACAAGTTCCTGAAGTCATATTTCACCGGGGAGCTCCCAAAGATCAGAAGACCTGATGGAGGGGGGCCACGTGGCCCCCACACACAGGGGTGGCGCGGCCAGACCCCTGGCCGCGCCGGGCCCGTGTGAGGGGCCGTGGTCCCTCCTCTGACAGCCTCCTTTCGCCTACATATACCCCCTGACGAGAAAAACCTAAGGGCCCGATCAGTTTTCCAGAATACATCGCGATCCGCCGCCACCGTCGACCCGAAGATCGGGAGGGTCCAGAAGCTCTTCCCGGCACCCTGCCGGAGAGGGGAATCGCCACCGGAGGTCTTCTTCATCGCCATGCTTGCCTCCGGAGCGATGAGTGAGTAGTCTACCTTGGACTATGGGTCCATAGCAGTAGCTAGATGGTTGTCTTCTCCACCATGTGCTTCATGTTTAGATCTCATGAGCTGCCCTACATGATTGAGATCACCGTTATGTAATTGTATGATGTTGGTTTGTTGGGATCCGATGAATATTGGTGTTTATGATTAAGTTGTTGTACTGAATTATATCTTTTGTTATCTCTATGTTGTTTATGATCTTGCATGCTCTCCGTTGTTAGTAGCTATCTTGGCCGAGTAGTTGCTAGTGACTCCAAGAGGGGGTATTTATGCTCGATAGTGGGTTCATGCCTCTATTTCACCTGGGGGAGTGACAGAAACCTCTAAGGTGGTAGATGTGTTGTTGCTACTAGGGAGAAAACAACATTCATATGCTCAAGGGCATATGCTTTGTTTACATTACACACTTTGCTTAATGCAATTATCTGTTGTTCGCAACTTAATACTTTTGGGGTGTTCGGATGATATCCCCGAGGGTGGATTATTAGTCATAGATGCAGTTGGATGGCGGTCTATGTATTTTGTTGTAATGCCCAGAGTAAATCTCATAGTGATCTTCTTGACATATCACGTTATCTTTATTCTATCAATTGCCCAACTGTAATTTGTTTACCCAGCATGTTATTTATCTATGGAGAGACACCACTAGTGAACTGTGGACCCCGGTCCTATTTAAATCATATTGCAATCACCTGTTTACTTTTCCCGCACTGTTTACTTTACTCGCATATTACTACTGTTTTCCACTCGATACACTCATAACCTTTGTTTCAAGCAAACCGGTGAGATTGACAACCTCATCGCAAGTTAGGAGCAAAGTATTTGTTTGTGTGTGTGCAGGTTCCACGTTGCAGCTAGCAAGCAAAGCTTGGACGAAGCGCCAGTTGTCCGCTGCTGTCGCAAACTAGTCCGCATCACCTTCAGTCGTCATCGTCTCCCTTCTCCTGATCGATATTAAACCTTGGTTTCTTAACTGAGGGAAAACTTGCTGCTACACTCATCATACCTTCCTCTTGGGGTTCCCAACGGGCTGGTCATTCATTCACCACGCACAAGGACAGCTTGTTGCTATCATAGCCATCAGTATCTTGCCTTCAAAACCTGCGCACATAACGAGTCCGGATCCACTAACAAGCACCAGCCCTGTTTGGCGAGAAACGCTTGGTTGAAACATTCAAAGTCTCTAAAACCCAAGCCTCCATTGCTCTTGCTTTTACACATACGATCCCACCCAATCCAATGAACCTTCTTCTTTTCCTCTGTATCGCCCCACCAGAAATTAGAGGACACTGAGCTGAGTTTTTTGCATTGCTTCTTGTTTAGCTGAAAACAGCTCATGGCATACGCTGGCACAGGCGGAGCAGTTGCTTACATGGCTTGGGTGAATGTCTTGTGTCGCTAGTGCGGCGAGGCTGTCGGCTCGGTCGACGCTGTCTTGGGTGAGGCAGCTTGACTTTTAGGCCAGGGCGGCGGCTCCAGATGTTGGTGCGGCGGCCGTGGTCTATGAGCAGTCTGTCCTGTGTAGCTTGGGCTGCGGGCGACTGGGTCGTGCGGCGTTGTGGCTCGAGTTCGAGCGGTGGCACGTCGGGACGGCGGTCCCGAAAGATGGTATATCAGTGCTGAGTGCATCGAGACCTCGTGTCGTGTGGGCGACGAGGTTATCTCGATGCTGGTCATCGGCGCCAGTGTGGCTCAGGGTTGGCTTCTTTTATCTTTGTTGGAGCGTTCCGTGTTTGCTCCTCCTATAGCATTCACGGCGTCTTCTCTCCGGCTAGGTAGGAGGCTGTCTCGTCTTGGTTGGGTGGTGTTGTGTGGGCTTTGCCCCTGTTGTATCGGTTTTAGCCCAATTTTCCATTAATTAACTGGGCAACTGTTATCGCCACATTTTGGCCAAATGAGGAGATGGGCCGTAATCAAGATGGGCTTGGAGGCTGGATCGGCCTTGCGCGTGGATTTGGGCTAATTGCCCGTGTATCTGTATATTATGATAGAGTACGTTTCGGTTTAAACAAGAGATAGAGTTGTTAGGGTTATTCCAAAGATAGAAAGTCTCCGGACTATAAATATGTACCTAGGGTTATTGAGAAAGGAGGACGACCACGTTCGCAACAAACACAATCTCGGCGCATCGCCACCCCTTGTTTCGAGGGTTTCTTTCAGGTAAGCGTCGTGCTGCCTAGATCGCATCTCGCGATCTAGGCAGCATCTGCTTATGTGTTATCTGGTGTTGCTCGTACTGAAGCCTTATTGATGGCGAGTAATACTGTTATCATAGATCTGTTTGGGCTAGCATCGGTGCTTTTTATTTATGTTTGCTTAGTCATGCTGCCCCTAGAGATCTCGCTGCCTTTGCACCTATTTTGGGTGTAAGGGCAGCATCTTGCTTGATCTTTATTCAGTCGATTCAATCTGTCATAGTTGTTCCTTGTTCTCCAAGGATTAGTTTGATATCCGCATGGTTAGGCCTCACAAACGGGTTGAACGATCCAGTAGTACGTAAGGATATGGTTTGCCAATTCGAGAGGAGTTGTTCCGGGAATTGACTCTACGTTGGTTTTTTGGCCTCCTCTAGGGTTAGTTTTCTGTTATCTTTCGTATCTACCAGGCTCAATTACGTGTGGGATGTTCCGTTTATGTGGTGAAAGCGTTAAACTGTCATAGATCGATTTGACTTGTATTGATAAAGCAAAAACCCATGTTATCGTAGATCCAATGCAGATCCATGGGACAATCGGCTACATGAGCCGATTCACAGGGAAACCTGAGAGCCGATCGAGGCTCGTATTTAATGTTTACTTGTCTGCCATGCAGGAAATTAATCGAAGCAATCCATCACCTTCCTGATCAGGTATAGATCAGGTGGCACGCCCTTGCATCAGCCAGGACGTGTGCCGGAGTTTTGCGGGCCGTTGCCCGAGGGACCAGGGCCCACCAGCAGTTCTGGGAGCCTCCCGGCTCTTCGTGTTGCTCGTCGCTGCTCGCCGGTGGGTTTTGACAGGCAACACATTCTGGCACGCCCGGTGGGACACTCAACAACATCTGCATCAACATCTGACGCTGCGATGGGGGACAGACCAATCACGTACGACGATCTGTCTGATGAGCACAAGAAGAGGTATGATGATATCAAAGCTCTCTTCGAAGCCGATCTCATCGGCTCTTTTGAGAGGACCCGTAAGCATGGCATCAGGTGGAAAGGGTTCTCACCCGAAGGCGCTCTCGATGAGGTGGATCTGTCTGTTCCTTCAGAGGATCGCACCAGAGCTCTGCGACAGGAAGTCAATTACATGGTGGCTCATTCTCTTCACCGCCATTCTGAGAGCCTGGTGAACGCTTTCGAGCGCGTCGCGGTTCGCGTGGTTCAGGAGATCATGAAACATCAGTACTCTCCGTCGGGGCCTACCCTAGGGACTCACCAGGGAGAAAGACCGCTCCAGACCAGGCCACAGCTACCATTCACGCTTGCAGCTCCGGAGCCACCGGGGTCACCGGCGTACGTCGTCTACAAGATTGGAGGTGATCCTGGCGATTTCCAATTCCTGTTTGAACCACCTAAAGAAATCCCACATGGATATGTGTGCACATACGTGCCGGACTGCAACAGCCTGACGCGCACGAACCAGATTGCAACCGCAGGGATTTCTGGGGCAGGTGTTTCTGGAGTAGGGATTTCGGGAGCAGGGATGTCCGGGATGGACGCTGATAAACAGGCGTGGCTAGCTAAGTATGCCACCGGAACGAGTCATGAGAATTTAGCCCCTGCAGCTCAAACGGTGGAGCAAATCAGTACCATCTTGAGAGACCAGTTCGGCTTCGTGCCGAAGAGGAGAACAATCGGCTATTCCAAGCCGTACCCCAACGAGTATGATCTGATTCCGCTTCCACCCAAGTATCGGCTCCCTGAGTTCTCAAAATTTAATGGTTCAGAAGGGTCTAGCTCGATCGAGCACGTGAGCCGATATTTGGCACAGTTAGGCATGATTTCAACATCGGATCAGTTACGCGTAAGGTTCTTTGCGCAATCTCTGACAGGACCAGCTTTTGGGTGGTACACCTCGTTGCCACCGGATTCGATCCGGACCTGGAAGCAGCTGGAAGAACAGTTCCATATTCAGTATCATTCAGAAGCTACCGAGGCTGGCATTGCCGATCTGGCGCAGGTGCGGCAGAAGCGGGGAGAAACGGTAGCCGAGTATATTCAGCGTTTCAGGACTGTCAAGAACCGATGTTATTCGGCTCGTTTAACTGAGAAAGAAGCAGTCGAGCTGGCTGTGTTGGGTCTCTCAGCACCGATCAAGGATCTGGCTTTCCAAGTAGAATACAATTCACTGGCGCACATGGTCCAGAAACTGACAATGTATGAGCAGCGCCACCCTGAGTTGTACCAAGACAAGTTCAAACGTCCGATAGGCCTGGTCGATACAGAAGAAGAGGATCTTGTAGAAGACCAGGAGATAGCCGTGGCTGAATGGGCTCGGGGAGCAGATCCTGTGTCCTGCAAATGGGTGAAACAGCAAGGGCCTGCAAAAGGGTTCGACTTCGATGTAAGCAAAGCTGAGCAGATATTCGATTTACTGCTGAAGGAAAAGCAGCTGAAGTTACCCGAAGGCCATAAAATCCCTACGGCGCAAGAGATGAACGGGAGATCATACTGCAAGTGGCATCACTCGTTCACCCACACCACCAATGATTGCAAGGAGCTACGTCGGCAGATCCAAACGGCGATAGAACAGGGCCGTCTGATCCTTGGGCAGTTCGCCATGAAAGTGGACACAAACCCGTTTCCTGGCATCAACATGGTAGAGCACAGCCACTCCACGAGGCGTCAGCTAGATTTCTCGTTCGATATTAACATGGCAGGGCCTGTGTACCACCATGCCAAGTATAAGGAGGAAAGCGGCCACTCCCGGGGCAAAGAAAAGGAAGAGGCCGGTCCACGCGACCGGCCCCGTTATGATGATAGGCGGTATATAACCGAGGAACAAGTGAGGAGCGTGCGATATCAGAAGCCACACTCCACGCATCTCCTTAACAAGTATGAGCGTCAGTATGACCGACGTCGGCAGTACGACAGAGATGATGAAAGAGATCGTCGGACCGACGCATACGATGGGAGATACCGTCGGCATGATAGAGATGATGAAGGATATGAGCACCGCGCTAGGGGAAGGTCAAAGGAAAAGGAAGGCGTGGATAAACATTGGGATTGTCCTTTCTTCAAGTACTGTTGGGATGCGGGAATGAGCCGATTGCCTACAGTCAACAACTGCCCGGAATGTGGACAGCAGAAGGATGACACAGGTCCAGTTTCAGTGTTCAAGCGTCTAGGGCCTCTCCGGCCTCAGAACGGACAAGAGGAGTCATCTCGAGCAAAAGATCTCGAGGAGTCAGAAGATGAAGAAGAAGATAGATATCACCGGCCAAGGTGGTGTCCCGATGGACTCAGACACTCCCAAAAGCGTAGAGTTCAGCGGCTACGTAGCTTGGAGGAAGCCGAAGTGCAGTACCTCCACACTTTAAGGAAAGCCCGGCCCGATCTGGCCGTGAAAATTCAGCAAACCTTGGAGACGGAGGCCCGTCCAAAAAAGAAAGAGTGGCGCCCCAAACCAGTAAAAGCCGATGCGAAGACATCGGCTGGCACAAACATGGTGTTCACACTTCCGTCAGAGTTTTGCGCTCCAAGAACCGAAGAACTACCAGTGGCACAGTTTGACTGCGTCCCACGGCCGGTTATCTTTGAAAAGCCACGGGAGAAGAGCTACAAACATCTGAAAGCCCTGTACCTGAGAGGTTATATCAATGGGCAGCCTGTCCGCAAGATGTTGGTTGACACCGGAGCGGCAGTCAATATAATGCCATACTCCATGCTGCGGCGTTTGGGACACTCCACTGCAGATCTGATCAAAACCAACGTCACGCTAAGCGACTTCAACGGCCAAGCTTCAGAAACGCAAGGCGTTCTGAACGTGGATCTGACCGTGGGTAGAAAAACCATCCCTACGTCGTTCTTCATTGTTGACAGCAAAAGCACCTACGCTGTCTTGCTGGGAAGGGATTGGATTCACGCTAACTGCTGCATTCCATCCACGATGCACCAATGCCTGATACAGTGGGATGGAGATGAAGTGGAGGTCATTCATGCAGATGATTCGATCGAGATCTCAATAGCTGGCATGAACATTTGGGACGCAGAAGACCAAGAGCCGATCTCTGGAGTCAGTCTAGACGGCTGTGAGCGCATTGAAGCTACAAAAAACGGAGTGAGGCTGGTCTTATCCACTGGCCTGACAGAGTAGCAAAGCCCACGATTGTGCGTGGTAAGGCCGATCCCTGCGATCGGCCACAAAAAATAAAAAGCAGTGATCTTACGACAAGCATGTCATGTAGTCGTAGTAGGGAGATTCCCTACCATTGTAGAGCACAAATAAGTTGTAAACCTTCCTCGAGTAATGCAATCAAAAAGGGGGCCGATTCCGGCAATCGGCCCAAATTATCTTTGTTATCCTCACCAAACTTTTGGCCTGTGTTCAGCATCGATTTAGCAGGTGACGGAAAGCTGGGGTATGGGTTTACATCCGCTGATGAGCTAGAGGAGATTGACATCGGTCCTGGGGATAAGCCACGACCGACATTTATCAGCAAAAAGTTAGATCCGAATCTGCGGGGTCCGATGATAGCTTTGTTGAAAGAATATCCAGATTGCTTTGCCTGGGACTATACGGAGATGCCCGGGTTAGACAGGAGCATCATTGAGCATCGGCTCCCGCTTAAAAAAGGGTTTCGGCCATTCCAGCAGCGAGCACGACAGATGAAGGCCGAAATTTTAGAGGAAGTCAAGAAAGAGATCAAGAAAATGTTGAAAGCTGGGTTCATCAGGCCATGCAGGTATGCTGAGTGGATTTCTAGTATCGTACCTGTAGAGAAAAAGGATGGCCGATGGCGTGTTGCCATAGATTTTCGGGATCTCAATAGAGCCACTCCAAAGGATGAGTATCCGATGCCGGTAGCAGAGACATTGATCAACGCAGCTGCTGGTCATAAGGTCTTGAGCTTTATGGATGGCAATGCCGGTTACAATCAAATTTTTATGGCTCCAGAAGATATACACAAGACTACATTCAGAGTCCCAGGTTCGGTGGGGTTGTTTGAATATGTAGTCATGACATTTGGACTGAAGAATGCCGGCGCCACATACCAAAGAGCCATGAATTACATTTTCCATGATCTGATCGGCAAGCTGGTGGAGATTTATATCGATGACGTGGTAGTCAAGTCTGCTTCAGTACAAGGACACTTGGACGATCTGCGACGCGTCCTAGACCGAACCAGAAAATTCGGGCTACGGATGAATCCAAAGAAGTGTGCCTTCGGTGTGACGGCCGGTCAGTTCTTGGGTTTCTTGGTCCATGAACGCGGAATTGAGATCGGCCTGAAAAGTCAGGAGGCAGTGCGAACAATGAAGCCACCTACCACGAAGAAAGAACTGCAGTGTCTCATCGGCAAAATCAACTTCGTCAGAAGGTTCATCTCCAATCTGTCAGGAAGAATAGAGCCGTTCATGGGACTGGTGAAAATTAAATCTGATGAGGAGTTCCGCTGGGGGACAGAACAACAACGAGCCTTCGACGAGATCAAAGAATATCTAACGAAGCCGCCAGTGTTGGTCCCACCGCAGCAGGATAGGCCGTTCTACATTTACTTGTCGGTGGCTGACACGTCCATCGCCTCGGTGGTGGTGCAAGTTTATGATGGTCTGGAGCGAGTTGTGTTTTACATCAGCAGAAGGATGCTGGATGCAGAGACAAGGTATCCTGAGATCGAGAAGTTATGCCTCTGCCTATTTTTCACCTGCACCAAGCTGCGACACATCTTGCTGTCAGCAGAGATTATCATCATATGCAAATCAGATGTCATAAAACATATGCTGTCGGCTCCTGTGTTGAAGGGCCGACTCGGCAAATGGATGTTTGCATTATTGGAATTTGATATCCGGTATCAACCCGCCAAAGCGGTTAAGGGACAGGCGTTGGCCGATCTTATTGCTGAACGAATCAACACTGATATAGCAGCACTGTCTGTACGTGCATGGGCTATGTTTTTCGATGGATCGGCTTGTGATGATGGTTGCGGCATCGGCATTCTACTCGTGTCGCCCCGGGGGGCAACATATTCCTTCTCCATCAGGCTATCTACCCCTTGCACCAACAATGTCGCTGAGTATGAGGCAATACGCAAGGGATTGGAGTTGCTCATTGAAGCCGGAGCAGAAGCAGTGGAACTTTTTGGAGACTCCAAATTGGTGATTTCCCAACTCACGGACGAATACAAGTGTGAGAGCGAGTCACTCTTCCCATTATGGTTGCAATGCCGTGAGCTGATGGCACAGTTCAGGTACTTAAACTTTAACTGGATCCCGCGATCGCAGAATACCGAGGCGAATGATCTTGCACAAATGGCTTCAGGCTACAAGGACATAGCAGATGGAACTGATGTTCAGATACAGTTCCTGGAGACGGACGACTGGAGAGCCGATATCTTCAATTACTTGAAAGATTCGGCTCGGGGGGCACCTAAACGGATAAGGTACAAGGCCATGAAGTATGTGCTTATTGGGGATGACATGTTCTACAGGACTCTGGAAGGGCTATTGCTCAAATGTCTAGGGCCAACCGAGGCGAATCGGCTTCTACACGAGGTACACGAAGGCGCCTGTGGAACTCACCAATCGGCTCACAAGATGAAATGGTTGATCAGGCGATCAGGGTTTTATTGGCCCACCATGCTTGAGGACTGTTTTAAGTACTATAAAGGGTGTCAAGCATGTCAGAAATTCGGGAAGATTCAGATGGTACCTGCATCAGCGATGAACCCCATCATCAAGCCTTGGCCATTCCGAGGTTGGGGCATGGATATGATTGGCAAGATCAATCCTCCATCAAGCAAAGGCCACATGTGGATTTTGGCCATTACGGATTATTTCACTAAATGGGTGGAAGCCGTCCCTATGAAGTCAGTAAACTCGAAGGATGTTATCAATTTCGTGAAAGAACATGTCATTCATAGATTCGGGATTCCCCAAACTATCACGACCGATGGAGGTTCGGTCTTCATTTCTCACGAGTTTAGAGAGTTCTGCGAGGACACGGGAATTAAGCTGATCCGATCATCTCCATACTATGCTCAAGCAAATGGGCAAGCTGAAGCGTCCAATCAGAGCCTTATCAAGCTGATCAAGAGAAAAATCGATGAGCACCCTAGGCGTTGGCACGAGGTTTTGTCAGAAGCTTTGTGGGCTTATCGCATGTCATGTCATGGAGCGATAAAAAACCTCGCCATACCATCTAGTCTATGGACAAGAAGCCGTATTGCCATGGGAGATTACGGCTGGATCGAGACGTGTCACTTTTCAGAACGATCTAACAACTGAAGAATATGCAGCCCTGATGAGTGACAGTGTTGAGGATTTAACTGAACTTAGGCTGTGGTCGCTTGAGAAAATTAAAGAGAACAAAGCCAAGGTAGCTCATGCATATAATAAGAAGGTGAGACCAAAGGAGTTCCACGTTGGTGATCTGGTATGGGAAGCTGTATTGCCATTGGGAACTAAGGATGCAGCATACGGTAAATGGTCTCCAAATTGGCACGGGCCATACAGGGTCGACCAAGTTTTAAGGGGCAACGCGTACATGCTTGAGGAGCTGGACGGTGTGAAATTCCCAGTGGCTGTTAACGGTCAGCATCTCAAGAAATATTTCCCAAGCATGTGGGATGATGGACAGTGAAATATGGGGGCCGATACATGAAATCGGCCAGTAAAAAAAATATATCCAGTGAAATATGGGGGCCGATACATGAAATCGGCCAGTAAAAAATATATCCAGTGAAACATGGGGGCCGATACATGAAATCGGCCAAATAAAAAAAACAGTGCACAGCCATCGACTCTCGAGGTTCAGACTGTTACGAGCAGGTGTCAGGTTACATGAATAAGCTACTGAAGGAATGCCTCGAAGGCACGGAGGGCGTCAGCACGGACACGATCCACCTCGGCGATCTCGGCTACGTCATCATCATCCTTGCCCGTCACTAGCTGCTTGCTCAGGGCACGTATTTCTGCCAGATCAGTCTTCAGTTGAGCTTTGAGGCCTTCTGCTTCGTCTTGGGAGCGGGCGATGAATGCTTCCTTGTCATGAATGAGCTTTTTAGTCGCCCGGACTTTCTCTTCGAGATCTTCCAATTCCTTTTTTAAGGATGCAAGCTCGGCGGTGCTGACAGAGGTGTCAGTTTTGGCATCCAGAGACGCCTTTTTCTCATTGAGCCGCTGACATTTGGCTGCAATATCGGCCTTCAGTGGGAGTTGGGCGTGGCGTAGATTGATCCTCTCACGAGCCAACTTCACCCTTGACCCGTAGAAAGACAGAGTCACAACTGGCCAAAGCTTCACCTGCAATGCTACCGGGAGTTGGTCCTTGATTTCGTCAAGAACACTCTTCACCTCTTCAGAACCCTCGACCAACTTCTCGAGTGGGGAGGACAGCAAGGCTTTGAGACGCTGGAATTGAGGTAGAACAGCGCTTGCTCGTGATTCATCGTTGGCGACAGAGGGAGCTGGTTCGATGGATTCAGGGTCGAACGTCAGCAAGCCTGAGATATCACAACCCTGGCAGGCAGAAGTGGCGTCAGTATGCGTCAAATAGGGAAAGATGAGTCGAAAGAAGCGAGCATACCTCTCCCGAGATCAGGGGGATAGCCGACGGCGAGACAATCGGCTCGTGTGTTGTTGCTGAGGGCTTGGCCAGATTGGCAACCGTTTCATCTACACCTTCAGGGATTACTAGATCCAGGCTTGCGGAAGGCATCGGCACTTCCCCGACTTTCCCACTAGGAGTGTCCTTCGTCTGCATGAAAGGTGCTTAGCCGATGTGAATAGCAATGAATCGGCATAAAAAGGAGTGGTAAGAGTATGGAGGATAATTACTTTCGAAGCCTCCTGGCTCGAAGAAGAAGTTTGCAGTCCCTTGCGAGCCCTCTTGGGGCTCACAGCTTGCCCCGCCTCGACTGCTGCTCGGGGGGCAACAGGTTCAGGAACAGGCCTTTTCCTGGAAGCCGATGGTGGCACATCTGGCTGGCTCGGTGTGGTGGTTCTCTCAGAGTCTGCTGAGCTTGAATCTCCTCGATTGAATTGTGTTTCCTCGCTGGAAGTGTCTTCGATGGAGACCTGTAAGAAAGGGAGAGTTGGTAAGCACGAGCATGTTTACAAAGATAAATGAGATCAACCAAGGCATGAATCAGCGTACGTGCGAGCTCTCTGGTGAAGGGCTCCGGCGCCTCAAAGTTTTCTTGGCCACTATCTTCCTCACCGCCGTTCTTGTTTTAGTTAGAACTCGGGGGGCAGCTGACCCGGAAGTTGCTTGGCTCTTGGAAGCCGATTTTGGTGATATCGGCTGGTTCTGCATCACGACCTGTTTCAAAGGTGGCGAGTTTTTGCAGAAAAGGACCACAGGAGCTGGTGGGAGGAATTCGAAGGGGGAGCCATCCTCGTTGGTAGGTTCTGGACCATCTTGTTGCTGCAAGGAGACAGAGCAGGATATTAAAAGCATCGTCGTGAGCTGCATCAAGAGAATTTACAAGTAGCAGTACCTGTTCTACGGGGATGTCATATTCAGCATCGAGCTGTTCCAGCAATGGTCCCAGAGCTCTCCTGAAGGCATGAGTCTTCCACATCGACCACCAGTTCTCAAAACCATCGGTTGATGAAGCGAAAATGAGGTTGTTAGGAATTGGGATGGTCAGAGCATCGAAGAAAGAATAACACCTCTGACTGGTGAGAGAATCGGGCAGGTCAGCTCTGCTCTCTGTGAGGTGGTGGAGAAAGAAGTGAGGAGGTACTTGCCCAAGGCCAAATTGCCGAGCTGCTACGACCGGCTGGTAGAACTCGTATCCAGGCTTGATTATTCTGTTGGATGTGCTCATGCCAACTGGGAGGAAGCAGGGACGGATCACGGTGGAGAATAGCTGCCGAGTGCTGGTGTCATCGGCAAAGTTGTCCAGCCTGAGGAGATTGGATTTTCAAAATTTTCCGATTCCTCCGTGTAAGGAAAGAAGATAGGATTGTCCAGGCCTTGGAAGAAAATGCTGAACCACTTGGATGCTTCATGAGGGTCAGTTTACTACCTGGCAGCTATACAGAGCTTGGCCGTAGCTGGTGCATCGGATTTGCTTCCCTTTGGCATCTGGAAGGTGCAACTTGCCAAAAGGGGGAAGTTTGGGATATGGTTTTGAAGTACAGCTGAGCCATAGTTGATATAAACCACCAAGGACCTCCTGTTTTGACTGCTATGTGGGAGGATAGTTTGACAGACATCAACTGGAGGATATCGATAGACTTCTCCAAGGAACAGTTTGCCGATGCCAAGTTGAGTGCCTCTGGCAAGTTTGTAGGCCAAGGGAAGATAATCTTGGTTGGGGCAAGGAAGGGCCACAGAATATGAAATGTTCCAGCCAGAAATTGAGGAAGGCCGTGTGTTCTTCTCTGTGACAGGGCCCTTAGTTTTCATGTGGCTTCGGAAGATAAGCACCCCAGTTCGTGCAATCTTGTTTTGGGAGGAAAGCTGAAGGGGACTTTTGGCAGCATAAAAGCAGAGGGGCTGGGTGATGTGACGTCCAGACCAGTAATCATCACCACGTCTAACAGAGTTGGTGTCATGGGGCCGTGGCCGAACATGAAGCAGTTCAGGGCATCAGACCAGAAATAGCCGATGGTTTTTAGAAGATTTTCATGTTTCTCAAGGGGAGACAATGACAAAGACAAGGCATCGCTATTCCCGTGGTTTCCCATTGGGATTGGTAAGTTTTGGCTACTCTACTGTACCAAGAAACCCAATATTCGGGAGGATTAGGCCAGGCTCGTAGCAGTCGGCCCACGAATCCAAATCTAAGTTTTGCTTTACGAAGGGGATCTGTTTGCCTCGCAAGGATCAGATGGGCAGGACTAGATTCTGTACGGGGGCCAAGGCAGAGGAGAATTTGGGAGAGGAAGGAATGCGGCAGCAGAATGTCTGAAACCTAAATTTCAATGATGGGATAACGCATTAATTCAAGTGTTGCTATTAATTCTAGCACCGTGCTCGGATTGCGAGGAACAGTTAAGGATTACCTTCAGACCGGAGACCGCTGTGTTGGCGCTGGATGATTCCGCCATCTAATTTGCCGGCGGAGATGGATCTATGCGGTGGGGAATCTAGGGTTCGTGTCGCCGTGAGCCCGATTTGTTCAATGAGGCAATTGGAGATCTGAGTTAGCCTTTTTGAAGATGGGTTGCAGGTTACCGTTGAAATTGGAAAGTGACCCGCTCAGACTTGTCTAAATAAGCGACCGAGTTGACCTTGTCAACGTTTGTGGGAAAAGCCGATGTGTTGCCATCGGCATCTTTGGGCTTTGACTTGGTTGATCATATCAAGCGTGGTATGGTGAAAGCAGATTGTTACTATCGGCTTTTGGAACGTTGACCTATTTGACTATCGGCAAAATCAAATTGGGAAAAGCAAGCTTTGTTGATTCCAAAGACGGTTGTTTACAATGAAGCCGATTGCTTACAAAATGGAGATCTACTACTAGTACTACTAACTAGTTCCTAATTAGAAGGAGGCGTCGTGTCGTCGCCGTTTGACATTGGCCGCGTCTCAAAAAAAAATGAAGAAAAAAAGGGCTACTACCAACACAGCTTGCTTTTGAATTTTTGGTCAGCTGAACCATAGTCCTCGAAGCAATACCACATGTAACCGTGAAATCATCTACTCCTCTTGTGGCATTGGCCGTCTTGAGCAAGTACTTTGTTGAATTCAATTGAAGAAGCCGGAGTTCTTTGATATCACCTGATGAACCCATCGTCCACCACCCTCGCTCGCTGCACCGTCATAGGAGGTGTCTGTGCCCTGGCCCTCACTGGTACCAGTGAGGCTGCTTTCGTCGTGAACGACTTGGTCTTAAATTTGTATTGTTTAGTTGATCCACCCGTGGCACTCGTATGGCCATATTTTCTAGTAATTTTAACTAAATAAGAACATATTCTATCTTCTATATTTAAATAGGAAGCACCCACTACCGTATTTCTCTTAACATGTAAGAGCTTCTCCACTCGCCTCTCCCCATACGACGTCCGGCGCAAGCGTTTTTGTGTCGTATGGGGGGCACCAGCGCTGATTTCCGTATGGGGATGGTGGATTCCCAGCCACGCTTCCAATACGGCGTCCCAAAATCCCAAAGCGGTTCAGATATGTCTAAATTTGGCCCGATTATTTCAAATATGTCATTCATGCCGTTGCGCCGAGTCGGCCAGAAATCGCGCCGCTAGATCCATATCAATTATTCAAAGCATAGTTCATACACAAAAATAATACATAGTTTGAAATCCAAATAAATAGAAGACTAAAAATAAAACTAGGCGGTATTTCCTTTGAGCATCCACAAATGCTCCACCAAACGTCTTGCAGTTGGCTATGGGCATCATCGGTGACGACGATCTCGGCTTCCTCCTCCATCAGAGCGGCAAACATAGTCTCGTTGCCAGACTCCATGAGCTCGTCCATGACCTCGACAAATAGCTGAACACCTCGCGTGCAAGGTCGCGGCGGTACAGCGATAAGGCTGCTGGAGTGCCCCGTAGGACGATGTGACAACGTGAAAAAGGTAGCTGGCGGTGAGATATGATGTGGTGTTGCGCCGATTTGGTGGAAGAATTGTATCGGCAAGGGAAGTTTTGGCGATGCAGTGCGGCAGCGATCAACTGGAGGTGGGCGAGATGGGGTAAAGAATTTGGGGAAAAGGTAGCTCCTCTCGCCGACAGGGCTGGTCCACTGAGTTTTGAGGCGTAGCCGGCGCCCCCGCTCGTCCCCCCATGTGATGGGTTTCCGCTGGATGCGTCGGATGTCAAATTAAAATGGGGGCGCAACTAGGCGGGATTTTCTGCGCCGGTGCCCCCAAACGGGGTTTGGAGGGTCTTTAGGGGGCAAGTGGAGATGCTCTAAGGCCTCCACATCACCAAATAAATTGTCGTCCAAGTCATCCAACATGCCACGCGATTCAGTTTTTTACCGTCATCAAACCCCACAATGCGAGGCATGTCTCAGGCTAGCAATAGTGCTAGTATCATAGCAAATATCATGCAACTTAGGCCCATCAAAATGCTGATGTGATAGTTAATTAAGGAAGAGAGAGAAATTTAGAGTAATATAGGTGGATACTGTATCATAGCGCACGTTACGAAAAAAATAAATATCAAATAGATCTTGTACATCAATTTTCATTGAGATTCTATATATCAATAAATATAATTAGACTATGATACTATTATATGATACCATCCATCATAGAGATATTATTATATAGTAGTATCATATGCATGATACTACTACCTAATACTACCCACTATGGCCAGCCTCACGCTGCTTCGTTTCTTCTCCTTCAAGAAGTGAGTCATTAATTGACGCGTTTTCCTATACCCCCGGTTGAAGCCCNATAAGCACCCCAGTTCGTGCAATCTGTTTTGGAAGAAAGCTTGAAGGGGACTTTTGGCAGCATAAAAGCAGAGGGGCTGGGTGATGTGACGTCTAGACCAGTAATCATCACCACGTCTAACAGAGTTGGTGTCATGGGGCCATGGCCGAACATGAAGCAGTTCAGAGCATCAGACCAGAAATAGCCGATGGTTTTTAGAAGATTTTCATGTTTCTCAAGGGGAGACAATGACAAAGTCAAGGCATCGGCTATTCCCGTGGTTTCCCATTGGGATTGGTAAGTTTTGGCTACCCTACTGTACCAAGAAACCCAATATTCGGGAGGATTAGGCCAGGCTCGTAAGCAGTCGGCCCAAGAATCCAAATCTAAGTTTTGGCTTACGAAGGGGATTCTGTTTGCCTCGCAAGAGATCAGATGGGCAGGACTAGATTCTGTACGGGGGCCAAGGCAGAGAGAATTTGGGAGAGAAGGATGCGGTAGCGGAATGTCTGAAACCTAAAATTTTAATGATGGGATAAAGCATTAATTCAGGTGTTTGCTATTAATTCTAGCACCGAGCTCGGATTGCGAGGAACAGTTAAGGATTACCTTCAGACCGGAGACCGCTGTGTTGGCGCTGGACGATTCCGCCATCTAATTTGCCGGCGGAGATGGATCTATGCGGTGGGGAATCTAGGGTTCGTGTCGCCGTGAGCCCGATTTGTTCAATGAGGCAATTGGAGATCTGAGTTAGCCTTTTTGAAGATGGTTGCAGGTTACCGTTGAAATTGGAAAGTGACCGCTCAGACTTGTCTAAATAAGCGACCGAGTTTGACCTTGCCAACGTTTGTGGGAAAAGCCGATGTGTTGCCATCGGCTCTTTGGGCTTTGACTTGGTTGATCATATCAAGCGTGGTATGGTGAAAGCCGATTCGTTACTATCGGCTTTTGGAACGTTGACCTATTTGACTATCGGCAAAATCAAATTGGGAAAAGCAAGCTTTGTTGATTCCAAAGACGGTTGTTTACAATGAAGCCGATTGCTTACAAAATGGAGATCTACTACTAGTACTACTACTACTAGTTCCTAATCTAGAAGGCGGCGTCGTCGTCGTCGCCGTTGCCATTGCCGCCGCCGTCTTCGCTGTCATCGGCGCTGCTGCCGGCGTAGTCCTCACCGCTGCTGCTGAAGTTGTCAGCGGGGGCCTCCTCGTCCTCGTCGTCGTCGTCGGTGTCCTCGCTGGACCCGGCGCGGAAGCGCTTCACCGGCGGGTATTCGTCGGAGGAGGTGTCCTCCTCTGCTTCTTCCTCCTCATCGGAAGAGCCGATGTCCTCGCCCCAGGACACGGCGTCGTCGGCGCTCTCCGCCTCCAGTTCCCCGTCGACGAGGAGTTGGAGGTCCTCCTCGCCGTCGGTCAGGGACTCGTCGTCCTCTGACTGGGCGGCGAAGTCCCAGTCTCTCTCGTCCCACCATTGTGGGGCGAGAGCTTCGTACGCCGCCATTGGCGGGTGCTCCGGCGTCGGCTCCCGGTTGACGGAGTCGGAGGATTGGAAGGAAAGGCCGGATGTGTTGGAGGAAGAAGAGGAGGCCATGGCGGAGGAAGAGGGTTTTTTGGCTATTGGAGAAGAATGAGGATGCAAATGGTTCGGATAGATTTAAATAAGGGGAATAGTGGAAGATGGTTCAATGCCATAGCGGTTTTCGAGAATGTGGTGCCAGAGTTGTCAAATCGTGTACTGCGGAGAAGTTGAGAAGGCGAGGCATCATGATGAGGAGGCGATATGACGGTTCTGCTCTGCAACGCGTGACCCGATGAAGAAAAAACAGAGTGGTTTTGGAATTATTATTGCCAAAACCAGGGGGGCATGTGTTATCGCCACATTTTGGCCAAATGAGGAGATGGGCCGTAATCAAGATGGGCTTGGAGGCTGGATCGGCCTTGCGCGTGGATTTGGGCTAATTGCCCGTGTATCTGTATATTATGATAGATTACGTTTCGGTTTAAACAAGAGATAGAGTTGTTAGGTTTATTCCAAAGATAGAAAGTCTCCGGACTATAAATGTGTACCTAGGGTTATTGAGAAAGGAGGACGATCACGTTCACAACAAACACAATCTCGGCGCATCGCCACCCCTTGTTTCGAGGGTTTCTTTCAGGTAAGCGTCGTGCTGCCTAGATCGCATCTCGCGATCTAGGCAGCATCTGCTTATGTGTTATTTGGTGTTGCTCGTACTGAAGCCTTGTTGATGGCGAGTAATACTGTTATCATAGATCTGTTTGGGCTAGCATCGGTGCTTTTGGTTATGTTTGCTTAGTCATGCTGCCCCTAGAGATCTCGCTGCCTTTGCACCTATTTTGGGTGTAAGGGCAGCATCTTGCTTGATCTTTATTCAGTCGATTCAATCTGTCATAGTTGTTCCTTGTTCTCCAAGGATTAGTTTGATATCCGCATGGTTAGGCCTCACAAACGGGTTGAACGATCCAGTAGTACGTAAGGATATGGTTTGCCAATTCGAGAGGAGTTGTTCCGGGAATTGACTCTACGTTGGTTTTTTGGCCTCCTCTAGGGTTAGTTTTCTGTTATCTTTCGTATCTACCAGGCTCAATTACGTGTGGGATGTTCCAATTATGTGGTGAAAGCGTTAAACTGTCGTAGATCGATTTGACTTGTATTGATAAAGCAAAACCCCATGTTATCGTAGATCCAATGCAGATCCATGGGACAATCGGCTACATGAGCCGATTCACAGGGAAACCTGAGAGCCGATCGAGGCTCGTATTTAATGTTTACGTGTCTGCCATGCAGGAAACTAATCGAAGCAATCCATCACCTTCCTGATCAGGTATAGATCAGGTGGCACGCCCTTGCATCAGCCAGGACGTGTGCCGGAGTTTTGCGGGCCGTTGCCCGAGGGACCAGGGCCCACCAGCAGTTCTGGGAGCCTCCCGGCTCTTCGTGTTGCTCGTCGCTGCTCGCCGGTGGGTTTTGACAGGCAACAGCAACTCTCTTCTTCTTAATTATCGAAAAGGCAAAGCTTTTGCCTCATTTAAAAAAAACAAATCAGAGACTCAAAGGAACATATGAACATTAGTGCACATAAGAGCTCTTTGAGGAAAATGAAGGATGGCCAGACATACCTCTTCGCTGACAGAAATAGCGGCAAGAGGAAGAAAAAATAACAACCTGATCAAGGCGACAGCGGTTATGTTGCCTGCCAAGAGGCGAGGAAGGGGATGAGAGCTGAGAAAGGGTGGGGAAACGGAGGTAGAAGAATCTCAGATGGACATATCTCTATAACATGAGAGATAGATGAGGCACCGATGGAAAAGGAGACGATGGGGCTTCAACCGGGGGTATAGGAAAACGCGTCAATTAATGACTCACTTCTTGAAGGAGAAGAAACGAAGCAGCGTGAGGCTGGCCATAGTGGGTAGTATTAGGTAGTAGTATCATGCATATGATACTACTATATAATAATATCTCTATGATGGATGGTATCATATAATAGTATCATAGTCTAATTATATTTATTGATATATAGAATCTCAATGAAAATTGATGTACAAGATCTATTTGATATTTATTTTTTTCGTAACGTGCGCTATGATACAGTATCCACCTATATTACTCTAAATTTCTCTCTCTTCCTTAATTAACTATCACATCAGCATTTTGATGGGCCTAAGTTGCATGATATTTGCTATGATACTAGCACTATTGCTAGCCTGAGACATGCCTCGCATTGTGGGGTTTGATGACGGTAAAAAACTGAATCGCGTGGCATGTTGGATGACTTGGACGACAATTTATTTGGTGATGTGGAGGCCTTAGAGCATCTCCACTTGCCCCCTAAAGACCCTCCAAACCCCGTTTGGGGGCACCGGCGCAGAAAATCCCGCCTAGTTGCGCCCCCATTTTAATTTGACATCCGACGCATCCAGCGGAAACCCATCACATGGGGGGACGAGCGGGGGCGCCGGCTACGCCTCAAAACTCAGTGGACCAGCCCTGTCGGCGAGAGGAGCTACCTTTTCCCCAAATTCTTTACCCCATCTCGCCCACCTCCAGTTGATCGCTGCCGCACTGCATCGCCAAAACTTCCCTTGCCGATACAATTCTTCCACCAAATCGGCGCAACACCACATCATATCTCACCGCCAGCTACCTTTTTCACGTTGTCACATCGTCCTACGGGGCACTCCAGCAGCCTTATCGCTGTACCGCCGCGACCTTGCACGCGAGGTGTTCAGCTATTTGTCGAGGTCATGGACGAGCTCATGGAGTCTGGCAACGAGACTATGTTTGCCGCTCTGATGGAGGAGGAAGCCGAGATCGTCGTCACCGATGATGCCCATAGCCAACTGCAAGACGTTTGGTGGAGCATTTGTGGATGCTCAAAGGAAATACCGCCTAGTTTTATTTTTAGTCTTCTATTTATTTGGATTTCAAACTATGTATTATTTTTGTGTATGAACTATGCTTTGAATAATTGATATGGATCTAGCGGCGCGATTTCTGGCCGACTCGGCGCAACGGCATGAATGACATATTTGAAATAATCGGGCCAAATTTAGACATATCTGAACCGCTTTGGGATTTTGGGACGCCGTATTGGAAGCGTGGCTGGGAATCCACCATCCCCATACGGAAATCAGCGCTGGTGCCCCCCATACGACACAAAAACGCTTGCGCCGGACGTCGTATGGGGAGAGGCGAGTGGAGAAGCTCTTACATGTTAAGAGAAATACGGTAGTGGGTGCTTCCTATTTAAATATAGAAGATAGAATATGTTCTTATTTAGTTAAAATTACTAGAAAATATGGCCATACGAGTGCCACGGGTGGATCAACTAAACAATACAAATTTAAGACCAAGTCGTTCACGACGAAAGCAGCCTCACTGGTACCAGTGAGGGCCAGGGCACAGACACCTCCTATGACGGTGCAGCGAGCGAGGGTGGTGGACGATGGGTTCATCAGGTGATATCAAAGAACTCCGGCTTCTTCAATTGAATTCAACAAAGTACTTGCTCAAGACGGCCAATGCCACAAGAGGAGTAGATGATTTCACGGTTACATGTGGTATTGCTTCGAGGACTATGGTTCAGCTGACCAAAAATTCAAAAGCAAGCTGTGTTGGTAGTAGCCCTTTTTTTCTTCATTTTTTTTTGAAAGGAAATGCGGTAGGGAAAGCCCCTACAACGATTTTGGTTTTTTTGAAAATAAAAACCCAAATTTGCGTCTGTGGGGACTTAAACCTGGGTGGCTGGGTTGTACATCCACTTCCCTAGCCAAGCTCACTTCTTCTTCTTTTTTTTCATCTGGGCCTCACATCTTTCTCAAATAGTACAAATAACCAAAAACTGCTGGAGATCAAGGAAAAAGTCTATATAACCCCCACAACTATCAAGTTTCGGACACAACACCCTCTTAACTTTAAAATAGTACACTTTAGCCCCCTTAACTATCTAAAACCGGGCAATTAACACCCCCCCCCCAAATCCAGTAGAAGCGGTATTGCACAGCGGTTTTGCTGATGTGGCGCTAGGAAAAGCAGTATTCTCTTCGTTACATGCTGCCGACGACCGCTATGGAAGACCACCGCTGTAGGGACGCCATGCATGCCCTGTGCCAGACTAAGCAGTTGAGAAGCTTCGTCTCGATCCCCTCTTCCTCCTCGTATCAGCGATTTACTAGGGAACTCAAAAATTAACCTCATAGTCCAGTTCTTCCCCGCCTCCGACCGAGCTCTGCCCATTCGATTTGCCGCCACCACTCCTGCCCCGTCCTCGCTGACCACTCCATGACCCCCAAGGTGAGCTCGCAGTCCTCCACGATCAAATGACGGTTGTTTTCGTGTACCATATCACCCGGACGACAAGCGCTGCCACGCGCCTTCGCTCTGGTGGTCACCAGCGTCATGCCCGGTGACCATTCCATCTGTCCCGCCGCCCGACCATATCCCTGTGTCGCCACACTACGGATCTGCACCCCTACAACCTCAGGCGCACGCCCTCTGCCACTGTCATGCGGCAATGGCGCCGGTCACTTCGTCGTGTGGTCGTCCCCTTGTCGTGGAACGTGTCGCTCGAACGGGAACCGCTAGAGGTTGTCCTGGCGCGACGGAGCAACTCGAGGAAGGCCGCACAAATGGTGTACCACGGCGGAGGCGAGCCGCATGACCGATGTGGGGAGGGGGAGCGACATGTGGCCGATGCGGGGAGATGGCAGCATGGCTTGGTTGTTGACCTTTTTAGCACCCACTGCCACACGTTGGGCGAATGATAGAGTGCCATGTGGCAGAAGCGGTCTAGAAAACAGCTTATTAGAGGCCAGGGGTAAATTGTCTAGGTTTGGATAGTTAAGGAGGCTAAGTATACCGCTTTAAAGTTAAGGGGGTGCTACATCCCAAACATAATAGTTGTGTGGGTTATATAGACTTACGAAAAAGGTATTATTTAAAAAATTGTCCACCTACCGCTTTGGTCTTCTCCAACGGGATTAAGATCCGGTGTCTCGCTGTGGACAAGGCATGGATAAACAGTATCATACCTTGCACCCTTATTTGGCCGTCGGATCAAGAATCAATGGGCCAGATTATAGAAACAATTTAGCGCTACTGGGTCCGTCTACAGGGCGTGCGCTACAGTGATTATCTATAGTGAGAGTCGGATACAGTACTATGCACAGTGTTTAATCTTGACTATCTATTTTCGATTTGACGGCCCGGTCCGCAAAGCACGGTACTATTCATCCGTGCCTTGCCCACATCCACGGACCGGATCTCAGTCCTCTCCGGCGACGGTATATGCCGCCGATACGGTGGGACTCAATCACTCAACTAGTATTACTGCAATTTTAAGTTTCTCAGGACGCACCAGCTTATTTCATCGCGTGATTGTCAGTGGAAAGAACCATCGACTCGCACAAAGAACAGCCACGAACATACGCATCCAGAGCCAAAAATCAAAAAAAGGATGTTATGCCAAAGATCAGGGAAAACAGAGCTCAAAATTTGAGCTCGGCATGGCCAAAAGAAGAAAGATCTGTGTGGCGGCTCAGAGATAAACCTTTCGCCGATTCGAATCACATCACGCTACTACCATCTCAGGACGAAGACAAGAATCATTCATCCGGGGAGGCAGCCGTAAGACCGGCCTTTCAATGTCTCCTCACTGCCGTAAGAATAAAATCAATAATTCGTTTTCCGTTTGTACGAATAAACAAGAACAAGCAACGACAGAGCAAATCAAACAACGAGGGCAAAGCAAATGGAATCGAATTGACTGAATGCGCATGCGCCGCAATCGGGGGACTGGGGGAGGGAGGGAGGATTGTACACGGGAGCCCTAATATATATCGCAGGAGCTGGCCATGGTGGGCTGGGGTTACAGGGCCGAACTGGGTCCACTTGCTGCCTTACTAGGCCCAGATATGTTTATGTGTTCAGCATTCTTCTTTACAGAAAAAACGAAGGGTATATATGTCAAGTTTAGAAATTGCTGACCAGGCCTGCCGCTCGGTAAGGGTATATGTCTATGAGCTTCATCGTTAAACTGAAACATTTCATAATTGTATGATTACTCCTTGAAAAAATCAGATCAAGACAGTGATTAACCATTTTTTGAATACATCTCAGAAAAAGTGACTTTTACAGTACATTTTACTCCTCCTAAAGAGTGAGGAGTATGATTTAAGTCAATGGTTAGGATTAGGCAAAGTTGATTAGGCCTTGCAGCCTAGCAAGATGGGGATATTTTGTTTGCGGTCGCCGAGTTCCTTGGCACAGGCTCATAGGTGCCTTTCTTGCTTGTAATAGACGCGATTTGAAAAGTTGGGTAGGTAATTCCTCAGAGGGCCCATTCTGGACGAAATGAAGGCAAACCAAATATTGGCGTGACTTCTCCCGTTTTGGGCCCATTGCGGTCCCGCATGTCAGTATTTCTCCGTTATGGGGCGAGCGAGTGGGTCCTACTTGTCAGGTGTCTCCGTTATGTTGTCTCGTTAGTTGACAGTATGTCAACTCCACCTGCAACTCTCAGTACGAACAAATCCCCTTTCTTGTCCTTCCAACCCTAGACCCCCCCCTAGTTCGTAGTCTCCGGCGGCGGCGCATGTCTACCAGCAGGAAACGAGAGGCACCATCGCCGCCAGGAGCGGCGATTGCTGGAGCTGCAAGCCAGGAAAGCAGCCAGATATCTTGCAATAAGCCAGCAGCGGGGAGCAGCGAGAAGCGGAAAGCTTGCCCGACGGCGGTGGCGCCGCCGACCAAGCGAAGAGCCGGCCCGGCGGTGGCGCCGCCGACCAAGAGCAATCGGAGCGGTAGCCCTCCGGCGTCGCTGGCGCGGCACCGCCTTGGAGGAAAAGACCAAATTCCAAAGATGAACGGAATTGGGCCTTCTACTGTGACTGTGAGCGCCAGAAAGCAGAGGTGAATATTTCAGATCCCTCTCTTACATCCCGATAGCACTAAGATGTTTTATGGAACGGCAGGAGTAACTGTCCGTCAGTATTTGAACAATTGTATAGAAGAAACTGACTGATTTTTGTCATATGTTTTCTGAAATTGTGGTATTATTTTGTATGCAAGTAATCCTCAATCTCTATCAAACCAACCAACATGCAAACCCAGTTTTTTTATCTTATGGAAGTCATCTCAAATAATGTTCAGTTCTGAAGGCTCCAATTTATCCAAAAGCAGAAAACATACTTTTTGTCTTATGTTTTCCCAAATTGTGGTATGATTAGAGAGAAGCAACTAATTTGTATCTTTCGTTTCCCAATATTTTTGAGACAGCGATGATTCAGAGAACACATACAAAATAAATATCCGAGTGCATGAGTACATTGCTAGATTAGATTATGGCTTGGAGAGGTGTGTGGCTTCGCAGTCTGTGCAAATGAATGTGAATTGCAGTGAGATTGTGTCTGTTTCGCAGCTTGTTGCCATTCTTCACGCTAGGATTCCTTGGGGATCCAAACAGAAGGCTAAGTTTGTGTGGATGAACATGAATCAGGTGTACGAACAACTTGAGCACTCCCATCAGCTGTTGCAGATTTGGGAGAAGTATAAGGATACTCGTCAGTTGGATCTCTTTGTTATGGTTGATGATGTTGATGCACCAGAAGCACAGTTAGGTGTCAAAGGTGTTGATCCAGATGGTGGTGCTCCCAGTGGTATGGATGCTTGTAAACTAGCAGCTATTGACCATTCACAAATGTATCTAATTGCTTTGCAAGTGGATCCTTACACTGCAGTACTAGATGATGGCCAAGAATTTGCTGTGCAGAACGATCATATGGAAATAATGGTAGATCCCAAGACAGTTAATGTTGACCAGATTCTTGAGCGGCTAAAGCAGAGATGTCCTTGGGGCCCTAATCAGCAGGCACGTTTACGTTGGTGGCACTTTAAGAAGAGGGATTTCATCGACATTGTTAAAGATGATGATCTCATGCAGGTTTTCCGAAGGAAGAAATTGAGTAAGAAGGTATTTTTTGTTGTTGCAATTTCAGAAATGGTTGGAGATGATGAGACTGCTGTAGACCTGTCATCTTGAAGTTTTGAGCTTCCCGCTTCATAGGTGCTGGTATGTTACAGTGAGAAGTGCAACCCAATTCTGGTCACTATTTGATTCATCTCCTTCATTCTGCATCACTCTGTAAATGTTTGTGAGTGTGCTGTAGCTGCTCCATGCAATAAGCTGTTGTATCTTAGAAAATGTTGTATCTCATATTGTCTACCTCAAACTTTTTCTGAAAACTAGTTTCAATTTGTAATTTTATTGTAGAACTATGTTGCGAGAATGTAATAAATTCATTTCTGGGATATTGAGATGTTGTAATAAAATTACTGCTGAAATAATAAGCGTTGTTTACATCACTTGTTGTATTACTCCCTCCATTCGCAAATATAAGATGTCTAGATACATTAGCTTCATAAAGCTAAAACATCTTATATTTCTAAACGGAGGGAGTATATTACAAACAAATCATGTCGTGTATCCACATGCCTTGTACTGTGTAGATTCACATTTGTAAAATACATTTCAAATTTTGAAGAGTAAAACTATGCTTAATTGAAATCCCGAGGCATGGGTAGTAGGAGGCATGGGTAGTAGGCAGAAAAGAGATATTTATGTTCAAACTGACCGTTGAGTCACTACCTCGCACGCCGGCTCTACCACCTCTCTCTTCTTCCTCTAGTTCTACCCCCTCTCTCCTTCCTTCACCATGCCGTCTTGTAATGATGGCGACGATACAAGCTACGGCAGCGGCAGCGACAGCGGCAGCCTTCTCTCCGATTTCGACTACTGCCGGACCAATGTGAGTTCCTTTTATTCGACGTGTTGGTTTATGGGGTTAGGAATTTAGGTTTAGGTTTTGTTTTAGGTGGCAGAGACCATCTACGACCCAGATTGGGATGGTTTGGCGATCGAGAGGGAGGCACCATGTGACCATGGGTTGAAACTAAGGAAATTTGTTGCCTTCGAAGGCACTAACACAGGGAAAAGGTTTATAGGATGCGCAAAGGAGGTTTGGATTATTTATATTGCAAAATGAATGTTTGAATACCGTTGTTCTCTCTTTATTTCATAGTTTCTTATATTTGTTATACTATGCTGCTGATCATTAGGATGGTCCGAAGTGTGGAATAGTGGAGTGGATTGATCCGGAGTGGCCTGACGCACTGAAGAAAAGTTTGGTCAAGTTATGGGAGTTGTATAAATCGGAAAGTATTGGGAGAATTAGTGATGCTTGTGCTGCTGCTGATGAATGTTACAAGCTATCACAGGATAAGAAGGAGCTCGAAGAAATAAACAACAATATGGCCGAAGAACTCCAGAAAACAATGACCGATAGGCAGGTGGGATCCATTTCAAAAAATCTTCTAGATATTCAGATCTTTCTGAAGCTCAAGGCAGAAAAGCAGAGGGACCAGCTGAAGGAGGAGAAAAAAAGGCTGGAGAACTGCATTGCAGATCTCTTGAAGCAAGCAGCAGTTAATAAGGACAAGTTAGATAGATTGAAACAAATTTTAGATGAATAAGTTATGTCTATGTAATTCAGCATTTCAAGTTATCTATAAGCAATAGCGTACCTACAACAATTGCTTCCATATAACAGAGAGAGCATTAAGCCAACATCATAGTTCAGTTAACATTTAACTACTAGTTCAGATAACATAAGATTCCGGCTAGTTAACACAAAGTTCAGACATACAGGACGATGAAACGTAGCGCGCAGACTACATCGTATCTCCTCTTACTTGGAGGCAATCTGATCCTGCTGGAGGCGCTCCGACTCATTGATCTTGGCTTTCAGCATGATATTCTCCTTCTTAACAGCCTCGAGCAGACCGGCTGCTTTGCGAGTGCTCTCGGTCATCAGCTTCAAGAGATCTCTGGACTTGTCTCTGGCCTCATAGGCTACCACGGTCCTCTCGCTCTGCTTGATCTGCTCTTTGAGGCCCTTGGTGATTTGCACACGAAGGTCGCTGCACGTGGCCTTTAGCTTCCGATTTTCCACCTCCAGCGTCCTGATGGTCAACCCATCCTTGTCCAGCAACATTTTCATCTGCTCCTGCGTCTTCACAAGGTAGTCTATATGCCCCGATAGCAAGTTTTTCGCAACCGTAAGCTTGTCAACCTCATGCGCCAAAGTTCGTGATTTCTCCTTCTCCTGATCCAAATGTGAGCCTAGGCTAGCACAGTGCAGCTCGAGGGAATGTTTGTCGGCCAGTTGGCTCTGTATCTTGACATTCAGTGCGGCCACATCTGCCTCGATCTTCTCCTTCGCTTCCTGCACCGTAGTTTAGGGCAGGCAATAAAAGAGATCAATGCTAATACTGCCTCTTTTCACAAATATATAGTTATTTTTAGTTTTTCAAAGTAAACTAGATACGGTTAACAATGAGTGAATCTATACACTGAATCTATACAGATCTACATGCGTAGCACCTAGCCGCATTGCGAAAGGCAGGTTATGAACAATGGTAAACGGGCTTGATCAGCAAGTACACTTCCCACTAGATGGCATGCGATTACCTTGCTTAGGCGGGGAACGGGCTTGATCAGGAAGTCCATTGACGGGTCCATGGTCTTCATGGGCAGCTTCTTATCCGTTGATTTTGGGGGCCTACAAAATCATATAGGTTACGAAGTTGGAAAGAACAAACAAACGGAAGATCAAGGCGTCGTTAACCCTAAACCCACCCGGGGGAGACAACGTCCACCTCGTCCGTTGGTGCGCAGAAAGAGAGGACGGCTTCGGCCTGACTGATTAGGCTGCTTGCATGGAGATCTGCCAGCCGGCGGGTTAACTCCTTCCTCCCCGCCGCCCTAGTCTTGACCCCATCGGTCTTCAACGCCGGTCGGGTCCGCTTCTTGGGAGGCATGGCTTCGTCATAGAATGGAGGGAGGGGCAAGGAAGGCAGGAGGAAGCACAGGAAGTGGGTTTCTGCAGAATACTGCTACACGGTCAAGGACCAGCTTCAGCTGACCAGCGTGTCCTTGCCTCCTCGGCAACATCTCAAGCAATCTCGGCCATCCGTTTGAATCTAAGCGTAGCCCTTGGTACCTTGTCGACGAAGGGTCACCGTAGGTACGAACGAATAGGATGCAGTAGCCCCTTGCTTTTTCACTGCGCACTGCCACGATGGGACTGGGCATTGAACTCGATGGGACTCTGCATTGGGTCGAAGCTAGCGGCGACACGACGCGCACGCCCAGCCGTACATGTACATCTATCTCCTCGCCCCGCGTGCAACCATGCCCGTGATTTTTGTAGAAGAAGAGGTAGAAGAAGAAGGATAGCTGATTGACTGTCTCTAGGCCAGGAACCGCCACTTAATCAAGCCATTTTGTGTCACTGATTAGTAGGGCCAACCACACGTGGGGCCTACTTTCAGTGACCCAAAGTCAGAAAGTTAGGGTGTGGAAGTTAGACGATCCACGGCGTGTTTTTGAAATATAGTTTTTTTGAAAGGCCCACACACCTGTTTTGACACCTCCGGCCACTGGAAAAATGGAAAATGCAGCGTTATTCTATTTATCAGGTATTTTTCCTAGGTGGTGCATCACTCACCATGACTCCATGCAGTGTTTTTCCATTTTTTTGATTTTTTCTGAATTCCCCAGGCCCCCCTCCGAGATCTAGGTCAGACTCGGCGGTGCCATCGATGTCTGCCAGCTGGGGTGGGAACCATGTTTTGGTCTTGGTTCTAGGGTCCCACACCCCCAGGGGACCTCCCTGTATTTTTCCCCTATTTTCCTGGTGTGCATTTCTTGTAGCCCCAGTGCAAAATTGGATTAAAAAGGATTTAGGGCAAAAATAATTCATTATATGGCAGCAGGCCCAGATAATTGCTAGCCTCCTGGATGTGGCACCCCTGGAAGGTCCCCCACCCATGAAAAATAGAGTGGTGATGTTCTGCACACTGCCCTTGGTGGCCCCTTCACAAAAAGGCACCTGTTTCGACCCCTCCGGGCACCCGGAAAATGGGAAATGCATTTTTATGTGGAAAATGGAATAACACTAGTTGCAAAAGTGGTTGGGAATGCAAAGATGCACATCTCCACCAAAAATGGGACCATGGTTCCAAAGTTTGCTGTGGAACTTGCACAAACCATGGTCATCTGCCAAGGAAGACCAAGAGAACTCCTGCCTGGAACCACCTCTCTGTGAGAGAGTCCACATGTGAACCCTTGGGATGGCATGTTTGGTATTTTTCCTAGGTGGTGCATCACTCACCATGACTCCATGCAGTGTTTTTCCATTTTTTTGATTTTTTCTGAATTCCCCAGGCCCCCCTCCGAGATCTAGGTCAGACTCGGCGGTGCCATCGATGTCTGCCAGCTGGGGTGGGAACCATGTTTTGGTCTTGGTTCTAGGGTCCCACACCCCCAGGGGACCTCCCTGTATTTTTCCCCTATTTTCCTGGTGTGCATTTCTTGTAGCCCCAGTGCAAAATTGGATTAAAAAGGATTTAGGGCAAAAATAATTCATTATATGGCAGCAGGCCCAGATAATTCCTAGCCTCCTGGATGTGGCACCCCTGGAAGGTCCCCCACCCATGAAAAATAGAGTGGTGATGTTCTGCACACTGCCCTTGGTGGCCCCTTCACAAAAAGCACCTGTTTCGACCCCTCCGGGCACCCGGAAAATGGGAAATGCATTTTTTATGTGGAAAATGGAATAACACTAGTTGCAAAAGTGGTTGGGAATGCAAAGATGCACATCTCCACCAAAAATGGGACCATGGTTCCAAAGTTTGCTGTGGAACTTGCACAAACCATGGTCATCTGCCAAGGAAGACCAAGAGAACTCCTGCCTGGAACCACCTCTCTGTGAGAGAGTCCACATGTGAACCCTTGGGATGGCATGTTTGGTATTTTTCCTAGGTGGTGCATCACTCACCATGACTCCATGCAGTGTTTTTCCATTTTTTTGATTTTTTCTGAATTCCCCAGGCCCCCCTCCGAGATCTAGGTCAGACTCGGCGGTGCCATCGATGTCTGCCAGCTGGGGTGGGAACCATGTTTTGGTCTTGGTTCTAGGGTCCCACACCCCCAGGGGACCTCCCTGTATTTTTCCCCTATTTTCCTGGTGTGCATTTCTTGTAGCCCAGTGCAAAATTGGATTAAAAAGGATTTAGGGCAAAAATAATTCATTATATGGCAGCAGGCCCAGATAATTCCTAGCCTCCTGGATGTGGCACCCCTGGAAGGTCCCCCACCCATGAAAAATAGAGTGGTGATGTTCTGCACACTGCCCTTGGTGGCCCCTTCACAAAAAAGCACCTGTTTCGACCCCTCCGGGCACCCGGAAAATGGGAAATGCATTTTTTATGTGGAAAATGGAATAACACTAGTTGCAAAAGTGGTTGGGAATGCAAAGATGCACATCTCCACCAAAAATGGGACCATGGTTCCAAAGTTTGCTGTGGAACTTGCACAAACCATGGTCATCTGCCAAGGAAGACCAAGAGAACTCCTGCCTGGAACCACCTCTCTGTGAGAGAGTCCACATGTGAACCCTTGGGATGGCATGTTTGGTATTTTTCCTAGGTGGTGCATCACTCACCATGACTCCATGCAGTGTTTTTCCATTTTTTTGATTTTTTCTGAATTCCCCAGGCCCCCCTCCGAGATCTAGGTCAGACTCGGCGGTGCCATCGATGTCTGCCAGCTGGGGTGGGAACCATGTTTTGGTCTTGGTTCTAGGGTCCCACACCCCCAGGGGACCTCCCTGTATTTTTCCCCTATTTTCCTGGTGTGCATTTCTTGTAGCCCCAGTGCAAAATTGGATTAAAAAGGATTTAGGGCAAAAATAATTCATTATATGGCAGCAGGCCCAGATAATTCCTAGCCTCCTGGATGTGGCACCCCTGGAAGGTCCCCCACCCATGAAAAATAGAGTGGTGATGTTCTGCACACTGCCCTTGGTGGCCCCTTCACAAAAAAGCACCTGTTTCGACCCCTCCGGGCACCCGGAAAATGGGAAATGCATTTTTTATGTGGAAAATGGAATAACACTAGTTGCAAAAGTGGTTGGGAATGCAAAGATGCACATCTCCACCAAAAATGGGACCATGGTTCCAAAGTTTGCTGTGGAACTTGCACAAACCATGGTCATCTGCCAAGGAAGACCAAGAGAACTCCTGCCTGGAACCACCTCTCTGTGAGAGAGTCCACATGTGAACCCTTGGGATGGCATGTTTGGTATTTTTCCTAGGTGGTGCATCACTCACCATGACTCCATGCAGTGTTTTTCCATTTTTTTGATTTTTTCTGAATTCCCCAGGCCCCCCTCCGAGATCTAGGTCAGACTCGGCGGTGCCATCGATGTCTGCCAGCTGGGGTGGGAACCATGTTTTGGTCTTGGTTCTAGGGTCCCACACCCCCAGGGGACCTCCCTGTATTTTTCCCCTATTTTCCTGGTGTGCATTTCTTGTAGGCCCAGTGCAAAATTGGATTAAAAAGGATTTAGGGCAAAAATAATTCATTATATGGCAGCAGGCCCAGATAATTCCTAGCCTCCTGGATGTGGCACCCCTGGAAGGTCCCCCACCCATGAAAAATAGAGTGGTGATGTTCTGCACACTGCCCTTGGTGGCCCCTTCACAAAAAGCACCTGTTTCGACCCCTCCGGGCACCCGGAAAATGGGAAATGCATTTTTTATGTGGAAAATGGAGTCACACTAGTTGCAAAAGTGGTTGGGAATGCAAAGATGCACATCTCCACCAAAAATGGGACCATGGTTCCAAAGTTTGCTGTGGAACTTGCACAAACCATGGTCATCTGCCAAGGAAGACCAAGAGAACTCCTGCCTGGAACCACCTCTCTGTGAGAGAGTCCACATGTGAACCCTTGGGATGGCATGTTTGGTATTTTTCCTAGGTGGTGCATCACTCACCATGACTCCATGCAGTGTTTTTCCATTTTTTTGATTTTTTCTGAATTCCCCAGGCCCCCCTCCGAGATCTAGGTCAGACTCGGCGGTGCCATCGATGTCTGCCAGCTGGGGTGGGAACCATGTTTTGGTCTTGGTTCTAGGGTCCCACACCCCCAGGGGACCTCCCTGTATTTTTCCCCTATTTTCCTGGTGTGCATTTCTTGTAGCCCCAGTGCAAAATTGGATTAAAAAGGATTTAGGGCAAAAATAATTCATTATATGGCAGCAGGCCCAGATAATTCCTAGCCTCCTGGATGTGGCACCCCTGGAAGGTCCCCCACCCATGAAAAATAGAGTGGTGATGTTCTGCACACTGCCCTTGGTGGCCCCTTCACAAAAAAGCACCTGTTTCGACCCCTCCGGGCACCCGGAAAATGGGAAATGCATTTTTTATGTGGAAAATGGAGTCACACTAGTTGCAAAAGTGGTTGGGAATGCAAAGATGCACATCTCCACCAAAAATGGGACCATGGTTCCAAAGTTTGCTGTGGAACTTGCACAAACCATGGTCATCTGCCAAGGAAGACCAAGAGAACTCCTGCCTGGAACCACCTCTCTGTGAGAGAGTCCACATGTGAACCCTTGGGATGGCATGTTTGGTATTTTTCCTAGGTGGTGCATCACTCACCATGACTCCATGCAGTGTTTTTCCATTTTTTTGATTTTTTCTGAATTCCCCAGGCCCCCCTCCGAGATCTAGGTCAGACTCGGCGGTGCCATCGATGTCTGCCAGCTGGGGTGGGAACCATGTTTTGGTCTTGGTTCTAGGGTCCCACACCCCCAGGGGACCTCCCTGTATTTTTCCCCTATTTTCCTGGTGTGCATTTCTTGTAGCCCCAGTGCAAAATTGGATTAAAAAGGATTTAGGGCAAAAATAATTCATTATATGGCAGCAGGCCCAGATAATTCCTAGCCTCCTGGATGTGGCACCCCTGGAAGGTCCCCCACCCATGAAAAATAGAGTGGTGATGTTCTGCACACTGCCCTTGGTGGCCCCTTCACAAAAAGCACCTGTTTCGACCCCTCCGGGCACCCGGAAAATGGGAAATGCATTTTTTATGTGGAAAATGGAAGTAACACTAGTTGCAAAAGTGGTTGGGAATGCAAAGATGCACATCTCCACCAAAAATGGGACCATGGTTCCAAAGTTTGCTGTGGAACTTGCACAAACCATGGTCATCTGCCAAGGAAGACCAAGAGAACTCCTGCCTGGAACCACCTCTCTGTGAGAGAGTCCACATGTGAACCCTTGGGATGGCATGTTTGGTATTTTTCCTAGGTGGTGCATCACTCACCATGACTCCATGCAGTGTTTTTCCATTTTTTTGATTTTTTCTGAATTCCCCAGGCCCCCCTCCGAGATCTAGGTCAGACTCGGCGGTGCCATCGATGTCTGCCAGCTGGGGTGGGAACCATGTTTTGGTCTTGGTTCTAGGGTCCCACACCCCCAGGGGACCTCCCTGTATTTTTCCCCTATTTTCCTGGTGTGCATTTCTTGTAGCCCCAGTGCAAAATTGGATTAAAAAGGATTTAGGGCAAAAATAATTCATTATATGGCAGCAGGCCCAGATAATTCCTAGCCTCCTGGATGTGGCACCCCTGGAAGGTCCCCCACCCATGAAAAATAGAGTGGTGATGTTCTGCACACTGCCCTTGGTGGCCCCTTCACAAAAAAGCACCTGTTTCGACCCCTCCGGGCACCCGGAAAATGGGAAATGCATTTTTTATGTGGAAAATGGAGTCACACTAGTTGCAAAAGTGGTTGGGAATGCAAAGATGCACATCTCCACCAAAAATGGGACCATGGTTCCAAAGTTTGCTGTGGAACTGCACAAACATGGTCATCTGCCAAGGAAGACCAAGAGAACTCCTGCCTGGAACCACCTCTCTGTGAGAGAGTCCACATGTGAACCCTTGGGATGGCATGTTTGGTATTTTTCCTAGGTGGTGCATCCCTCACCATGACTCCATGCAGTGTTTTTCCATTTTTTTTGATTTTTTCTGAATTCCCTAGGCCCCCCTCCGAGATCTAGGTCAGACTCGACGGTGCCATCGATGTCTGCCAGCTGGTGGGAACCATGTTTTGGTCTTGGTTCTAGGGTCCCACAC